>JAWNOS010000244.1:4950000-5550000 GCA_035045845.1 Drosophila buzzatii | reverse complement strand
CGCTTGTGATTGGGAAGCATCAGCGATGGATCCGATTCCTTTTTGTTTAGCTCCTGTTGCGACGTTTGCTGTTGCTGCGATGCTGATGCTGATGCCGACGACGACGAGGACGACGATTGCTGCTGCTTCTGTTTCTGTTGCTGCTGCGCATCACCAACAGTTGCTGACGATAATGAGTCGTGCGGTTGCTTCTTCGCTGCATCGCCGTTCTCGTTCAGCGTTGACTTTTCCACGTTAGCAACGCTGGCACTGGAGCTGGAGCCGCCGGAACGCGTGGCTGCCTTCAGATGCTTACTGGCTGTGGCTTCCGAGTTGGCCAGCGCCAATTTGCCGCGTTGCTGCTTGAAGTGTTGCCCGAAAATGTTGCGCTGAAGTGTCGGCTGCTGCTGCTGCTGCTGCTTGGGCAGCTGAGCACGCTTCCTGGCCCACTTCTGCTGCATGCGTATGTTGTAGTTGCTCGGCGAGTGCGTCTTCTGGTTGGCCTTGGCTGGTGCGTCGCGCTGCAGCTCCTGCTGCTCGAGCAGTGTTTGCAGTGATTCGGGTGCGCCGAACTCGAGCTGCTCTTGCAGCCGATACGGATTCTCAAGCAGTCCAGATGGCTCCTCCTCCAGGCCATGATACTGATAGCTATCCAGCTCACGGAGCAGATCATCCTCGCCCACATGCGGCTCATCGGCATTCTGCTCCAGCTCCGAGAAGTCGTCAAAGTCGCCGAAGCCATGCAACGGCTCATAGAGCGTATCGCTCTCGAGCTCATGCTCCGACGGCTGCATAACGCGTCCATAGTCATACTTGACTGGCCGCCGGCCCAGCTCGCGCAACTGTTCGTAATCCATGTCGGTGGCCATTGGCGGCGGCGGCTGCTTCTGCACGCTGCCAAACATGAGATCGCGTGCCGCCTGCTGCATCAGCGCCGAATAGTCGCTGACGTCCAGCTCCTCGCTGGGCTGCATCTTGACGCGGCCCGCAATGATGGGTCGGCCATGGTGGCCGGCGGGCGTGTCTGGACTCTCGGCCGTTTGCTTGGCCAGGCCGAGCAACATCAGACGCTCGCGTTCCAGCTGCGCCATGTCCGCAATTTCCTTGTTCAAACGGCCTGTGGTCGCATCGAATGCCGCCGCAGCGGCCGAGCGATGGCCATGCCCATGGCCCAGTCCGCCGCCGCCAGGTGGCGCTCCGCCGCCCGCATGCTGATGCAGTTGCTGCTGCGGCTGCGGCTGCCAAGCGCCGCCAGCGCTCACATGCCCGGCACCGCTCAACGGCAAGCTCGAGCTCGATCCCGAGCCCGGCTGCAGTCCAGAGCTGGAGCCAGCGCCTGGCGTCTGCTTCTCGCTGTTGCCGCTCAAATGCAGCGCATAGAGACCGCCATTGATGAGCAGCACGCAGACCAAGGTCTGTGCGAGCGAGAAGAACATTTTCGATTTGTTGCTTTGGCGCACTTTCTCAATTAGACGGCTTATGTTGACGCTGTGTGTGTGTCTACTTGAGTGTGAGAGAGTGTGTGCGCGAGTGTGTGCAAGGGAAGTCGAAGACTGGGTGTGCTAGGGAGAGCGAGAGCGAGAGCGTTGTTTTGTAGATGTTGTTGTTGTTGGCTTTAGCACTTGCAGTATTTGCTTTGATTGTTGTTGCTGTGCTTGTGTGTGTGCGTTGCCTGCTTAGCGCTTGTAAGTCTTCATGCTCGCTGCTCAACACTGCGCACTTTAGCGCTTAACACTGCACAACACTGGCTGCAGCACTGGTTTTCGCCTTCTATTGTTTGGCTGTGTGGGTATGTGTGAAGTTGCCTTTAGACAAAATCAATAATCAATTGTCTCTCCACTTGTCCAAGTGAAGTGTCTGGCGTGTGTTGTTTGTTGAACTTTGTTGGCCTTTGTCGAGGGAGTTGCTGACAGACGACGATACACACGGCTCTAACACTAGTTGCTGCCTATTATGATATACACACACGCAATGCACGTACACATAAGTATATGTGTGTCTGTGTGTGTGTGTGTATTAAATCTCTGCCGTCGGCAATATAGCGTACTTTACCGTTACTCCTCCTGCTGGTGCTGCTGGTGGTGGTGCTGCTGGCACGGAAGTCAACTTGCGGCTGCCTAAAAATCTCAGCTCTGACCGCTCGCTGTTTTTATAGCTTCCCGTTGGCTGCTTCCTGCTTAATCTAGCGCTTGCCAAATCTTTGGCTATCTATATAATAGGAGACAGTAACTGAACGCACGGCACTTGGGTTATCTTTGTTTCTACTCAGATCACTCCGTTCACAGTTTTTGGTTTTGAATAAAATGCAAAGAAAACTTGTGTATAATTCTTTTTGTATATATCTGTTACAGTTATAACAATAACTGTTGTGATTCTTGTGTATATATATATTTTATATTATAATTTTGTTTATTTATTTATTTTATTTTTGTTTTTTGTTAAAGGAACTTGTTAGCACTCAGCTGCGGCACTTTTGTTTTAGTTTTATATATATTATATATTTTTTATTCTTTTTATTATTATTAACATTAATTTTTATACTTTATTTCACAGATCTTGCACAATTTTTTACCTTGCTGTAGTTTTGTTTATTTTTTGAAAAAATTTTCGAAAACTTTTTAGAAATATTTGTTAGGGGGAGGAAATAAGTTTGCACTTTAAAAACTTGGATTTTTCACGAATTTCACTTGATTGCTTGTTGTTTTGCTTGATGCTATTTTGTTGTTGTTTGTTATTTCTTTTCCTTTCTTTTCTTGTTTTTGGTATTTTTTGTATTTTTATTTTTGTTATGTGGAGTCTCTTAATTGGTGTGAAAACTTCTTCTAGTTTATCTCTTCAATGTTCCGCACATATGAACCGACGAGCAAGGACTCGTCGTATCGTCTCAGCAGGTTTTGCCCGTTTGTCTGCCTTTTGGTTGACGCGTTCACTGTCGCTGCCGCTGCCGCTGCTGCTGCTGCTGCTGCTGCTGCTGCTGCTGCTGCTGCTGTTGCTGTTGCCGTCACGGACTGCGACGTCGACGCTGCTCTCCTCAAGGCGTTTCGTATTTCCACTTTATAGATGTTCATACACGCCGCCACTTGCCCCTATATGAGTGAGTGTGTGTGTATGCATGTGTCAGTGTGTGTGTGTGAGTCGTTTCTAGTCGTAGTCGTCGTGCGAGTTTCGTTGTGCATTCGTTTCGGGTAATGCTACTCGTTGTTGCTGTTGCTGTTGCTGTTGCTTGCCCGTGCCTCGAAATTCACTTATCCTGGCCGTTGGCTGCTGCGTCTGCTACTGCTTCTGGCTGTTGCCGCTACTGCTGTTGCTGTTGCTGTTGCTGCTGCTGCTGCTGCTGTTTCCTGTGCGCTTACTCAGTCGACGGACAACGAGCACGAAACGACATTTACGTTTGTTCGCTCAATACTGAGCAGGCCGCACGCTCAACCACTTGTTTTCAAGCCAAAGCCAAAGTTGAAGCTGTAGCCGAAACCAGAGCCGAAGCCAATGCCAAAAGCCGAAGTATCGTCAGACCAGCAGCCCGTGCGCTGCGTCATGTGTAGAGTTTTTCGCCAAACTGAGCGAAAGCGATGAGCCACACAGTGAGGAGAGAGCCCAAGTGTGGGAGCAATAGAGAGAGAGAGAGAGAGAGACAGAGTGGGAGCGAGAGCGCGAGCTAGCGAGTGAGCAAAAGAGAGAGAACACTTGTACAACGGTAAGCGTTACGCTCTAACTGCGCCCATTGAGCCGGCATCTCCCCTCGTAGGGGCAGCGACTTGTTCGAATTTTCGCGTGTAGCTAGTTCATAATGTTAATAGGATTTTCCTATTATCAGTTGGGATTTTAGTGTTTCCTCTTCACCTTCTTCATTCAACATTTCCTAGTATCCACAGTCCCTTGAAAAGATTGCGGTTAAGTTTGATAATTGTTTTCGTGTGGTTAAACCCAATGTTGTAGCTATCACGTAGAAAGTTTGATGAGCATTCACATAATAAAGGGAAATCCCATTAATACAACGTAAAAACTAGTTTATGCCTTAGTTTATGCAGATATGACTGTTTAAAGGAATTTCAGAATACTGTTTAAAAAGTTGGTCTTTAACGGTCTACAAATATATATAAAAATATTTTTAAAGCTAAATATAGGCCGATATAATAGAAAAAAATTTGTCAATTATAGTAAAGGTTTATTTATTCATAAGTTACAACAGAAATTTAATTGAAATAATATTGTAATAAATATATTTTTATTAGTAAAGTACAAATAATTTATTAAATTTTTTATATCTATTAAATAATAATAAATTTATAAAATTAAATTAAATCTATTATTTTAATTTATTGACAAATTAACAAAATATTTTTGTAATCTTTATAATAATAATATAATAATAATAAAATATATGTAAACATACTTATATAAATATTAATATTATATTTTTTTATATTAATTTGTAGAAAATATTATTTGCTAATTTAACTAATTGAAAAATATTCTTATACAGAATTCATTTGAAAACATGTTTCCATCTCAGCTTATCTCAACATCTAATACTGGCGCATCCAAGCAACTTGCCTCAGTCTAGTTATACAAGCACTCGCATATTGCTACCCCAAGCGTTTGGCCCCTATTTCGAATAGTCAATTTCGACAATTGATGACGCCCACACATTTGCGACAGTTGTAAAAAAGAAAACAAAACAAAACGGCAATAACAACAAGTGCAAGAACAACAAAATAAGACACATGGAAGACTCACAGAGCAAATGAATTGCAAGGCACCTAGATAGAGAACCGAATGGAGCCGACATGAATGAAGGAGAACTACGACCAGTATTCATAGTTATACTCGTACTTATACTATGCAAGGATCATCGTCATCGACTGCTGCTGCCTCTGCTACTGTTGCTGCTGCTGCTGCTGCTGCGGCTGTGGCTGATTTCGATTCGATACTGATTCTGCTTTCTATTTGCGTGTGTGTGTGTGTGTGCCTCATCTGAAATTCATAATTTGGGATGGGCATTGGGGCAGGTGCCGGCCATGGATAGTTTTGCTCGGTTCACTGTTGTCGTCACAATGTCTGTGGCTTTTACGTTTTACGAGGCAGCACAACAAAAATTATTATATAGTTTAATTGCGGGACGAAGTTTAAGCTAGCATCGCGCTATCTGAATGAGAATTTCGCTGTTGTTTGGTTGGTCTCAACTTTCGACAATCTAGCATGACGTTTGTGATTTTTTGTAGAGATTTTTACGTGATTTAAATTAGAATAAATAAAAAAGAATTAAAGTTAAGTAAAGAGGAAAATAAACTAAAAAAAAAAATAAATAAATAAATAAATATATGTGGTCAAAAATATAAATAAATAAAAATAAAAAAAAAAACTATAAATAAAAAAATATAATATTGGAATAGAAATAAGAAAAATAAATAAATTAAATGAAAGCAAAAAATAAACTAAGCATAAAGAAGAAAAACTTATTGTTTTATAATAAAATAAAAACTTATGATATATTTTATATATAATAATAAAAAAAAATAAAAAAAATACTTATTTTATTCATTAATAACCTTAATTATTTATTAATTTTGATAGTAAATAATTTAGAATATGTAAATTTCAAAAACTCAGTTTTTCTAATATTTTTTCCAAAACTACTCCTATTCTTTATCATAAACAATATTGAGAAAGCCGTGCAAAAAGCCGGCTTCAATTTGTTGCACAAAACTCTACACTGCCTTGAAAAGTCTACACCCACAGCGAACAGCTGAGTGAGCTGAGCAACGCTGTTGTCTCCCATACCAGCCAGCAGCCAGGTTTCCTTCTGCCTTCTGTCTTCTGTCTTCTGCCTTGTGCCCAGTAGCAGCTCGTAAACTGTCCTACCACAAGCGAAATGCATTGGCTGGGCCAGGGCAGGCGGTCGGTGTGGCAACAGGGCGGCAACAACAGATGATTCAGCGAGGCGCCGGCGCAGTGCACAGCCGACGGCCGCAACAACAGCGGCGACTACGTCAACAACAAAAAATCGAAGTTACGAGTTTCATTGAGCAAACACCGCTCCACGGTTGGGGAAAGCATCTAGCGTACGGTATGGAGACATTATCGCCATACTGACGACGACAGTGGCCCTTCTGCTCTTTCAATGAGCGACACCGACGACGGCGGCGACGACGAAAACTCACGACTGAACTGAACTACGACGGGGCAGTGGGTGCGTCGCTGCTGCACGATGATGACGCCTACGCATATTTGTGACGTAAGCACAAGCACGATGACCGACCACGAAGTTGCCTCTGTGTATATGTGTATGTGCGTGTGTGTGTATGTATTGGTGTCAGTGCATGGTTATATTGTCTTTGGCTTTGACACCTTGGCTGGACACTCATTTCAACTTTTGGGCTCGTCGCATGCACAGCGCACGAATTTCCCAAGAATTGGGCGTAAGCACTGCTTACCTGTGCCGCGGAAAATCTCTTTCGCCACGACCATTTGATGATTATGCAATTAGGTTAAAATATTTGAGCAGAAATTTAAGATTAAAATTTTAATTAACATTATTAGCAGTTAATTAAAAATAGTTGAATATATTTCAAAGACTAATTAAGAGATAATAAATAATTTACATATTCAAAACTAGAAAATATATGAAATAAAAAAAATTATATTTATATAACAATTTTTTAAAATTTCACTAATTTATTAATAATTATTTAATAATACATTAATAGTATATTTAATATATTATATACTAATTAATTTACTGGGGATTGAAGTTTCCATGTTTTTTGAAATTAATATAATTACGAAATAATTAATGTAAGAGCTTTGCTGTGGGGCTATATAACGTTTAACTAATAGATCAGATCTATATATAAAGGTATATTTACCAATATAATTATTCCACATAATTATAATTATATGCTTTGAATAAATTATAGCAATGAAACAGTGATTGATTGGGGCAACAATATCTGAACAGATTTCAATTATATTTAGCGCTTATAAGTATGCTACACTTTTATGCGCTTTGCATTTTTTTTGTTTTTTTTTTACGCCAGCGAGCAGCATATTGTTGTTTTTTTTATATTTGTGTCTATTATAAGACGTGTCTTAACTATTTATGTTCAAGTTGGCACTTGATGGCTGCTTTACGGACTTCCGACACGAGCGCTTTTTCCAATTGCCATTCAGTCCACAGCCCTTAGACTCGATTCAACTCAACTCGACTCGACTCGACTCAACACCCACCGCATCCCTTTGCCCACTAAGTGCGCCACTTGCCGCTCTACCGTTGCAGCTGTCGTTGACATTGAATTCTGTAGGATGGCACCTAAAAATAGGCAGAGAGCCGAGTTAGATTTATTCTGCTTCCTTTTATTTTCATCTTTCTTTGCAACATTTCCATCTTGTTTTTCTTTTATGCTATGTTGGCTTTTGGTATTTGAGTTTAGCAACAGCCAAACAGGAAATTGCATAAAGTGTACGAGTCGCTGCCAAGAAGCCAAAGCCGTTGATTAAAAATTGAACAGCAAGAAATAAATAAATAAATAAAAATATATACATATATATATATGTACATATTTCTTCACATGAACCAGCAGCAACCGCACAGATGAGGAGGGCCGGACTCAGTCGTAAGACGCAGCAGCTTAAATCGGTTTGCCAATGGCAACGCCGCACAAATAAAATCAAACTTCAAGGGTCACTTCCGCTTCAAATAGCAAATCGGGTTTCTATCTGCGCCTCAGTCAGCTGCTCTGTCCACCAAAGTCCAGAAATGAAGCAGTTGCCTCCACAACTGAGCCGGCGCACGCATTCGTATAATTTTCTTAAATTAGTTTCCGGCAAAAATTTGTCGTTGCTCTGCGCTTTTTCAAGCCGCTTGTTTTGCAGCGCTCAACTGGAAATATTGACATTTCTGATTTTGCCCAGAGTCCTTCAGGCAATCTACTCATCGCACATCGTCACCATACCACGCCCCGTTTCCCACTGAAGTGTGCTCGTTATTTCCCCCCAAAAATAAAGAAATATATTTGCTATGCTGCCAACGATGCTAAGCGTCTAAATCAGGGCGACCTGCCTGAGTGGCCATTGAAAGCGGCTCAGAGTTCTTGAAAAGGCGCCGAAGGATGAATGTGCGCCAGTGCGGCAATAATCGGACTGATCGGCCAAACTCTAGAAGGCGTATTACTTTTATTTTGCTCTCTTTCTTTAATTTTGCAATACAAATTTCTACCAGCAACACAGAATTTTAATATTCTGCAGATGTTTGTTGATAAAGTCTTTACTATGACTCCGATTAGCATATTTCAATTAAAATGCATTTAAAAATAATAATAATATATAATAATATAATTAATATGAATTTCAATAAAAAATAGAAGACTAATTAAAATAAAAAATGATTATGTGCTAAAATATTAATTAAAAATGTTTACATCATATAAAGAGTTAAAAATATTAGTTATTTTATTCCAATTTTCAGCTTGAATAAAAAATAGAAAATTAATTAAAATAATAGAATGATATTTACTATTCCAATTATTTTACTTTAATATATTATTTTAATATATTTTATTTATTATTCTATACCAAATATCTTATAATATATCTTATAATATATTATATTACAATACAATCAAATTGTCAGATTAAACAAAAAACGAAAAACTTAGTAAATTCATTGCAAATCCTACAGTCACTATGTTGCGTTATACTAAGCCCTTATATAAGCCACAAATTTATTTGCCGTAACATGAAATTAATCTGTTAATTCCTCTATTTGCCCATTTGCAGTTGAACAAAACACATTGTCTGTTCATTTGCTCAAAATGTGGACCATAACGAACAGCAAGAGCGCGCACAATGAGCACAGGTAAATCACCATAATTGCACATAAATGAATTAGACTAGCAATATATATGCACACGCGCACATGCACGAACATACACACACACACACGCACACACTCACATACACACACGCAGACAAGGAGTTGCGGCATTTTTGGCGACGACTTTGACTTGTTCGCTCACTTGACTTAATTGGAAATTATTGCCACTCACAAGGTGTGTGGGCGAGGCTGGCACACACGCAGCGACTGCCTTAAAATTAATTAAACTTTATTGAGATGCACATGGAAATTTTTGTATGAACCCTTGGTATATTTGATTGATGACGCCGCCGCACTGGTGCGTCGATAAGCGTCTAATATATATCATGACATTTACGAGTACAGGCGGCACTAACATGTTGATCCAATTAACATTTTCATTAGCGATTAGGTTGCTGATTTGCGCAAATCAATGCGAGAAACACGCCCACACGCCCACTAGCTGTCCAGCGATAAGCAGTGAAAAAACTTATAGCATACTTTAATGCGCTGTCGTTGCGGCCACAACAAATGTCCTTTTGATTACTCGCACGCGTCGTGAGCTCAATTCATTTATTGATTTCTCCCAACGACAGCACTTGTTTGTCTTTCTCTAATATGCCTATTTGTTGATACATAGAATGGTGAAATACTTGTAATAAGTATGCCCGGCACACTCCCACATCCGCTCCTACGTGTGATCGTACGGGTAAACAGCAGACATTGTTCACATGCCCAACTGCCTGACTGGCTGAGAGCCGAGCTAATTTCGTTTGCTGGTGTAAATGCAATTGAACACAGTACTGTGGGTCAAATCAGCACACATTTAAATAAAAAGCAGAAAGAATGTCGGAAGCTTGCCATTTTAGTTTGTTAGAAATATTCAAGCACTTGATTTAGTTACAAATATTCAAGAAAAATTGGAGAATCAAATTGAAAGTCTGAAACTATAGAAAAATAGTAGATGCAAATTATTTAGCAGTTATTTACATGAATTATGGAGGATTAAGAATTTACTTACTTTTTAAAATATATTAAATTTATATAAATAAATTAGTTTTTTTGTTTAATTAATAAACAAAATTTTTAAATAAATATTTTATGATTTAATATATATATTTATTTATTTATTTATTTGTATACTATTTAACCCATTGCACATACTATCTTTACCATAATACAGAACGGCAAACTATCTCTGCATTTGATATTGATTATTGATGGTTTGCGACCTCTTTGTATTAAATATGAGTATAACGCATTTTTGGGGCACAAATATCGTCATTAATTGTAGGTTGTCGGTGTTATAGCTACATACTTGCATATATCCAATCAAAATTGTCTAGGTCTGCGTCAGATAGTGTCGTCATTACTGTTAGCAAGTCGTTGGTATGAAGAAAATGTAATTAAAGACGACTTCATAGTAGCAGCAAAACGAACAGAGAATATAGCTGCTGCTATAGCTAGTTCATGGTCATGTGGCATATGCCATATAAGCATTTCTGCCATGAACTGCAATCCAGCGACTGATTTATAGACCATACAGCATACTCCCTAGACCCTAGACCATTCTAGCACTTGGCACTCAAAAACTTTGCCTGCCAGTTATATATTTTTTTATTTCTGCTTTTTTGGTTATTTTTTTTTCTGGGACAGGATGAGAGAGCACGCATTAAGCGTATAACATTTGACATTGAAAGTTGAATTTAAATATGGTAAACTGTTATTTTTAGAAAAGTGTTACAGAGCCACTCGCGAGCTCAAACTGCAACACAGAGTAAAGCGTAAATCGGGCCTGATGCGTAATGATATCCAAAATAGAAAATGTCTACGGTAACTCAGGCTTGGTTTGGCCAGAATATAGAATGGAATCAAATCAATTATTTAACAGTGCCTAGCGAATTTAATTAAATATATATACATACACTTAGGGCATTTAAAGCACAAGAAAGCTTGAATAATGTACGAAAAATCTAAATATTCTACGTGAACTTTAGTCGACCTCAAATTAAAAGGCAGGGTTTGTTACAGTTTGACAGTTAAATATTTGTTTTTATGAAGAACAGAAAAATTATAAGTAGATTTAACAAATTTAATGAATAAATAAAAAACATTTAAAAATGAGTAGAATAAAAATTAATCTAAAATATATTTTATTTGCTATCAAAATATAAAAATATCTAACAAAAGGTGAAGAAAATCTAAATAGAAAATAAATAGAAAATAGAAAAACTAAATGAAAACAAATTTAAAATAAATTTAAATCATATATTTTTCTTGCTGTCATCACATCAAAAGTGATTTAATCCAAAATGTAAACAAAATTCCTTTTTCAAGTCACTTAATTAAATCGATGAAAAGTTATGTAAAAGATAAACTCATAGTTTGCAAAGTTTTGGCAAATTAACTTAACTTGGCTGATAATAAAGACTTTTGGTTAAATAAGAGCGAAATGAACGAAGATAAACACAAGTTATTATTCCAGAGGGGCACAGCGAGTAGGGGCAGTGAAAAGCACTAAGTGAATTCCGAACAGACAAAATGCTCAAGTTCAAGGCATGCAGTCAGCATGCAGCTGGCTGTACTTTATCCTTGTTGTGGCGCTTAGCCCACAGGCAGGCGGTTAGTGCAGCTGGCGCTAAATCGAATCACAGCTGCTGCGAGAACAAAAGCTCGGCCTGATGCTAAGGCTGCGCTGCGCTTTATGCAAATGCTGTGGTCATTGTGGTGCAGTATTTGTTTTAAGTAATGCTAAGTGCGGCTGGCATACAGACTCGACAGTTGGGCATACAAATGAGTGAAACAACAGTAGCAGGAGTAGCAGCAGCAGCAGGAGGAGCGGCAGCAGCAGCAGCAGTAGCAGAAAGATGAAGCTGCAGCAGTTGTTTGCATTCCGTTGACAACTCTGGCATCAGCTTTTGTCTGTCACTTAAGAACGCGATGAGAAATGGCAAATGTAACTTTAACGTTTCATTATAGTTGTTATTTTGCTGTTGCTTCTGCTGCTGCTGCTGCTGCTGCTGCTGCTGTTTGTTAATTGTTTGCTTTTTGGTAACGGCACAAGTGGCAGCCATTTTGATGACGTTGATGAGTTTTATGTGCGTATTGTTCTGTGTATATGTATGTATGTGAGTGAGCATTCATTTCTAGCTGAGCTGCTTGTTATTTGTTTGTTCGCTTGATTTGTCCGTTGATGATGTTCATGATCATCATCATCCATGGCCAAACTTCTCGGCGAAGGCTCAGTAAAAGTTTTTTATTTGTTGGTTGTCATGCCGTCGACAGCTTTGTTGTTTGTCAGCTTTACTGTTTTGTTGTGTCATAATTTGTTGTAATTTTTTTCTTCTGTTAGGCTGGTTTATTTTTTTTATTTATTATTTTTTTTTTTTAGCTAAGCACTCCTCCAGCTGGGCCCAGCCACAGCTGGTCAAGGACATGGAACTAGGCACTAATCCGTGGGCGTTGCAAAAAGTTTTTGTCTATTCGCATTTGATTTGCGCGTTTAACAACTTTCACAATATACTTGTCATTTACTCATCAAGCGCGTGACGTCAGGCTCAACTATGCGAGCACTAGCCAACAAATTAGCATAATGCGCAACATTTGGCCTTTAGCTGCCGCACGCCCACAACGGCAACGGCAACGGCAGTAGCAACTTCATAAATTACGCCCACCGCACACTAAATTTCTTAAGCCGTTCAAATCAATGGCCAAAAACTAAACCAATTACAACAACTACCTATTCACAGATGATAAACAACAACCTAGAGGCAAACAACTAACAACATAATTCACTTTCAGCTAAACGGCGCCGCCCACCAGCAACGCCGACATGAAAAAGTGGCTGCAAACGGTATGAAACGCATATCAAATAATAGAAGAATAGATAAGTTATATTTTTAATATAGTATTATTATTTTTACATTAAAGTTGATATGAATAATAATTTGCATAATTAAAATTTAATAACAACTTTCATATTAAAGTTAAATTTTAACAAATAATTATAATTTTTCTTCATGAAAATATAATAAATTTAACTTTTCTTAAGTCAATATTTCTTGAATCTTTCACTACTCTTGTCCCACGGTGGCCTGAAAAGTAGGCAATGCTTTTTGCAACTAGTTACATAGATCATTATAAGTAAATGTTTGAGTTCTTTGTGGGCGTTGTTTGAGTTCTTAAAGAGCAACAGACGAGCTCTGTGATGGCAGCCAAACGGAATAAGTAAAAGCTTATTTATTTGCACCAGAGAGACGGCATTTACCTTCAGATCATTCAATTATCTACTGCTGCTGATTAGATAAGCTTACATCGTGCTCTGTGGCAGGGGAAACAAGGAAATAAGTTTTCAGAGCATACGTTCGCTTCAGCTCTTATTTTATTAGCCAATGAACATTTTTTGATACACACATACACACACACACACACACACACGCTTATTACATACGCTGGGCTTGGCGCCTGAGTCGCCAGAGCTGTTGACTTTACTCTGTTGGTATATTTATCGCATTCACACAGTTGACTCTTCCGTCGCTTGACGTCTAGACGCAGCTGCTATCGTGCCTCATGCCTCCACTCATCCAACTTCCGCTCTCTATCCACTCTTCAGTTCTTCGGCTCACCTCGAGAGCTATAGCTTCAGCAGTTGCTCCCACTAGACTTTGGACCTTTTGCAATCCAATCCGTTGCTCAATTACGTGGACAAATATTTGCACTTCTTCGAAACGCAACACGTGCAATAATAATGGCCGACGGCATCTAAAAATATCCAAAAATAACTTATTTATAGGCATTTTACATTTATCAATTTGTTTACATTGTGTTTGTAACTCGGCGCCCCTATTTTCCATTGTGTGAGGCAGCTAATTGACAACTTGAGACTTCTGTGACAGACGATTTAATTAAAGCAAACTGCGCTCGAGTGCGTTTGGCATTAGACTAATCCCGTTAGTTTTAATTGGGCATGTTGAACGTACAAACACACAGACATACACACAGACAGACGCACAGACATACAAACAGAGGCACGTAGGCAGACATATGTACTAACCAATTGCTATAGAGCAGATTTGGCCAGAAATTTGCCTAGTCCGGCACAGCACAGCAGGACACTGGCTACAAAAGCTGTTAAATACGAGTCGCTTAACGCCAACTAATTGACAATGGCTATGTCTCTTATTATATATGTGTGTGTGTATCTGTGTGTGTGTGTGTTACTGTGTGTCCTTTGTCAGAGCAGAACTAACAAAGAGCTTGCTTAACGCTTAAATTATCTGCAAATTAACTAATTCAGCTCAAAAGCCGCATAGGCAAAGTGCGCTCGACTGATTTCAGTCTGTCTCTCTCGCTTTACCCATCTCTCTCTCTCTCTCTTTCTCTCATTCTGTATTTTACCAGCTTGTGGTCTGTTTGAGCTATGGCTTTGTCTACGTCTGGTTGCTGTTATTCATTATGAGCGTGAAAACAACACAACCCTGCTTAGCGGCCTATAAGTGTCTAATATTTATAGAAGCTCTTAAAAAGCTTTTTTTAATCATAAAAAAAGGTAATGCAAATATTTTTAATAAAAGAAATATTAAATTGGATTTTTATAATTTTAATAAAATTTAAATAAATTTATATTTTAATTTAATATCATATTTCTGCTGTCATGAGGTCAAACATATTTTCATTGAAATTGGCTGTCTCTTAGTTCACAGAATCACATACGCAGAATATAACTGCTTGCCTTTAATTTCAATTTAATAAAGCCTGAGCTCTTCATTTTTCATTTTCATTGCACAAAGAGAGCAAAGCACAGGGCGAACGAGGCACAGGTAGCGCGTGAACGGGGCAAAACCTGAACGAGCATAAGAACAACGAAGCATAGGGAGAACGAGGCACTGTGTAAACACAGTGTAGAACATGAACAAGAAGAACGAGGCAAAGAGTGAACGAGTACAGGGAGAACAAAGCAAAGGGAGTACGAAGCAACGATATCCCGAAGCACGAAGACCGACCATAGGTAGAATGAGCACAGAGAGACCAAAGCACAGGGTGAACGAGCATAAGAACAACGAAGCAAAGGAAGTCGAAGCAAAGATAACACGAAGCATCGGGAGAACGAGGCACAGTGTAAACGATGCGCAGGTAGAACATGAACAAGAAGAACGAGGCAAACGAACTGAACGAGTACAGGGAGAACAAAGCAAAGCGAGTACGAAGCAAAGATATTACGAAGCACAGGGAGACCGACCAAAGGTAGAATGAGCACAGAGAGACCAAAGCACAGGGTGAACGAGGCACACGATCATGCTCCAGCGTGCTCAGTACGAACGAGCTGCAATCAGAACGAGCGCACTTTCAAGAAACACAACGAAAATGAGCACAGAGTGAGCAAGCAAACGTAGAGCGATCTTCATACTCTTGCAAATCTAACTCTTAAAAATTCAGCTACAAATGCTGCCTATAATTACCAATTAGAGTATTATAACTCTAATTATTCAATATTCGTTTCGAAAATTGTATAAAAATCTAAAAATAAAGAACTCATAAATAGAAATACATATACTCTCCAAATATAACAACTAAAAAACAGTATTCGCTGAGCAGTTAATATTAATTAGAGAAACATGTCGCCTATATGAAAAATGAACCAACAATAACCAACAGCTAACAACCTACAAGCGGTCATTAAAAGGGCTAGAATTATTTCGGGCTTTTTGGCTGAGTGGTTTTTGGTGGTTTGCAGGTGGTTCAGTGTGCTTCTGGTCGACCGCTAAATGAGTGCTAAAATGCTTTAAACTTTTATGGCTGGTTGTCATCATTTTGCGAACACGTTTTGGCCATAAAATTGCCAAACTGGTTATAAGCATAGACCATCGAGCCCACTGGGAGGTCCCATAGTAATAATTTGATATTATCGCTGTTAAAGTGTAAATTAAAAGATTATTTATATATTTAATGATGATCTTTATAACTCAAACTAATCAAATCGAATAAATTGATTTTATTAATTAAATTAAACTGCAAAAATTATTATAGCTCTGTGAATACTAGGTAAAAAATACTCTTATTATTATTATTATTATTTTTTTTTTTTTTTATCAATTATTTGATAGCAATATCTATAAAACTATCTGCAATTAATAATTAATCTTGACCAAATTTTAGATAGGAATAAAATAAAATTCAATTTACATCAATCTCTAAAAACTACTGTTTACTTTTCTTGTTTTTTTTTTTCAATCCAATACATTTACTTCCTCCATAAGGATCCATTGAATGTGCCATCAGAGTTGATTTTTTGCCACGTCTCAATGTGGTTTGCAAAATTGCTCCAACGTGTTGCGGGAATGCCAATTCATAGTTAAACGAGGGCTTGTCCATAGTTGCTCAATCGGAGGCAGGTGTTCCATTCTAGATACATTTATTTATTTCATAATGTCATAACCGTGTCGGGTTATAGATTTGACTGCAAGTGCTATAAGCAGCTGCAGTACGCAACAGTTGTTGACAATATATCAAATTTAGAATTGAGTACTTGCATCCCGACTTGTCTTATCGCATCAGTGCTGTCAGTGGCAGATTGCAATTTGCTGTATTACGACTGGATTAGAGCATACGATTTGCTGGCTGCGGTGGGTGTGTCTCTGGGCTTGCACATTTAAATATTATTTACTGCCACAAACAATAAATGTGGTAGACACAGAAAGCGCGCATAAATAAGTATAATACATAGTTGGAAAATGAGCTTTAAATGAAATTTATTTTATTTATCAACTACATCATAAATAAGCCAACACCCGCGCCATGTGGCGTCGTCATCGGCGTCGTCTATGGAAAATTGAACAACAAAAAATATTAAAAAGAGTTTTATACATATTATATAATATTTTTTTTTGGCAAACTCGACAAATTTCCATTTGTAATACAAAACGTTTCGGGGGCGTTTGCAGCCATTTGCCAGTCAATGGTGGAAGCCCGAAAAGTCGATACCAGCTATGAATGAAAAGTCACTCTGTGAGGACACATAACGCAATGTCTTCCGCACACACACACACACACACACATGCACGGGCACACCCACACATCTTGGCGTATGTGTAATATTTGTTTGGCCCACAAGGCATAACCCTTTTGTGAGGGGAGTTTTGAGTGCAATAACTGCAAATTCAATTGATTGAAAAGCAATTTGTCCGCTCACTCGCGACCCGCACAAGACATATGCGACCAAGTGGGCGATGGCAGCAGCCACGCCCACGCCACAAAGCGCCGAGCGCACTAAACCATAAATTATGATGACAATAAAAGCGCATATCTAACTATTGTGAATTGCCCCGCACACACACACACACACACACACACACACACACTCAGTCACACACAATTGCAATTGCAAAATGGGCTTTTGTAATGGGCTTGCAGCCCCCGCTGCGACCACGCCTTAGCTGTTAGTGCATCTCCACCGCACGCTGTCCCGCTGATATTTTATGCAATATTTTGTGGCATAGGGTCTCACATTTTATGGCTTTTATTGACAGCCTCATGCAGCTCTAGGTGCCTTTAGGTGGCTCCACCACACACACACACACACACACAGGGAGAGAGTCTCACATATTACTGAACTGCGTTCTTCTAACCACAATTGTACTCGTTATATACTAGCACTCGCCTATGGCTACAACAGCTTAAAGATACTTTCAATGACATTTTATTGACAGCTGCCAAACTGCCAAAAAGGTTGCGGCATTACGACCGAGCCCCCAAGCTTCTCTACCCACCTCTATTGATGCCAAATAAAATGCGTTAACGAAAGAGTTACTCCAAGGAGCATATCCTAGACTACATTAGAATTAATGCAATTGTATGAATAGATTTAAAATAGTTCTTAAAAGTTATCTTATTTCCCATGCAGACACCGTCGCAACAAGCTGGAAACTCCTTAAACTGGCGGAGTTTATAGAAAAGAGTTAGAATATATTTTATTTATTTTAATATTATATTTATTAATAAGTCAGAAGACCCTCAGTGTCAATTTTTAATAAATAAATAAATCACATCTGAAATAAAAACAAAAATTAATATGAAATAAAATTAATAAAATCACAAATAATTATAAAAATAATAATAAATTATTGAATTATTGTTTACAATGGAATATAAATTTTTAAATAAATATATTAAAAAAAAAAAAAACAAAATTTAAATTTCAAAAATCATTTAAATCTTCTAAGATAAAAACAAAACAAAAAATAATACAAAAAAAATAATAAAATTAAAATTATAAATGAATACAAATATAAGCAAGGGAATAAACATTTTTAATAAAAATAAAATCAGTATGTAAATATGAAAAAGTCAATCAAATCTTCTAAGATAAACACAAAAATTAAAATTAAAATTAAAATTAAATTAAATAAAAGTAATTTAATCACAAATAAATACAAAAATGAATATATATACATATTAATATGTTTACATTGGAATATAAATTTTTAAATAAATATAATAATATGTACAAATAAATACATGAATTAAAATAAATATAAAAATTTAAATAATAATACATTCAATATAAATACTATAAGAGTCTTTTCTATTAAAATTGCCAAACTTGTAAGTCATATTAAATTCAAAAAGTATTTTCGCATAGAAAACTCATACGCAGTCAAATTATTGAAATGATGAATATGATGATATTATGCCTAACATATTCGTAGAATTTAGTCAGTGACCTTCAGTTGAGTTGGGAGAGTTATTAAGAAGTCGCCAAGCAAAACCTACAACAAATAAAAAAGAAGGAAAATAGGAAAGCAATGACGTAAATTCAAATCACGTGAACAAAAATAAACTTTATGCGTATTTGGGCAAAACGCGTGTGTATTTATTTCAATGTGAGCTGGATTTGATGATGGAATCTCTAGCCTCAAACACTGGCTGCATCGATAAAACTAGTAAACAGCTAAATAAAAATATGAGAAAATATGCCCAATACAAATTATGACAACGTTCCGGCTGAAATGATGCGCCGTCTGACTAAACGACTTTACCACGCGCCGCAATTAATGCCAGCCAATCTGAGGAAATTGTCGAAACTTAGGCCAAACACGTGCGTCGAAGAGCAAGGCAATGGCATTTAATAAACTTTTTTGTTTTCATGCAGCCAAGATGACTAAAAATAGTTGCCGCTAATATTTTTGCCAACATAAATTTCACACTCGCATAAATTCCATTAAGAAAAATCAGCGACGTGCGACGGGCATACAGAATAGCTTCCAACTCCGGCGGGAAAATGAATGGCGCAGCGAGTGGGTGTATAAATGGGTATGAGGAGAGGAGAATGAAGAATGGAGGGTGAAGAAGAGTAGTGAAGGGTAGAGGAGTGCAAAGCAAGTTGCCTTGACAGGATGCCCACGCGCTTATGGAATTTCCAGTTTTTGAAAGTGGAGACGCTGCGTCAACTGTTTCTGCTACTGTTACTAGCGTCGCTGTCATAAAATGAAACTTAATGGCACACACACATACAGACACACAACACATACACACGAATATATATATAAGTAGTTTACAACAAATTGCTGGATAGTACAAATATGTATTTGGGATAGGAAAACAACACAGAACGCAGAACGCAAAACGCCCACGCGTGCAATCAGCTAGCTCTGCCAACTAGCTAAACTAACAAATAGCGACATATACTATACACAACACACACATAGGCAAATATATACATTCACACATACAGACATGAGGCCCCATTTGTCTGGCTATGTGTCAGTGTGTGTGTGCCTGGCGTTCTCAATGAATGATTTTTGAAGCAGCCACAAGAACGAAAAGAGTGCCATGACCAACACTCAGACCAAACAGCACACACAGACAATTGTCTGCCACAATCAGAGAGCGAGAAAGGGAGAGGGAGAGAGGATAGCGTGAATGTGTGCGTTTGTGTGTCTCGCGTAGGCGATTGCCGCCAAAAACTGAGCTCAGTTGCCATTCTGAACGTTGGCTCATTGTTCCATTGAGAGCCGATTGCGGCAAGTTTGCAATTTTATTGCTAGCGCAAAAATTTGCATTGGGTTAGGGGGCAATGAGAGTAGTTGCTGCTGCTGCTATAGCAAAAGCTCTTTGGCACGTCATCTTCAGTGCATGATGTCAGTTTATAGTTGCTCTACTGTCCATTCGATTAGCAACATTTAGCTGGAATTGTAGAGCAGGTCAACAATGAGTCCAAACATCAACATTAGCCAAAATAATGACAGCCAATAAATGCTGTTGATTTTGATGTTAAGCTGATGTCATGGGCACTAACTTATTGCAATTACTGTTCACATTCAGCTGAGCATAATTCAATAATTTGATTGTATCTAAGTAAAGTCAATTTGTGATCAATACCCAAAGTGGGTCATCAACAGTAGCTGAGCGTCTTCATATGCGTGCATAAATTTTCTTGGTAAAAATACTTAGATACCCATTTGCAATAAAATATAGATCAAATAGAAGAAAGAAGCCAATAAATTAAAGTATAAATTATGCATAATAAAAAATAATAATATTATATTTAAATTCTATATAAATAAATTAATTCATATAAAATAAATGTATATTGCATGGAATATATTTATTTATATTTAATGTAAATATATATTTTTTTATTTTCAATTAATTTGTATTAATTCAGAGAATATCAATAAATAAATTACAAATACAAAAATAACAAAAAATCAGAAATATATTTTAATACAATTAAAATTAAAAAAAAAAAAAAAAAAAAAAAACTTTTAACTGCTTTATCTGACTGCGTAAATTCTAAGTAAATCTTATCTGCAAATATTTTTACTATTTATTATAAATGTCCGAATAAACATGAACTGCAAAGCAAGTTATTTAACCAGAAATTCGTAGCTTAAATTTTTCAAAAAATAAAAAAGACTCTCTTGCTAAATTCAGCTACTAACGCAGCTCTCTGGCTGAACATCCATTTACAGTTGGCTCGTTGCATTTTTACGTTTAACAGCTCTTTGGCACTTTTTTGTCACAATTTTACAAGTCTAGCTGCCGCTGGAGGGCGCAGGCGGGTTGTTGGGTTTCCAAAAAAAAGCATGTGGATGCGTAGGTGTGCCTGTGTGCGCTGTAATGGAGTTAGCTCTGCAACACGCTAATTGCTGGCACCTACAGCCGAAAGCGCCGCAAGGTATGCAACACAATTTTACATCTTGGTTTAGTGAGCTTAGCATTTTTGCTGACTGTACTCAAAAATGCTGTGCGCTTGTTGGACGCCTGCCAAATGCTAGCGTGGCAAGAGCGTGTGTGTGTTTGTGTGTGTGGGCCAAAATGGCAAAGACGAACGTTGACAATGGCGACACACATACACACACACACAGAAACATGCACACTCACATGCTCGCATAGACAGCGACGTAGCTGGTTTCCGTTTGTGCGCGCGCGGAAGTCGCCGCCATCTTGCATTGGTCATCCTGCGCCCACTCGCCGCAGCATCGAGGCAGAAATTATGGCAGCATTTGCCACAAATCGTGCGTGTAAAGTGATGTCATTGCTACCGACCGACCGACCGACAGACCGACAGACCGATAGACTAACCGCATGCGTCAGCGTTTTTCGTATGCCCTGTGTGTGATGCAATAATTGTGCATCTCAAGCGAAAACGACAAACTTCTCCCATTGTGTATCTATAAATGTATCTGTAACTGCAACGGTAGCTAAAAATCTATATTTACATTTGCATCAGTAAATGCTTGCGTGTAAATACATATGCAGTGCATCAATACTGATGTCATCTACAACATCCACTCGCGGCCCACAACACGTTAATATTTGACAATTTAGCGCCAGCTTAGAAAATCATTTTGTCAAACGTTCACCTTTGCATATTTCATGCAAAACCATAAAAAATGAGAAGAAAAACACTGAGCAGCGGCGCGCATGTATAACTTGGGGAAGAGGTCGACCTGGCGGGACGCAGACCATACCGTGTGAGGGCAACAACCGCCACTTGCTGTTTTCATTTCATAAAATTGAGCACTTTGTGCGTCTTGTCATGAATTTTTGAAGAACGCAAAGCGGCGACATCTTATATCTGTCTTAAATTTTTGTTTTTCTTATTTTGCTGTTTTTCAGTTTTTATACACTGCTGAGAGAAGTCAAATAAGTAGATTGCGTTTGTGAAAATCTGAATTTATTTTTGACTTGAATAGAAGCATTCTTTAAATTGACATTTTCTAGTTAAATTCGCATTGTTAGCCTTGCTTTAGCATATTATAATTCATCTCAAACAATTTTTGCCAATTATACTTATAAAAAAATTATAGATACAAAACTTTAAAAAAATAATAATAATAATTTGCAGTGCAAATATTCTTCTAATTATTTTAATATTCATTTATTCATCATTCATCATTCTTCTACTTATTTTAATATTCCTCAGCGAAAGCAGTGTATATTACAGTTGATATTTTTTTTTTCAATTTTCTCCACTTTGTATTTTGATATGCACTGTTTCATCAACAACTTGTTTTTTTCTCTGCTGTTGTTTTATTTACAGTCTCTCTAGTTATTTGTACTGAAGAGCATAACATTTAAGATAATTAATTTAGGCAATTACATATTTCTCCAGTTTCGCCAGACGCTGTAAATTCATGAGTTATATTTAAATTCAGCTCGAATTTCAATTATCGCACAAAACGATTTTAGCACGCCAAATTAATGCAAGTATCATTTTTGAAATTGCCGACAAAGTTTTTCTTACATAAAATTTTCTAAAAATGTCAAATGTTTTCCATTACATAGAAATGTAATTAGAATGTTTGCAATTTGATTACGCGCCAAAGGGTTGCCAAGGCATTAATTTAACACCTCAGCCGTCATTTTCAGCTTGCATGGCATTAACGTGGCACATTTTTGTTCCGCAAAAGTTGAGATAATTCTCATTTGCTTTTGTTTTAAATGAAAGTTGACGGAAATTTGGAGAAAATTTCTACACGTGCGTTGAATTAAATTGTAAACTTGTTAAGGGCAAGAATAAATTATAAAACAAGCTAAATAATAAATAAAATAAGTAGATAGTCTAATAATAAATAATATTTAAAATATTATAAAACCTATACACCTTGTACCTGGAAAAAGAAGAATATATATATATATATATTTATATTAAAAAAATAAATAAAAAAAAAAAAATGAAAATAATAAAGAAACGAAATTTTAAAAAAAATATAACCTATTTTATAATTAAAATTTTTGAATAAAATTCTAAATATATGTATATAAACATTATATGCATATCCATATTTTTTTTATAAATTTATATATATTTTCTACAATTCGTAATTAAAATTTTATTTAAAAATTATTTTCTATATCATTTAATTTGATTCTCTTCGTTTTCCCAGCATACTTTTCTCTAAATGTTAAATTGAATCTAAGCATTGTTTGTCTTGTTGCTTTTTGTTTCATTCTGAATATTGATTCAATAACGAATAGTTTGTTAAAAAAAAAGTTTACGAAATATAATTTTCAAAAATATGGATAATATATGTCGCCCATATTTGGCCATGTTTCCCAAGAGCGGATTGCCAGTGCTAGTAAAAAATGCACAA
The DNA here is from genome assembly GCA_035045845.1 of Drosophila buzzatii. Classification (NCBI taxonomy): domain Eukaryota; kingdom Metazoa; phylum Arthropoda; class Insecta; order Diptera; family Drosophilidae; genus Drosophila; species Drosophila buzzatii. The sequence goes on along the minus strand of JAWNOS010000244.1, from coordinate 5,526,573 downwards.
GATTTTAAAACGTACGTTGAAATAATATATAAAAATATGAAAAATATTAAAATCAATAAAATATTAAAAAAACCTCAATTATTCATACACACGCAGAATTTTCTTCATAAATAGAATTCAAAATGTCCGTTTATGGCATATTATACTACATATAATTTATCTATGCATCTCTTTCATATCCAACTCTAATCCAGAGATCTTGAGCCGGAGCAGCTGCACCTGATGGCAATGGCCTTCACCAATAACACCAGCGATGCATTGCACTTTAAATTGTGTCATAATAGTTGCGCCGAGAGCAAAAGATGCACCAGGAAATGCATGGATGAGAAGCAGAAGCGTAAAGATGAAAAGGTTGTGTTGGAGAAAGTCGACTCGAAATTGCGTCCGGTAATGGAAAAACTCCAGCGTGGAGACGATCCGGATACAATTGTAATGATCGAGTTTCGCGAATTCGCTTGCTCCGGCGTCGTCCTCTGCACTTTCTCGATATTCTTCAGTAAATTTCGCGGTCATCCTGTGATCGACTTGCGCCGCGGCCCATTGTCAGCGAATACATTTGAGCAGATATACAAGTGGATGGTCCAGCCGAATTATAGAATTAACCCAAAAAATTTGGTGCGCTTGGTACGCGGTGCCAGCTTTCTGGAAATCAAATTACTGCTGAATGACTGCTACAAAATGCTGGAGTCGAATTTATATACAGATTTTTGGGCCTTTAATATTATGTACAAAGCAAAACATTATACTGAACTATTTCTGGTCAATCAGGCAATGGCTACGCGTATATCAAAGGCAGCACTCATTGTGATTTGTAGCAAAGAGTTTTTGACCCTCAACGAGATGCAGATCTGTACGCTGCTTAATTCCAGCTCTTTGGCAATAAATTCGGAAATTGAGGTGGGCACAAATATTCCACTAAGAACAACAATCCAATCTCTAGCAATTATTTTGTTTTTCTATTTAGCTACTTTTTGGTGTTTTGCACTGGCTAAATGTTGACTGGCCCGCTCGTAGGACGTCCGTAATAAATGTGCTAAAGAATATACGCTTTGCTTACGTGTCGCCGAAGACCCTTTGTCAAATGAATTTTAACCCCACGGGACCGTTTGCCTTGATAATGAAAGAGTTCGCAAATCAGCCGGAAAGTAAACAACTGGTCGAGGACGGCATCTTTCACAGCACTTTGGTCATTACCTTGAGTGGTGATGCCAGCAAGCTAAACGACTTGCCCAATGCAAAAAGGGAGCTAATGATGCCACGCCGCTGGGTTCGAGATATCCGCTGCCCGTACCATCGGCCCGTGACCAAACTATGCCCAAATATGCGCTCCATCAGCTATGAGGAATTCGCTGCTTACTCTGAGACGCTTCTGGACACTGATGTTGACTACGAAAAGTACTTTGTGTATCCAGAGGATGATGATAGCACCGCAGCTTCTTCCACCGACTTTTCAGACTATACGGATAATCTCAATGATACAAACGATTCCAAATTGTCGGTATGGAAAACAGATTCACTAATGCAGTGGGTGCGTTCCGAATGTGATCCAAGCTTTCAAATAGATGACACTGTAGTTTCTTCGATTAATACTGGCAGGGGCGTTGCTTCAAATGCTTCACTCAATTCCCGAGCAGAGGTGACTACTGAGCACTGGGAAAAAATCGCTAATAAATTCCAGCCCTCGGAAATCTGGGATGATTGGGATGATAATTTTACAGAGGGCGAGGGTGAATAAGAAAGAATGTGTTTTTTTTTGTTGTTAAAATAAATGTTAAAAAAGTAATAAAAAATAGAAAATAATTAAAATGTAAACAAACTGTATATAGACAGAAGGTTATTATGCTCTACATCCATCACAACTAGAAACTCTGCTTAAGTTAGTTATCGCATTTAGGGTGTAAGGTACTAGGTGTTAAGTGTTGCGGCGCATGTCCTGACACCTGAGTGCGGCCACCTTAAACCTTAAACGCTGCTTGATACCTGGGTTGACTTGCCACAGCATACAGCACACACACACACACACACGTATGTATATATATATAATACCTTCAGCACACATTCAACACTTGCATGCACAAGTGCCCGCCACATGCTCCTCGTATATCAAAAAAAAAGGTAAACGCGTTGAATTTTCCATTAGGTTGAAAAGCATTTTCGGCACACGTGGGCGTTTTTCTTTTTTTCAACGTTGGCACATCATACATATTGGCAACTCTGGCGTATGCGTAATATTTTAGGTAAATAACAGGCGTCGAGTTTGGTCTCTAAGTGCCGCATGTAAACATAAAAAAAAAAAAAAAAACAAATGTACTTAGTCAGCGTTTTGTTTATTGGCTCCCAAAAGAGAGAGCGAGAGAGAGAACAAAACAAAAAAAGGTTGACAACTTTGGCAACAATTGCAAGCAACTTCGGCTGCCACATATGTGGTATGCGTAATGTTTGAGACTGTGTTTGCTCTGCCCAAACTCAATTAGCCAGTGAGCCCGAAAGGGCCACAGGGTTCGACAGGCCTCAATCAATACAGTCTATGCTAGAGCATTGCCATTGGCATTGCATAAACTTCTCCAAGTTTATTTTTTTGTGTGCCGGAAAAAGTTCTGTGAAATGTATGCTTATTGTTGAAAATTGAATTGACTTTTCGATGCTGGCAAAAGTTGTCCTTAGGCGCAAGCCAGTCGAAACAGTCAGTGAAACAAATGCAATGCGGATGCTGACAGAGCGTATTTGGAAGGAGTTGGAGCTTAAAGCATAAATGCGTAAAATTAACAAAGAAATTCCCTAAATGGCTTTCAGCTTATCCTAACAAGTTTGGAGCTTTAAATTGTGGATGAGTATTTGCTGTGGAACTTCAAATATTTTATTGCTTTTCTACTAAACAGATAAATGTCTTTAAATTTAAATTAAATCGAAAATGTGAGTAGTGAAATTTAAAAAAAAAAATAAATAAATAAATAAAATAAAAAATAAATAAATATATATATATTAAATTAAAGAGTTAATTTAATGGCTTTTTGTCGTCTATTTAAAATATATGAATCCAAATCCATTTAATTTAAAATTAAATTGGTTTTTCAATGACCTAAAGTCATAGCTCTCAAATATCTATTGATCGCTGCTCAATGTCTGCAAATAAGTGTCTTTCAGTCACTCAGAGAGCAACCGAATGCCTTCGACTTTCATCGGGCCATTCCCCGAACGTTTGGTTGATCCTCGTTGAAGCAAAAGGTCGTTCGTGCTTGTATTGATGTGAATATGTATGTATGTATGTGAATGCGAAGATCGTTTGCTTTGAGTCACTAAATATTTGCTCTCTTAGTCAGCCTCTTTGGACAATCGTGAATCGTTTCGCTCCCTGAACGATGTTCGGTTGAAGAGCGTCACACGAATATGTAGTTCGGGGCAAAGCGCTCAACCGAAACGACGAATGAAAAAACCCGAAGGCTCTTGCTCAGATCGATGGCGAGTGAGTATGATCGCGTTAGCACTTATTTGCGAGCAGCATAAAATTAAAATAACAATTTAATATATTGGAGTATTTTTTTTTAAAATAAATAATATATTAAGAAAAATACTCATTTCTTAATATGAAAAATGAATGAATATAAAAATTGAAATAAATAAAATAAAAATAAATGTATAATAATAACAAACAAAAAATATATATAATAATATAATATAATAAATAAAAATAAAAATATAATAAAATAAATAAATTTTTGTTATTAAAATAACTGCTTTCCTTTGTCGTGTGCGTTGCCCTCATCTTTGGCCAAAACTTTTCAAGTCTTTTTGCAATTTGCATATGCTAAAGATTCGTGAAACACATTGGCCTTAAATGCACATAACCTTTTTTATAGGGCTCGATTTAAGGCTGATTTTATGAGCGCAACGTTCGCGCCTGTCGTCGCTCTTTTGCTCGTTATATGATGCATGCATTTATGTTAGACTCAGCACACATTTCGTATACGAGTATTTCGCATAATTCTTACACTTCACTCATTTTCGGGACGCTAAACGCGTCTGTGCACTAATTAAATTTGCGTATGTCTAAAAGCGAGGCTATGCGCCTTTTATTTTTGTAATATTAATGCAAGCATATGCGAAGTGTGATTGAGGAGTTTTTGAGAATACACAGACATATATAAATAAACAATAATATATAAATATATTATGCAAATATGCAAAGTGAGCAGTTTTGAAGAGCATGCATAAGTAACTAAATAATAATACAATATATATAAACAATAAAATAAATAATTATACATATATAATATATAAAATGTAAATATATTATAAAATAATAAATTCAGCTAAAATATTAGTTGATCGGCTTTTTCATACAATAAAGTATGAACTAAATATTAAAAAAAAAGAACAAAAAATGGCATTGCTTATATAGCTGTTTTTATTTCTTCTTCATTTGAAATTCAGCTTATTTAAATTTATATTATTTTTTTTTAATAATATATTTATTGCAAAAATGTTTAATAGCCATACATAATTACTAAACAGTCTCAAAAGCCATTGAAATTATCTGCTTGGCATTAAGGCTACTGATGGCAACAGGCACGATTAATTTCTTAGTCATACCTCGCATGCCTTCAAGCTTGACAGTGGTGTGTGTGTGAGTGTGCGTGTGTGTGTGTGTGTGCGTGTGGCATACTTTTAGAGTGGCAGCGCATGGCCATAAATCAGCGATGCTGCCGCCAGCCGCTGTTAAATCAAAGCAAAAAACCAAACCGACATGCATTATATATTTATATATCAGTGCTCCGGTTAGTCGACTGCACACACATACACACTTACAGGCACACACGTTCATGTTGAAATATACGCACAAGTATGAAAGGTGCCCCACAGATATATGCGAACATTTAGCAAACTTGTATATCGCATTTTTGCTTTATTATTGCGACTTTTTTATGAGTTTTGATGCGGCTTTTAAATGTCATAAATGTTAAAAACAAATATGTTGATAAATCCTCAAAACACACAATGCTTAGGTTAAGGTAAAAACAAAGATGGGCATGTCAATGGGTTGACAATGTCCAACGCCCAACGCCCAACGCCCCACGCATCTGCAATGAGAGATGTGGGCGTGGACATCGAAGCCAATAGGAGGCCCAGCTCTCAGCCAGAGTGCTATATCATCACGCATTGATGCACATCATCAATTTTTAACGAGCTACTTTTACGTGACCCGCCCACTCAAACACATAGCTATGACGTAGTCACAGACACATATCGAATATGTACACACACACACATATATATGTATAGCCTACAAATATATCTATCGGCATAAATATACACGCGCCTGTGGTTATAAGATCACATAACACGATATCATGCATGCGCCGAGGTTTAACGGCGCAACGCCCATAACGCTCGAATCGCATTTGAAAAATACATCAAAGTCCAACGTGTGCATCAAGCGAAAAATAAGTCCACTTCAACAACAAGGCAAGCTTGTGCATTTGGTTGGCATTGGATGATGCGATTGCAGAGCTGCAAGCATCAACTCAGACTCGGATTTGACAGCGAAGAGAATGCAAGCTAAATTTAATGCAAAATTATAAACAACAAAATATTTTCTAGTACTTCGAATGTATGTATTCATGTGAATAGAAGAGAGGAATAACTTGGCAGCAGCTGTCATTGATATCAAACTAAAGAGCATAAGAGAGGAAAAGAGAAGAGTATGAGCAGAGCATAATGCGTTAGAGCAAATCGATCGAAGTGAGAAACTGATTGTCCACGCATTTTTAAGCTACCTCAAGCGAAAAAAACTAAATAAATAAATAAAATGAAATTAAATATATAAAATATATGTATTTTATTATTATCTTCTATTTTCTTTCTTTCGACTTAGCACAAAATATATATGCATTTAAACAGAAGTAAGCCAAAAATGAAATAATCTGTATTGTCAAAAATTATAAAGAATCTATAGCTATCTATAAACACAACTAAGCTTAATATGACACATAGAAAGTCCTATAATTTTTTTAAAATAATTTTATTATTTATAATATATATTATTATTTATAATATAATTTGAACGCTTTTAATGTAGCCTCCAATTAATTTTTAAGGGAATTTCTAAATGTTAAGAGCAATATATTTCTTTTAAATATACAAGTCCGTATATTTCACAAATTTTTCAATTAATACTTCAATTCGATAATAAAAATGCTGTGGAGTATCAAATAATAATTTCGCAAGTTTTCTTTTTTATTAAAAGTGGCTAGCAAGATGCTTAGCCAAGAAACTAGAATGAGGACTCTTGAATACAATTAAAACTTTTAAAGTAATTCTTTATGAAAAGGCACACACACATACACACAACTCATTTGGATTCCAAGGTCAGACATTTCAATAGACCCAGGATGAGCATTTATGCAAAAAAAAAGTTTCAGTACAACTGAAAAATTTTCAGCAACAGCAACAACAATGGTACGTGGGGAAAACTTCACGCATACAGCTGCAACTTTTTGTGAAAGTTGTTGTATAAGCGGCTTTGTAAGCATAAATTTTAATGCAACAGCAAAAGCAACAGCAACAGCAACAGCAACCGCAAGGAGCATGTTGAAATGCTTGTTGACTGTTGCCGTGTTTCCCTGTTGCTACCGCTGTTGTTGCTGCTGTTTTACCATCGTCGCATATGCAAATGACGTGTAAGTGGGCCGAGCGAAGCAGAGAGAGAGGGAGAGAGAGCGAAGCAGTGGCCTCAGTAGCAACAGCAGCAGCTGAGGTAGCCGTCAGTTTACAGCACTGAGCAGCCGCGACATCCAGGTAAATACCCCAAGCTATTAGCTAGCTCTACCAGGCTTTTATTCACGCCCCCATACACTCACTCACACTCACTCACACACACACACACACACACACACACACTTACACAAAGGTTAACAGTTACCTTTTATGCTCAGAGAGCTGCAGAGAACTTTCCAGCTCCTATTATGACCGCAAAACTTTACTATTTATACTTACCTATACCTTCCAGCTGAAACATAAGAAAGAAATAAAGTAACATCACTTTAGACAGGCAACACAAAGTGCGTCCGAAAACGTTAATTAGGATGCAAAGCCCACGCGCCGTATGAGTGATGTTTCTGTGTGGGCAAACGTTGCAGTTGCAAAAGAGCAATAGCACCAACAAAAAGAAAAATCTGTGTACATTACGATGAAAAGCTAAGAAAAGTGAAAACTTTTCCAATTTGCATATTACAATAGACAGGCAAGCGAATTCATTATATTTCTGCATTTCATTTGAGTAGAAACATATTTCTATAAAATATATTTTTTGATTAATGCTTCAGCCAATTTCATTTTAAGCGACGCACTTTCTCCTGTGAGTGTCCTGTGCAGAAAATTGAAAATTTATTATAAGCGCACGCTGCCCGGCGTATGTCCTGTATACATTGTATCAACGCATGCATAAAGCACATACAATAAATTTTCATTTGTGTAACCAAACAGCAGCAGCAGCAGCAGAGGCAGCCGATCCATAAGAGGCTCATGGGGAGTCGGCAAGAAAGCAAGTTGATTGAATTGACACGACAGCCGTACTCCCAATCCAATTCAGGCAACAACAGAAAAGAGGAATATTATAAAACAAGTAAGAAGGCTCTAGTCGAGACGGCTCGACTACGAGATACCCTGAACCCTGCAAAAAAGTGATACTCTTCTTCTTTACGCACGTATAAGCACGCGCTCTGCTAACCGCGCAGTTGCTCTTGTATCTTCGAAAATCAAATAGAAAAGAATAAATAATAATAAAAAAAAAAAGAAATAATAAAAAAAATAAAAATAAAAATAATAAATTATGAAGGGCTTAGGCGAGGCTAGAACCTCCGACACCCTAACATTCGTTGCATCTGTCTAGCCATCTACACCACGGCTCACTTAAACGGCAAAGTAGCGAAAACGAATGAAATTCGCCATATACGAAAGAAACACTAAAGCAGTGGCTGAAAATACAAATACAATTCAAAGACAATTCTAACGGAATTCAAAAACAATTGTGATTCTTAGAATATACACGCATAGCAACATAGAAAACAGCCCAAGACTTTTTGTGTGTATACATACAAACATACATACATATGTGCACACGCATACGAAAATTGATTTGCATTGCTCAACGTTGCTTGCATTTCCATTGTTATTTTAATTGTTTTAAAATTTTTTTAAATATATAATGGAATGTAATGAGAGTTCAGCATATGATCTACATATTCTATTTAACATTTTAGGTTTTTTTTAGAAATCATAACTCTTTTACAATTAGCTTTACATGCACAAATATGTACATACATATGTATGTATATATCAACTTTTCTCGTCACCCTGATCAAGAATATATATACTTTATGGGGTCTGCCACGCCTCCTTCTGCCTGTTACATACTTTTAACAAAACCATTATACCCTGATTTCCCATTTTCAATGGGCTCAGGGTATAAAAAATGCAAGGAAAAAAAGAACTACTCAGCAGTACACACACGCACACCAGTGCAGGCACTGTCTCTTTGGCTTCTTGAAACACGCCCACCTGCCCACTCTCACCTTTGATATTTACGCTCGCTGCGGCAGCCAACCTGCAAAATTGAATGAAAATATTAAAAAATATAAAAGAATACAAATAACGTATATAACACATATGTGTATGCATATTATTTTTTTGTATATATAAATATATATTTATATATGAATATACATATATAATAATTGAATTTTACTGCGCATTTTTCATTTATTTGTTAATAACTTCATTTATGAGCAAGCGGCGCAAACTTAAAAATGCGTAAAAGGCGTCCAAATTTTATTACGCGCTGACATTTAAAAAGGCAGCCCGTTTCCCTCGCTCTGCCTGATAGAAGGTAACAAACAGTTTTTAGCTCGGTGCTTGTTTGTGCTCCTTTTACTTTTCCGCTTGGCCTTTTATGATTGTTCGCTTGTGGCAAAGCGAGGATATTCGATTGCTTTTAGATGTGAGTTTGCTTCACACAAAAATTATTTTTTTTTTTTTCAAATTTTATTGGTTAAGATATAAGCCAATTTAAACTAAATAAAATATAAATAAAAAATAGATCAAATAAATAAATAAATATAAAATTCATAAATGTTTACAAAAAAATTATTACAAATAAATAATATACAATAAATAAATAAAATACATATAAAAAGATAATTGAAATAGTATACATATATGTAAAAATATTTATTAAAAAAATTATTTAAAAAGTTTTTAATCTGCCAATATATTTATCTAATAATTGTTATTCTTATTTTGACTCCTATTATTGAATTTATTTTTATTTTAAATTTAATTATTATTATTTTTATGTATTATTCTTATTTTTAATCCTTTTTTTTTTTAATTATATTTTAAATATAAATTAAAGTGGATCAAATAAAAATAAGAAAATTTTAAATTTAAAAGAAAAATACTATATAAGATTTCATTTTCATTTCAATTTCAAAAAGAGTGAGCGAGTATTGTAAAGTTGTTTGCAAAGAACTTGCAAATGTATGTAACTTTGCTTGCGTTTGTTGATATTCTTTTGTTGGCCTTTGTTGCTTTAACAATCGGGCCCGAAGCGTTGACTTTCCTGAATGCTGCTTAAATTGAGGAGTTACTTATAATATATTTTCAAAGTTTAGCTCAAATAAGTGTAACAAAAAAAAGTGGGAGCACCACAACAAACCTGTTGCAGTGCTCTCAGGCAAACATCAGACAATCCCCAAGCAATTTATGTGTATATATACAAATATATTTTATATGTATATATTCAGCTCCCAGGGGCTACCTTTATTCAGCAGCTCTTCCATTCTTCTGACTGGCTCGATGCTCATTAATTTTATCAAGTGTCGCGGCTATATACATGGCCATATCAAATGGTTTTCAGCATGCGAGGCGACAACCACGCCGCATCAGCCCCAGCTCTTGGCTACCCAGCGTGAAAGGTCAACGTTGAGTAGGAGCTGACTGCACTTTAAACCTCCGCATCGTTCCGGCTGTGGTTGGGGCACATGTGGCGCATGCTAGTTGACAGCGCACTGCTCAGGTGGTGGCGACAAGACGAGCGGACGTTCGGACGTGCTGGTCTTGAGTTTTTGCGGTTAGCTGCACAGCCATCTGATGCACTTAAAGTAACGGTAAACATGTGCAAGATTTGCAAATCTGACAGACACATCAACAGCAACATGAAGTTTAAAAGTCACCCCTTGTCGCAGTCAGTTATCGCAGCAAATGCCAAATGTGCTGATAGCAAAGTAGAAAAAACTAGCCGGCGAATATAAGAGTTATTCGTTCAAACAATTCCAACTAAACTTGATTAAATGAAAAAAAAAAAAATAATGCTAGAATAAAAACTGGGAAGTATTAAGTATTAGAGTAAATGTATTAAATGGAAAAATATTATTAAATTATTAAAGCTAAATTCAATTAAAATAACATGAAAAACAAGAATTTTTTCTATTCTCATAATTTCCATATTATTCCATATTAAGCCATGGTGCAGTGCATTTGTAGATATCTAAATTCTCGAGAATTCGAGCTTCCAAAGATTATTTTATTTTTGGTCTACTTCTATTTAAACATTTAAATGAATATATATTTTGTGTCAGGTCGGAAATTATCCAGACGATTCTCGTATTGACATGCTATGTGATTCTCATGAATTCAAGTAGGTTCACAGGATTTTATGCTTTCATTAGAAGTGTTTAAGAAAAGCATGAGCAGGAGGTGGAAGACTAAGTCTCTGAATAAATAAAGAATTATGGATGGTGGAGAGATTCGTCTGTCTGCACGTTTATTCGACCTTAAGCTAAAAGATGACAATAAAAAAAAATTGAAATAAAATAGATAAGAAAACAAAAGAAAACAATTACAATAGTCGAGAGACTACAGTATGTAACATAATATAAATATAGCTATATTTATTAGATATATTAACACGTTGTCCTAATCAAGAAGATATTTACTTTACCTGTAACTAACTCATACTTCAACTCAAAAATATAATATCCCGAATTAACATTGCCAATGCCTTCGAGGTATGTATATACATAAATAAAAGATTTTAAATGCTTAACATCAAATTGTATGCAATCAATTCAAATTTATGTCAATTATCCAAGACATTTGGTAACATTTTGCAAAAGCTTAAGTCCTTTGTGTGTGCTAATAAATATATAAATGGAATGGAAATTATAGTGAATGCTAAAAGCCAACATTATCATTCAAAATTGATGCAACTATTTGCTTTACTATTTTCAACTAATTTTTAGATATATTTCCATCGAAATGCCTAAAAGCTATTTAAGTCACATGGATAGTCGCAGTAAATTGCAATGTCATTTGAGTTGGTTTTTGTGTATTTAGTTGTCAGCAGCCACAAGAATTCATTTATCAAGTGGCACTTAGTTTGCATTGTTCCTAAAAACAATCACATAACTATGGCATTTTCATGCCACAGCAGGTTTTTACCTATGCTGTTTGCTGTACAGAACACAAACACACACTGACAACATAAACTGCAAACAGGACACAAAGGCAATGGTTAAGGCTACCTATGCGACTTTGTTGCAATGGCAGTACAAGTGACTACTTGGGCTGGTTGACTGACTTTGACAGGAGCAGCAGCAACAGCAATAGCAACAGCAACAGGGCTATAAATAAGATACGACCATGTGTTTCACTGCAACTGTTTCTGTGTGTGCATGAAATTGAAAGAACTGTGTCACGCCTTTATTTGCTTATAAAACAGACCAGAAACAACGACAAGCTGCTGTTGTTATTATTGTTATTATTGCAGTTGTAGTGCCTGTTATTATATCTAACTTTTGTTGCTATGTTCATAAAAGTGTCACACTATCTACTCCTGTATGTGTGCGTGTGTGTGTGTGGGTTTGTCTGTGTTTGAGTAGCTTCCTGTTGCATGCTCGACTTTTTGCCTGAACATTTCCGCTTCCGTTCATTTAACATTCTGTACACAGTGTATTTTTGACAATGTTGGTTACAATTTTTTTTTTCCTTTTATTTTGCTTTGGCCAACGTAAAGTTCTACAACATTTAAATAAATGTTATATTTGAGCATCTTACAGCACTTGATTGAATCGTTATGGCACACCTGTTGCAGGCTTGAAATAAGAAGATTAGTAAGCACGGAAGCATAACACATGCCATAACTTTCGATTACACTCTTGCAACCTGACTGCAAGCGCTGCATAAGAAGTAGATATACAACATATGTATTATATGATATGATTTAACTTTATCCAACTTATCCAATCGAACCAAACGGCAATATTTATGGTGGAGTACTTGATTATGACTTGTCTTAAGGCATCCGCGATCTGAATGAATTTATTATTGTATTAACATACAACTGCATAAAAATAACATATTACATCTCATTGTTTAGGATTTTTTAAATCCAACTGCAAGCGCTGCATAAGAACTAGATAGATCTAATGCACGATATGATTTAACTTACTTATTTGTTTTACCCAATGGAAAAGCTGAATATAATATCTAATACTTGATTAGGACTAGTCTTCTGACATCAGCAATTTCATGTTCATACAACTGCTTAAAAATAACTTATTACGTCACAATATTCTGTATTTGAATATAAAAACAGGAATTCCCCCAAAAATATGTATTGAATGGCGTCATCATATTAGGCATACTTGCTTAATACCGAAAAATAAATACCTTATTAGTATTATACTATCGAATTATATACACAACGTTGATTGCCACTCCATATCGATATTGTTTTTAACAGTTATAATTTGTTGCCACTGGAATTGTTGCACAACAAAGCAAAACGGTTTTACATATTGCGATTAGCAACCAATTTGCTAAACATCATTCGTCTGTGTCCCTGTTGGTGTTTGCTTTCTGCTTTTATCAGTACCAAATTGGCCAATTTATTGCATTTTCTGAACATCGAGGCTGTATAGCATTGTTATGTGCCCGATTTCTGTCATTAAAATGCGATTTCGTTTCGTTTCGTCTTCGAGGGAACAAAAAGTACCACAGGTGCAGCATATTGAACCAGCCACCTAACATCAGTTAAAAGGAAAAGGAAATTTCTTATCGTTCTCAGCATCAGTTACCGTTCTATTTTTAGTCAGGACGTTGACTGTATCACAGGGAATTGCTACCAGCAAGTTCAATGCACACACGTACATGTAGCTTAGAGTTTGCAAATCAACGTTTGCCAGCGGGTTGATCCCCTCTAAAGGTTGATTAGCGTTTAGGGACACAATAACTTGTAGTATTTCAGCAACGTGTATAAAAAATTTTAAATTTAATAGTTATAGCGCGAAAGCTTAACCCGATAACTGCTCTCGATAACAAAGGGACATGACACTAGTATTAATTGAGCTATGGCAAAAATTAATTAGGTATTTTTAAGCTATTGCTGAGCACTGATCTTAGTGATTTGTTAGTTGATCTTCAATATACAAAGCACTTTAATAATAACAAACAGAAGTAAACAGAGTCTGCCTTGTTATAGTTTTTGTCATAATCAAAAAAGAAAAAAAAAAAAGGAGAAAATGGAAGAAAACTGGAAGGATACCACCGACGACTGGCGGGACTCGCCTTTTCTAGTCGTTCTCTACGAATATGCGGTGAAGAATGTAGGCATGCCTTCCGATATGGGAACACTAATCGCCTATGTGTTACTCTTCCTCGTCACTTGGTATATGGTGGTCTGGGCAGCACGCTTCGTTCTATCGCTGATCTGGCCCGTGGTTTTCTGTATATCGGCACTGTTCCTGTTTCGTTTTCTACGCGCATACGATCAGGAAGATCTGTTGGACATACTCTTCCAAGGTATAACCCTGATTGCGGATACAATAGTTTTGATTTTGTCAAAGACACTAGGATTTTTCTTGGGCTTCTTACACTGACTATTTATCAGCTTTATGCATTCCAAATTCTTGTACATATGTGACCCTATTAGCATTTATTTATTGTAAAGATTGTATCAAAATTTAGTATATTAAAATATATGTACATATATTGCCCTACATATTGATTGCTTAAAGTTTTTTGTTTTGGTCAGGTATGGTCACATTGATTGCCCGGCAAAGCGTGATAGGAAACAGTTTTGGAAGAAGAACAAGCGAAATTATTAATTTGGGGTAATAGAGTAATACAATATATTTAAAAACTTATTTTCACACACATATTCAAACTGCTATGCGTTATCTGTCAAGCAATAATTCATATTCATAATTTCAACACGTTAGATATACATATATAAAAACAAATAACAAAGCATTTATTTTTAGATTTGTCTATGGTGCCTTGAAACCGTTGTCAATCTGTTCTGTTCTGTTTGACAAAATTTTGCGACCTTTGTAGAAGCATATAATAATAAATGTAAGTTTCACAATATTAAAATGAATATTTATAATCAGAAATCATTGAAATCGGATATAGCTTGTTCAGAATGCCTATCATACGTTTGGAGTCGTCTGATAAAGAAATTTTTGATACGGACATCGAAATTGCAAAATGTTCGGAAACTATTAAAACGGCACTGGAAGATTTGGGCGATGAAAGCGACAATAGTGTGTTACCTCTGCCGAATGTAAATTCGGCAATTCTACGCAAGGTGCTTCACTGGGCTACCTATCACGCCCAGGACGATCCACAGCAAGCGCAGGATGATGAAAATAAGGAGAAGCGCACCGATGACATTTCATCGTGGGACGCAGACTTCCTAAAAGTCGACCAAGGAACCTTGTTTGAGCTCATTCTGGCAGCCAATTATTTAAACATTCAAGGTCTGCTGGATGTTACCTGCAAGACTTGCGCCAATATGATCAAAGGCAAATCGCTTCAGGACATTCGCGAGATTTTTGGCATAGCCAACGACTTTTCCCCAGCTGAGGAGGAGCAGGTGCGCAAGGAAAACGAATGGTGCGAAGAAAAGTAAAACCAATAATTAAAATGATTATATGATCGTGAACAAAAGCTAAATAAATGCTATTTGCTTGTTATATTAAAAAGTTAATTTTGAATTTTTGCTATGAATCGTAAATAACTTCCACATACGTACAATTGCATGTCGGAAAATTTTTGAAGCAACATATCTCAAACTGCAGTCGATAGATGGCGTTCCCTTTTTTTGTAAATATAGTTTTAGCAATTTTTCCTACCGCGTGATTGCTGGTATTATTGGCATACAAACAATGTTTTTTTTTGTACTCCCACAACACGGTCACACTGCGGCTGAATTCGCCAAAAAAAAATCCAACTAAACTAAATTTGATATCAGGATTGGCGTATAGCTAATAAATTCGTAGTAAACTTCTCGAAATTTTTTGCGAAATTGCATTTTAACGTCATCCATAAACGCAACTATCTAGTTGCGTGACACAAACATACAGAAACACAAACATATTTAGTCGGTGAAAAAACAGGCGGCGGCAGCGGCAGCGGCGGCGACGCAACACACGCGACTTGCAAGCAGGCAAAACACTGCGAGGTGGACGACGACTAGACCAAGTGGATTGGCTCTGTCTGAGTGTGCGTGTATGTATATGTATATGTGCAGCTCGAGGATAAATTAAAACAATAACAAGAATGGACGTATACGACGTAAGCGACGATCTGATTAAAAAGCTCAACGATTGGAAACTGATTGGAATTATATCCGGCAAATTCAATGAGCTCAAAGAGAACTACTCGAAGGTAAACTTCGTGGAGCATGCATTGATTGACTTCAAGTACATGGAAAAAATATTCTTAAATGTAACGCTACGTGAGAGCAAATGCAACAAGCGCAGTGTCGAATTTCGCATGCTTGGCAACGAGCAGTTCTCCCTAAAGAATCGAAAATACTTTCAGGCAAGTAAAAATGCGGCTTATTCAATATGTAGATATTAATTTGTTCAAAATTGCACTTAATAATACCATAGAAAATACTCTGATCTTTACCGATAAATACAGAAATAATCAGATCTAGATCATAATCCACAGGCCCTCGAATTGTATAACAAGAGCATTTGTTATGCGGAGCCCAATTCGGAAAATTTGTCGATTGGATATGCCAACAGGTCGGCGGTATTTTTCGAGTGGAAACGCTATCGTGAGTGCTTGGCCAACATTGAGCTGGCGCGCAAGGCCAACTATCCGGAGCGACTGCGTCATAAGCTGGACAAGCGTGAACGCGACTGTCAGCAGCTCGTGCAGCAACAACCGCCGGATATTGTACCGTACGCTTTTAAAATGAGCTTCGATGCACACCCGCAAGTGCCATTCATAGCCAATTGCTTGGAGATGCGGGAGACTCCGGATGAGGGCCGATTTATAGTTACAACGCAGGATCTGGTTGTCGGCGATATTGTTGCCACTGAGGAGCCCTTCTGCTCATCACTGCTGGCACCTATGCGATACATTAGATGCAGCAACTGCAAGGAAGAACGCTATTTAACACTTATACCCTGCGATAACTGCTGTTCCGTCATGTTCTGCTCGGAGGAGTGCAAGAACCGCGCCAATAGCACTTTCCACAAATACGAGTGCCCCATCATTGATCTATTGCATCGCATGTTCAACAAAATCCATTGCATTGCGTTACGCACTACGCTGAGCGCCTTGGATCTCTACGGGAGCATTGAGGAGCTTATGGCGTACTGCGAGCAGCCGGAGAATCAGCACAAATCCGTATTCGATCTGGACTATACTCAACTAACACCCCAGGAACATTATCGGGCCATACACGGTCTGGTAACGAATCAGCACTTGCGTTCCGTCTCGGATCTCTTTCAGCGGTCGGTGGTGTGCGCTGTCCTCAAGCACTTCATTATGGAATACACACCGCTTAAAGATTATCTCGGCGGCGAGGAAGGTCGCAACTTCTTCACGGATCTACTCTTTAGACATTTACAAACATCACCATCGAATATGCATGGCATTGATCTCGTCGAACAGCCGAACGAGACCAAGGACGATCAGTCGCATTCATCCGGCGCCTATGCGTTTCTCTCCCTGCTCAATCACTCGTGTGCACCCAACACGCTGCGCATCTACCAAGGGGTCAAGGCCTATTTGTTTGTGCTGCGGCCCATCAAAGCCGGCGGTGTACTCTACGACAACTATGGGTAGGAGTGACTCTAAACTGTTATAAATCATTGAATTCTATTCAACATATATATGTATGTTTTTATTGCAGCGCGCATTTTGCAGTCTTTAGCAAGAAACAACGTCAGGAGAGGCTCTCCATGCAGTATCGCTTCAACTGCAAGTGCGAGGCATGCGAATTGGACTATTTGAAGTATAGAAATTTGCCGTTCAAGGCGTCGGTGCCGCTGGTGTCAAACGACACGGACTTAAAATTGTTGGGCGCCTACAACTTCGATTTTTCATTGACCAATTATCAGAAGTACTGTGATTTTCTAACGCAACACGCTGATGCTTTCCCCTGCGCCCAGATCAGCTCCGCCGAGGAGTGCCTCAAAATGGCGTTGCATATCATGGTGGATGCGGTGCCACTAAAGGCGAAAATGTAATGTGTCTGGGACACAATGCACCGACTGCCTCGCAACCCGCCATCCCACCATCTTCACAACACGAACTACTACAAATATTTTGATATATGATATATATCACCTCTATACATATATATGTGGTCGAACAAGCAGTAATTATCCCTAACTATAATACGTTGCCATAAGTTTCCAACATTTTTGGCGGCTACGGCAGTTGTTGATTTTAATTGGCATGCAAAACATATACAACACGATTATTTAATATTTATAGATATATCTATTTGTGAATTTCAAAATTCAATCATTTCATATAATTATTTTGTTGAATCGTTTTGCATCACTTAAAACTAAATCGCGCACTAAATGATTGACAGTATGAATATTTAGGATAGCGCAGTTCTAGAAAACTTAATCTATCAAACCAGGTCGCAAGCTCAAAATTTTTGTAATGTTGTTGGATCACCAATGTCTTCGAAACTGCAAAAAGAAAAACAAAAGCAAAAAAAACTTTTTTGTAATTATTTTACAAACAAATATAATATTTTTTAATTATGCATTATATGCGCTCGCTCTAATTGCACACCCGATGGCGCTCTGTCAAATCGCCGCATTCTGCTCCTCCACAGGTACTTCAATGCATTTTGCTATACAAATCGATCAATTGCTGATTGAGCACTCCACTACTGCGATTCGCTGTGGCCACCACGTCATCCGCTGTGCTGTTGGTCGTCAGCAGCTGCACAAATTCACAGCCTGAGGCATTGGAGTTTCGTAAAGCCTGCGATGTTGTTGCCCCCGCCGCATTATTATCCAGGTCCGTGAACAGTATGCTAGAGAATGTCTGTTCGAACTGCTTCTGGACTTGCCCCGCATCCATGGGCAGCAAATCTTCGCCAGCTATGGACTGTGTCTGATTAATATTCAGCTGCGCTGCCAGTTGATCTATGCGATTCGGCTCGCGTTGTTTCTGCTGCTGCATCAATTCGCTGTTCTTAATGTAAATGTTGTCGCCAATGCACTGGGCGTAGTCGTCGTAGTGGCTCTGATCCAGTGGACTCAAGAAACTGCCGTCCATGGCCTGAAAGCCCAACCGGATGAGCAACGAGATCTTCGTGTTGAAGCACTCCAGCCACGCCTTGTTGGTGCGATAAATCGAAAGCTGTTGCTCCTCGCCGCAAGCATTCCAAAAGTCCAGTAACGTATTCTTGCTGAAATCGATAAGTATGTGTCGCTTTGCATCCGGATATAGTCGGCTAATGGCATCCAGGTGCCGGAACGTGATGTCCAGCAGATGATGCTGATGACGCGAGACAAACAGTTGCCATTTGTACACCATGGTCATCAGATTCCACAGCTTCTCCATGGACGTCTCGTCCAGGCGCATCAGCGAACAGGTGGCAATGTCGTTCAGCATGAACTTACAGTGATCAGCGGTCAGCAGCTGGGCATTGCTATGCATGGACCCATTGATCAATGACTCAATAAACTTCGGCTCCAACAGCACCGTCGTCACATCGTGTATGACTGGAATAGAAATACAATTAATTGAAGCTCAATTAAAGGCGGGGATAGTTGAAGTAACCTTGAAGCGACTTGTCGGCCGCAATTTGTTGTGCCTTCAGACGCTGGTCAATTACGTAGAGCGCCTCACAGCCCAGATTGACCAGTATGAAAACGTTGGCGCGCGGATTGAGTGGCTGGCGTGTGGACATTTTAAAGGAGCTCCGTGTATGGAACCGCGAGCGTCGACTGCTAAATATTAACTAAGCCCGGACAGGTGCTGCCTCTGTGGGGCGCTGCGGCGTTGCCTCGCATGCCACAGCGGCACGCGACCAACCACGAATAATTCTCACATACATTTATTTTTATTGGATTTTTCGTTTCCGTGCTGTTGGACAAGGGGGTCCAGTGGCGACGACGATGACGGCGGCGGCGGCGGCGATGTTTGATTGCTTTATGAGAACCCCGGGCAACGTCTTTTATCGCCGTAATAAGTGCAAATAAAAAAAATACGAAGCGGGCTAGAGCTAACAGCACAAATACCAACTAGTAAGTTAGTTACTAGTTACGGCTGTGAAAATTAAGTATAATAATAATTATGTAGCTCTGAACTTGCAGTCTAGATTCCAGGCATAGCTAGGACACAGCTCATAATCTATTGGCTACTTGATATATACAATATTTAAGGTAGCTAACCAAGCAAATGGAAAGCTAATATACCCGCTCGCAGCACAACTAGAATGGCATGTATAATAATTACGGTAGTGGCCCAAGTAGGCGGCCCGGAGTTGGGTTTTAGATGTGAAGTTTTCTTTGCCTGGCTGCCTGTCTGTCTGTACGTCCCCACAGTTATTGATTTCTGTTTATTTTGCAAAGTTGTTGCTTACAACAACAAAAAATGCTTACAATTACTGCAAACAATAAAAATGTTACAAATCTATAAATATATTTGATAGCTATTAAAAAATGTAACTAGTCATATGCATGCCCCGCCTACAAATTGCATTTATATGTTAATTTCATATTAAATATGTGGGGGTGGCTGAAGGCGAAACACCTGCACTGCATAGGAAAAGGAAACAGGAAGTTGCGTGATTGCCCACAAAGTGCAATTAGCATACGAAACAAAGTCGATGACTATCCAGCATTTAAATTAAAAAATTTCTTGGCGCTTAGCAGTCGATGTTGGCAACGCAATGCGGTCACACTTATAAATTGATAGTATTTTTTAAACAAAATGTATTAAAATTTAATTTAAATTAATAAATACTTATTCAATTATAGTTAAATAATATAAAATTAATTTTGTTTGTTATTTTTTAATCTATATATTTTCATTATTTTTATAATATACTAATTTTAATAAAATTTTAAATCGCAAAAACTATCGATAAATTAAGCTCTCACCATCAAAACAAGAACAAGGAAGAACTGAAACCGTCTGGTGGAAACAATTCAACGAAGTTGACAAACAAAACAAAATCGTTTTAGTTTTTGTTGTGTTTGTTGAGTTTAGGAAAATTACAAGAAATTAATATTAGAATAATGTTGCGTAGAACACTATCTTCGTGCACACGACCCGCTCTACTATGTCGACATATGTCTGTAGTGGCCAAATCATTGAAGTACACACAGCACGGCGAACCACAGGATGTGCTGAAACTGGTGGAGGATAAGCTGGCGGATCCTACGGACAAGCAAGTACTGGTCCAAATTCTGGCAGCACCTATAAATCCTGCTGACATTAACACTATTCAGGGTAAGTCTATATGGAAATTTCCATTCATTCACATATACTATATGCAGCTCTTATATAAACAAATTGATGAATTGCAGGCAAATATCCGGTGAAGCCAAAGTTTCCAGCCATAGCCGGCAATGAGTTTGTGGGCAAAGTTGTTTGTGTGGGCGAGCAGGTGAAGAGTCTGCAGCCCGGCACGCATGTGGTGCCACTCGCCTCCGGTCTGGGCACCTGGACAACGCATGCCGTCTATAACGAAGAGCAATTGCTTGGCATTTCGAATAAAGTGGGCCTGGCGGAGGCGGCGACCATCACTGTAAATCCCTGCACCGCCTATCGCATGCTCAAGGACTTTGTGAAACTGTCGCCTGGCGATACGGTCATACAGAATGGAGCCAACAGCGCCGTTGGCCAAGCCGTTCATCAGCTCTGCCGCGCCTGGGGCATCAACAGCGTGGGAATTGTGCGCAATCGTCCAGAGATTGATGAACTAAAGAAGCTGTTGCAGTGTCTTGGAGCCACCGCTGTGCTGACCGAGGAGGAGATTCGCACGAGCGACATATTCAAAACGGGAAAAATGAAGCGTCCCCAGCTCGCTCTGAACTGTGTGGGCGGTAAGAGCGCCACAGAAGTGTCGCGTCACCTGAACGATCGTGGCGTTATGGTCACCTATGGTGGCATGTCGCGGGAGCCAGTAACAGTGGCCACGGGACCACTTATCTTTAAGGACATCGCATTCCGTGGCTTCTGGATGACGCGCTGGTCCAAGGAGAACTATAATGCACCTGAGCGCAAGCAAATGTTCCAAGAACTTTGCCAGCTCATGGAGGAGGGTAAGTTCGTGGCGCCTACACACGAGATGGTTCCGCTGGAGAAGTTTAAGGATGCAGCGGCGGCAGCGCTAAACTTTAAGGGCTTCACTGGCAAGAAATTCATATTAGACATGAGTAAATGTTAATTAATATTTAGTTGCGGGTGTACAACTATAAGATTGCTTTTATAATGGAATAAAACTTTCCAATATGTTGAATAAATACGATTTGGTACGATTTTTGAAAGGCTTTGTGAAAATTATCGAAGCCATCGATTATGAGGCAAAAAATTTAAAAAAAGCGATGTGGTATTCTAAAAATGAGGATTTTAAAATAAATTATAATTATGATTTGGCGGCTATTTTAAGAACTTTTCGCATAGAGCTGAAAAACAATCTTCACTGAATTCGATTTAGATATTGTTTTATATTTAGTTCACAGTTCATAACATTTCAATCTCATTTGCTTGATATTTGAGCTGCAGCGTAATGGCCGATGGCGATGTGGCATCAGTGATTGTCAGTTGCTGACCATCCTGCAGGCCGAGCTCGCCCAGTGACTGCGTCAAATTCTTACGCGTTGCCTCCTCGATGCTCTTCACATTGGCCATGTAGAGAGTGCGTTGCTTGCCATCTGCCATAATAGTGGTAAGAGCTGGGCTCTTGAGCTGGAATCGCGGCAGTTCGCAAAGCTGCTTGATGACATCCTCTAAAGTTGTCGTATTGGGATCTTCGATGTTCAGCAACTGAGGTGCATTGCTGCAGGCCAAACAGCTTTCCGACTTCTCCGCCTCATAGGTGTAGGAGTAAATGCCATCCAAATCGTTGAAGTTGAAGTAGTTGGCCATGCTGTCGTAGCAGCTAGTGGCCAGCTTGAAAACTTCCAGGGCACAGGCAGCGGCTATGACCGCATTGGTGCTGGCCACAGCTGGGATTATGTGCTTGATGACGCCCTGGACCAAGCGATAAGTAATGCCAGTTATATTGAACTGATTAGCACGCTCCTGGGCACGCTCGTATACCCAGCCAATGTGTTGTGGGTCATCCCCATCCAGCGGTGCATTGAAGGGGTTCTCCTTGTCCCATTGTATGATCTTCACATACTCAATACAATGCTCCGGTAGACGCGGCGTATTGGCAATCGTGCACAGTGGATAGTTGATCTGTGGTGGGAAGAGATCCAAGGTGCATTCGATGCAGGCCGTGAAGCCGGGCAATATGACACGAGCATTGCCCTTGAAACCTTCAGTGCCGCCGTCTATCATGGGTATGATGGAGGAGACGTCCAAGCTGTTATCCTCTTCGTACCGCAGCATGGAGAGCAGCATGCCATTGATCCAGCGTCGGGCCACAATCGAGTCCAGGCCGCAAACAATTATGTGAAACTTCTGGTAAAATGACTCATCGAAATCCTGAATCTTGGCAAAGTGAGGCGTCACCTTGCAGGTGGGCACGCGATTGTTGATGAAGCGCGCGGCGCATTCTGCTTTAGATGAACCGAGATCTGTGCGGCGGAACAGAAACTGTCGGTTCAGATTGGACAACTCAATGGTGTCCATGTCAATCACATGCAAATCACCAAAGCCCATCAATGCCAAATCTTTGAGGAGCTCGCAGCCCAAACCGCCGGCTCCAATGACCAGCACTTTGCATTTTGTTTGTAGAAATTCCAAATTATCTGATGATGGAGTAAAGTCATCCTTGCAAAATAAACCCTCGCGTTCCAAGACATTCCGTAGACCGTTCCAGCGTTTATTTTGCAGCGCGAGAGCAGGATTAGATGGCGAAGCGACTGACATATTCACAGATTGCTGAATTGCTGAAACCGGCAAGATAATAAACAATGTTGTTTAGAAGAAAAGCAAAAAACACACTAAAAAAGGATCATAAAATACCATATAAAGGTCACGGTCTTCTCGAGTTTTGAATGCTTTAAAAAACATATTATCAATATATACCATTTCACTGTGATTTTAAAGCTTTTGATCATGAATTAGTTAAACAAAATTATTTAGTGTTTTTTTTTTTATAAGTATTTATATTTGTTACATTAATCGAATATGTAACTATCGATATGTGAGTTTATACGATAATTGAAATATTGCTTATTGCACATATCTAGATAGAATTTTGAACCAACGGCACTTCATCGAAAAAAGTCGCGTCCTTTGCAGCGTGCTTCCTCTTTGCTGTACTTATTGTTGTAAATAAGATCGAATTAATAGGAATTTGAGTGATACGAGTGAAAGTGGACTACTGAAATAATTGTAAATACTGCAGCAGTATAATATTTACTTTTAAATTGCTGCAGTCGAATTGGCGCGCACTCAACCAAAATGACGCTCTCCGTGCTGGCGTCGTTCGACGATCTGCGACGCTGCATGCAGGTGCTGACCGAAGGCACCGCCGAGGAGGGTGAGTTGAAGTCACAGCAAGTAAAAATAAAAAAAATTTTAACTAAAAACTCGATTCTCTTCGTACAGAATTCCTCAGCTTTCTGCGCATGTTTGAGCAGTACCATGAGAAATGCAATGGCTTCGCCACTCAGAATGCGCGCCTTCAAACGGAACTGGACAAATCTCTGGCTAAGATGGGTGACCTGGAGGGCAAACTGTATCACGCTCGCCGTATAATTGACACGGAAATCAAAGCACGCCGACAGGCCGAACACGAGCGCGATGCTATGGAAAGCAAGATAATGGCCGTGGCCGATTTGCTGCGCCACGAACGCAATCTGAACAACGAAACGCGCGATAAGCTGGCATTCCTGAACACGATGCATCCTGAATCGTCGCGCAAGCGTAAATCTCTAAATACATTGCATGAGGACAAGTCATATGGCGACATTAATTCCACGGGCTCTTTACTCTCCGATCTATCCATAACCCACTCTGAGGACGATTTTCTCGATGTGCGTCGCTCCAAGTCGTGGCGCGAACATCGTCCATCTTTGCCCAAGAATCCGGTGCCATGTGTGGGCAACAAGCGTTCCCGCCTGAGCACTGGCCACAACAGCAGCAATTTGGGCACACCGACAATTGGCACAGCCACCGCGACCACCAGCACCACCACCACAACACGGCGCTCAGGACATGTGGACCATCACACACTAGACGTCGGCCAGGGCGCAGAGCGCTTCTGCGCCACCACCAAAGTAACCATACCGCAGGATGGCCAGGGTGTCATACGTGCCGAATCGACCATTGAATCGCTGCCTCTGATAGTGGGTCAGGAGCGCAATACCGATGCTCAGTCTACCTCAACGCCGCGACGTCGTTCGACCATCAAGGAACCCACGGCACCGCCGCTAACTCCACTTAATGCCATGGCCATGGGCATGTCGCCGGCCCAACAGAATCGTCTCATGATGCGAAAGCACAGCTTCAGCCAGAAGACCTTCTTGCGCGGCGACAATTGTGTCCAGTGCCAAAAGCGGTACAGTCAGCAGCTCCAATTAAACTAATTCTAACAGAAACTAATATTGATTCCTTAATAATTATCTTGCAGCATTCGTTTTGGTTCGCTTGGCTTGCGCTGTCGCGACTGTCCGGTGCGCTGTCATATCGACTGTCGCCATCTGCTCACAGTCAGCTGTGTGCCGCAATCGGGCACGCCCACCACAAAGACTGAGCTGCATTACCTCAGTGACTTTGCGCCCGCGACTCCGCCCATGATTCCGGCACTGATCGTGCACTGTGTGAATGAGATTGAGGCGCGTGGACTTGGTGAGGTTGGGCTCTATCGTATGTCGTCCTCGGAGCGCGAATATAAGGCACTGAAGGAACAGTTCCTGCGCGGCAAGGTTACACCCCATCTGGGTAACATCGACATCTATGTGCTCTGCTGTTGCGTGAAGGACTTCTTGCGCACCTTGCGCGAACCACTAATACCCACCAGCCAGTGGAAGGACTTTGCCAATGCTGTGCAGAATCCAGACAACAAGCAGGCCGAACATTTGCTCTGTAAGGCGGTGCAACAACTACCTCCCGCTAATCGCGACACTATGGCATTCCTTATGCTGCACTTCCAACGCATAGCCGAATGTCCAATCGTGATGATGCCCATCGATAACATGTCCAAGATATTCGGGCCCACTATAATGGGCTATTCGTCGCCAAATCCGGATCAACATGCCCTCTACACAGAGGTCTTTACGCAAACCCAAGTAATGAAGGCGTTGCTTGAACTACCCGGCTCCTTTTGGCAGCAATATCTTCCCTTGGAGCCATCGCCCCCGATGGTTCCGCCAGGCAGCGCCGTCAAGCGTGTGCCCAGCAACACTCGAGATCTTTTCTCGCTATACGGTATTTACTAAATGAACATTTCAATATATATCAGATTTAATATTAATAATATTCTTTTGTTTTCGTCAGCCACCCCACTAAAGGGCACCATGAAGAAGCGAAAATGCAACGCCACTCCCCCAATGTCTGCGCATAAGAAGTGAAAGGATCAGAGCATCCTCCGTCCGTTAGATATGAGATCTTATGCATCGCTGGCGTATTTACTTAAATCACAAGTATTTCAACTTTTTTCATTTTTTTGCACTATATAAGTGTGTTTCACAGTTTAATAAAACTGCTCTTTGAAAGTAATTATATTTCATTAAATAATTATCTGATAATGTTTTGAACTACAAAACCTCTTAACAATATATTAAATATTACATTGTATAATACAAATAAACATTGCACAAATCTTTAATCCATTTGATGAGTGTCGAAAATTAATTCTGATTAGAGAATTGACTGAAAGTTTTCATAATTTGAAGAGAATACGTTCTGATCTACAGCAATTTAAACAAAAATTAATACTGAGTGAAATTGTTAAATCAGACTATACTATAATATATAGTATAGTCTTCATATTTTCACTTATAAATTAATTATAACGAAAACAAATTTTAATTTTAAATGTTCATTACAGAATCTCTTCGCTGTTAAGCATACTGTAACTAGCATTTAAATATTTGAAAATTAACAGTCCACTCCAGTTGTAAGCCACAAAAAATCGAGTACAATTCTGTTTGAAAAGTATCGCTACAATATATCGATAGATGCACAAATTGTAATAATTTAATTTAATTGAAATATAAAATAGAAAAGAAATTAGCTATCAATTCAGACATTTTTTTTTTAATTTTAAGTATTTTGATAAATTTAAATAACAAGTCAAACAAAATATGAAATTAAAATATAATAATATAAAAAAACACCATTTATTTAATTTTTCTTGTTAAATACACCTTTGCGTTGCAGCCGTACTTTATTTAATTATTGTTACCAACAAAAAGTTAGTTTAATATGGACACTGTAAGTTTGAGATGGACAATAACACATATTGCGTATTTACGAGAAGACTGGAACGAATTTCGATTATTTCTGCGTGAGTTCTGGCTCATCACCACTTTCCAACCGGCTCCAAGCATCGCACGATCGCTACACACGACACACTCCTGCTCCAGCGTTCATACCGTAAGTAACATCTAGCAAGGTTTACATACATATTCCTTGATCATAGTAAATAAAATTTGCTATATGCAAAACAGGTGTTAAAATGGCCAACATTGCAAAACTGTTTACTGTGCGTGCACAAACTTTGGTCCAGGCTGCCGCCCGTCAGCCACAAGTGGCGACTCGTTTCAGCAGCACCTGTAAGTATTTTCCACCCACAAAGTCAGATGAAGTACAAAGTCCACGTTGTCAGATAGAACCTGTTAATTAAAATTAATAGTATTAGAGCTGTGGCCCAACTATATATTTTATTGCCCATTATTTTCCATAAGCTGTGCGGACAAGAAAAAAAAAAACAATGATTACGTAACGTCTCTGATATCAATTCGTTTGCTGTCTCTTTCACTCTGTAGCTGCTAGCAACTGGGAATTCATTAAGACCGAAGTGACTGGAGAGAAGAAAAATGTTGCTGTTATCACATTGAACCGTCCCAAGGCATTGAATGCCTTGTGCAATGGCCTCATGAAGGAGCTGTCCACAGCTCTGAAAGGATACGGCAAGGACAGCAGCATTGCCGCCATTGTTTTGACTGGCAGCGAGAAGGCCTTTGCCGCTGGCGCTGACATCAAGGAGATGGCACCCAACACATACTCGCAGTGTATTCAGGGCAACTTTCTCAACGACTGGACTGAGGTGGCACGCACCCAGAAACCAATCATTGCGGCTGTCAATGGCTACGCCCTGGGCGGTGGCTGCGAGCTGGCCATGATGTGCGACATCATCTATGCGGGCGAGAAGGCCAAGTTTGGTCAGCCAGAAATTGCATTGGGCACCATTCCCGGTGCAGGTGGCACTCAGCGCTTGACCCGCGTGGTTGGCAAGTCGAAGGCTATGGAAATGTGCCTCACTGGCAACATGATCAACGCCCAAGAGGCCGAGAAGGTCGGTCTGGTCAGCAAGGTCGTGCCAGCCGATCAGCTGCTCGGCGAGGCCGTCAAGCTAGGCGAGAAGATTGGCACACACTCGAGCCTAATTGTGCAACTGTGCAAGGAGTCGGTCAACACTGCCTACGAGACCACTCTGCAAGAGGGTCTCAAGTTTGAGCGTCGCACCTTCCACGCCACATTCTCTACGGTAAGTTGACAGCGTACTGATTACGTAACAATTCAAATTTTATATAAACACATTTTTTCTCTCTCTCTCTCTCACTCTTTCTCTTTGATAGGCCGATCGCAAGGAGGGCATGCAAGCCTTCGTGGAGAAGCGCCCAGCCAACTTCAAGAACGAATAGATCGGGAACATATATCGATTATCCATATGAAAAAGCCAGCAATGCATTTATAAAGTCTATCCTGTTGTTTATACGCAAATAAAATACACGTTAAATAATTTGTAAATATCACGCGAAATAGTTAAAAACAACGTAAATGCCAGGAATGCCAATCAATGCCAAGATATATGCATGCATATATATATAGATATGTACAAGGATATATTGATGGATTGTCAGTTGATCTGTGAACACATTTGATATTTGCTCACAGATCAACTGAAAGCCCACCAATACTATCACACATACATATACATATATTCACATTCACGAACAGATTATCTGGTCGTGTGAGCATTGATTTTCGAACTGAGTTGGCTTCTGGCATTCGAGTGCGCTGCGTCGGATAATGAAACGATAATAGTTCTTTAATTGTAATTTCTGCCATGCGGCCTTCATATCTCTGATGAGCGGCGGATCGTCCTCCAATTTGTCCAGATCCACGTGCTGGCAGCTGGCACAGGCACATTTCGCTGGCTCTAAAACTGGCAGCTCGGGCGACGGTGGCGGCGGTGGCGGCGGCGGCGGTGTTTTTCTGTAATAGCGTCGTAGTATAATTGGCTTTGGGCTTTCGGGCACATATATCTTTTCCCATTTTGTAGCCAATTCGAATCTCTTAGGCGTGTCTGCCTTCTCGATACGCGGTCGCTTCGTTGGCCACGATTGTGTTTGGGCCTCGAGCACAAAGTTGCGCTGGATCTTCTTCACCGGCAGTTCATCGCGAGTTTCAACTATTTTCAGTAGTTCCCTTATTTGAGATTCCAATTTCAAACGTTCTGCTGCGTCATTCCTCCAATTCTCCGAAACTCTAGTTTCACTTTCATAGAAGCGTCCACTCAGACTTGTGGCGCTCTTCGGTTCGTTGTCAATCGTCTCAGTCGCTGCACAGTCAAGGCTCTCGTTGATGCTCTTATATGGGTTTTTGTCCGAACGTATTCTGTCAAGGCTCTCGTTGATGCTCTTATATGGGGTTTTGTCTGAATGTATTCTATATTGTGAGAGATTGCGAAACTCGTAAACCTGATGAGCACCAGATTCCGACATTTTGTTAATTGATGCATCGGTGCCCGTGTATGTAAGTGGCCCATAGAGTGAAATTGTGTACCTCTCGTCACTCATAAACTTGGGCGCTTTGTTCTCCTCGTAAATGGCATTCGCCTTCCATGTCTCACTGGTGACAATCGAAATTCCGCTCACCGCATGCGAGGGCAGGCCCTCGTTTTCATTGTCGTACGCGTTCAGTTTCTTCAAATATTCCTTATACCTCGGCTCCATTCGTTTATCCTGCAATCTTTGCAATTTAATCGACGGCCTCACTGATCTTCTACCATCTATCCCACTGCTGCGTGTACTTTTACGAAGAATCGAACCTTTTCTCTTTTCATTTAGCTGGTCTGCGCTAGTTGCATTTGCCTCAACTTTTATTGGATTCTCCTCCTGTGCACTTACCTCTTTCGGCTTAGTTATCTCATTTGTTTTGTGCATTGCACTGATCTTTCTCAATGTGGACTTTATAGATCCTCGATTGGACGACTTACGGGACGAACTGATTCTATTCTTTTTATGTATGTATCTCATTGAGTAGCTTTTTAGCAACGTGTCAATAGAATCATCCAAACTATTTCCTTGAATCAGCTGCTCTTCATTGGTCTCCTTTGCCGCCTGGGCAGTCGCAGTCGCAGCCTTTGATTTGCCTTTTTTTATTTTATCTTCCTCTGGCACCTCAACAACCGCATTAGCTAACTTATTTATTTTCATTTTATTTCTTTGCATCTTCTTTATATATTTTGTTGCCGCCTGAGCTGCTAACTTATTTAATTTATTTTTATTTTCTACTATATTTGGACGATCCTTTGGAGCCAACAGCTTATGCTTTTTCTTGCTCTTCTTAACAGGATATACTAATACATCTAAGTGAAAGAGTTTTTGCTGAGTGGCCTTCTTTTTCTTGACGGATGGAATATTATAATCTGAAATTGTCGGCGTCTTTGCGATCTCTTCCGTCAGTAAATCTTCTATATTGTGCTCAATTTTCTTTGCTCTCTTCTTGTTAATCTTTCTCATTGTTGCTTTCGGTTTACTGTCGTTATTCATGCTCGTTTCACTTATTTTAAGCTTATTTCCTCGTTTGCTGGGTTGGGTAGACGTTAACTTTTTAACTTCTAAGTCTTCCTTCTGTTTATTTGTAAAATCTTTAATATTCTTTGCCTTGACTTGTTTTTTCTTTGGCTTTGCCGTATGTTGCAAACTGTAGAGCTCTATAAGCTGTTGTTCTTGAAGCTGTAGACGCATTTTTTTCTGGCTTGCGTAGCGTTGATAATATTTAAGTTCAGCCTCTTTGTCTCTTATTTCCATAATTTTTCGTTTTGAAAAAGGTTTGTAGTATAAACGCTCGGGTCGTTTTATTTTACTTTCATCAATCACGATAAGCTGTTTTTTATCATCTTTTATAAGTTCTGGTTTTGATTTTATAATATGCGAACTTTTTGTGCATAGGCTCCATGCAACAGTTTCAGCATGTTTAGAGAAATTTTGACTGTGGAATGGTTGTATATTTTTCTTTTTATACTCCAGTTTTTCATCATCCTTTTCATTTTTTATGATTTTTGTTGCAGTCTTTTGCTTTGAGAACGACGGGACGATTCGGTAGGCGCGTTGTATCTCCATCTTCTCAACCAAATATTTTTGACACTCCGTTTGTGCAAGAGGCACACTATTCCTTGAGTGCGCATGATGGGCGTCATGTTTATACTTTAGCTGTTGTGGCCCTTGCAGCCAGCTGGGTAGAACACGTTTGGGCGTGCTTTTTAAGTCTGGAGTATACTTTTTATAGTAAGGAGTTGTATTGGGATCCAATGGTACAGAGTCCAAGTAATTGAACACCAATTCGTCTAACCAATTGCGTTGCTGATGCGCAGAATGATGATTCTGATTTGCTCTTTTTTTATTTAAGTGCCGACATAGAAACGGGCAATGCATTGACACAATCTAGTTAATACACTTATAATTTTATTAATATAGAAATTGGAAGAGTTAAAACTCATAAGTAACTCTATTTGCGCCAAATCAATGAATAATTTGAATCGCGCCAATCGTATTCAAATATACACCTCTCTGTATTGTAAAACGTTCGTTAGTTTCTTTGCAGTATTTAAATAGCAGCCGAATACCGATAGTTGAAAATCTATCGATAAATGCGCCACACTTAGCGTTTAGCAGTTAGACTAGCTAAATCACAAACACATACACACACATACACAGGCAGGCACATAATCACACTGAGAGCGAGTACAGGACGTTACAGACAATTTACTGTTAGTCCTGCGCGTTGTGTGAGAAAAGTAAAAGTGAAAATCGGGCCCTTGAATTTTGTGAGGAATATTTATTAATTATGCATGATTAATAAAATCTAATTTGTCTGCGTCTCGTGTGTTTGTTTGCATTTCAAATAACAGTTGCAATTTTTATCTGCGGCTTTGGCGCGCGCGTTTGTCATAAGAGCCAGGAATAAGTGAGCACAGCATTACCATAGAGCGCTACGTTATTTCCATTGTGTGCTGTAATCTATAATTGCGATATACTACAACATAGCACAACCATACTGCA
This sequence comes from Drosophila buzzatii, assembly GCA_035045845.1. Taxonomy (NCBI): domain Eukaryota; kingdom Metazoa; phylum Arthropoda; class Insecta; order Diptera; family Drosophilidae; genus Drosophila; species Drosophila buzzatii. Next base: position 5,494,606 of record JAWNOS010000244.1, on the reverse strand, counting down.
CACACACACACTCAGCTTGTGTGTATACGGACAGTCGCACATATACTAGCAATCGCCACGACCAAGACGCCCCCGCTTTGCCCTTGAGCTGGCATAGTAAGAAGCATTCGATTTTTCACAACAAGACGTGAAAAACGCAAAAAAAATATAACAAATATAACGGATATACTTACGACTGAATAAAGTTTGCGGAGCTTTTGAGGAGAAAAAAAGAGAAAAGAAAATTATATATATTTACAAATATACACTTAGAATTATAATAAAAATTATATATATACACAAATTTATATATACATATAAAAGGAAGTGTTAGACGTTCATAATGGATGTCCTCAATCAAATACTCAACATTAATGCTGGTGGCGCCTATGGCGGCGGCAAGGCGGGAGGCGCCTTCGATCCGGTATCGTTTGCCATGAAGCCTCAAGTAGTCATACGCGCCCTCTGCTGGGTAAGTTAAATAAAGCAAATACCCATACACACACGAACAAACACACGCACTCATACGCAGGATATTAACGAGGGTGCTTTATGAAGTTATGCAGCGCATTAAAATGACATAGAATTTTAACTAGCAATAAAAGCTGAGAAATTTTTCATTTGGACTTGCGCTTTAATAAATTTAAAATTATAAATTTCAATCTATATGCATACACACATGTATTATAATTTATATTTTCCTCATGCGAATTTATTAAAATTTGATCCAGTTGATTAAAGGTAATTGAATTAAAACTATTAACAATGGCGAGAGACACAGCTGTGCAGCTGGCATTAAAAGTCGCACGACTATGAAAATTTGAAATAAAGGCCATCAAATATAAGCCAATGCAATGGGCCAACAACAGCAAACAGCAAAAGCCATTTGTAATGGCCAGCGTGTGCGTCATAGCGATTGGCAAGTGAGGCAAGAACATTTAATAGACATTTAGTACAAGAGTTTGCTTTCGTTTACATTAAATTGCAATTTGTGCTGACAGCGACAGAGCGACTCATACACACTTGTGTGGCTATATTTATGCAACAGTAACAAACAGAAGACAGGTGGGTGGCGGGAGGCGGGAGGTGTGATGCTGGGTCTGTCAGTTGGCCAAGTTTTGCCAAGGACTCGCTTTGTTATTGCAGTTGGCATTGCCTATCCCCAGGCGCTACTTATGCTCGCTAAACTTGGCCTTCACTTTAAATTAGGTCACAAACCTAAATACGTATCTCTCTCTTTCCCTCTTCTCTATGCTTGTGTGTGTGTGTGTGTACTTGAACTTCTGGTTTATTGCACCTGCTCTTTAAAATCAATATATCTATATATATATTTGACTACGCATCGTTTTAAATTTATTTACTTTGCCTGTATTAACATATATTCTCTTTGTTAAATATGCCCAGCTGTTCTCCATTGTGGTCTTTGGCTGCATATCCTCCGAGGGCTGGGTCGAAAAGGATGGCAAGGAGATGTGCTTGTACAATAACGATGGCATGGCCTGCAAATATGGCAATACCATTGGCATTTTTGGATTTCTCGCTTCCATGTATTTCATTGGCGGCGAGTTCATGTTCGAGCGCATGTCCTCGGTGAAGAGCAGAAAGCGTTATGTCATGGGCGACATGGCATTCTCAGGTGCGTCTCACAATACCTTTAAGTTGCTGCTCTGTTCATCTCTGTATTGGTCTCTGCTTGCAGCTGCTTGGGCCTTCTTGTATTTTATCGCCTTCTTCTACTTGTGGTCCCAGTGGAGCTCAGCACCCATGCCGCCGCTGGGCATTGGCGCCGGCAGCATGAAGACGGCCATTGTATTTTGTTTCTTCAGCATCTTTAGCTGGGTGAGTTTTGCAGTCACTTAAAATGCGTAGTTGAAGTGGTCTGAAGTGTCAACACTTGCAGGCTTTGTGCGCATTCATGGCCTACAAACGTTTCCTGATTGGCGCCGGTGATGAGTTCACCTCGGCCTTTGAGACAGACCCGGCCAATGTGGTGCACCAGCAGGCCTATAGCTACTCCATGGACAATGACAATGAGCAGTATAGCGCCTCGCCATTCGGTCAGCAACAGCAGGGTAAGCCATATTATATATTGATTCATATTATTGAATATTGTTAACAGTTAATAACTCAACTTTTAGGCATGGAACAGCAATCAGGCATGGAGTATCAGCAACCCACCTACTAAGTGTATCGCTTAGCTAGTTGTGCCACTTCTCCGTTGTCGACACACACATTTTTTGGTAGTGCTAATGGCAAATACAATTTTTACACCAACTGCAACTATATATCTAGTACACAGAGTTGGCTTAACCTAATACACCGATGTCAAGCATATACAAACAACAACAACAATAACAACAGCAGCAACACCAATTGCTTTAGCAGGGAAAAAGCATAAGCGTAAGCATAAGCAGCAAGCCCGACTGCTCAGTTAATAGCCCTATCCTTATACAGAATAATATTAATAATGATAATAATTTATAAGCTAGCCCCTAAGTTGTGTGTGCAGTTTTTGTAGTGAAAATTTGTTGCAATATATACGACTATGATATATACATTATATATGCTAAATACTATATGTATATTATATATCTATATATATACATATACTTATGCTTTAAACGTTGTTAGTTATTTAGTATTAACATTTCTTGTGCAAGACCCTGGCCCACTGAGTCGAGCTCAGCTTAGGATTTGGCTTCAATAAATGTATGCGATAATGTTTTTTAGACAAATTTACACACGCCAGCAGCAGTTGAAAGATATAGTAATTGACCCACACACTAGTTAACTAGCAGACATCACAAGAACTGCTCAAAACATATCCATTTTACAACAACAACAACAAAAACCAACCAGGTGAAGCACACACACTCAACTCTCTTTCTTCAGCTCTAGTTCTATTGAAAGCGCGATGGGAGCTGCAAGACCTGTGGCCAGGGTTGCTTGAAATTTAGCGCATATATATTATTCATATATATATGAAAACAATAAAATACAACGCCAAAATGTAAAAAAACAAAATTCTAAAATTGAATTACAGCTAAAAATTGTTAAACGGGAAATTCTAGACAAGATCCAAAGAAGCGAGCACATGATGTATTGAAAATATTTACAAATTTTACACATCTGTTTGTCGAGTTTTTCAAATAGCATTAGTGTAAAGTGAGCCCAAAAAACTGAACTCACTCAACTAATATTTAGTAGACAACAAGCTCTTAATTATCAGTATTTAAAAAATGAATAACAATAAACACAATTAGAAACATACAATAACAAAAAATCTCAAATCATTTAGTATTATTAGCAAAAATATTTACTGGATTTTGGTTTTGCATAAATTTTACAGAAATCGATGGAGAACAAAATATATTAAATATTAAATAAATATATTGCTGATGAAAATGGATAGTAAAATTCAATATTTTTATTTAATAACAACTTCACACATATGTATATGTTATAATTACAGTTATTTATTAGAGAAATTTGGACAAGTAAATATTAATTGTGAGAGCATTCGGATACCAGAGAATTGTTAACCCACATAAGAATTGTATAGTGCAATGAAGGCAAATCCATATATTCACGCTATACAATGGAAAATTAATCAATATCAATGAATGTAAACATATTTAAATAATTAAACATAAATGTTTGTTTAGAGCAGCATCTAATTATGATACACTATGAGAGAATTTGTTAAACAAAATATATATATTATATATTTATGGATTGTATATGTAAATTGTGTAAGCCAGCTGTATGTATATGTATGTTGTATGTGCAAAAGGCTAAAGCAAAACTAATATAAAATATCAAATCTAATAAAAAGGAAAATTACCAAAGGCAGTTCATGTGAAACTCTAAAGCCAAACCAAAAAAAGAAATAATGACACTAATTCGCAGTAAATTTATATAAATTAATCATGTAGAAATCGTGAACTTTAAATAATTAAAACAAATTTATGCATTCAGACACAGGTTGAGAAAAAAAAGAAATACAATTAATAATACTATTATGTATAATCGGTACAAATTGAGGCAAAATTATAAATTATAAATGTAATTGTTAAACAAAACAAAAATCAGCGAACAATAATGTAATAAAACCAATCCCAACCAAAAAAAATAAATAAATAAAACAATGGAAAGCCACAAGATAACATTCAATAAATTATGACACATATTTTTAAAAACCAATCAACACGCATCTGGGATTCACTATAACGGGAGCTGAATTACGGTTTATAAACTGGGGTCGTTAGCTGAATAAATTAAATTTTATTTGTGCTTTACCAATTTATACCTTGATATACGCAAAGGGTGCCCAAGCAGGAGTGTTACTATTTGTGATGAATATATCTTAGCATCTATAAAAGCTATCAATGGCATTTAGTTATTTAAATGCTCAATAAGACTTGCCATTTAATAGGGCGTGTTGGAATAATATTAAAAAAGTGTTTGGAAACTTGTTGTCGTGAAGCTGGTCATCATGATGCGCAGACGTTTTATATATATATATAAATTTAAATACAAATTTTTTTTTGTAAAGATTTACTCTTTCGCATCTTTAGGCAAATTCCAGAAGCAAATTTTTAAAAATTTTAAAATCTATAAAAAATATTTACTATTTAGTAAAGACAGTTCGACGCCAACTTTCGAGACTCTATTGAGCTGAGCTATTCAAAATCGGACTTTCCAAAATGCTTGCTGCATAGTCAGCAACTTATTTAAATATGATATGATGTTTATGCATGACATGCAAATAACGTCCAACTCAAAATGAGAGGCAACGTAATATAAATATATTTTTCTCCTGCTCTCCGTCAATATATGTTCATGAGCTGAGCATATATTGACTCATATTTAAATTGTGAGACAGTCGAAGCAGAGGCCGCTGCAGAATTAGTAGTATGCTTAGCGAAGCTGTAGCGCTGTGAGAGTGAATTCGCGGAATAGAGAGATAGAAACATCAATCTCTTTGCAATATATAGAGCTCTTAGGACAGAGACTTAGAACGTAGCGCGTAGCGCTAGAGTCAGATTGTCTATGAACTATGCCAACTCTGCCAGGTAAAGTCAACAGTATGAGAGGTATATGAAGACCTACTAATTAAGCTAAAGGGAGCGGCTTCTGGAGCTCGGTTGTTGTTGCTGTATAAATTCCATTCCACAAAATAAATTTAAGGAAAGTCTACAAACACATTTGTCATTACCTTGTATTAACATTAATTAGCATATATTTAATTTTTTTTTTCTACAAACTAGGGTAACATAATCAACAATAGACACATGAAAAACAAATACTTAAAATTGAGTTACAGGCCAGACAGCTGAGACAGCTATGTGTGTCTACAGTATGGGGTAGCTGCACTCGCTGGCAATGCCGCAGAAATTGCTCGGATCGCGTGTTAGACGGAAGAATCCATTCTCGCCCCAGTTCTGCGAGTAGGAGTTCTTGACAATCCAATAGTCACGTCCGTTTTCGGTGCCGTAGCCAACAACAACGACGGCATGATTAACTTCCTCTTTATTGCATTCAGGATCGTCGTAAATGCCGCCACTGTATTGCTGGAAAGAGACGGGAGCTCCATTTATGGAACAGGCCAGTGGACCCAATGTGGCAATCACATGCATCATTAGCTGCTGATCGCCTGCAGTGATGCGCGCATAATCACGTATTTTGACAATGCTCTCGCGTGGATAAACGCCAGCCGTCTCATTCTGTCGACAAACCATATTTTCGCTTTGCTCGTACGGATACTTATTGGCCAGCGTGACGCCATGATCGCGTATATACTCAAAGGCATAGTCCTGGAAGCCACCGTCGCAGCCTTCGCTACCATAGGCATCGGCACAGTCCACCAGATTTTGCTGCGATAGCGGCACGAGCACACCAGTGCGCCGAAACAGGTGACCCTCGAGGGCACCTGTCGCCGCAAACGACCAGCATGAACCGCACGCACCTTGTGAGCCAGGTGGTGTAACGCCTCCCTTCTCGCGCCAATCAAAAGATTGCGGCAGGGAAGGCGTGTCCAGTCGGGTGGGCAAAAAGCTAATGTGAGGGGATGTTAATTCTCTGAAATTAAGAGGAAATTTTATATAATCATCGTATATTGAATATATATGTTAAAGATGTAGAATTAAATGAAATGATAAAAAATATATATAACTATTCATTCTATTCATTTATACACTCGATTAGCAAAAAAAAATCAAATAAAATCATAAAATAAAAAAAAATAACCAAAAATTTACAACCTACAAGAAAATCTAATGGAAAATGAATAAATCAATAATCATATTTTTCCCCCACATTTCACTTATAACACAACATTCCGACAGGGATTTCAGCAATTAAATATCCATTTAAATTAATCACGTCATACTTACTCGCCTATTACTGTCAGCTTAGAGCCGAGCAGTGGGATAAGCTCTTTGGTTGTCATATCGGCGAAAGCGTTAATGGTGAGGGTGTAGCTGGTCACATGAACGTTGGACAGATCCACCAAAGCCTTCGTTTTTAAGAAGATACTCTTGCGGAACTCGAACTCCTTTTCGTCTTGGTAAACCTTACCCGTTTGTCGCAGAAAGTCATCAAAGTCTCGGACATTGGTAAGCTTGGGAAATGATTGCAGCGTCTGCAATGACACAGCATTTAGGCAGGCGAGCAGCAAGAGCAGCTGCAGCATCCGCACTTTGCATATCCACATCTAAACGAAGAGAAATGGTGCCAGATGATCATGAGTTCGATGATGTAAAAGTGAAAATGATTAGATAACAGTTATGGACAGGTGTATCCATTAAGCCACTACACTAGCAAAATGATGAACTCTTTGCCAAGTCATCGAGCTAACCACAATCGAAACTTCTATGGGAAGTCTATTCAAATGCAGTCTCAAAATTATATGGCTAATTGTATATTCCAAGAATAGATAAGCAATCAGAGTAATAAACATTTCGACACTTGTTAGCTGATAATTAGCTTAGATAAGATTTATTTCCATTTTGTTTATGCATTTTTTCCAAGTGAAATATTATTATTAGTATTTTGTTTGGTTTTTTATTAATTTATTGCACTGGAGTTTTTGGTAAGGCAATACACTGTACGACTTGATTTATTTTGTGAATATCTTATTTCTTTTTCCCTTTTTCGGCTTGTTGTTAAGTTGGATTTTAAATATTTCCATTAAGTTTAATCCGTTTGACTAGATTGATGTACATCGATTTATTTGATTTAAATATATGGACAAAATTAGCAAATGATTTCACGTTCGATTCGTATCTTTTGTTGCCCATGGCAGGGAAATTAAGTTAAAAGCCAAAACAAAAGCAACTGTGTGATATGCATACATATAAATTTCACTTTCGATAGTTCAAATAATCACAATTAATTGGTTTTTGATGCGGGTGAAAGACGCTGAGTCACAACAGGTGAGAACGTCGATATATTTCGTAATACAGCAAAAGCTCTTACAATCTTAATTACTAATTATTGTAAGAGAGTTTTGCATCACTTGCATTCACTCATTTATAATCCACGTATGAACTGGCTGCACACTAATCACCTTTTGTTGTAATTTAGCTTTTTATATTCAATATTGTTGGCTTTCCGCTGTGCACCTCTTCTCGTGTGGAAGATCTTATATATGTAGATGCTGCTGCTTCGACCACTGCACACGTTTTAACGCGCGGTGGCGTTAGGCGTTACCATTTTATAGGCCCAAAGGTAAAATTGAAAACCTGCTCAGATGATGCTTGATCATCTTCAAAATTCCCTTACTATGCTGTGTGAGGTGTGAGCAACACACCTTAACTTCCAAATTTGTTTATTGAAACAGATCACATTTTAAGCGTATTAAGTGTAAAATGTTTCTGGTAACTAAGCAGAACTGTAATAAATATGAATAAATTATCTTCATGATTAACATATACAAACTTCATTCATAGATATTTCGCCTTTACAAATTAATGAAAATCAGCTCAGATTCAAGACGAATTACCGTGTGAGAAAATACGATACCTTCATCAAAATTGCCTCTAAATTTCCTTGCTAAACTAAAGAATTTGTTGGTTGAGGACTGAATGCAATTTCCATGAAATGTATTGAGTAAATAATATGAGTTTTTTGATTTGAAGAATTTTGTTGAGTTAATCAAAAAATAATATACAAAATAACACATTTTCTACAAAAATATATTTAATTTTATAATCACATTAATTGATTTTTATTATTGTTTTATTCAAATATGTTTGTAAGAATAAAATATAAAATGAATAGAAAAGAAGTAAATTATATATAAATTATTATTGATGCAACAATAATCATACTAATTGATTTTATATTTAGAAATATGTGTGAATATATAATGTATTTTATTTATTTATTTATTTATTTATTTATTTATTTATTTATTTATTTTTTAAAATAAAATTTTAAAATTAAGGTAAAAAATTAATTATAAAATAATTATAAATATTACTACAAAATATAAAAAGAAATAATTCAAATAAAATGCATTTTTCATTTTTTGAATAAGAGCGTGAATAAGAGCGATTAAGTAATATATAATATGTATTTTCAACAATATTTTTTTTTTTGTTAACAATTCCAACAGTTCAAGTTACAAAGTTATACTGACCACTGTAAGGGCAAGCTATTTCCATTTCTATCGAAAAGATTTATGACTGGAACCAGTTTGGTAGGCTTATAGCCCAGTCTAGAGTTAAACATAATGTTTGGCAGCAACATTTATGATTATGTACATAATGAATGCTAAATCTTGATTGGCTAAATGTGGTTTTTTTACTCCCACATATAGTTTATATTTGATTTATATTTACTTTTACATTTCATGTCGATAAACAGGTCTAACTGGTATAAACATATTACAAAAAAAAAATATGATAAATATGATTAATAAAAAAAATAAATAAATAAATAAATAAATAAAAGATAAATGATTTAATTTAAATTTATTCAAAATTAATTAAGTTTAAAATTCTCAAATAAAATCAAGAAATCAAGGGAATGTACATTAGACGTCACAGTCTTAGAGTCATAAATTTAAGCTTGAGCAATCAAAGAAGAAAATATACAAATGCCGCCTTATAAATTTATACGGATATAAGAATATATAGCGGATGTTAATTTGTAATTTACATTTCGCAATCTCAAAACATTTTATTGTCAAAAATAAAAAGCACTGCGGGCTTTGATCTGTGTCTGAATACATTGCTTAACTGATATAGTAATTGCCAGGTCTTACAACATTTATGATCTTGGCAACAATTGACAGAGAGAGAGAGGGAGAAAGAATTCTTTTTTTTTTTTTTTGTGGAATTGAGATTGAACTAGGCCAGTAGAAATTTCAAATTAACAGAGATATGAGAACCTACGACGGCAGTGGAACATGTAAACAGACCACGCCTCGTCAACCAGATATCTGTACCTAGATGTATACATACATATGTATATATGGTTACCATAATTAGACAAGTGCGAATTAGGCATTTGCAGACCGGCAAGAATGATAGTCATGTTTTTAATGCCGCCTATGTAGAAATCTATTTGCACATATCTTGCGCTATGGAGCGTCGTTTATCTACTTATTATTTGCTTGTCTAATCGTAAAGAAAGTGCATAGATGGGCGAGACTATATAAAGATACCTACAATGCTCAATTCTTAAGTAGTCTCTGCAATATATTCGAAATGTTCAAACTTTTGCTGTGCTGCCTCGTGCTCACTGGCGCCTATGCCATCAATCATGGTACCCAGGCTGCCGATTTTGCAGCATATATGGTGAGTCTTTGCCCAAGTTATCCCTAAAAAGTGCCTGAAGCACGCTGTGATTAAATTTTAAATCAGAGACAAATTATTTGTCGAGGAAGTGTATATTTTATTTAATGTTGCTTAGTGTTGAATGTGGACTTTAACTATTGATATTGAAAGTGATTAAAAAGAACATATGTGAGAACGCTTCGATTCTAACTAAAGTGTTCTTCAGATTCCATCAGCTAGTTCAACGGTAGAGCGGTGAATTACATATATTCGTATATGATATTTAATAGAATATTATATATAAATAAAATATTTTTAAAATTTTAAAATAATAACCTTCTTCTAAAATTTAACTTAAAATACTTACAATTTTCATATTTCAGGCTAGATTTGGTAAAACCTATGCCACCCAAGCGGAGAGAAATGCTGCTCAATATTACTACAACTATCATAAGAACCAGATAGCTCAACAAAATGCGCTGGCCGATCGTGGAGCGAGCAGCTATCGTGTGAACGAAAATCAGTTCTCGGATATCAGATTGATCACCTTTGCAGCACGATTGCCGCAGGCTGTTTATCCCGCCACTGCAGCCAATACAACGCCCGTCACACCGATTGAAGTAGCTCCACCAGAGTTCGATATGCTGAGCCAATGGGGCGTTCAGGTGAATGCCCAGGATCAGGGCACTGTATGCAGCAGCAGCTGGGCCTATGCTGCAGCTCGTTCCATACAAATACTGAATGCCATTCAGGTTGCACAAGCTGTGCCAATGAACAACTCCGCCCAGGCACTGATCGATTGCGCTGGCATGGGCAACGGCTGCACCACTCAGGTGCCACAAATCGCCTTCGACTATTTGAGCCAGGAGGGAGCCTCTCTATTAAATGAGGCTGAATATCCTGCAAACAACAAGCTAAGTCAGCAGGGCATGTGCTTACCGAAGATGCCAACGAATCCAATCACACTGGACTCCTATGGCACCATTCCCGATGGCAATGATGCTCTGCTCATGCGCTACGTTGCCAGCGAAGTGCCCGTGATTGTGGAATACAATCCGGCTACCTTTGGATTCATGCACTACAGCAGTGGTGTCTACGTGCCCCCTGTGAGAGCTCAGGCGAGCAGCTCCCAGTTCCTGGTGGTCGTTGGCTATGGACACGATACGACAAGCAATCTTGACTATTGGCGATGCCTCAACTCATTTGGCAACACATGGGGCGAGAATGGATTCATCAGAATCGTACGCAGCGCTACCCAGCCCATTGCCAAGCGCGCCATTTTCCCCAATAGCTTGGGTGAGATTACGACTACGCCTTCTACTTCGACTACGCCATCCACAACCACTACATCATCGACAACGACTACAACAACAACAACAACTGCTGCACCTACATCAATCACACCATAATTCTATTCTGAATGCTTGAAATCAATTTTTTCATTTTATATAATTTTGTCAGACTTTGCTTATCAAACTTTCCTCCATTTAACCATTTAAATATATAAATATCGTTTATATAATATTGTGTGTTATTTTTTCGCAAATGGGCTGATAATTGATTTAAAAGATTTTAATAAATTCTTTCTAACTGGGAGACGTCTTACATATCAGCATCAATATCCTAGTCTCTACTTGAAATCTGAACTATATTTTATAGTTAACCTTTAGAGACTTTTCTTAGCTTCAGCTGTTTCCGAATCCATTCTAATCTTAACTATTACAAATTTTCTGAAATTTGTTGAGACAACTAGGTATTTCAGAGTTTTAGCTGCATTTAAATAAAAGCATATCAGCATAGGGCTAATCCATTAAATTCCAAGTTTTTCTATTAAAGTTTAAATAATCAATTTAAATATAATAAAATTTCTCTAAAACTTTTTCAAGGGAGCAAAAGTTAATTGGACATGATTATATATGAATTGAAATATATAATAAAAATACATAAATTTTTACGCTTTATGTAAATTTTACATAACATATTTGTATAATCTTTGAAATTACGGTTGATCTGATATGGTAGCTTCTGTTTTATACATTGTCAATTAATTAGCTATAAATAGTTGTTGATTGATATTTCTACTTTAAATGTTAAAGCTTTTGTCTTGCAAATTTTAAATTAGTCTTCATTGTTAAACCGAGAGGCTTGATACAGAAAAGCAGACAGAAAGAGAGGGAGAGAGGAATAAAGATAAAGAGATAATGACAAAATGTAAGAGAATGAGGCAGTTAGAGAGTGGGAGCGAGAGAGAGTAAGAGATAGATAGAAAGAATGAGGCAGAGCTAGAGATAGAGAGTGAGAGAGAGAAGGAGAGAGCGAGAAAGAAAGGAAAATGCGAGACCAGTCATGCTACTTAATGAGCTCCTAATGCCATACATATTCAAATATAAAATATAATGAAGTTGTATTTAATGGACCGTTAACAAAAAAAAAAAAAAAAAAAAAAAAAACTAATAAAAATAATAATAAAATAAAAATCAAAATAAAAAACTGTAATAAACATTTTTAGTACTCACGTGGATAAACAATTTATTTTGTAGCCAAGCATCAGACATATGTAATTTGAATCTGAAGATAGGAAAAGTCCCAAACTAAAAAGATTTTTTCAGGCACATTTTAAGCGCCAAGGCTTGCTGATAAATTTCATTCATAAATAACTATATATGGTTCGTTATCTGCAAGCGTTACTTTCCTGTTCCAATATGTCTTTTTGCATGTTATTCAAAAATCATTTATAAAGACCAAGTTGTTGGCCTATGATATTGACCTTAGTAGTCTATTAACGTGTTCATAAAACTGTTTAAAAACGTCAGCAAATTAAAGTATAGCCCAAAATCGATATAACTTATTTTTTTATATATGTATATGCTGTCAACACTTATATCATTTGATTAATTACCTTAAACCAGTTTATTACGTATTCATATTTTTCGACGAGCTGCAAAAATCGATCAAATTATTCTGTTTCTTCTTTTGTTGTTTTGTGAAAGTTTGTAACTTTTTTTTTTTTTTGTTTTATTAAATTTTTTGTATTTAGTTTATTTATTGATTTTTCATCTACAAGCGGAGCTTTACAGACTTAAACGCTAAAAATTAACAAGTTCACATAATTTGTTTGTAAATTGTTGTTGTTTTGTTATTATTTTGGGTTTTGTTGTCTTTTTATTTTGTTGTAATTTTTTTTCATATATCATTTTGTTTTTGGGTTTGCTTGGAAACTCATAAACCAAATATAAATGATCATAAATTTGACGACTCAGCCAGCGCAGACAAAACACATATATTTTGTATAATTATTATTATTATTATAATATATGCAACTGTGTGTGTTCTTCAAGGTATTTCTTACTCAAATCTGTGTTCGAAACATTTATTTGATTTATCATTAATATGTGTGTGTTGTATTTTGTTATAGATTGGTTTACCTCATGATGAACCCAAATTTGTTGTTTTTTCTTCCCTTTTTAATTTTATATATATATCTTTGCTTCATAATATTAAATAATATTATATATATTCTTTCATTCTGAGTTTTGTGGTTAGCATTTTTGTATATCAATATATTGTGGGATTTCTCTATTATTAATTTACTTTAGAATCTCGTCACTCGTAAAGCAAAGCTCAATGATATGATTCACGCTCTCTATATATTATTTTTATTTTCAAATTAGCTTTTTGTTTTTATTATTTTTGCGTGTGTCTTTGTGTGAAGTATGTGTTTGGTATGCGTATATTTTCATGAATATAAAATAATATATGGTTTCTTTGAAATAAATGTTGTTTTTTTTTTAATAATTTTTATTTTATTTTTAAAATGAGATTTTATTTTTATTTTTAAAATAAATATAATTTTATAAATTTTTTTTCATTGCTTTTTCAAATATGCACAAAATGTGTGTGTGTGTGTGTGTGTGTTTTTTTTTTCAATTTGTTTATAACAACGGCTAGTGTAATTTTGTTGCTGCACATTTTATTTTTGTTTTTTTACTTGTTATTTTTTATTTCGTTTATAAATTAAAATTAGTTAAGTTTATCTACATATGCTCACAATGTTGTTATTTCTGTTCATATAATTCTTAATAATATTTAACTAATAAATATCATTTTATATTTCTATATATATATTTATATATATATAAATATTTGTTAATGTATATAAGTATATTTATGTATGAAATAAATTAATGTATGCATGTAAATATATTTAATAAAATTTCCAATGTCAATTATTTGATTTTGTGTTGTATGTTGGCTAGTGTTTGTTGTTGTTGTTGGGTTTTGCATTGTTTCATGTTGACTGTATTTTGCCTATTGGCCGTGTCATGAATTATTTCAATATATTTTTTTAATTTGTGCCTAACAATTTGTCAAAAAAAGCACTTGAAATGTTATATGTAGAGGTTTGTAAAATATAAGTAAAATAAATTAATTTAAAAATAAAACATAATTAAACTACTCGATTATTTTTTTTATTTTTCATATTTATTTTATTTTTTTTAGGAAGAGTTTTTATATTTAGTTATTTGTCTATTTTTATTTATTTTTTTCAAGTTTTTTGTTTTTGTATGAAGCTTAAAATGGACAAAATATGATTTTCTTTATAATTTCTTATATATTTTTTAATGTGTTTTTGGTTTTTGTAAATAGTTTTTTTTGTTTTCTTTTTCGCTATGTTATCTGCTTTTAGTTGAAATTTTCATATTATGCTATTTGTTTCTTTTTGTTTTGAATCATAATTTATTTTTGAGATGATCTTGATTCCTAATTACTTGAAATACTATACTCTATTAATGTACTCATTGAATTAAGTTCTGTTAGATATCATATGAAGAGTTTGGTTTAAAATTTACCTTTAAGGGGGTTTTGCTCTTTTGTTGCATGTAAATATCGCGTCTTTATAGTTGCATTTTTTAATAGCTTCTCATAGTATGGAAATTATAGATAGTTTTTAAATAAATTAAAAATTTTGAAAGGAACAGAAAATCGAATGAAGTGAAGAGGGCTATCGAAACTGTTAAAATTCATTAGAAATATATATATATTAGTAAAATATTTACTTGAGAAACTACAATTTATTTAGTTAAGCTTTCTTTCGGTTTTCTTCTTAAAGTTGGGCATGAAATTTGTTGTATTTTTTATTATTTTGTTTTAGGCGGAGACATTTACTGGCAGTTTTTTGTTTATTTTTCTTTTTTGGATATACTTTCATAAAAATTAATATAAATTTAAAATGAGCTTATAAAATAAAACAATTCAATTAATTTTGACCGCCCAAAGATTTTTTATTTTTTTTTTTTGTTTTCGTTAATTTTACATTTACATCATTCGAGGTACTCTTTATATGCATTTTAATGAGCCCAACAAAGTACAGATTTTTTTTTTTTTAATATTTGTGGTAAATTTTTTACGCTTACGAACACATGTATAATTAATTAAATTAAATTAAACTATGCAACCTAATTAACTGGCCATCGAAGTGGATTCCCATGTATTAAATGAAAAATGCCCACGTGAAATCAAATAAAATTATACGAAGTTAGATTCGGGAAATATTTATGATCTCTCGCCTCTTATGCTAGCACTTGTCATGAGGATCGCGAACCCAGAGGCCAGAGCGAACAACAAAGGCATCTGCGATGAGCCAACGGCAGTGGCACCATTGCACAGCTCCTGAGTGCAGGCGCAGTAGGTGGCGGAGACATCGTGGGTGCCCGAACGCCTTATGCACTCCTTGTCGGTGCGCTCATCGGGTATATAACCACAGCCGCGCACAATGCGAGTCTTGCCATAAACTGAAAATAAGATTTCGTTAGTGTTTCTAGAAATGTGAATCAATTTCTACTCTGTGTCTAACAGCTCTAACAGAGCTCAAAGGTTCACTATTGTATTTATTCACTCTATAATACTCAAATGTGGCACTCACTCTTCTGAATAGTCTTGCGGCAGAGTATGGGCTTATATTTGTCCTTCAGATGCTCCAGAGGCTCTTGTTTGCTGCAGTTGACCTCGCCGATGGAGTAGGGTTGGAAGGGATCACCGCAACGTGGATCGTACTCGCTGTTGCAGTCATAGCACATAAGTGCCGTCGAAACTGTTAAGAGCGAATGTAGAAAGAGAAGAAAAAAGTCTCTTCAATACACAAATCCATCCATAATCATATCAAATTGCATTATGTATATGTGAGTGCCTCAGTGTTTATGTGCGCGCGTGTGTGTGTGTGTGTGTGTGTGTGTATGTTTGTGAAATGCCACTCGTAAATGCCAGGGCTGAATTGTCTAACAATGCAAGCCCTTTGAAGAGGCAAACAAAACGGGTGCCAGCGGAACCCAGGGGTGGAGTAGGTGGTGTGGGTAGAGGCGAAGACACTTTGGCATTATATTTGCATTGCATAAACCTGAGCGCTTACCTTGTATGCAGCACAGCACGCCTAACAACAGCAACGTTTTATCCATAAATGGCGACATTTCAGCAGCTGTAGTTGTTGTTTTTCTTCCTTTATGTACTTTGCACTTGTTTAGCAAACTTTTCTTTTCTTTTCAGTTCTCAATGAAATGCGCCCAATGTTTATTTTTCTTATTTAACTCGAGCTAAATTATCATGTTAGCTGAAATTAAAATAGTAGAAATGAGTAAAGTCAAATATTCTTTCACACTTTTTCATTTAGTTTGTTTTATATATTCTGTTACATTTAGCATATTATTAATTTTTAATAATTTTTTCCACTTTTTACTTTTTATATTCGCATTGAAGACTTGAAGTCTGCTCAGCACTTTAAAGCGAATGAACTTAATTGTGAAGCATTTAGTTCAACGAAAATCGTTAGACAAAAATAAATAGAGCTGCGTGCGGAAAAGAAAAACAGCAAACTCAAAGTGGGCCGCATTTTTGTTGTCGAAAATAGGCAAAATTAAGATAGCATAACGAGCGTGGCGGTGTGGGCAGGACAATACTGAGCGCAGCGGCGCAATGCAGCGCAGCACTGAGAGCGAGAGTGGAAGTGTGGCGCACAAGGCTGTTTCAGATGTTGGAGAGTAAGAGTGAGTGAGCGGTAGACGCTGCAGCTGTAATGACGCGTTGTGGAACATAAGTTTATGGAACAAAAATGTGAGTGTGAAACAGATAACTCGCACTCAATGCTCAGCAGGCGGATATTTAATTGGATTGTAATGAGTGCTCAGCGGTTGTTCTTGTTGTTGTTATGTACTTAGGCACTTGATTAACAAATTTTGTTTATTTGAATTAGTTAAGTTATCAGTTTCATTTGAATTAAATTAGGGAGAGTTTTAAATTAATTTAGTTTGTTATTTTAAAAATTGTAAATGTTTATTTTTCATTTTTTTTAAATATATGTTTTATTCACTTTTTCATAAGTTTCACTTTTGATATTAAAATAGTCGTTTACCATTTATTCAGTCAACTAAAATTATGTTGTCAAACATAAATAGACCTCCGGAAAAAAACAGCAAATACAAAGTGAGCGACATGTTTTTTTTTTCAATATTTTTCTTCCGAAAATAGGCAAAAGTAAAATGGTGTAACGAGTGTGACAGAGAAAGGGCAGGAATGCTTGAATTGCAGGGCATTGCTGAGCGCAGAGGCGCAATCCCATGCAGCACTCTGAATGTGAGAGAGAAAGTGCAAAAAAGAGAGTATGAGCGCGTGCATGGCTGGACTCTGAGTGAGATTAGCTATGGGCCAAGACACTGCAGCTATGATGACGAGCAGTAGCTCAACACATGCGACCCACTTTATGGAACGTAAGATTGAGTGTAAATTCACACTCAATGCTCAGTTCGAGTCGGTGACATGCAGCAGTCAAGCGGCCATTTAATTGGATTGCAATGATTGCTGCAGTTGTTGCTGCTGCTCTTGTTGCTGTTGTTGGTACTTTTATGCTTCCTGTGTGTCATCCACCCAGCATAGGCAGCCAATTGCTCGAAATTGATTTTCCCCGTGTGCAGTTGCTGCCAACTCTCATACTCGCATATATGTACATATATAACTGGCCCTTGGGGCATACAGTTATGCGGCATGGGTTGACTGTTGGCAGTGTAGCTAGGTAACCACCTGCCCTCAACTAGGCCAGGTGAGGCAGGGGCCAGATGGGCAGAGGTGGGCGGTAATCGTTGTTAGTTTGATGGGTCTCTCAGGTTAGCCAAATGACTTGTTGTGGATTATGATAATGCCATGCGATACGGCTTTTATTATGACATATAATAAAAACGCTTTAGCTAACTGTCATGCAGTTGAGCCAAGTGTTAATCAAATTGAATTGGCAATCGAGCTGTAAATGAATAGCTGAACTAGTTTGAAGAATACCTTTATTATACAATATTTCTCTCTCCCTCTCTCTCAGTCATTATAAGAGTTTTTGCTAAAGGCAGCTTGGCATACGTAAGCAAAACGAAACTGGTTCAGTCTGCTTGGGCTAATAAATGCCAAAAGGATTCGGATGTAATCACATAATTGCCCACAGAATGATTGCAACACAGCTTGAAGTGTGTGGTTTCCAGCTGCTCTTTGACTGGACCAGCATGTAACCTCTCGTACCACGGCTCGTATACGTAATCAAGAAAGTGCAATGCACTGAAGGAAGCCATAGGAGGCACAGTGCACAGTGCACTGTACACTTACTTGCCACACTCACACAGACACCAAAAGAGCCACTTTGGCTGGCAGATATCATCGGAGCATGACAAAAGGCATGTATTACGCATACGCCTCATGTTCGGCTCACTTAAAATTTGGGTCTCTGGCACAACAGGCTCAGCCAAAGGAGGCGAACTCGCCAACTGTAGGGTGTTGGCAATCAATAAGGTAAGCACTGGGACCGTTGTCATGCCAAGCAGTGAAGCAGCCAACCGAGCCGCATTTCTTTCGTTTCCGTTTCTTTATGGCCCAGTGACACGCGTCAATCAGAAGAGTCTAAATTGACATGTTTCGTTGTCAACCAATGAATCTTTACCATAAATACAAATAAATATATATAGATATACATCTAAGGATACTATATATAAGTTACGTTGCGCCTCTGTGTAGCATTGCACATATAGCTGTCTGTCAGCTGCATGCAACACTGTGGGCGTGGGCGGTGGGTGGCGCCTGGGAAAATTCAATAACTGACCTAGTTCAGTTCGGTAGAGTCATCCCATCTATGTAGCTATCTGGCCTGCCATGTGTCTCCGCATTACTCATTCACATCCCAGACTCTTGTACCAATTCCAGGCAAGCAAATGCCTTTGCGGCTTATGTAATACCATTCCCCATACAATTAGCAAAAAACAAGTAAGAAAGCTGTAGTCGAGACTGCTCGACTACGAAATCCCCTGAGCCCTTCTTCGAACGAATAATATTCCAAGAATTATTCGATTCGTTTCTGCACGCATGCAAAACCACACATAGACACTGATCTACAGTTGTATGCATGTATGTGTGTATGCATGTGGGTAAGCATTGCAAGCGTCTTGCTGTCTCGCTGCTTTGCTGCTGCGCCACATGGGTTTTGATGAGAAAACTTTGATGATCAATAATTCTGTTTCTAGATGGACAATCGTATTGATATCTTCAGATTATGATTACGATATTAATATCTATATGCTAAACCAAACTGCATGTCTCTAGTATTTGAAATGCATTTTTTTCATATTTGGGGGTGGTGGGGCGAAGTGGGGACCGGAATCCAAAATCTGACAAAAACCGAAATTGTATTAAATTAGTATCTATATATATGCTGAAGACTTGGAGACTCTAACTCTAAAGATGAATTAGCTAGAATTTTATAACTGGTTCCCGATAAATTCGTTTATCGATAACTTTCCCAATATACAAGTTATCGAATTTCTGAAACAAACTCGTACTGCGCGTGCAATATACGAACCTAACACAAAAAGAATGAACTCTCTAGCTTTTGTATCTTCGGAAATCGACGCGTTCATACATACGGACGGACGGACGGACGGACGGACGGACGGACGGACGGACGGACAGACGGACATGGCTATATCAACTTTTCTCGTCATCCTGATCAAGAATATATATACTTTGTGGGGTCTGCCACGCCTCCTTCTGCCTGTTACATACTTTTAACAAAACCATTATACCCTGATTTCCCATTTTCAATGGGCTCAGGGTATAAAAAAAAAAGAACTAGAGAGAAAAAAAAAGGGCCAAAGCGAAACGTTGCTAGTTTACCTTACTTTTTTTCTTCTTTTGCTCTTTGAATATTGATTAAACCATTATAAAAAAAAGCACAGTATGAGCGAAGCTCGTGCCCAAAGCCAACCAGGGGGAGGGGCAGATAATAGTGGCAATTGTTGTTGTTGTTGTTGTTGTTATAGAGGGAGGCGGCAGCTAAAGTCCAGTTAAGCTGGACTGTTGTATAATATAAATATAATATAAACTTGATCTAAACCATATGAAAAATAATGTAGTTTGTATAAATTAGGAAATTCGAAAATATTTATTTCAATAAAATTTCTAAATCAAGAAAAATATTTAATAAATTAAAAAAAAAGTTTAATTTTAATAATTATTTAATTTTTTCACATTTATTTCGTTTCATTTTTTTAATATATATTTATTTATATATTTTTTTCATATTAATAATATATTTATGTAGATATTTCATCGCGAGGCTGTAAAAATGTTTCAACTGTTTTGTAATCACTTTTTGCACTTTTGTTTTTTTCGCAACACTTTACTCTCATAGTACAGGACACAGAACTTATATAATGCAAATTCGAATTCACTTATTCACAAATATCTGTAGAATTTATACCAAATGAATGTATTGAATTTGTGTATAAATTGTGTTTGGTTTATTTACGTAAGAGGCGAGAACACATTGAAAATTGTATTATTTGATTACTATGGCCAGTTGGCGCCGTTGCTAATTTCTGGTGGGGCGAGCGTACGTCGGGTAATGACTACTGCTGAAGCTGCTGCCAAATGGAAATGAAAGCGAACGAAAGCGAAAAGCAGCCGAAAAGGGCTCAGTGAGTGGATGAATGGATGGGGTGGTTGGGTGCTTGCTTTGAGCGCAAATTTGTGGGTAAGGCAAGGACGAAGTACAAAGTCAAAACGTAAAGCAAGAGAGTGAGAGAGAGAGCCAGAGAATAGGGCAAGGGTGGCAAAAAAAAAAAGTAAGAAATAATAAAAAGAAAAAAAAATCAAAGCAAGCAAAAAAAAAACTAGTTAAATCGATAGCAAACGCGCCACACAGAAACTCAATCCGGATTATCTAATACGGCCAAATGGCATATCCTCCCCCGTGCTAGCTGATAATTTAATGTGACACGCAGAATATAATAATTTTATTGGCACCATTGAACTACCTTTGCTTGGTGTAACACTTGAAATTGGTAGTCAAATAGTTGTATTTTTATGCGATTCAGAGACGCTAAATCACTGCGATTACGCGAAGCAAAACGTTGCAACCCCAAAAACGACAAATTTCCTTCTGAGCGGCTCTGCAAAATTTTGCAGCTGTCAGCCATCGGCGGCTGCGGCAGCGGCAGCAGCGACCGGTATGTCGTGAGCGAGCATGCGCAGTCAGTTATACACTCGCATTAATTATACAAATATGACTAACTAATTGTATATATTTAAAACTTACAATAAAGTACTGTTAGACTAGAATCTTACAGCGGTTACTTTTCTTAATATTTAAATTTGCTGGAAATGCGCGCCACAATTGCAACTAGTGCTACCAGATCTGTATAATTCAGTTTTTCAGGGCTGACATAATATTGGACCAGAACGTTTGCACTTCAGGATTCAGCATTAATGCTCGTTTCTTTGTACTCAAAACTAAGTTAAGTATATCAGCATTTTTATAGCGATCTCGGCTTATATTTTTAGTGTCTGATCTTTCTGGCGATGCTTCGTGATCGACTGGCTCGTCGTATGCCTCCAAATCTGCTGCAGGGCTGGCTGTTTGTGCTGAAAGTATTGTGTTTTACATATGTATAATTTAATGCACTTACTCACCTTTTTTGCATTTAATGGAATCTGTCTTGACCTTCTCAACCCGTTTCTGATAGGGTTTCCGTTGTTTTTGCCCTTCCTTTGACTGCCCTGTAGATATCTTGCTGCGTTTGCTACTCGTAGCAGTGGCTGTGTCCCCAGGTGGAGTTTCTGGACTGGATACGGGTAGATCTTGTTGCAATCGCCGCTTTACGTGCAAATTAAGGCGTTCCTTAATGTTGGCTTTTTCTGGTGTGCCAGGTGGTTCCAGTTTAATAACTTGTAGATTTTCGGGCAGATCGGCCATCGCACAGCTGTATTTATTTATTTGTGTAGAAAACGATCTGGCAACCTTCGATATTAGTATTTTTATTGTAAAGGTAGAATCTTAACGCTCTGACGTCACAAATTCATTATATTATAATCAATCACATTCTACATTCGACATGTGAAACTTGCTTGATTTAAAAATTATATTAAGTTAGACATTTATCTATATACCATCGTTGTTGCTATTGACTATATTTGCATACAATATTCATTTAACACTCTTCGCTTATTTAATTGTGGACTATTTCCCTACTTTCTGTACCACATCTGCAGCGTCTTCATGCGCTTCACCTTCTTCTGCAGTTGGAGGACGCCGTACATGAGAGCCTCCGCAGTGGGTGGGCATCCAGGCACATAGATATCAACGGGTATGATACGATCGCAGCCTCGGACTACCGAGTACGAGTAGTGGTAGTAGCCACCGCCATTGGCACAGCTGCCCATTGAGATAACCCACCGGGGCTCGGGCATCTGGTCGTATACCTTGCGCAGAGCCGGTGCCATTTTGTTTGTCAAGGTGCCCGCCACGATGATAACGTCAGCTTGACGAGGGGATGCACGGAACACAACACCATATCGATCCATATCATATCTGCAATAGTTCATGTCAACTGTATTTATGAATGCAATTGCATCTCTTCATACCGTGGGGCTGCAATGTGCATCATTTCCACGGCGCAACAGGCAAGACCGAAAGTGAGCGGCCAGATGGAGCCTTTGCGTCCCCAGTTGAGCAGATCGTCCAGACGTGCCAACGACCATTCCGCCATGCTCGACTGCTTGGTTCCAAAAGGCGAGTAACCCTTCTTGGGTAGGGTAGTTCCGGAGTCGACAACGGGCATGGTCTGCTGTTGACGTGCCACGACTGTGCCGAAGGAGCCGCCGAATGCGGCATTTATGGTTGATGCATTCGCTGTGCTACTTGTTGCACGCAGCAACTTGGAAAACGCTGGGCCAGCAATTTGTCGCAACATTTTATCGTTGGTCGCAGACTTTTATGTAATTTGCAAAATAAACCAGGGCTGACACAAAAAATACTCTTCTTCTTAACGAAGCGTAAACAATATGCAGTACGATAGGTGGTAATCGGAAGATATTCTTGAATTGGGGTGACCACAGCTGATTTGGGCATTCTATCGCGTTCGTGCGTCCACCATATTGAATTTGGTTGTCCGCTCATATGGCAACGCTCAGCATACGTTTTTAGCTAACTACCCGATACCGACGGCTTTCAGAAAAATTATTAATTAAACGTAATTAAAGTGCTTAAAACCTTATAAAATTATTATAAAAGTGTATATAAATGAACAATATAGTAATTAATTAATAATTCAACGTTGAGTATACGCATAAAGTATGCAAATATTGCAACTGAAAAGTAGCAACGAAAATTAAAAAAAATTTTCGCTTGCCTCGCGTCGTCCACAGCATAGTTAAGCATTGGTATTAGTGAGCAGGCACACGTATATAACGTGTGCTTGTGCGAGAGCGAGGTGCTCCGCTGGCAAAGAGCGTTGAGCGGCGAGCGGCGAGCGAGTTTTGTGTGTTTGTTCCAGTGTGTACATGCCTTATGAATATCGACGTAAGCAAAGGACCAACTAGAGCTTTGTATTGAGTTATGAGTGTCGCTGCAATGACTATGGACGATCAGAGACCTTTGATGAACAGTTACGATAAAATGTCGACAAAATATGATCAAAATTTGCACATGATCAACAACAGCAGCAGCAGCAGCATCGGCGGCAATAGCAGCAGCGGCGCCGGTAACAGTAACGGTAACGGTGCCGCTGGTGGTGGTGTTGGTGTTGGTGGGAGTGGTGCAGGCACTGCAATTGGCGCTGTTATCAGTAGTGGCCCATCTGGCCCTGCATCGCCGACTCCGTCTGGCTTTGAAGAGCAGCCGCAGCCGCAGTCGCAGCAACAGCAGCAGCCGCATCATCATCATCACCATCATCATCATCATCATTTGACATCAACCCAAGTGCAACAAGCATCGGAGCAACAACAGCATCGACACCACCATCACCAACAACAAGAACAACAGCAACAACAACAGCAACAGCAGCAAGAACAACATGATGCCGCTGTTGCCGAAGCTGCCGCCGCAGCCGAACAGCGACGTTTGCTCGAAGGTATTAAATTATTATTTATGCATAGTTATGCAAAGCAAATTGTAAACATATATATGCCATATAATATATATAAATATATATATATATATATAATTCGTATGTAAACAACAAAAACAAACAAACAACAAACAGTGTACATTTGTGTAAATTGTATAATTTTTAGTTTCCTCTTTTTTTTTCCTTTAAACATTCAAATTATGTGCAAGGCGCGTTAAATAATACTACTAAATTTACTAGATTATTTTGCGCACCTTTGCTATTCAAAAAGAAAAGTTGTTGCATTATTGTAAAGCGTTTGACATTTTGTGCAAAAATTTGTCTAAAATATGATGAAAA
Source organism: Drosophila buzzatii (assembly GCA_035045845.1). Taxonomy (NCBI): domain Eukaryota; kingdom Metazoa; phylum Arthropoda; class Insecta; order Diptera; family Drosophilidae; genus Drosophila; species Drosophila buzzatii. Next base: position 5,470,080 of record JAWNOS010000244.1, on the reverse strand, counting down.
ACACTACAAAAAATAATAATAATAATAATAATAAATAAAGAATGAACTCAAAGTCGTGTGAACTATTTTTCGAATTATACAAAATTGAACTTGATAATTGAAGCGAACACTCTTGAAAGACATTGAGCGTTATTAATATTAGTAAATAAGTAATTTTTTTATTATAACTATAAAGAAAGTCAATAGCAAGTGCTTAACTCCAGTGTGTGCAAAACGAACTAAATAATATACAAATATAAATCAAAAGCAATTGCAGCAAAGCAATCAATGAAACAAGTGCTAGAAAGTGTTAAGTGTGTGTGCAAAGAACAGTTCAATCTGCTAGTCAAATATATATCTACATGTATATGCTAAATAAATGTATAAGCAAAATAACATTATTCATGCGAAATGAGTGTATCAAGTGCAACAAATGCCAAAAGTTGATCAAATTTCTATACTTCATCAACATCTGCGTCTTCGCCATCGCCATCGTCTTCGTTTTCGTCGTGTTTACGTACAGTTTTTCGTTTTTTGGCCAATTGCGTTGCCAATGCTGCTCACGTTGCCGTTTTTTCGTCAACGTTGTGCCCCTGCGCGCGCGCTCTCATCTTGACTCACTCACACTATCTCTCCTTTTTCCCTCTTTTCTCTCTCACTCTCTCGGTCTCTCTGGCCACAGTTTGTCTATCCCCCCACGCATTCTCTTTTGTTACGCTCCCCAACACTGTTTACGCATCTTCCAAGCGCCACGCAATAAAGGCCACCAAATATTTAAATGATATAAATAAAATATAAAAATAAATAATATATATAACAAAATGAAAATGGAGTGCAATAATATATGCAATATATATTAGTTTATTCAAATATAAAATTAAATAATTATTTTGTGTAATTAAACCAAGAACTTTGCCAGTGTTGAGTATAGAATGCAAATCATGGCACTAAATAAACTTTACAAAATAAATCTTATATACATAATGAAATAATAATAATAATAAAAACAAAAGTATCAAAACGCGCGCAAAATTATCACATGTGTGTGTGTGCCTCTAGTGTCTGTGTGTGTTGATTTGTTGTTAGCAACAAGATAAGATAATACAAATACACTCATACGTATGTATGTAGTTATATACATATTTATTTGAATTGGTGGCCAAGTAAAATTTATTGCAGAGCAAAAAAACCATTAAAAATCATTTGGCACAGACAGGCGCCTGCGTCTATCTAATTAATTGTTAAATTACTGATTTCTATTTAATTGATGTGCACCAGGGCTGGAGTAACATTTTAAATAATTTGCAATGAAATGATAGTAGAATTGAGATTAGATAACTCAAGTAACAAAAATAACAATAACTAACAAAGGCCGTAAAGTATGTGTTCTCTGTCGAGTTGTAAAATATTCTTGTATGTATTTATATGGCTTGCAATCATGGTTAAAAATTACATAACATATGATTGAGCCTCCAGCCCTGCATAGGATATAGGGCACATTGTTATTGTTTGTATTTGTCAATTAACACAAACACAAAAACAGAGGCAATAACACAAACACACTCACGATAAAACGGCGTTCGTTTTGTTTTCGCATGGAGAAATAAATATAAAGAAAGCAAAAATAATTACCCCTATATATACATATATATGTATAAGTATAACAAAAATAAAATAAAAATGCATATAAAAAATGATGATGTGTTTGCACAAAAAAGAAAGAAAAATTTAAATTAATGGAATGAAAGTCGTTGAACTTTGTTTTTGAAAGCTTTTCTGAGCTTGCAAGAGAAAAAGAGTGTTCGAAAATGCCTGAAAATCATGTTGATATTGATGTTTGTATGAGCTTTCTGAAAATCAAAGTGCGCGCGTCGTCGAGTTTTTTGCAAGTGTTTTTCTAAATATTTTTACAGTTTTGCAACGAAATTTTCAAACCGTTTGTTGTTTCTACAGTGTACCTATTCTATAAAGCAAGAAAGCAAAAGCAAAAGCAAATGCAAATGCAAACGCATAAGCAAATTCAAATGCAAACGCAAATGCAAAAATATAAAATTAAGCAAGCAATATAAAAGTGCAAGCCAGTGTGTTCATATATACTACTGAGGCAAATATACAAGAGCAGTAATCGAAGCGAAATTTAGTGCAAGAAATAACACGTGGGCGAGTGCAACGTTCGTGGCATCAACGACAACAACATTGAAATCCGACAGCAGCAGCAACTACGACAACAGCAACAGCCACAGCCACAGCAGCAACAGCGAGAGTCTAACATCAACAATGTCACGAACTTACACGAATGATTGCAACGCATTGGTATGATTTCGTATTAAGTTCAATTAAAAAAAATTATATAAATTCTGTAAAAAACAAACAAAATCAATATAAAATATGTATTCTCCTACAATGAACAAATATAGCCAATATCTACAATACGACATCAAAGTTGTGCAATAACTCTATATATATTTATATTGCCCTTAAAGAACATGTATATTTATATAAGCAGGCAGGAGAGAAGCAACTGCTGCTGTCTATCCTGTCCGTTGAACATTGCGTTTGCTGTTTGCTGCTTTTTACTTTTCTCCGAACTATTGTTGTCCATGTGCTGTCTGCTGCAGCTTTTATTAACACTGTCTTTGTTTTGTTTTACTCCCAATCCACTGGTCCGCAAACAGATGAAATCGAGACGCTCAAGCTGGAGCAGACTCGTTTGGGACTGCAATGCGCCGACGCACAACGACGTGAAAAGATCCTCATGCGGCGTCTGGCTAACAAGGAACAGGAGTTTCAGGATTATGTGGTAATATATATAATAAATATATCTGATTTAATACTAAGAGTATTCACATACATATTTTGCCTGTTATAGAGTCAAATTGCCGAGTACAAGGCACAGCAGGCGCCTACTGCTTTGGCTTTGCGCACAGCTTTATTAGACCCGGCTGTCAATTTGTTGTTTGAGCGTCTCAAGAAGGAGCTTAAGGCCACCAAGGCCAAGCTTGAGGAGACACAAAATGAGCTTTCTGCCTGGAAGTTTACGCCAGACTCAAATACGGGAAAACGTCTCATGGCCAAGTGCCGACTGTTGTATCAGGAAAACGAAGAGCTGGGCAAGATGACATCAAACGGACGGCTGGCGAAGCTGGAGACTGAGTTGGCTATGCAAAAGAACTTCAGCGAGGAGGTCAAGAAATCGCAATCAGGTAGAATCGCCAGCTTATAAATATTAATGTTTGTATAAGCATTAAAAATATATTTTCTTTTCTTCACAGAGCTAGACGACTTTCTGCAAGAGCTCGACGAGGATGTGGAGGGCATGCAAAGCACAATATTATTTTTGCAACAGGAATTGAAGACAACGCGTGATCGCATACAGACGCTGGAAAAGGAAAACGCGCAACTTCGGCAAATGAATAGCGGCAACTTTTCAAAGGAAATTGTTGACAGTGCATCACCATGTGCAACAAATGGTCAAAGCAGCAATAGCAGCACTCAGTTCCAACAGCCTATTGGCAGTGGCAACAGCAGCGGCAGTAAATTGGAAACCATTGAGGAGAATGCTTGCTTGGAAGCAAATCCAACATCAACAACGACACACAGTGCTGATTATTACAATGGCAACAACAACGAACAACAGACTGCGGGCTCCGAGCTAATCATGCCTCCCGACGACAGCTCCAACGGCAATGGCACCAAAAGTGCAGCTGCGGCGCGATTGGCGCGCAAACGTAACTATGAAGAGGAGAGCGCCTCATTGCCATGCGTACAGGAGAGCACACCAATGGTGCCAGCGATGCGAGAGGCTAATGCACCACGCACACTACCACCGAAGAAATCTAAGCTGCGCGGCATAGCCACACGACGGAGCTCACAGCTGGATGAGGAGCAAAGTCTGGGCATGATGACGCCGACGCCGACATCGACGCCTTTGGTGCTGGACAATGCGGTAGCTGGCATGGCCAGCGAAGAGTCCGCGGCAACAACGACCGCAGTAAATGTCTCAGAATCCGCAGTACCACTCAGTGCGGAGGGTACTACTGAAGCGGCACCAGCACGCATTTTAACGCGACGTCGGTCGGTGCGCATGCAACAAAACGGTAGCAGTGTTGTTGACTACTAAAGCAGTAGCGGAAGCAGCAGTGGGCGTTGCCACTGCTCCCCCACTTTTAAAAAGAGCGTGCTAATATTGCATTCTGATATCAGATGATTATATTGAATATGATTTTGTCATATGTCTGCTAATATGACATAATCGTTAACATTTTAACGTTTATATTGTGAATTGAGATTCAATAGAGACTTGCGGTTTATCAATATGATTATACATATATATATATTATTATTATTTGTTCATTTGAAACATTGTTTTGTAAAATACGTTTGTAGTTCGGTTTTTCACCCGTGCATGCAACATAAATACATACTACCTAATTATCCTGAGTAGAAGTCACTGATATACATAAATACATACATGCATATGTAGACATATACATATATATTTATATTTATATATATATATATATATATATATATATGTATAAGATTTTAACAATTATAAATATACAATTTATCAGCGTACGAAACATATGATTTCATCCAATTGTGTAATAGAATTTATATATATATTTTAAATGGCAGTTGAAAAGCTATAAAGTTCGAACTCTAAATCGTCGTCTAGCAAAATTAGCGTTTAATTAATAAATTAAGTCATTTTTTGTAATACGAAAAAAAATTGTAAAATATAATATAATGTTAAAATAAATTGTTAAGTGTAAAGACAAATTTAATTGACTGACTTTTATTCTATTTCCTCTCATCATTTACAATTGTTGATAGATTTTCTGAGTCAAAATCTTTGCAGCATTTGTATATAGAATACAAAATTCAGAAACTATTTGTTTAAATAATGCGTAGATTGATTTATTCGTTGAGCTTTTAATTATGAAATAATCAGCGTTAAACGAGGCGTTAGCAATAGAATACAAAATATAATATTGATTAAGTTCTGCGTATTGGTATATATAAAGATATAGTTTATATATAATATTGATTTAGTTAGATTACTGAGCAATATTTTCGTAGCTCTCCGAGTCCATTTCACCGGGATAAAACGGCACGATGCTACATATTTCCTTGGGATCTATGTTGCCGAGTAGATTCAGGGCCATGCGAACAAAAGTGTTTACGAATAAGTCACACTGCTTACGAATTATGTTCGGTAGTAGATCACAGGTGAATTGCATGGTATTTATGATGTAGTTGCGCTTTTTTTGGGTATTCACAAGCCCCTCAATTTTCGTCAGCAAAAAGTTGCATGCCCAGCGTATGGGTCCCCCGTCATATTCCACAGAGAGCGATTGCATGATCTCGATGAATTCATTATATTGCTCTTTAGTGATGCAAAACTGTATCATTTGACAAATTTGTTGTGATGGAATTTTGTTCAGTATGTCTACAGTTATTTTGCTATATTGCGTGGCCAAAGTCTTACAGATAGTTCGGTATGAACTGGGCATAATGTTGCAAACACTATAGATTTCATGAATTAGATGACTTCGTTTTTTTGCAGTGTTGATGAACGTCTTCATTACGTTAATGACCGTCTTGCAAATTATGCAGACGCCATCGGGCTGCAGCTCAGCTAAATTGACTAATAATGAAAGAAATAAATTGATATATTTTCTACGTAATATAATAGATTAGATATTAAATATAATTTATACTTACAGTTTTCGCTATTTCCGAGCAGGTAGTCTAGCGACTCGTCAACAATAAGAACTAACAAATATATTAAATTTGCCGTAGTTAAAATATAATAGGTGAATCTAGAGTTTATGTACTTACCATCCTGAGTCTCGTATATTAGGCACATGTTCAGATCTCTGCAAATTTCTTGCTGTCCCTTATTCGATACAACTAGTTTCTCAATCGAGTCGAAGTGTTGCTGTAACATCTTCCAGCATTGCTTCACCAGATCTCTCGTGTCTAGCAAATAGCATACATGCTCCAATGCGATTTTGATATCAATCTGATCTACGCTCAGTTCACGCAGTTTCATAATCACACTTTCGCAGAGATTGCAACTGCTTGACTTACTGCTGATGGCATTCTCGCTGTGATTGGCGTCTAAGAGTTTGATCTCGAGTTTACTTGGTGGCATTATCATGGCCTCAGCTTTATGGGGCTTAGGACACAAATAGATCATGCGACACATGCTCACATCATTCACTCCACTTTTTAGCAAAATATAGACAGCGTGATAATACTCGTCGACAAGTAATTTACACTGAGACTTCTCGCCGTGCCATTTTATACATAAGTCGTTTAGTTTTTTTTTTAACTGAGACTCTGTTGAGCCTTTTAGTATAGATTGGCGCACAAGTCGTACCATTTTTTTGCACTCTGTGCACATAATATCATCGCTCGTGATCGCAGGCAATATAACTGCCTTAGGTTCACTCATAGCATTCGGGCAAATGTCAATGGCACGGCAAATGTCATTGGATTGGAGATATTGCTTTGCCAGCTTATAGAGGTCATCAAAGTAGTAGGCGGCGAGGTTGAAGCATGCATCCGATAAGGTGTCGAGGCCATAACAGGTGTCCAGCAAGTTTTCAATCATCTTATTCGGTTCGATCAACTCCAGATTCGCTTTCAAAGTTAGCGCAAGCTGATTGCAGCTGGTGCAGGATAACTGATCCACATTTTGATTCGTCTCTTGTGGACTTTTTTCGCTGTTGCATAATTCCATCAATGTACAAATTTGCTGCATCAGATGGGTGCACACGTGTTAATATATACAAAGTAATATAAGTATAAATTCAGCTTACCTCATGATTCAGTTTCGACATCATCAACTCAAGCAGCGCAGGCAAATTATTCTTTGTAATTTCGGTACATCTCAGCTGCATCTTTTTATCGGGCAACTGCTTGCAGGATTCTTTGAATATATGTTCGAGTTTCTCATTGCAATTATCGCAGGGAATAAGAGAGCGTGCTCTCTCCATCATATCCTTACACATTTGACAATCGTAATTTTGGTCCACGGGCACTAAACGCTTTTCCCATACATTTTGTAGGCAGAATTTGGTTCCTTGGCAATCTTTGGCATTGCTGCAGATGTGAGAGAAGATTAACAAGTTGCAATCATTAGATTAAGTTGAATAATATGTTTGAAAATATCTCAAACTTTTCTATTAATGTTATTTTATATTTATGGATTCAGTGATTAGTCAATCCAATTCCTTAGTATGGATAATTAATCATGTTGAGCTGGCGATTTGTTTTAAAAATAAATTCAATGAAATATTATTTAATATTTATAAAATAATTTTAATAAAAATGGAATACTTGTTAAATAAATTATAATAAATAATAATAATAAATAAATCAATTAATATTTAAAAAAAAAGATGTAAAAAAATGTTAATTAATATTTTTAAAATAATTTTAATACACTTCAAGGAAATTATTTCATTTTGTAAAAAAATAAATGTATTGTTATTATTTCAATATGTTTTAATTTGATCTTACCTTAAATTATCGCACCAATTGTTTGGCTGAAAAGAGCACTCTCTCTGATATTGTGCCTCATCGATGGGCGTTGAGGAAACCAGAACGTCTTGGGATGCCAATGAGAAGATTAAATTATTTAATATAATATGTAAAAATATAAGCATTCATTTTCCTTCTTTGTTTGCACATAATATTTTTCTTCTAGTGAAATAGCCAAAATTCATTTTCAGCAGGTAAGTTTTAGAATTTCATTGCAAATTATTGTTTTAACTTACTGCACAGAATCGCAGCCACAATAGGCAGGTAAGTAACAGAATGCATTTTGTTTCGTAGCTCCTTTAATTTCAATATTCAATATACTTCACTTGAAATTTAAAATGTAACTGCAGCAGAGTAGTTTCACTTTCTTCTTATATATGCCAATTGGTGAGTAAGTGCATTAGTTCAGGTTGAATCCCGTATCACATATTGCGGTCAAGAATTGCGGGAATAAACACAGATGAATCGTATACCAGCAGAGAATGTAAAAAATATGTATTCGATATGTATAAAAATACTTGCATTGGGTTTGTTTATTTTTATTTTATTGAAATATTAATACAAAATATTTGAATCTCTTAATTTTACAAATTTTCTATTTTAAATATTTTAATTTTACAATATCAATGTAAATTATGTGAGAGAAAAAATATTATTTTTAAATTCTTATTAAACTGTTCAGCATATTTAATGCATATATTATTTTTTATTAATAACATTAAAGTAGTTAGTTAAATAAACAATTCTTGTATGATTATTATCTGATTAAGTATATAAATATGAGTGGGATATAATAAAATATAATGTAGAATGTAGAATGTTTGAATATGTATAGTAAATAAAATAAATATAATAAATATGAGTGGCGTATAATGCAAAATATAAGTTGAAATGTTTTAATATTTCCAATGAATAAAATAAATATTTATGACCAACAAAGCCAAGTCAAATTAAACCAATTCCAAGTCCTCACCTACAATGACTAGAGCAGAGATGTAAATAAATTAAATGAAAATCTAATTTAATATTCAGCATAATTTTTTTTTTTTAATTTACTCACAGACATCTTCCATGCTGGAGCGGCGGCATACGTGAATCGCTTTGCATATCATTTGAACGGGCGAATGTTTGATCATCAGATCAACAATCTGAGCACCATGATTGTTGATTATGTTTTCGCATTCATGTTGCATTTTACCCATCTTGTGGCAGATGTGTGCCAAAGCTCTTGTGATCTCACCCTTGTCTGTGTGATGGCGCACCATATGTTGCAAGGCCTTCATTGCTGTCTTACAGATCGAACATTTAGGCGTTTTGAAAACAATTTCCGGTAAAGTTTTCTCGTCTATGGATTCGTTATTCTCAATGGCTTCATTCTCAGGTTCAACTATGTATAAGAAAAAGGATTTAAGACTTGGACTTTGATATTAATCTGAATACTTACGATTATCGCTGTAATCATTCTGTTGCTCGATATCTGATAAAGCAATAAGAGCATTAGTTAATATATAGCTTCTTCTATATTATGTATATGTATGCTGTATATAATACTCACAATCTTCTACGAATATTGATTTCCCACACATGCCAATTATTTTGCATATCTGCCTTCCAGCTGTTTTCTTTGTCATTAGATCAACAATCTGACTGCCATGCCTTTGTACCATTCTTTCGCATTTTCCATTCAATTTTCCCAGCTTATGGCAGACCTTATGCAAAGCTCTTTCAATGCTACCCCTATCGGCACTATTGCGTACCATATGCTGCAACGTCTTTATTGTAGTTTTACACAGGCTGCATTTGGGAGACCCTTTGAACTCTGCAGCCGCGGTTAGCTCGGGTTCTTGCATCTGAGTCTGGGTATTGCTAACTAAATCTGTGCTCAACTCCAGCTCCTCGTCAGCTAACAATTCGATTTCTTGTTTAACTGGCGCTAGATACTCGTCTTCCTCTTGATTCTGGGCAATGGGAAAGCACATGCCCAACAGCGAGCATAATACTCTGGGATTCCTGGCAAAGCGTGCCAGCTTATCTCCATGACTATTGACCAGCCTGTGGCATTTGTTCGCAATTTTTCCTAGTTTATCACAAGCGCGATTCATGGCATTCTTAAGCTTTTCATTGGTGGTATGTGAGTGCACGAGTCTTTTGGCAATTCTAAAAGCGGTTTTGCACGCTAAGCATTGCGGCAGCTGAGGCTCATTGCTCTCATCCAATGCGTTCTCTGAGTCAATAAAGTTGAAGGCGAGCAGCTGAGCCTCCATTGGAGTTTCCTCTTTCTCTAAGTCGAATGCATTTTGCTCGCTATTACACAACTCCATTACTGTGCAAATTTGCTGTATAAAAAATGAATTATTATATAGGTATACATCCTCTAGCTACTGTTACTCATATTCTTATTTATATAAATATTTATTTCTATTACCTCATGACTCATTTGCGAGGACATTAATTTAATCAGCTCTGGCCAATTATTTATTGTATTTTTGTTACATTTCTGTTGAATCAGTTGATTCGGCATTTTCTCGCAGGAGTCACCCAATAACTGTGCCAATTCCACTTCGTCATCATCAAAGGGTAAATTATTGCGTGCCTGCTGGATCATGTCCTTACATCTCAGACAAACGGGATTAGAGTCTACAGGCACCAAACGTTTCTCCCAGACAGTTTCAATGCACAGCTCTGTCGCCTGACAGTCTTTGGCATTGCTGCCATGACAAATCAAAAGACAAATTCATATTAAATAAATAAAGTAAATTAACTAACTATTGAAGCTATCGAAATAAATTTGAAAACGATCTATTAATCGTTTTTATAAGCTTGTATTTATCGGTAGTAGAATAATATTATTTTTTGTATTATTTGATTTTTTTTTTAGTTTTTTTTTTTTTTTTTTAATATTTTATTTATGTACCTCTTACGGTCTTATAGATATTACCTCAAATTGTTGCACCAGCTTGTTGTATGCCAATTGCAGTTACCATTACCTAGATCCTCAATTGACGTTGAGGATACCAGAACGCCTGAATTTTAAAATCAAAATATGATCAAGATGTAAATAATATTATAAAATTAATAAATTAAGCAAAATGTGAGCTATTTTTTTAATTAAAAGTAAATAAAGTAAAAAAATAACTGAATATTTCCAAGATATTTTTAAATTATAGTTAAATGTAATAAATATATAAATCTTGAAAAGTAAATAAATTGCATAAATACATTAAATCAATACTGTATCAATTTTTATTTTATTTTTTTTATTTTATATATTTCTCACATTTATTTAATTATTTTTGTATTTAATTATTTTAATGAATTTTTTTATTATATTTTAATCATTCTCTATTTATAATAAAGTTTATGACTTACTGCACAGCAACACAGCCACAATAGCCGAGTAACCCTTAAACTGCATTTTGTATCAAAACTCTTTTAAATCTTTGCTCACTTCACATGAAACTCACGAGAAAACTGCGGCATATAAATTTCGATTTGCTCTTATATACCATGTACAATGTGTAATCATTAGTCACTTTGTACCAATGAGTCTTTTATTAAATAAATAAATAAGGCAACATAAATAGCTATATTTGTAAGTATTATTCATTGGAAACCCACATGAATCCCAAACTGAAAATATATTCCTTAAGTAAAACAACTGTTTTTATAGTATTTTTTTTTTCTTTTTTTCTTTAGCACTTCTGACAAATTTTGGTTTTCATTTATTTAATATTAATATATGCTTAATTAATACATAAAATTCTATGTATTTAGTGTGGTTGCTTTTAAATTAAGTTTATTACAAATTGCAGTGATTAGTTTGTGTTTTAAAGGAAGTTTTTATCTCTCGTCTCGATCAAAATTTGGTATTGTGCCCAGTTTCGGCGTCGCTTTGGAAAAGCTAAACTGGTTACAAAATTGTATTGTATTTATTTAATTTCTTAGAATTTGTTCTCTCTTTATGCAATAGAATTCCTATCAAGAGGCCTTCGCGGCGTGTCTATATTTTATATAATATGTCTAGAGTTGTATAGTTTAAGCGAATTCAATAAGACTTCATTTACCAGGGGAAATGGGAAAATTGTATTTCGTTTAAGATTTTCAAATGGTTCTAAACAAGTTAACAGAGAAGAGTGTACAGATTAAAGAGTACATAACAAATACTAGGCAGTCGAATGGCACGATATAGGTACACGGATACTACAAAATTTTGGAGCATGTCAAGCTATGAGTGTGAAATTGTATTAGATTTTGTCGTTTGAAAGTTTTTGCCTAAATGCTGAAAGTTTTCGGTTATGAGTTCTTTGTAAATTTCAACTAGTCAATATTAAATTTAATGCTAGTATTAGATTCATTTATTAATGTTTATAATTTCATGTTGCTGTTTAAATGTTTCTGTATTTTAAATCTAAAATTACTAAGCGCTGCTGCTTCTGCTCAGTTCTGTGGCTCGTAGCTCGTATCAAGTAGTTAGTAGTATGTAATAAAAAGTTTTCATTAATAGGTACTTGTGGGTTAGGCTGGGTATCAATCAGTATTATCGTAGTTAATAAAATTATTATTACTCTTGTATATATTTGTTTGCTTTATATATATAAAAAAAAATTAAAAAAAAACTCAAAGTTCGGTTTTCCTTTCTATGCTAGATTTATAACGAATGATTATAAAAGTATTGAATGCTTCGTAAAGCATGGCTTTTGGTATTTGGTTTCCTCATTAGTTGTAGTTGTTCTGGGCTAAGCTAAGCAAATATACAAAAGCTACTTAAACGTATAGCATGTACCTGGCGTATGTATGTATATATATTTTGTTGTTGTATTAAATGATTAATTATTATATTTGCTATCATTATTTTTCATTTAGGTTTATCCATAGGTATTCTTGTTCCATTCTTCAACATAAGAATTAGCTAAGTATTACTTACAAATGTGGCCATCTTAAATTAGGTATCAACACACGCACACACACTCACACAGTCGCATACATGCACACATTAAACACACTCTCACACACACTTAACATGGGCAGTAGTTTATATGGAACAGTGTGCGCATTTTCTTGCCTATTTTTTATTTATTTATTTTTTTTTTTTAACAGCGAGTATCGCTTACAAAATTTTATTTAATATAAACTCTATATATTTCTGTATTTAATATTTTTTTTTTTTTTTTGCGAGTTTAAGGCCGTTGTTGGAATTTGTAGTTTATTTTCTATTTAATTAATTTGTCTCTTGTCTATTGGAAGGTCTACAATAAAGCGCAGCGACCCATCCATCTTAGGCAGCACACACTGTCACATGTTCATAGTTAACATAAAACTCAAGACTTGGCTTGAAAACAAATGTGGTAGCTAACTTAGCCTTAAAACTAGATCGACATACAACAAAAGTAAATGGTGGAAAATATTAACAGCGTTTAAGCGTTTATGAGTATATACTTAGTACAAAATCGAACTTCCCCACGAATATTCCCAAGCATTATCCGATATACATATATATGTATATATATAAGGGTGTATATATATATTACAAAACATTAGCCTAGAATTAGCTAAACCCATTGGGATCAATGTTAAAGCAAACGACTCAATATATGGCTGAGCAGCAGGAGCGTGAGATTCGCATAGAAGGAGCAACCCTTGCCGCACAGCTTGATCGCACTCTCCTGTCACATGGAAAGAGAAATGAGATAGAGAGATAGAGATGGAGAGTCGGCTACTTACATTCGCATGACGACTGATGCAGCTCTGCGGACGCACTCGATTGAATTCCCTAGCATGCTTGTAACAGGAGAAGGTCTCATTGGGCGCCAGCGGATAGTTGATGGGCGCCGGATTGACAGTTAGCACGAGGGCAACGTCGCGCGGACAGAGCTGATCGATGACCAGCAATATGAGATTACTATTGGGTATGGGCAGCACCACAAATGGCCGCTCGCATGCATGCGCTGTCATATTGTAGACAACGTTGTCCTTCTCATTGTAGAGCATGTAGAGCTCGCGCTGCATGTCGCAGGACTTGAGGCGCGTGCGTCGTAGCGTCAGATGGCGCAGCCAGGCAGCATTCTTGGTGTGACTGTTATCTTCGGGCTCCTGCTCAGTGCCATTCGCATCCATATAGACGTCATTGTAGTGGGCCGATATGCCCGGCGCCAATCGCATCAGTTGCACAATATACCACAGCGCCGTATGCAGCAGCCATTTGCCTACGCGCAGCAGATGAAACAGCGGCTGCAGAAGTGAAGAGATAAGAAGGGATATTAAAAAATGTTTGTAATTTTTAAATATATAACAATTATTAGTGTATATGTATTATATAAATATAAAAAAATCATTAAATTATTATATTTTACAATGTTTAATGAGCGTTACAATATATTAAGCTTAGCTATATCAATCAAGTTGTTTATTCTTTGTTAATTAAATTTCTTTTTAAGCTATAGGCAAAAGCGAATGCTTAGCAGAATGTTATATTTATTTATTATTTTTTTTTTTTTTAGTCTATCATTGAATAAAAAGCAATAATTGGGAGCAAATGCAAGCAGAATTTAAACGGAAATTGATTGATTTAATTTCAATATGTATTTTTTAAACACTCTTAAGGTACACACTTAAGGTACACACTTAGCTGACTTTAATAGGAGAGTAAAGTTACGTGTTGTTAGGTACAATGCAAGAGAGCTTACAATTTTTCAATTTACTAGTTAGCTCGCAAATAACTGTTTGACTCTTTACGCTCTGTTTACAAGATCTACTGAAAATAAATCATTCTCCCTCACTCACTCTCGCGCTGAGCAATAGCCTTCGGTTCGTTTCTTATCGTGTGACGCTCTTTTTACGAACATCGTTGAGGTAGCGTAACAATCGACGCTCGCACAATCAAGCTACAGTAAGAGAGCAGCAGGTTAATCAAAGAGCCTATGCAAATGGTCCTCGCTTTCGCTTACGCATGCACACACTCACACTCACGTACGCTATTGATGTGTTTAGCAAAGAGAACCCTTGCATACATACCAATACATAGAGAAAAGAATTTCAGCTGAAATTAACTCAAGCAAATGGTCTCGTCTCTAGCCACAGCCAGAGCAAAACAAAACGAAAGAAAGCGATGGCGAGCCGATCACAAACGAACTAATCGAAGGGCCGACGCAATTGGCTGCGCTCTGAATTTTTTCTCAAAGTGTGTTTGAGAGACACATATTTACAGACATTGAGTAACGGGTCAACAGTTATTGGCGAGCTCTGATTGGTTAAGAGCATATTTACTTACAGATAACAGAGTATTGGATGCATTAACTTCAGTTTTAGACTCAAAGCACACGGCTTGATAGTCATAGACAATGACACGCTTGTATACTCTTTCCTCAACAAGGCGCATCATGATGGCGCCATTGACTTCACCAAAAAATCTGCCCGTTTCGTGAACGCGTGACGAGATGATCACAAAGCCGTTGTTATCGAGTATATAGCAGTCCTTATCATCGACAGCGCAGGCCTGAGTTGAAATATATAGGGTATAGTCAAGTATATATGAGAGTATTATAGAGCACTTACATTGCCGGTGATATTGTGAAAGAGCTTGTAGAATGCAGAGTGTTGAAATTGAAATCCAACGACTGCAGCGGGCGCCGACTTGGAGCTCTCATTGTGAAAAATGGCATTGCTGGCAGTTACAATAATTTCCGAGCCGGTTTCTAAGAGTTGAAGAAAGTCAATGATTAATAATAGATTAATTAGATGAGATGCTTGTTAGACTTACCACCAGCATCGTATGGCACCGAGTAGACAAAACTTTCCTTATGCACAAAATATTGGTCCACAGCGCGCTTATACCAGATCTCATCGATAGCGCGTTTATTGTTCTGACTAAAGCTCTCACTGGAAAAACGAATAGAGCATCATATGCATAGAGGTACGGCTAAAACTCTTATTTAAGCACTCACCCCACGCTCGGCTGCTCGGCCATGTTCGAGTGGAACTCGTGCCAGCGGGTTAGACCACTGTGCGTGGCCAAAAAGGCGATGGTGATGCCAAAGCGTTGTTTGAATTCGTGTCTGTTGGAACAGAAATTGCGATATTAGAAATGGTTTCACACCAGATCCATGGATAATAACAAGTTGATAATTAAAATACGATATATATAATTATTTATATATATATATATTTAAAAAGTAAGTATAGACGAGTGTTTACCTTGGCAGCAAACCCATTAGTACGGCTATTGGGCTTGATGCGCTAACGCTAGATTGGGTATTTGTATTGTATTTTCGATTTAGACGTTATGAAAGGCATTATGTTGTGTTGTGGTACAAGAGTTCAAGAGTTTTCATAGATTGCAGTATTCGGTTGTGGGTGCGAAAAAATTCATTATGAAATAGACAATAACAACGATATCCAGACACACGCACACACACGTTCGCATACACACACACACACACGAGCACACACAGAAACGTTTCGGCATAAAATGCAAATAAAAGTGAGAAAAAAGAAAGGCGTACACAGAAATTATGATGGTTAATATGTGCTGCCTTTAGCTGGTTGGAGGATAGATAGAGTACAGCCCCATGGCCATGGTGCTGTTGACTGTACTTGATGTGTGAATAACAAGTCAAGTCTGGCTCGAACAGCAACCAACAATTGCCACTTACCTCTTCTCCTCCTTGTCGCGAGCATTGAAGCTTGTGTTGTTCGAGAACCATTTGGTGACGCGTGCATCAAAGACAAGAGATTGCATTAGCTGCCGATCGCCTGCAAGTAGAAAGAGTCGGGCATTAGATCAACCGATAGATCGAAAGAATCAAGCAGAGTCTCAATCGTAGCTTCATTGTGTAAACGTGCGCTTAACCTGATTTGTATTAACTTGGCTACATTTAGAACAATTTGCTTTAAACAACGAAATCGAAATTAAATTGAAATTGAAACTGAATTGAATTGAAAATCAAAAGTTTTTCTCATGCATTTCCAATTGGTTTTCGTGATATTTTTATTGTGCAAATTCCGCAGCTAACTGGTGGTACATAGAGCTTACATAACGACAAATTGAAATCATAAGAGTTAAGACTACATATAGTATAA
Organism: Drosophila buzzatii; assembly: GCA_035045845.1. Lineage (NCBI taxonomy): Eukaryota > Metazoa > Arthropoda > Insecta > Diptera > Drosophilidae > Drosophila > Drosophila buzzatii. The sequence continues at coordinate 5,453,472 of JAWNOS010000244.1, read as the reverse complement.
GGCATATCCGAATCTCTGTGTTTTGGGGCGCGAGATTGCGCCAACAAAAATGTGAACGAAATGTTGGTGCAGGTGCAAAGTGCTTAGCTCAAAAGTTAATAACGGTGCACTCGGTGATTGGGTGGGCGGAGGTAGACAGAGAGAGAGAGAGAGAGAGACAGCGAGAGAGAGAGCGAGATAGAGACAGCGAGAGGTTGATAGACATTTCTTTTTTTTTAATTTATTTTTTGGGTTGTTACAACTTGAGTTGGCTTTTTGGCATTCGTTACTCACAATAGTAGCTTTCTTTTTCATTGATTGATGGATAGCGGCCAGTTGATGAGTTGTTAGCTGTGAATTTGCATGATTATTGAAATCGTAATCGAAATATGCAGTTTTCTTTGGTATTATTTTCATTTTTCTTTTAATTTTTGAGCAAGAGTTAGAGTAAAACGAAACATCGAACAGAGTAAGCAAAAACTTAGTTCAAAAGCGTCAACAGCGGCCTTTATTTTGTTTTTGTTTTTTACTTTTTAGTTATCAAAGCGATTTCGTTAACAAAAAATAAAAAAAGGAAATATTTTTCTGGTTTTCTTCTATTTGGGTTCTACTTACAATAAATGGCTGCCGCATGCTCCGGGGGCAAAGCGCTTCGACTTGATGGCCAATGCCAACCGGGCTCAGACATTCGATCAACAAAGTACAATAGCTCTGTTTCGGGTGTTCTGAATGTTTTGTTGGTTTGCTTGCAAAAGAGCCTGAGTAAACGAAAAGAATGTAAATATCCCTTAAATATGATATCTGGCATTTGCTTTCGCTTACCAATCCGGATGAATTTTCCAGCGTTTGCCATCAAAGAAGCTGCGTATATTTTTGCCCGTTATATAGGTGCGATGTATATCTTGTTCGGTGCGTGGTTCCACGCGACTCACACCATAACGCTCTGGATAGGTAATAACGAGCGTAAAGGGTGTATTTTTTATAGCAGTCCAGTAATACTGGCGCTTGACGCGAGCCACACGTTTCTGCAAGTCAATAAATATCGTGAATGAAAATTTTTCATTTAAATATTGAATTAGATTAGACTAACCATTTCATCGAAATGATTTTTAACCAACATCCATTTGCTGCCGGTCGATTGATTGATTATAGAATCGCGTATCTAAGAGAGAATAGAATTACAAATAATTAATAAAGAATCAATTTAAAGACTTTTTCGTTGCCTACCGTCATCAGCACTGGATTAAAGTCTCTGGCGGCTCGATCGTCATCCAATAGCTCAACTTCAATCATGTCGACGCTATTGTATGCTGGTTTTAATATGTAACCTTGAAACTGCTCAGTAAACACAGTGTTAGAAACTCTTTTAATTTAAAACAAATTCGAATTCTCATTTTCACTTACAATTGGACGAAAATCTGGATGGAATAGTACATAACCATTGTTGGTTACTATAAACGCATAACCATTCACGCCAAGCTGTTGTAATTTTAGATATTTTAATAAAATTTCTAAAGTTTGTTAAACATTTTCCAACACTTACCATAAACGGCGATAGCAGCTTTTTTATTTCACTGATGGGCACATCAGTGCCAGCCACGCCCAATATATTTGCGATTCTTGTCTGTGCATGAGCAGAAATTGTTGAGTAAATTTAACAAAATGTTTTTGAAAGTGTTGTGAATCGAAACATTTACACAAGTTGAATTTTAAAATGTAGTTTTGGCTTTTTTGTTGTTTTGTTTTTTTTTTTTTTTTAGCGCAAATACAAGTACAAGTACAGAGAATTTTTGTTAATTGTTTGCATGTTAATCAAATACGGAAAATGAATTGAATTTGAAGTTGATAAATGGCATTGCTAGTACAAAACGAAATTGGATTCGGCTTACACGTTATGAAAATTTCACAAGTAAAAAAAGGAAACACAAATGAAAATATTGAAAATCGAAAATCAAGTCAAGAAATGTTTATGCAAATACATATGAAAAGCATTTGTTTTTACTACGCAAGAAACTTACGAATATAGTTAAGAGAGTTTTTTTTGTTGTTAGATTTTTCAAATGGCATTATTAAATAAATTTGGATTGATGTTTACAATTACAAATAGTTTTAGAGAATTTCAAATTGTTTTTAGTTTTCGAGAGCGTTAGGCTAATTACATGGCTAGCAGAGTAGTACTAAGAGCGTATGAGAGCGTACAGTGGTTGTGTTAACCAAAATAACGCAGTGTAAAATAAAAAAAAAAATTAATTAAAAAATTAATTAAACAAATGAGATTTTTTTTTAGCAAAATTTATTTATTAAATACGCTTTAGCAAAGAAGAAGAAGTAGAAGAATGTAAGAGTAATATACAAATTTGTATTTTGATTGAAAATCGAACTGAAATCAATGAAAAAGCTGTTTACAAAGTGTGTTTGAGAGGGGGGCTGGGGGCGGGGACGGGTTGAGTTGATCACAAGACGTAAGTGAACTCGACGCACTTGGAGGAATACAAGTTTTAATTAAGGTTTTGTATGTGTGTTTCATGTTATTGTAGTTGTTATTATTGTGAGTGTGTGTGTGTGTGTGTGTGTTATTTTTTTCATACAGTTTTTATACCCTTCACACAGTTAAGTGTGTGTGTGTTTGCGTGTGGTCAGTGGAAACACAGCATAAATCGTTTAATGCACTGATGGAAACGCTGTGTTAGGGCAACGCATCAGTGGAAACACAGTGAAAACGTTGAAGTTGAGAATTGTTAACAATTGAGACATTCATTGTTCTGTGTGGTACGCAGTTTAGTAAAGAAGTTGGTGAAGTGAGTGTGTGTTTACCAGTTGCAGCTAGATTGCAGTTCAGCTAGACAGTTAGTAGAGTTTGGTTGCAGTTGCAGTTGCAGTTGCCTAGGAAATTGATTGAGTGCCCGTTAACAGCAATTAGGAAAAGCTTTACATATAGAGAACTTAGTCTAGGAATACGATAAACAAAAACAAATATAAACAGAAAATTTGTAAATCAAGCATTGGAAGCTAAAAAGGCATTAAATTATAATTTCAAGGAGGCTGGAGAAATGGGCGTGGTGTACAAAAGAAATTCTTAGTTGGTGCTCAATTCAAAAGCAAAATTAGTTTTATTTTTCGTCATCAGGAATCAAGAAACTATAAAAGACATGCGGCACAGACGTTAATAAAAATTAATGTTAAAGTTAATTTGTAAAAATTTTTGCAGTTGTTTTTTTTGTTTTTTAATATTTAGTTTTCATCTTTGTTTTTTTGAGTTGTTGCTTAAATTTAGAAACAATTTACTCACAACTTGAAGGTTTATTTTCGCAGCCGGATTTATATCGGTCGTTAGATTAATGAGCTGTGAATTTGTATTGTTAGATTATAATAAATAAATAAATAAATCTCTAGTAACGAAAGCAAAAACTTAAGTATCTCGGGTGTTGACACCTAGACGGGAGCGCAGTTGGGATCAATTGAAATACTGGGTGTTGTGGGGTGGGGTGTATTGAATCGAAGCTGGAGCTAAGTTTGGGTGCCTGCCTCACAATTGCCGTTCCTTGGGCTGGTTCATATGAAGGGTATAAAAACTTAATCAATCGATGCCTTATTGCAATTCGTGTTGCTAGAGTTGTATGTATACGTTAATCATTGTTGTTTCTGTTGATGTTGTTTGCTGTTGTCTGATTTGTTTATTGTTTGTTTGTTGTTGTTTCATGTGCTCTATAGGGCCTCAGCACTAGCCTAAGATTTCTTTTCAATTGATTGTACTTACTAAACATCAATGAGTACGGCATCTAAACATTGATTGGGATAACTATTTCGGGAGCATTGAACCAATTCAACTATATACGAGTACTTTATATGTATTTGAGCTCTAGGCCTTCAGCGGCTTTCAACCGATATGTTGTAATATTTTTATTTTTTTTTTGTCTTACGTAAAACAACAAATGTTAAATTGTACTACTCAAAATGCTAGATAAAATGTTCTATATAGTATATGTTTAATTTACGATTACGTTAAGTAAGTAACTAGGCATAGCTATATGGTAATTACGAATATATATTTAACGAAAATTTGATATGCTATAATTGTATATAATTTACGTGGTATATCATTTTAATACTTTACCAATCGAATTGCAATTTTATATCACAGTTTTTAATTTTTACTTTTGGTTGTGTATATATACATATATTAATGGATATATGCAAATATAGTTATATATATATTTACATATATGTATATATGTATGTATTTTGATAGTACCTAGTACGAGTAGGTGGTCAACTATAATGGCAAAAAAATTTGCTAATAAAATAGTATGGTCCTAGACCATAGTAGCTAGAGTTATATACGAGTAGGTATAGTTAGTTATATAAGTTATATCGATTAAATATGGAATAGGTATGCATGTTATGTAGCGCAAAGTATAACAAATTGTTTACTTTAGTCATATAATAAGTATATTGATATACATATTTGGATAATATATATTTGATATACTTGAATAATATAATTAGATATATTGAATTCAATACGATATATGCGATTAATTGGCGTATATAAAACTTTTCGCTTAAAGAGCAGCAAATACTTTAAATTTTTTATTTACTCAAATATCAAATTTGGATTTGAAATTTTGTAGTTTGTTTTGTTAGAATTTGGCATTATAGTTTGTACCTCACGTGTTTGCAATTCCCAGAGTGCTTCATTTATTAAAACTTCTTCGGTGATATTCTGTGGTATAGTTGTGTATTGTTTTGGTAGTAGTAGTAGTAGTAGTAGTAGGTAGTTGTGTGTTATAATCATATATAACGCATAAGTTATTAATATAGTAGTAGTAGTATATAGTGAGTTTTTATATAGATAGATTATGGGTTGGGGGCTTGAGTTTGGCTTTGTTTCTCTTTTCTTATCTTATATATAAATATATATATATTTGTCGATAGCTCAACAGCTATGAGTTTATATATATATTGCTTATCGATAGCTTCGATGATGAGAAAGAGAGAGATAGACAGAGGGGGAGAGAGAGAGTATAATGATCGCGACATTATCTGCGGTGCGACGTCGTTTTGTCTTTTGTTCAGATTTGGCTAAAAAAATTGGTTTACTTTTTTGGTAGTGCTGACGGTTGATATTTGATTTAGATTTAGTTTTCGCTCGCGCTCGGCCACCAACGTCTTAATAGGCTTGACTTACCGCATTTTCGCGACGATCATAAATGGGCATGGAAACGGTGGTCATAAATTGATAGACATTGGAGTCTACTGGTTGGTTCCAGGTCTGCAAAACACCAATTGAAAATATTATAAATAAAATTCAATAATATTTAATTGTGATTGTCGTTCACCTCCTTCATGCGTCGATACTCGCGCCTATGCATTTCAGCGGGCTCCAGCATGCGATCGTGTACCTTCCAATATTCTAGAACATCGGCCTTCTGCTCCTCGCACTGCTTGATATCCCAGAGATAGTCGGAAAGTTTGGTATCCTAGATAGCATTAAACGATTGAAGACGTTTCGATTTTCGGTTTCTGTTTGGTAAGTGGCCCTTGGCCATTACCCACCTCGAGATCTGCATAGACCTGCGTCCATATGACCGGATGATCATGCCTACCCAATACCAGAGGTCTAGCCATAACTGGTATATAATTCAATACCATTTCACGCACCTCAGCCGTATCGCTGAGATGCACATAATAGCCCTGATTCTCGCATGCCATCCACCGTATATCATCCCAATTCGCCACCTCTTTGCCAATCAGATAGGTGAACACACGCACCGGCCTATATGGCGGATCGCGCCAATTGTGCAATTGGAAGACCTCTTGATTATTTTCAGGTGCCCCATCCCCAATGATCATAATCGCCTGATTGCATTGCGCGCCGCGCGAATTAATCTTCGTCTCTTCCAATATCTCGAAGGCCCTTGTCAATGCAGCGGTATAATTGGCAATCGATTTGGGTTTAAACGATTCAATCCCTTCTTTTAGTTCACGTATGTTGCCCAGATTTGCCTGGATGAATTTCGAAGGGTTTGGGTAAAACGAATTCGGTTTGGTTTTGTATGTATATAATTGTTGTTGTTGTTGATTTTGTTATGGGATTGTTGTGTTTGAAGCCGCATTGATTGTGTATATATTTTGTATATAATTTTGTGGGATAAAGAAAAATCAGATTGCAAATTGAAAAATCATATTTATGTATGTAAAATCGAAAAAATTCAATAAAATCAAGATATGCAAATAAAAGATATATATAGATATATACTTGAATCAGTGTATCCTCGAAACATCCGACAACTGGGCTCACTTCCTTATCAAAGGTGAAGATGTTCACAAAGTCATTTGTACCTAATGTATCGAGTATAGTATTGACAACATGCTTTGCGATATCTAGCCTTTGTCCCAACATTGAACCAGATCCATCCATTAGGATAATAATATCCTTTGGACTTGTCGCCGCCTCCATGTACCAAGAGCGTAAACGGCAATCATATAGATCAACCGGTACGTCCTTCTTCCATTTCGATGCAGGGAATTGACGCATAAAGCCGGTCGAACTGCCAAAAAATTGCCACGACAAACTTGGATCGTTTTTGTAATTATCACGAAATATCTGATCCAAATTCTCCGACCATTGAATCGCTTTTATAACATCCGATGCTGTGGTATGTGTGTTCAGTGTATTGTATTCGTAGACGTATTCATGTGCGTGTCAATGTATTCGATTGTATATTTGCCGATGATTATTTTAATTGTTGTTATTTTTTTTATTTTGTCAAAGAAACGGGAAGAATTTTTAATACAGAAATTGATTAGTTTACTTTTTTTTCGGGAGTTCGAACTAAGACCTAAAATTATATCTCTCTGATAGTTTTTGGTTTTCTTTTCAGAATTTGTGAGGCGTTTCATAACATAGCACAAGGCAGTGCAGGCGCAGGTGTATGTGCTTGTGTTGTTGTGAGTGTGTGAATGTGTGTGTGGGATTTAGATTTTTTGTTTTCTGGTGTGCTTTGTTGGCATGATCGTGGGCGTATTGCACGTAGGTGTTACAGTGGCTTAGTTGGGTGTTGTACGGTTTTTGGCAAAGCATTCCGCGTGTCGGCAATAAACATTCACAGCGCCACGCATGCGTACCCAGCAACAACTCGCAACGCGGCATCCGCGCTGCAAGCAGTGAAAAACTTCATTATCTTAGAGATGAACGCGTCGAAGTGTATATTATAAAGGAATATAAAGAATAAACATTTATATAAATGTTTCCTTATTATTTCTCTATTATTTGGAAGAGTATTGAGAAGAATTTTTAAAATAAAAAATTTAAATATTATTTATTAAAATATTTTGACTTGCTATTTAAATGATAGATTTTCTATTTATCATTTAAATATATTTTGTTTAAAAAAAAAATAAAATAAATATTAAAAAAAAAAATTAAAATAAATAGATACAAAAAATTAATTTTTAAAAATTATTATTATTATTTTTTTTATTTTTTATTTATCTTGTATATTATTATTATTTTTTATTTTTTATTTTTAATTTATATCATTTATAAAAAATTAATAATAAAAGAAATAAAATGATATAAATTTATACGTATTATTATTTAAGTATTGAACAATTATTTATTATTTAATTAATTAATAATAATATTTAATATTTAATAATATTTAATTAATTAATATTGAACAATTATTTATTATTTAATATATTATATCTTAAAAAAAAAAACAAAAAAATTAAAAAAATTAAATGACAAAAATAAGAAAAATATAAGTAATTAAAAAATAAATAAATTATTAATATAATAATTTAATACAAAATATTAAAAAACTAAAATTAAAGAAGATGAAATAGAAATAAAATAAAAATAAAGCTTAAGTATTTTTTTAAATAAAATAATAATCTATTTTTCCTTATCAACATTATTAGTTAAATCTCTAATACAGTCACTTCAAACTGTATTTTATAACGCGCCCATTTCTAAGTTTTTGGCCATTAGGTACAGTTGTGTGCGCAGAATGCGGCGATGCGTTGCTTGCGTGGGCGCGCATGCGCTTTTTGAGGCGCGCATTGACTTAAGCGGTTGGAAATTGAAAAAGAAAAAGAAGGCGCAATATACGAGAAATGTGAAACGCTTAAACGGTTAAACGATTAATCGGTTAACTATGAACGGTAACTAATTAGCATACAGCATACGAGCGAGACAAACAGATTTAGTGCTACGTTTGAGACAGCTATATTAAAACAGAGAGAGAGAGAGAGAGTTACAGAGACGCAGTGTGTTGTTGTTGTTGGCATTGTGTGTGCTCGTGTGTTGAAGCTTTTACATACGACACGCAGTGTGCTTAACAAAGACAGCAACAGTTACAGTTACAATTACAGGTGTACAGAGAGAAATATATAGATATATAGGGAGAGACAGAGATAGTTGTAGAAAGAAAAGAGAGAGAGAGAGAGCGATAGTTGTTATGATCATATGCACAATTCAAACCTCGATCGAACACATTCACCGGCACGTGAACCGAACTGACGCTGAAATTGACCGGCGTATTGTGAAATTCCGGCCTCGGCTCCAGCACTAACACTTTGGGCGGCACATAGATCAACGGCTCGCCGATCTGATCGTCCATATCCGGCGGTGTCGTTGGCGGCGGTGGTGTCGGTTCGCCCGGCTCCGCCATTGATTTGGCATTGTAGTACGAGAACATTTTGTCTGCCATATCATTTTGATGCGACAGCGCCGTATTCTCAGCGGTATCCATAATGCGCTAAAATTGCAATCAATGATAAAAGACTGTTGCATTAATGTGAGAATGCGTTACTTACACGCACGGCGCTGACTTTCAGATCCATCATCATTTCAATTTCTTTTGCCATGGACTCGACAAGTACGCTACCTTGGCGCGTCACCACTTTGGCTTCCTTAAAGCTCTGTAAGTTATTAGAGAGTTTTTAATGTATTTTTGTCGTAAATGTAAAGTATATCGATTGTTGGATTAGTTATCGTCATTAACTATTTATGTCTGTCTTGTCTGATATATTTTTTAAAATTGTAAAAAAATGTGTTAAAAAAATATTATATAAAATAAAAGTTAAGTAAAATAAAATAAGATTAAATATATGTTTACTTATCGATTAAATGGAAAGTAAACCTCTTTAACTATACTATTTGACCTTTATATCCAATGCTTAATAACTTATATATTTCTATTTAATCTACTCAATTTATTTTCCTCAATTTCTCAATTTTTCCTCAATGTGATTGTTTCATACATATTTCGCTAAATGAATCCATAGAAAATGTATTTTAAGCAAGTGTTAAGACCGATTGGTCAGCTAGCTAGAAAATGCTGGAATTCCTTTATGCAAGTACTTCCGCCACATGCCACATGCCACACGCCACGTGTCGCAATGGGCTTGACGCCTGCAAAGCAATTCCATTTGGAAAATCCAATTGCGCTGACTAAAAATAAATTACACAGCTGTCCTAGGCAGCAGCAGCAGCTACTGACCTCATAAAAGAGACAACAACAACAACTAGGTGACCAGCAGGGGGTGTGTGGGGAAGTTGTTTAAAAGGGCAGCTTATTGTCATTGTCGTTATTGTTGTTGTTGTTGGTAGACATGACGCGTGCTTCAAACATTTTGTACACATATATAATTGCCTACTCAGCCAGCCTTTAACCCAAATATGACGTCGCTGCTGCAGTCGCAGTCGCTGTCTGCGTCACCGTCACCGTCACCGTCACTGTTAGCGTCGCAGTCGAGAAACGTCAACAACAAACAATGGGAGGGAGGAGCATCAGTGGGAAAAATCAATAGGGCGACTCACCTCTTGCACCTCCTTGCGCCTGGTGATAAAATCGCCCAGAGAAAACAGCTCCAAGCCCAGCTTGTCCGCCCAGGAGTGCACACTATAGTTAATATATATATATTGTAGATCGGAATTAATGATATTCGCTCTTAGATTCGCGTATTGTTCCTTCACTTACAGATTGTAGTTGATTTTATCGCCATTCGCTGTGGGCGCACTGTGGATGAACACAAACAGAAGGCTCAGGCAGAGGCGCCGCCAGGCCCAAAATGGTCTCGCCATATTGATGTACTGGCCGCTGCGATCTGGACCGCGACATATATACGAACGAGCCTAATTTAATTGCAGGCCCAATTTGCTGCACTCTATCACAAACACAAACACACACACACTAGCACATGCCATCGGGTTAGCTCTGCCCCGCTGCGGCAGCCTTAACGGGAATGCGGCGACATTTTAACCGACCAGAAATTTCCACAAAGTTTTCACTCACGTTTTGCACATTTTATACAATTTACAATCAATTTCTTACAATTATTTAATTTAATTTTTTACAATTTGTGCACGCTTTTCGTTTCTGTTGTCCGCGTGTGAAAATTCTGATGGACTGTAGAAAAAACTTTTCTCTGTATACTGCCGTTAGCTGTTTGACGTTTCGCTGACATTTCTGTGTCAGCGATGAGTTCATCGCTTGGTCAGCATGAGCGTAAGCGAGACAACTGTAGGAGCAGCGCTTTTGACGTACGCTGCACCGCTCACACCGTATCCTGCGCCTGCGTTGACATTTGCCAGACCTGCGCCTTCGCTTTGTTTACATCCGTCGAGGCGCCACAGGTGTCTGTTTACCTGTTCGTGCAGCTGCGCACTGGCATTGTTGACATCGCTCAGCTGTTTGAGCGCTGACAGCTGAGCGCCAACTGTTGCTTTTGCTGACACTGTTTGACAGTTGAGCTCAATGCGAGGGCTGCAAATTTGGCTAAGCAAAAGCTTTTTTGTCTGTAATAAGCTTTTAGCAGAGTTCACTGAGCTTTGCTCAGCGAGCTTAAGCTCATCTTTGGTTTTGATTTGTAGCTTATAATTGACGATAGATGTCGCTTCAAATTGCAGTTGGTAAAAATATTTTATGTAGTTAAGTATATTTTACTTGTATTATTATTGTAATTAAATTTATAGATTTAAGAACTTTATATTTATTGTTTTTTTTCTACTTTTTTACACTTTTTAAATACATTCTTCAATTCCTCTGCTGCTATAGCCTCTGCGTCTCATAGAGAAGCGCTCACTAACACCAACAAGATTAAATTTCATAGTCGTGGCAGCATAGCGCTTGTGTAGATTGATTGCGTACTCTTGCTGTATAACAGATCCTCTTAAATAAATCGCATAAGTGAGGAGTAAAAAGCTTTGCCTCTATTACGACCGCTGCTTTAGTAGCGCTTCATTAGCTCGACCCTCTTCACCATTGCTCTCAAAGCAGCCCCAAGCAAAAAGTGTTTTGTGTATGTATTGGTATGAATGCGAGTCTTTTCTTCGAAGAACTTCAATAGCGTTCGTACGTTCAATTAGCTCGTTTGTGATCGGCTCGCCATCGTTTTCTTTCGTTTTGTTTTGCTCTGGTTGTGGCTGGTATGTATGCAAGGGTTCTCTTTGCTAAACACATCAATAGCGTACGTGAGTGCGAATGTGTGCATGCGTATGTAAAAGCGAAGGCCGTTTACATAGGCTCTTTGATTAATCTGCTGCTCTCTTACTGTAGCTTGATTGTGCGAGCGTCAATCGTATTGCTACCTAAACGATGTTCGTAAAAAGAGCGTCACACGAATAACAACCGAAAACCGAAACGAAAAGAACCAAAGGCTCTTGCTCAGAGCGAGAGTGATTGAGTATGCTCTCATTCGTGAACAGAGCGTGAAGGTTTAAAAGTTTAACAGTTATTAATTTTGGATTTCTTTAATATAATATTTAATTTCCATATTTATTGTCTTATCTTAAATTTTTATTGGCATTCCTTTCTCTTATGTCAATCCCCCATAAACAATTAGATTCATAAAAAATTTATCAATAATTTTTATTGGTATAGCATAAAGTTTAGAGATTTGTTATGGTATTCACAACAAGATAATGACGACAGACATAACCCAAAACGCGATACGGACCGAGCGCTGCTCCCTGCTCACTCTCTCTCTTTCTCTCTCTTCCTCGCTCTTTCTAGTACTTGTAGCCACCAGCACCGCCGCCACCGCCACCACGTCCACCAGCAGCTGGTCCCTGTGGATACTGAGCCTCGCCCTCATAGCTGACGTCCGCATGGTAGCCAGTCTTCCAGTCGGCCGTGTAGCGCACCACCTGAGTGCGTCCGTCGGGCAGCTGGACGCGATACTCGCCAGTCACCACATCGCCATCGCTGGATGCCTTGTGCGCATAGTCGTTGGCCGTTTCCGGATCCTGAACAGCGTACTCAAAGTCGAATGGCATGCCGGGCATATGCACATGATCCTGTTTTGCGGAAAATAAGCAATTAGTGGATAGCTAAAGTTGATGGCATTGCTACTTACATCGGCAGGTTGGCCGGGAATGGTGCGTGGTCCAGGTCCTGGTGCTGGTCGTGCACCACCGTTTCTACCGGGCTGAGCAGGTTGCTGGAGGTGTGAATAATATTAGCAGAAATAAATGATTTCATAGAGGTAAAGATGCTGTTGGTTGAAATGTAATTTAAACATTTTTAAAAGTAAATATTTACTCTTTAAAAAATCTTAAAATTCATAATTATTCATTCATTCAATTCATGCAATTTTATCTCTGGACTTTTGTTCAGATTCTAAAAAATATTTATATTATTTTAAATAAAAGTAATAATATTTCTCATCTAATTCTTTTTCACCTTCAGGCTGTTTTAATTTTAATGCCATTTTAATTTAGTGTAAAGCACTAATTCATACAATTTTCTCTCTCTCTGAAAACTTTTGCAACTTTTGCAGTGGCATTTTAATAAATGAACGTGCATTTGCTCAGGTTGACTTGCAATTGCAACTTGGCCAAAGGCTTAGTCAATATGACTGGAGAAAAGGGTTAACTCATTCCTCTCTCCCTCTCTTTCTCTCTCTAAGATGTGATTTGATGTGGCTGCGATTTTGCCACGCCCCCGCTAGCTCTGTTCGTTGACAAATGCAACATCATTCGAGTCGACATTCAAATTGAAAAGTCTATTCCCAACTCTGTCGCAGTCAAAGGTGATGCCGGCTGCATGACGCTGAACATTTATAGAGTAAAGTGTTGATGGCCTATGAATGCATCAGAGTCTTGGGCTTGACTAATGAATGCGCCGTCAGATAGACAGACAGTCAGACGGAGCTGGCACAGGCTGTGGGTAAAGCCAGGCCAGCTAACAGGTTAAAAGTCGAGTGAAGGGCTCGAGTGAAAATTATGGCCATAATTAGGCAATGACTTTAATTCAGTTAGTGGCACTTCAGCTGGATTTTTGCGGCTATTGATGGCTGTGCGCCGCTGGCATACTCACGAATGGTTTGTTCGGCTCCGGGTAATCGTAGCCGTTCTTGGTGGGCGGCAAATACGCGTTCGAGCCGGGCGCTATCTGGGCGTAAGCGTAGGCGGCGATGGCAGCAAGTGATAAGCTCTGCAAAAAAAAGAAGAGTAAATAAACATGAAATGAAGAGCGGTAAAAAAAAAAAAAACAAAAAATCTTGGCATTTATAGGCATTCAAGTAGAAGCGCTAAAAAAGGTTAAATTAGAAACACAAAAGAGAAAAAATAAAAAATAAAAAATAAATAATGAAAACAACAAAGTGAGCGGCAAACTAAAATAGAAGCTGCGATAAGATCGCGCCTGACATTCAGCTGCAGCTCTGGCAGCTCTTGCTCTTGCTCTGGGGCAGGTGCAACCGTTGCGAAAACCGAAGCAAATGCTATTGCAATTGACTCGTATTTAGAATGCGGTCCACTCGAAAGGGCAACAAATGGCGGAGGTTAGAAGCTGACAATTAAGGCGGCTCCACAGATTTATGGTTGCAGCTAACTGAAAACGTCAACCGGCTCAACTGTTTTTTGTTTCTCTCTCTCCCTCTCCCAAACATGGCTAATTGACACATGCAACGCAGCCTGCCACAGCCATCCATCAAACTGGCCAAGTCAGAGCTCAGAAGCCAGCTGGCTGCGACTGCTGCTGGCCTCTTGTCAGCTGCTTGTCGGAGTTTCAATTAGCATTTGCTAACTGTAGCTGCGGATTGCGGAAATGTTTGCAACTGCAACGTCTTTGTACTATAATATATACATAGTAAATAAAAAATGTATTCTATGTTAAATAATACAAATATGCTTAGCTATTGATCATTGTGGCCGAGCAGCGCTCAGCCATGGTCAATGCCAAAGTCAACGGCAAACTGCTTTAAATTGTTCGCTCATCTGTAAATTGCGCGTGCAACCAGGTGCGAAAACAGTTTGAGATGCAATTAATTTATTGATGTGTAGTATTTAACAGCTATTATTGATTATTTATTTACATAGTTAATTGATTTCACATGAGTTTATATCTAACTGAATGCTGAACATTTTTATCAACTCATTTGTTATAGTCTCAAAAGTATAATTCAATCTAGAAATATGTAACCAAAAGTAGTAAATATATGTCTGAAATATATTTAAAATATATATAAATATATATACATTTTAATGGTAGGTAAATATGCATTAAAGTCAAATTAAATTTTAAATTTTAAGAAACTAAAGTGGGACAAATAAGTAAGACAAATAAGTAATAAAAATAAAAAAAAACGAGACAGCAATTATATTAAAAAATATTACAGCAAAACAGTTTTCGTTAAAAAAAAAAAAGAATAATAAAATAAAATAATAAATAAATAAATAAAAAATAATAAATAGATAGAATAGAGTTAAATAAACGTAAAATATATAAATGATTTATTTCACAATAATTTATACTTTATTAAAAATTTATTAAATTTTGAAAAATTTATTATTAAATTTGTTATATTTTTATAACAATAATAATTTTATATTATTTGAAGTATATTTATTTATATATTTATTAATTTAATATTTATTAATTTGATTTTAAATATGTTATTATTATATTATATTGAATATTTCATTTAATGTCTTTTAATGTCTTTTATCATCGATTGTCTTTTCACAGCTTTAAGCTAACAATTAAATTTGAATTACTATTCTGCTGTTAATTATTTCGAATGATTTGCTTAATTCATGCTTGTTTAATTTAATAAACTAACTAAATTCGCTCAATTACTCGAAACTGGCGCTCAGTGGGTGGTCCCAACCTTCAAGGAGCCCCAAGTTAAAGGCAATAAGCATGTCAACGGCAATTTTTGCATGTTAAACAAATGCAATTACCGTTAAACAAAAGGCAAAACGAGAGGAAGAAAAAATAAAAAATACAACTAAAAACTAAATTAAATAAAAGCCAAAGTCAAAGAGCGGCCAACAAATTGCTCTAACAGCCGACGACAGTTCGAATGTCGAATGCTGCAGAGAACGACAAACGATAGAGATATACCATAGAGATTGAGATAGATAAAGCCTTGCATTTAACTGCATACCAAATAGCAACAAGAAGAAGAAGAAGAAGAAGAGCAACAACAACAACAACAACGACAGCAACAGCTGTAAATCGAGTTAAGTCTTCGTCTGCTCTACAGAGCAGCTGCTGGAGAATTGAATCAGCGTTGGTGTCAAGAGCTGCACAGTGGTGCAAGAGCTGCATAAATATTAATGAAGAAGTGTATTGATATGTGAAGTGAAGATAAGATAATTCTCTTATGATTTAAAAGGTCTGCAAAATATTTATATAATAATATTTTTATTGTTTATTTTAGATTAAATTGTATTTTTTTTTTAAAGATTTTTAAAAAATAATTATGTAAATGTTTTTATTTTTAAAATTATTTTTCCTCAATTTTCTCTTTAATATCTCTCTAGTGCCACAGTGCCACATTGAGCTCTTTAGCTGTTAAAAAAAATGCTGTTCACAGCTCCAATTAGGCCTGGTTGAAGGTTCTTAATGGTCTGTGGTTTGGCTATGGCATGGTTTGTGCTATTCGCACACCTTGACGCTGAGTTTATTTGCAGCTACAGGCATTGATCTTCACATATTATATATATATGTATGCACACATGAGTAGATGCTAAATAAATATTATGTATAAATCATTAAAGCACGAGCCGGCTCGCATTGAAATTTCATTAATCGCGCATAATCTAATAAATAGCGAACAATTGTTCGCTTTGTGCGGCATTAAACGTGCATTATTGTATTTATGCTTTGGTATTTTTAATTTAATTTATCTTGTTTTATGTTTATTTATTTTTTGCGCCACATGCTGAGCTGTTAATTACATTTATAAGCCTTTTGATTATAAATATTATGTATTGATCGAACTCAACAAGTGTTTTGTTAAACAATTCCATTATTAATCAGCCCAATCAGCGGAAGTAAACTTGGTCAGCACATTGTTGCCAGCTGAAAAGCTAACGAAAAAAAAAAAAACGTTTCAAATGTAAAGCCTGAATTTATCTTCAATTCCCGCAACTCTCTCGCGCACGTTGCATGCCGCACACGCCCACTTTGTCAGCGGCGCGTCAAGTTGAAGGTTGAGCGGCAAAAACAAAATTAAGTAAAAAATAAAATAAAATAAATTAAAAAACACAAGCAGAAATTAATTACAGGTAGGCAGTGGGTGAGACACGTTCGTTGGCACTGCCACTTGATGAGTTTGATTTTATTGCCATTTCGGGGCAATTAACATAGACACAGCGAAAAGACACGAGTTTGAACTTGACGTGAGTTTGCGGCTGGCGCTCCAAATTATATGGTCTGGAAAATTATAGCGCAAGCACCTCATGATTTTGGCAGTAATATGAAAAAAAAAAAATGTATTTTTGCTAATATACAATTCACTGTTTGATCAAATTTGTTAAACGTAATTCAAGCGCTTATTTATGGGCATATTAATCAGCAGAAGAAACTGCAAGTATTTATTATTTGCAATTGCATGGCTAGAAAATAATAGCACAATTTATTTTTAAGTTACATGTTAGGATTCAAAATTATTTATTATTATTTTAATATATTATTTTTATTTATTATTTATTTGTTATTATTTACTTTAGAAACTCAATATTCATTAAAGTAGATTTTTTGTACTTAGGTATTTTTTTTTTTAATTTTAAAATAAATTTAAAAAAATATATGAAGTTTTTTTTTGTTGATGTATTTTATGGGTTATATAAATTTATTTGTATATTTAATTATAAAATATAAAAATTCGTAATTAAAATATTTTTAAAAGCAAATTTTAATTATTTTAATTGTAGTTTTTTTTTTAAATTATTTTTGACACTCATTTAACATAACATTCAAAATAATCAAAAATATATATATAAAAAAAAAAAAATAAATGAAAAATTGGAATATTTAATTAAGACAAGAAAATTAATCGATAAATTAATTAATCTTCATTAAGATATTTTTGATAACATTATTTAATAATTTTTTTAATTTTGGACATTTACACGTTATTTGACATAATATTTTAAAATAAAATATAAAAAAAATACATAAATAAATGAAGAATGTGTATATTTTTTAATAAAAATTTCAATTAATCTTCATTAAGATATTTTTATTAACAATATTTATTTTATTTTTCTTAGTATTTTTGCCTAACAGTTAATAGCTAATGATTAATTTATAATAACTTTAGCCAATGGCTTGTTACTTGAGTTATTAAGATTTTTAGCTTGTTATTTGAGAGCATTTTCATAGACATTTAAAAGTCTTCTCATTGTACAATAAAAAAAAGATGAAGAAGCAATTTAGAATATCATAAAAAGCATTTGGATTCACGCTGAGCGCAGATCACGAGCATTTGCGAACATGGCTTGAGAATCTGCACATTTGTCTCGCTCCGCTTGCACACTTGATCACGACCTAGTTTAAAGCGCAACGTCAAATTACCTAACTTGACTAAAGAAGTATGAAAGATAAATAATGGAAACACAAATACATATATGACAATTGCATATTGCGGCTAAATGGCAAGCATGGCTGGCAAATTGATTTACGAGCGGTTAGCATTTAATACATGTAGCATATATATGTATATATATATATATAGTTTACGGATTTATGGTGGCAATAAAATTGTTTGCACTTAAATGTCTTCATAAAGCGCTTAGCCGGGTTCCAAGGAGCATTGAAAATTAATTTAATTTAATTGGGCAAACGTTGCTCGATTGCATCGCATGACATTTGGCAGGCAGCATTTGTTTTTTGTTATTCGCTATCTGGAAACTTTTACTCGGTCTCTGTGCTGTGTTATGAACTATTATGAACTGTTATTAAGTCATCAGCAGTTGGAGTTGCAAGCACTTGCCTTCGTTTCGAGCGGCACCCTAGACAGCATTCTGCAACGCCTACACAGATCTAAGCATGGCGCTGGCGATGATGATGACGAAGACGTGGCGTGCCTAACGAGCCAAGCTCTTAAGCAGGCTGCCTCTCTTTTGTATTCTACTATAAATATGTAGATGCATTCGGTTGGTTTTTTTCTTCAGCTTGTTGTAAATTTATGGAATTCGCAACGTTCCCAGCAATTAAGCAAAGTTTGTTTTTGGAGCGAGTGGTAAAGGAACGTAAAAACGTAAAACTCCTCTACATTGATGTGAGATAGCGCATTAGCATTAGTGCAACAGCTGCCACATACACTTGCAACTTGCAACATGCACGACAACACCACGCTCGCTCGCTCAGTAGAACAACAAACATTTGGCTGACCTTTTCATCGTTTGTTGCATGTTGCAGCTATTTGTTGTTGTTGTTGTTGTTTTTTTTTTTTTTGTTTGTCTGCCCCCACTTTGGGGCATTGAAATGCAAATTTGGCCAAATAAAAGTTAATGGGCCATGTGAATGGCAACAAAAACAAAACCAAAACCAAAACCAAGCAAAAACCACAAAAGCCTCCTGCTCCACCTGCTGCCCCCAACTCCGCCTCCTCCTATTTCTGCTGCTGCTGCTGCTGCCGCTCGTGAGTATGTGCAATGGGAAATGACTTTTATTGCCTGGTTTTTCTTCAGCTATGTTTTTCTATATATATGTATCTGCATTTGTTTTTCGAAAAGTTTGTTGTTTGAGTCTTTTGTTTTGGCCTCTGCTGCGATTTCAATCAACCAATTTCTTGTTTTTGTTGTACTTTGCGCAATTTGCTCGCGTGCTGACTTCAGCACTTGCAGTCGATTGTCGAAAAAATGTGCCGAAAAGAAAAATGAAGAAAAATGTTGCAGTGGCAGTCGGCAGGAGGCACGAGATAAAATTCCATGCCAAGGACAATGCCAAAGATCAAAGGCTGTGGCTTTGGCGCGCGTCTGGCGCACGAATCGGCCCAAGCTAAACTGGGATAGTCAGCCAGTTCACTGAGACTTCATTTTTCGAGTTGTACATTTGGGAGCGGGCAGACAATATGTGAAAAAAAAACGTCGAGTCATTCGAGTTGGCGGCGTGCTTTGATGTTAAAGTTTTGGCAGAGTTGAAAAAAG
The DNA here is from genome assembly GCA_035045845.1 of Drosophila buzzatii. Lineage (NCBI taxonomy): Eukaryota > Metazoa > Arthropoda > Insecta > Diptera > Drosophilidae > Drosophila > Drosophila buzzatii. Next base: position 5,434,097 of record JAWNOS010000244.1, on the reverse strand, counting down.
ATTTCTAAATATCACTTGACATTCTCTTCTTGAATTCTTATGAACTGTGCTAAATGCTAAAAGTGAAAGGTAATCAATAGAAATATGAAAAGCAGAAACACTTTTAATTTTATTATCATTCAATGTTCAATCAAAATATATTCTCAATAATATATATTTAGGCAAAGTATTCTTCTTTGCTGCAGCTTACAGCCAAAACATATTTTCGGTTGCCCGTTTAGCGCATTAACCCTATTTAACCCGCCTTTAGTGGCCATAAGCCACAGATCGTAAACGCGACATAAAACCTCTCATAAAATTATCGCCGCTAGCAACTGCATAAAGATATTAACCTTTTTACAAATAACCAAAAAATATGAAAAAAAAACGAAAAAAATTCAGATATAGCATACAAATTACCAACAAGAAAAATATGAACAGAAGAAAAAAAAAGTATATATCTGTCAAATTATATATTACAGTCATCGGGTGTTGCAAGTATCTCAAGTAGTTGCTAAAGGCAATTCGAAAATTGTGAGACTAGAAGAAACGTGTTTAAAAATCAATAAAATCGTTGTGGGCGGCTTGGAAGCCAAAGCAATTGCTGGAAATTAGGTGAAAGCGATGGAAATTGTGTATCGAATATTTTTGCACAAGAGTTAAAATAAAAATTGTACAGAACTAATTGTGGTTGGCATGAAGTTAAGCCAAACTATGAACGCTTATTGCCAAGTATTTTGCTTAGCATTTTAAAAAATTTCTTTGTGGTACACAAGCCCATTGAACCAATTTTTAGGCAGCAGCTGCTGCTGGCCAGGCATTGAAATGCCAGCAATTGAAGTACAAAGCTGGAGCAATGCAATTAAAAATGCCTTTCTGCTTGACGCTCTCAGCAGCCTTACGACCACATTGCGCATACGCCACGCTGAACGTTTGGCAATTAGCCACCGCGAAGGCGGCGGCTGTTGCTGCTACTGCTGTTGCTGTTGCTGCCGTTCTGCATGCTGCTTACTTGCTTTTGTAATCAGCTGAAATTTCAATTTAATTAGATTACCACACATACAAGCAGCATAGCCGAGATGGTTTCGACAAAAGCAGAAGCTGCATTCAAGCAACATTACAATTCTTTTTTTTCTGTTTTTTTCTGTGTGCAACATTTGCCAAAGACAATAAAACCGCAGCCAACAATTGCAGCCATCGCATTATCCCAGCTCTTGGAAATTGCCTTGACTAAAATATTTTTGTGCATATTTCTTCTTTTTTTTTTTTGTTATTTCTAGCTAACCGCAGCAATTGTTATTATTATTGTCATTATTATTACTTTTATTGTTGGCTCGCATGCAATGAGGATTCGTCTGACCCGCAGCTCAATTACGCCAATCTCAGCAACAGCAACAGCAAACAGCTAATGAAATCTCGCAAATCATTTCAATTAAAATCAAATTTGTAATGCAACAAGAATCGAATGAAAATGCCAACACCCTTCAGCAGCGAATTATGAATACTCTATGAAATTTGATTTCACAAATTCGAGTCAAGCTTATAAAATAATAGAGAGAAGATATAATTTGGTAAATATAATTATAATATAAAACAAAAGTAAATTTAAAACCAAAAATGAAATAAAAATAAATTTAATATTTTTTTAAAAATAATATTTAACTTTGAGAAAGTCAAGTATATCAACAACAACAAAGATATAATTCAGAAAATATAATTATAATTTTAAAAATTAAATTAAAAATTAAAAATAATGTAACTAAAAATAGTCTACATATTTTTTATAAATATATTTAACTCATAAATGATCTGCATTTTTATTTAATAATTTTTGTTTCAATTTGCTTTTGCTTTTTCAATTCCTAGCTGCTCGTTTCGGTTAGCGTATTGAAATGCCTGAGATGCATTCGGCGCACAATTGGGCAATTGTTCACACTTCAATCGGCATCAGGCTTTGGGGCAGAGTAGCGCTGACTGTGACTGTGGCTCTGACTATGTCTGTGGCTGCGTGGCTATATGGCAATAATCAGTCGTCTAATCAAAGCCAGCATTGACCTATGAGGCTTTGACGTTGCGCCTGGTTGGCTTGCATTGGAAAATTACACAGATTCCGGGCACATGCAGCAACAGCGGCAACAGCAGCAGCAGCTGCTGCTTATTGGGAATCTGCTATGCAGCCTGCCCTGGCTTCATCAACGAAATCATCAGCCAAATATCAAACGATGCATATTTTATGTCTGTCATTTGAAATTCAAAAGCGTGCCGAGCGACGGATGCGTTTGACTGCCATCATTTTCGGGGTTTATGACGGGCAGAGTACTGTACGGCTGCTTTTTTTGGCGTGCGAAAATGAGCAGCTGAAACGGGAAATATTAATATATGCGCCCAGTAGCGCTCGTGCTGGGCTCTGGGTTTGCTTCAGCAATGTTTTTGCCAGAGAGACAAACGAAATGAACATGTTCAACACGTTTGGCAGGCAGCTCTGGGTCTGTGTCTGTGTCTGGGTCTGGGTCTGTCTAGCGCTTGTCTAGTTGGCGACTTTTTGCCTTTTTGTTTCATGATCTCTTTTTGCATGCCTGTTCGAGTGCTCCCCTAAGGTTCGGCTCTGACCCGCAGTGTCCCATGGGCAGGCATAGTCTACGTTTGGGCGTGTCTACCAAGCTACCAAAAACAACAAAAAGAATCCAAACAAAAATTATAAGACTAACCAAAAACAGAAAAAAAGTAGAAAAACGCCAGCGAAAAGTCAAAAAGTTACAAGCGGCAAATTACACGCGTCTGGCAAGCGACTACCCTAGCCCACGCCCCACGACCCACGCCCCTTTTCGCTTGGCTGTCTGTGGTACCTTTGCCAGTTATCTGCTTGGCAGGACAGGCATTAAAAAAACACACACACACACATAACCAGACAGAGCCAGGCAGACGGAGTCGTCTGCATAGCATCCAAGTGTCGCACCAACAATTTAGCACGCCCTTTTTTCCCTCCATGTGCCACCTTTGGCTCCTGTTGCAGTTAAGGCTGCTTTATTTGTTGCCTGCTTTACGGCGGCTCACACACACACACACACGAAAAGCCAGCCCTATCAGTTTGAGGTGCATGTGGCGGGCACAAGTGAAAGTTTGGGTACTCCACTACAAACAGCTATAAAAAGTAACTAAATTGTGGAATCTTTATGGCTGATATTATTTGAAAACCTGTAGTCAAGTAGTTTTCTAATATTATAAAAAAATTCTTTTATAAATGTAATTTGTAAACTTTTTATTATATATTTAAATTATTTGAAAAACTCTAGTCAAATATTCTGTGCAAATTATTTGTTAATTGTAATTATATAAATTTTATAAATTTTTGTATTAAATATTTTTATTACTTGAAAAGTTTTATTAGTAGCTTTGATTCAATAATTAAATATAAATTTTTATAAATATAATTAAAATAAAATATAACTTTTTTAATGAAAACTTCATATTTTTTTCATATATTTTTGTCTTTGACAATTATGCTTGAAAATGATTTATTAAATTAAATTGGTTTGAAAACTTTTTCTTTGTAATTCAACAAATTTTGAAACTTCGAAAAAAAAAAAAATAGAATTTTCAATTATGGTTTTGCTTGAGAATTTATTAGCATTTTATTATGCGCTGCTTGAAATAGTGTAAAAAATAAATAAAGAAAATATATAATAAATCATAATAAATAAATAAACTTAAATTTAATATTATAAAATATTATTTGATTATTATTAAAATATTATTTAATTTGAGTTTTCATATTTATTCTTTCATATTTATATCATCATTTTTTTATTCATATTTTTCTTTAACTCTCAGTATAAAATATCTTTATTCCTTTGCTTCTCCACTTAACAATTACCATTCAGCCTGAGCATATATCAATTCTCTCTTCTTTTTTTTTGGCAGCTATAAGGACACTTAGTACGTGAATGGGAAATTTCTGTGTATTCCATTTATTTGCGGAAACCCTCGCTTAGGAAAGCCAAGTGTTTAGCTGGCAGTTGTTGAAAATAATCAAATATTATTGCTGCTGATTTGGGCGTACTCGTATTTTAGGTAAAACCAACAGCTGCTGCCAGATGAGACAAAAACTGCTCCATAACCAAATCCCCCTAAAGTATGCTCGAGTATTGCATGTGAATGTGTGTGTGTGGGCGTGACTGGGTGAGTGTACTTCTGAGCCTTTCTGACATATATTACGCACAGCACTTAAGTGTCTTTGATTATTTGCAATTTGTTCGATTTGGGACTTTCGCTTTGCCACTTCAGGCTGCCTGACAGCCAGTTCACTCGATATCGAAGTTATGTAATCGTTTTTGTTACCATTGACGCCAAGTGTTGCCAAATTGTATATATGAGTGTATGTGTGTGTGTGTGTGATTGTTGTATTTGCCAGGCACTCGACTAGTTTCGGTAGTTGGGCAAACAGCTTGGATTTGCTCTTCGCTTCTCGTTTTTATTTGTTTTTCCTGCTACAGATTTAAATTATGAGCAGCTAACAAAGTTTGAGCATGCAATCAAAAGCAAATCCACCTCACATATGTATCAGTGGCAGACCGCAAGATAAAAACTGAGCTTAGCTCAGCGAATGTCCCTTCCCGCCGCCAGCAAAAGAAAAATGACAACGGACAACAGAGTTCAGAGCATGCGTCCATCAGGCTGAGGCCAGAACGTGTGCGTGTGCGTGTGTGTGTGTGTCAGGGCAACACATCCTTATAAACAAATTTGACATATAACAAGCTTAACTTGTTGTCCTCTGTGCGGGCTATTGTTCCAGTGTTCCAGCATTTGTTCATGCGCTGGAAGCTTGAAAAAGCTCAAATGATTTGTTTGCTGCTGATTTATGTAGGCTTAGTATTTGTGTACCGAAAAATCACAGTTTAGACTGCGTAACTAAAGAAACTACAGCCAAAGCTATCAAACAAAATCTGTTGTACGAAATTGTAATAAATTTTGTATGTCAATATTTGGAATGTATGGGAATAAAATGTTGGGAAATATTTTGATCAGTATAAAATACAAATGTAGAATTATAGAATTATTTTAGTTTTATATTTTTGTATAACCCAAATATATTTGTTGTTTTATGGAAAATATTTAAATTCGAAAAATATTATTTATACATTTAAAAAAAATATTTATCAGTATTAGGAATAATTAAAAATTGTAAAAATAAATGATTTGCTTTAAAAAGATATATTTACTGATTATTATGTTTAGATATTAATTTTATAATTCTACTTTTATTCCAATTTTATTTATAATTTCATTTATAAAATTTTGAAATTATTTTTTTTTTATAGTTATATTAGTTGTTTTTTTTTTATATTTAAAAATTTATTATAATTATTTTTTATATAATTATATTATTTTATTTTAAAATCTTCAAGAAATATATATTTTTAACTATTTGAATTATTTTTTTATTATTCTTTTTTTTTTTTTACTCAAAAATAAAAATAAAATAAATATACTTACAAGCAACACAAACGATTTGAAGGACATCATTTTGAATAAATTTGTATTTAAATGGCGAGGCTTCACTTGGAATTAATGTTTAGTATAATCCGCGCTAAATTGATAGTAAATAAAATTGAAGAAGTTAAACTAAAATTATAGCTAATAAAAACTAAAAAATCAATTGCTTAAATTTTAATTCTTTAAGTTTCACTTTCAATTACAAAGATATTCAATAATATTTAATCGAACGTTCTCGTATATTTGTTTCTGTTTCAGCGCACGTTTTCAACACACAAAACACTTTAAATGTCCTTTTGCAACACTTGTAATTGAAATTGAAATTGAAATTGAACGACTCTCACTTTCAACTGGGCCACTAGCTGAAGCTTGGCTATTGTTATGCAATTGTTGTTGTTGCTTCTTTTCTATGCCAGGCAGCACAAGTACCGCACAAAGTACACGAACGTTTTGAATTAGGGTAGACAATGGAGATGCGCTTGCTTTTTATAATCAACGCGCAGTCGCAGCTGCCAGCAGCGACTGTGACCGCGACTGCGACTGTGGCTGTGGCGGCGGCAGCGGCGTCGGCAGCGACACCGCGTTGCCAACTGCACCCAAATCAAAAGTAACGAAACAAATGTTGTCGTACATATACAACAATTGAGGCAGGTTCAAAGCGCTGAACTTCTAGATCATCTTCGCAGAGCCAACAATCTCATCTTGCGCTCTCTGTCTTGCGCTCTCTTTCGGAGACTGAGCGTGGGGAGCATGTTGCTCTTTGCTGCTCAGCGTGGAGAGCGTTTGCTGAGTGTTGAAGTGAAAAATGTTGCAGATCATCGACGGCAAATGCTGTTATTGTTGTTGCTGCTGCTGCTATTGCTGTTGACGATAATGATGATGATGATGATTGTTGATGATAAATGAATTGACGATGATCATTGGAACAAGTTGTAGCTTGGCGGATGTATAACAAGTTGCTTGAATTTTGTATTTTATTAAATGTTGCTGCCAGTCGGAGGAATTAGAGACTGCTTGAGGCAACGTTTTATAGTAACGCCCGCAATGACTTCATTAAATGCACAAAATTTGATATTTAAGTTTTTATGACTGGCTTTCAAGTTCTGGCCCTGCAGCTGAAACTTTGGCCGAGATTGCAGTTGAAGCTGGAGCTGAGGCTGGGATGCGCCTACTCCACGAAAATGTCACTGCGAATGTCAGATGAACGCTTCGGCGATAGTTTTGCCATGCAACCGCCGCTGGGCGGTCTGCCCTTTGAGAAAGCCTGAGAGAATGCCGAGAACACCAAGAACAACAACTAGTTGCCAACAGCGAAACGTGACAAAAACCAGCGAGTGAAAATTGCACAAGCTGTGAACGTGTTCACGTAAGTTACATGCAGAAAGACATATACATATATATATTGAGCTACAGATGAAGAGAGCGGAAGAGGGAGAGGCAGCAGGCATACTGCGCCTCGTGTTTGATGTCAAAATTCAATCTATGACGTGAGGCTCATGCTAAAAATCATAACTTATCTATTTGCCACACGATGCTGTCGTCTGGCAACACGTGTTGCAAAAGGGTTTTCAGTCAGTTTCACAAGAGACTTCCTCTTCCTTACCAAAAATAAAGCCAACTTCTTCAAATACCAATTAACCTTGATAGTTCAGGCAAAACCGATAAAAAACTACTGAAATGAAATCATTTTGATGTACCAAAGATTAAATAGCAATTATAAGCAATTCAATTTTGATTGCTGATTTCTGCGGCTGTTATAATTTTATTGTCCACTTATGTAGTGTGAGTGTGTGAGTGAGTATATGCATGTATGTGTTTTTAAATATAGAAAAAGTTGAACAGGGAATAGTTGGCATGAGTAGTCGAAGACTGCATGCACTTAATATAAAACATAATTACTTCAATAGTTAATTATTCGTGGGCAAATCAAAATATGACGAGCATTAAAAGTTTCACACATTTTTATGACTTGAGCTGCGATTTATTTAGCTGACTAAATTAATGTGGATTATCTTCGATAATGATGTTTATAATGTTGGAATACTAATGATGTGTGATATATGTTAAGGAAATGCTTACTTATCCAGTATGATCCATGATGATGATGCATAAAATTTGTGCATTAAAAGCGAAAAATAAGAGAAAAGTTTAATTAATGCTTAATTTATTTTTGCAAAATAAATAGAGAAGATTTCTTGAAAGTACTAAAAACATATATACATGTGTTCAAGGAATTTCTTTTAGCTCGTATATTTATTTTTATTTAAATATGAATGCGTATTATTTTATTCTTTTCAACTTCAATAAAATATAATTAATGTAGTTTTTTTTTTTTTTTTTTTTTTTTTATTAAATTAAGAAAATGTTAAATTTTTTTTTTATTTTTGCATTCTTTGAATTTTTCGATATTCATTTTTGTTATTTATTTATTTTATTTTATTTTTTATTTAGTTATTTGTATTATTATTGCATTATTAAAAATAAAATACAAAAACACATTCGTTTTATTTTATTTATTTATTTATATTTTTTCATTCATTTTATTTTTGCACGTCCATAATTTTCTAATGACAATAAATATAATTATACCTAAACAATTTGACTTATATTATTTAATTTATATATATATATTATTCACACATATTATTATGTACACACAAATACAACAAAAATATTTAAACAATTTCTTACAATTAATATCGAAGCAGAAATAAATAATAGTAGGCTTTCGAAATGCCATCGAGAGGAGATCAGTTGAATGCCGCAATCAAGCCCTTTACTTACAATAAAAATCAATTGTCCCATTAACTTGGCAATTCAAGATCAAAGACATAACTGACCTAACTACCAGATGACAAGCTCTTTCACATACTTAATAGACCCACTTCTGTTTCTGTTTGAGCAATGTTTCAGATACAATAAAAATGGTTAAAGATATTTATAGTTTTGGCTGCTACGATTTCCGTGGCACTTGAGCTTCTTTTTTTTTTGGTATTGTGCATGACTGTCAAACTGTCATAACAACATAATACCCGTTAACAATAACAAAGTTACGCACACACACGCACTTACAGATCTGGTCCAGCATGGCAATCCCCAACTTGACCCATGTGCTCAAGGGCTATGAAATTTCTTGGAGCATCACTCCATGTGCTGGCTGGAGTGCATTTTGTGGTAGCTGCGATTACGAAAAGATTATTTAAAATGTAATTAGAGCGAATGGCATTTCACAAAATATATATATAAATAAAAATAAAATAAAATATATATAAATGAAGGCAATATGATGAGCATTTTCGATACAGAGCAACAAACTTGACACGAATTTACGCTTGGCCAACATTTGTTGCCCCCCCAAACCAGAAACTTTGTCAGCGCAGCTCGAAAAGTTGCAGTTTCTCAAAAAGTCGATCGTTTGTCAAGTCCAAAGACGATGACACTGCCAACTTGGCGGGGGAAACACTCGAAAACTTGCCAACAACTTCAAGTGTACAATGCGAACGTCCCGTAATTAATAACGTGATGTACTTCAGGCTAAAACGGAAGCTAACAACAGCAACAACAGCAAAGAAAACCAAAAAAACAGAGCAGCTGTGAGGCAGCTTCCAAAAAATAAACTATCGTTAACAAATTTTCGGCTAAAATATGTTGCTGATGACATTTTGAAGCCAGCCACTGTGGCTGCTGCTGCTGCTGCTGTTGTTGTTGTTGCTATTGATTATTGAATTGTTGCGATGCTGCACAAATTAACATTTAAAAGAACAGACCAAAATTCTGCTCAGCGCCGTTTTGAAGCATTTAAAAATGTTTTCAATACCCTGTAGAAAATAGAAAAAGTGTAGATAGTAGACAGATTAATTCTGATGATTAATAAATAATAATGTATATTATTATTAATTATATATATTTTTTTTATTATATTTTCAAGCTCAGTGATGCCTGTAACATTGAATAAAAATGGTATATAAAATATAAATATATTTTATAAATAGGTATTCATATTTTTTCTTAGTAAGATATAAATTCCTCATTAAATTATTATATTTATTTTTATTTTTATTTTTAAATTTGAAGTTTAATGATGTTTGTAAAATTTAATAAAAATCTTACCAAAAATAAAAACATTTTTTATAAATAATTATAAATTTACATAAATTGATATTCCGAATTTCCCTGAACAATGTGTAGTTGCCTCATTAATTGAGTTGTAGCTTCCATTGTGAACACTTTAGCATATCACAGCGCAATCTCTGCGTGACTAAGTCCACAGAAGGCAGAGCAGCTGCTGAGGCGTCCATATCGCTGTTTTGGCAATACGATAGATACTGCTGAGCCTTTGCAAAGTATTTGGAATATGAGCTGGAGCACAGACACTGCCAAATGAGGGCCTCGCATGATTACGCCATATGAGGGCAGCAAATAATATTCACTGGTTTATGGACAAAAGATTGAAGTTAAGTAGTCTTAATAATTTACTACATCATAAGTTAATCATCAGTGCCAAATGCAGGCAAGGAATATAGAGAATGGGTAAATCTATCGCAGCAAGCAGAGAAAGATGAGATTATGAAGTAAGCAGAAAAGCGAAATGCTAAATATTAATAATAAATAACCAAAAACCAACTGCCATAAAATTATGGCTACTTTCAAATAGAAGAAAAGAAATATTCTCTAGTGCACATATCTACATATTTAATATTTATTAATTTAAAAGCATTTTTTTTAAATATCAATAATAACAATTTTAATTTAATTAATTGGTATCTGTTAGTCGATTATATCAATGCCAATGCAAAATTTTGTAGCATTTTCGATTTTCCGCGAATTTGTTTTTGCGCATTTCGTGCAACATTTAGGCGAATCACCTGTTGCCCGTTGTTGTTGTTGTTTGTTTCTTGGAGGGGAATAGAATAGAAACCCCAAAGACATTCCATGCCGTTGCGGGGCGCACCTATATTTTGTTGTTGTTGCCGTTTCTTTTCTTGGCCAAAAAATGAGTGAATTAGAATAGCCAACTATGTAATTGCCGCGTTTATTGCCGCCAGCGAGCGATTGTTGCTGTTGTTGTTGGATGTCTGCTTTGCTGCTGCCGTGTTTGGTGTGAGAAGTGGTTGCTGCCGAAGCTGTAGTTGTTGCTGTTGCCGTTGCACATCCAGATGCGCCAGGTAATTTGCATATTTTTGTGAGGTGTGGGGATTACCTTTTAAAAATGGGTTAAATGGCTTTTGGTCATGCGGCACAAGCAACAAAAAATGATTACCTAACAAACTTAAGAAGTTGAAACAGACAATGCTAAGATTTTTAAATATATGACTTTATACATGGTATACCGTCATATATTTTGTAAATATAATATTCTCATAAATTGCAATTACCAGTTTAATTTCACTAATTAAAATAGTTTTTCTTTAATTTATATTGTGCTGCAACTTTTAACTATCATCATTATCTAAATATTAGAATTTTCTCTGTATTTCATTTCTCATTAAGTTGCTTATGCTATCAGTGGATCCGAGTTTATTTTTCTGGATTGCACTCATTATTTTCTTAACTACACAGATAAGTTTTTTCGCTCCCGCATTTTGTTTTTATATCATCTATTTTTTTATATACTTTGTTGCTAGGAAACTGCAACTAAAAGGAAGCTTTCCCTGTCACTTGCCACACTCGCCGCCATTTTTCTTAATGGAAATTTTCATGCGCTTGGCTTTTCTTTAGACAAATTAAGCGAATTTTTTTCACACCTTCCCTGCTGCGGCATCCCCTTTCATTGTCGTCATCGTCTTTGGGTTTAAGTCGCTGCACTTCCGTTCATTGCACCCGAAAGTTGTGCAAAAACTTTGCACCTAACATAAATCACATTTTAGCTACGCCCCACAGACAGCCACGCCCAGCGACACGCTCGCTCTATGAATGTGTGTGTGTGTGGGAGAGTGTATGTGTGTGTGTGTGTGTGTGTGTGTGGGTATGACGGTTGCATTTGCATATTCCAATTTCACATTTAATCAATTTAACGCACACACACACACAACAAATAACGCGACTGCAGAGTCCGGATTCTGGGCTGAGTCCAGGATCACCATGTCTGCACCTCAACGTCTGTCGCTTCTTCTTCGTCTTCGTTCTGCAACATCCTCTCCAGCTGTTGTCCGGGCCATCTAGACAATTGCCCGTGTTGTCTTCTCCCGTCGCCGGCTGCCTTTCACATCATTTATCCTTGTTAATTTTTATTTAGCAAGCTAAAGGAAATCACGACACGCTCGCTGTCCTTATCCGGCGAGAGAGGTTGCAGGATGCTGAGCGATTGAGCCGTAACCTGCTCTGACTTGTTTACGTGTTTACGTTGCGCTGTTCATTTCACGCAGCCAGCTATGCTGCATAGATACTTTGTGCAGCGATTGTTGACGTTGATGCCGTTGTCAGTGGCACATCAAGGCATCCGGGCAAACAAGCCGAGAGCCCGCAGCTTGTACTACAAGACACGAATCGGTTAAGAAGACAGATTTAATTATTTTAGTTCGTTTGTGGTAAAGTATCAACATGGCCAAAGTGCACTACTGCACGCAAACCTAGCAAAAAGCACGTAGTTTAAATAATGCCAAATCAAGGCTTTATCGCTGGCATCACTAAACTCCTGCACATTCAAATTATTGAGTTGAGAAGCTTATAGATATGGATACTAATAGTTAAATTATTGGCATGATAATTGAATTTTGAGTGAGTTTTATAATAAATGTGATTTTAATTAGATTTATTTATTTAATTATTTTAAATTTAAAAATGTTTTTTATATACTGGATATTTTTGGATTGTATTTTGAATTGTTCACTATAAATGGACTGCAACTAGAATCAGATTAGAGTTTCTATAGTTTTATAATTGAAATCGAAATTTATTATTTTAATTTTAAAAAAATTTATCCATTAACGTATTTGTAATTTAAGTCACATTATATTTTATAATAATAATTTTGAAAATATGTATTCATGAGTTATTCACATAAAGAATAAAAATATAAATACAAAAAATAAAATAATAATAATAATAATTGAGTAAATAAATAAATAAAAAATTAAATAAACAAAAAAAAAAAAAAATGATAATTAAAAAAATAAAATAAAAATAAAAATATAAATAAACAGTTTATATATCTTATCTTATAACTTATCTTATCTTATATAGCCATATCTTTATATAATAAATATACTTATGTGCTTGCCATTATTATTAAATGAATTATATTCAAAAGTTTGAAACGAGTAGAATTTGATTGCCGAGTCGATAACAAGCCAGCTGCTCCAATTTATCAAAAAGTTGGCTTTTTTAAGCAGGTCATGCTAGTCATAAAAACAATATCAATTCTAAGCTTGTTTTCACTTGGACTTGAATGCTGTTTAATGTGACAGCTTAGATTTTTAAATAGCGGGGGTCAGACAAATGGTTGTCCTTATAGAGGAATACCCTTGATATTTTTATTTCATTTCTTAACAATTCGCTAAAAATAAATTAAGTTAAACTAATGCAACTTTATTATTTTATTTAGTTTATAAATATTTATAAGCTTTATTGCATTTCTATATAGGGTATTTTTGGCTCAGATTGACATTCGCACGAATAATTTTCTCATTTCGAATGATGTGAATAGATGAAAAAAAAGTGGCTTGCTTGTGTATATGTATACATATATATAACGATAATTTGAAAAGGCCCATCTGCGCTCATTTATCAAAAACAGACAACGAACGACAAACCTTTAGCCAAGTTTCCAAGCCATTTGCCATGGCCACGTCTCGGCCGGGCGCGGCATCGGCAATGGCAGCGGCTTATCAATTGCATTTGGAGCCCTGGGCCGCAGTTGGCTCCATAAGTTGGCAAAAGTGCTGGCTAAAATGGGTGGGAAATAGAAAATCTAAAGCATTTAACTTGCAATGACAGCGGCACCCAAAAACCCAGCAGCTAATGGTCAAAACTTATCGTCAAACTTAAATGGGATTTTATTATCGTAGCCAAAACTTCTTTTCATATGCCACGCAGCGCAGTGTAGCTGGAGCCAGAGGCGGAGGTGGAGGCGGATGCAGAGGCGGAGGTCGAAAAAAATATCATAAAAGTAGGCGAGGTCTGAGAGTTTTTGCCAGTTGGTGTCGTGTGGGCGTGTCATAAAGCTTTTTTATCGTCACCAAGCATTTTTTTATTCTTTTTTTTTTGTGCAATGGCTAATGTGCTGATTTATATAATAACCATAATTCCGAGTGTAATTATAATGCACTTGGTTCTCATAGTTGTTGCTGTTGTTTGTTCTGTTATTGTTGTTATTTGGTTTTTTTAGGGCAGCCTTCATAAATCTTTTGTGGCAAGTTGCACTTGTCAAATTTGCATTGTGTATTTGGTTTTAATTAACCCACGAATTACTTAATTATAAAATAACAATTGCACCATCATAACATAAAGATGCATAACAAACGAGTTCACTTTACCACGAATCTCAGCCGAATCTCACATGCTGCGCTGCAACTAGGCAACTTGTTGTGGCTTCTCTTTTGGCAATTAATGTCAATCACTTAGCTCCCATACGAGTGCCGCAGAGCAGGCCACAGAGAGTCAACGATTCGGAGCTATGTGAGCAATGCCAGAATGTTGCATCTCGTGTTTTTTTTATTTTTTATTCAATGATGATGCAGTTCGTCATAATGAGGTTGCGTCTAGTTAGGCGACAGCTGGTGCAGCTGGGTGAGTGGGTCTCTTGGCAGTTTGAGCTGCTCCGAACTACGACAAATTAGAATCCAAACCTTTTAATGTCAAATCAATTAAACATTTTGCCCAAAAATTATGAAGCTGCGCTTCAGAATTTTATCAAAATACAGTCACTGTTGGCAGTACTCAGCTAAGAGCTTTTTTTTTTTTTGGGAAAAATGCAAAAAATTTATATCAATTTAGATTGGGCGATATTTTAAATAAAATGCTGATAAAATTCTGATATTTGTATGGAAGAGTGTAAAATATTTATAACAATTTTAATCGCGTGATATTTTATATAAATAATGTCTTTAAGTGTACTCCAAGCTCCTGACTTTGTTTCACTGAATTCAAATTTATATTAAGACATTAATTTATTTTAATATATTTGTTTTTATAATCCATGAGTTGTCCAAACTTCAAAAAAGTGCAATATGTTATTAAAAGTATAAATAAAAAATACTTAGTATTATTATTCATATTTTTACTATTTATTATTATTACAACTAATATTTATTATTTTAAGAAAAAACTCTGCTCTTTGACATGTCTTAAAATGTTATATTGATTGTAACAGAATGACAGCTTGCTTTACATAAATAAACTTACATTATTAATAAATTTTGTTGATTTGCAGAGATGTGAACTACGTGGTTGACCTTACTGTTGCATGTGCACATACTGCACAGTGGCACTGTATGCTAGTTAAATTAGTTAATGAGCGTCGTAGCATGAAAAACCACAAAAACCTAAAAAAGAAATAACTCAAAAGCATTAAGAAAAAAAAAAAATACAAAAATGAAAAAAAAAAAAGAAAAAGAATGCCAGCTAGTTTAAGGTGCGGATGTTGTAGCCGTTGACTTTGAATGCAATCGTAAAGTGGCAACAAATTGGCAACGACACAAGCAACAGAAGAACAACAACAGCAACAACAACAATTGCAACAGCAGTTGCAACTAGTGAACATGTTGATACAGTCACAGAAATTTGTTTCTACAATTGTTGGCAACATTGAACTTTAAATGGTAGCAAGAGCCAAGCCAAAGTCACATGTGATTGCAAAGGCAATTGTTGTTAGAGCTGCGATTCTGTGTCTATGCTTCTAGCTGCAACATTTTGCGTATCTAGTGACAACATCGCTGCCTCCCTAAAAAAAAAGAAGCAGAATTGCAGCCAACTCAGATCACGTCATGTCACGTCACGTCCCGTTGTCGATGATGCTGCATAAAATTCATTTCGATTTGGTTATTGATTTCGTTTGTTTTAATTAAAGTACAACTTAAAAGTCTGTTGCTACAAACAAGCAGCCAACGGACACCTTGACACCCCACGGCAAGTGCCTCTTGATGACCTTCACTCTTGATAAATGATGGGCGTCTCGAATGCCAGCTCCAATATTAAAGAAACGCCAATTGAAATTTGCTACAATTTCAAATTCAATTTCAATTTCAAATCAGTCTACAGCCAACAAGGGCTACAACATTTATGTTGGCATTTAAGTGTTATGCCAATTATTATTAATAAAAAAAATATGTAGAGCTACAAATAATAGACAAATGGACGTCGCCGCTGTGCTTAGCCGAAACGCGCATACACTTGCATGGTTTTTAAAAACTCATTAAGACTTTCAATGTTCACGAATACATTTTAAATTGGAGCTTAAACGCACATTTGTAACACGAAGTCTACGTTTAGCTCAAGGTTTCTAAAAACAGTTAAGTCTTTTAGTTATTTTTAATAGATATTTTTAACACCAAGTGTAGCTCTAGGGCTGGTAATTATTATTGAAATTATATTTTATAATATTTTTAAATGAAATTATATTCTCTGTTTATAGAAATATATTATATATGCATTTATATTATAATATTTATTTTATATATAAATATGTATTTATTGTGTAAACTATTTAAATTAAATTTAGGAATATATATATATATTTTTTGTAATTTAATTTATTATTTATTTTTTGTTTTAGGTATTTCATTCTTTATTGATTTTGATTTTACTTTTTTATTTAATTTTCTGTGTTTATGTATTTTACTTTTTTTTTTTTTTTTTTTTTTTTTTTACATTTTTATTTATTTGACTTTTTTATGTATTTCATTTTTTATTTTTATTTTTAAAATATTTTTTTATTTAATTTTTATTAATTTTTTATATTTATATATATATTTTTTTTAGTATTTTAATTTTTATTATTATTGTTATTTTTATATATTTTTTTTTGAGAGCTTTACAAATGGCTCGGCATCTTTGCATATCAAAAATAGTTTTTTGCCTTTGCAAACAAGCTAGATAAAATTACATCTATGCATTAGTCAAAATATCTTAGTTCCCATGCTGCTGTTACACTTGGAATTGCCATAGTAAATATATTTATTTTTTAGCAAATTATATATGTAAGTACTTAAAGCCACTCAAGAGCTCATCTCTAAACCATTTGGTTTATAGCAAAGTCAAAATACTTACCATGTATTTACTTAACGAAGCGCATGGACAAGTTTGCTTCAAAGATATCTGCAAACATTATACTTCATTCAGTTGTTTGGCTCGGGTACAATGGATTTTTGCTTACTTGAATGCTGTTGCACGCATTATTTCAAGTTAATAAACCTTCTCGAAATCTATAAAAAGTGTGCGAAATACAGAAACGGCGAGGCGGAAGGCAAAAGGTCAGCAACAAGGCTGCCATAATTGTTAGTTTCTCAAGTCAAAATTTCGACGCACGCATTTAATGCATAAAGCAGCTAAAAAAAGTAATTGAACAATTACAAAACGTTAAAACTCAATTATGGATGCATTTGAAGCGTAAACGTTGCGCATCTGCCATTCGAAGGTTTTGCACGGCTCCAATTTCATTGAAAGTTGTGCAATTTGTCAATCTACCGGAACCCGGTGTGTTCCTCATCTCTCTCATCCCTCCCCTTGTTGCATTTGCTTTTGTGTTAAATATTATTAACGCTTTATCGCTTGCAAAGTGCGTAGTCGTTTTTAATTTTAATTGCGACGCATTCAATGATTAACTATTTCAATATTTCCCATAACAACATTTGCTAATGAAAAATGCAGGAAAGTTGTTTTTTGTTTTTGTTTTTTATATAAAAAATCTATAAATTATACGAATTTATTTTTGTTATATTGCACATTGTTGTGTCAAACTTGTTGTTTGTTAAAGGTCAAAAAGTGACATTACATTTAAGGTTTACTGTTTGAAAAGTGTGTTTGAGAAGCGCTGACAATCTTAAATTACAATAATTAAAATTAAATTAAAGTCTATTGAATTAAATTCTCAAAAAAGTAAAAAAAACACTGCAAAAATTTAAAACAAGAAATTTAACACATAACTAAGAAATTTAATAAATAAAATTTAAAATAATAATAAACTGAGAAAATGATTGTATAGTAAGCAATTTGAAAAATTAAACAAGCGAAGGAATGAAATTAAATTCACTGAATTATAATATATTCATTTATAATATTTTTTTATTTTATTTATATATATTTCTTTTATATTATTAAAATTATTATTTTTATATTTCAGAATAGTCTTAAATCTAAATATTTTTCTTTTCTATATTATATTGAATATTAATTGTTTCAGTACTTTTCAGAATAACAGCCAAAATTGATTGTAAATACTACAATTTTTACTTTACAAAAATTAACACAATATTTTGTATAATTTAATAAAATATTTTAGATAAATTTAATCAAATTTTGAATATATTCTTAACACAATATCTTCATATTTTTTGTCGACAAACCTAATGCTAAAACTTACATATCTGTGAATTGCACGTTTACCCAATGTTTTAGTTGTTTGGATTTGCTTTTTCTGCTGCTGCGGCTCTTGTTCAGTGCGTCGTTGTGCCGCTCTCAAAGCTAACGTCCGCATGGAAGCCCGTATCGTCTGCATGATAAATCACGTTCTGGACGCGTCCATCTGGCAATAAAATGTGATATTGACCGCGTGTCACGCCATGCAAATCCCTATTCTGCTTGTGGCCAAAATCGTTGCCGGTATGGAAATCACGTATGCGATAACCGAAGGCATACTTTGAGGCGTACTGATTCAGCTGTAATGAAGAGCAGACAGGCAACCGGGCAAGAGGGAAGGTTTTTAGTTTAAGTTAGCTTCAGTTCTATGCTTATATATAGTAAATGTATATATATGTATGTGTGTATGTTTGGTCTCATGTCTGGCTGATAGGTTCTATTGCCGCAGTTGACAATTCGTGCGCATGCCGAAAAGAGTATGCAAAATGCAAAAATATATTAGGGCAGCTGTCGTCTACAGTGAAGACTGGCAACAAATGCAATAGCAAAAACGTTGTCAGCTACAAATATGTAAAATTGTGAAGTTCAGCAAAACTATGACGAAGTTTATATACACTTATATATAGAAAAATTGGTATATAAATAAAGAGCAAAGTATAAAGTTAATTTGTTGTTATTTAGGCATGCAATTTGTATAATGAAAATATATTAAATTTAAAATAAATATACATTTAATTTTAATTTTGAATATAGTATTAATTATTTATAAATTTAATTCTATTTAATATTTAAATGTAATATATATTTTATTTAATTTTAAATTTAATATATATTTATTATTTATTGATATTCATTAGATTTCTTTGATTTTCTATAAATATATTGGTATGTTGAAAATATCATATACACAAGATTTTCTTTTTCAGAATACTTGAAGATTCTAGATTTCTTTCTAGCTAGCTATCTACTCATATCAAAGACCCAGGCAGCAATTCATAGGGCATACTGGGACAAAACACTCTGAAGCTTTTGACTAAGATTCGCGACGCGAGTGGCGGGTGGAGCGAGCTGTTGTTGTGCGTCTGTGACTCTGTACTTCCGGAGCAGATGTCGTTTTAATGGGGAGAGAAGTGCGGGGCTGACTGTCTTTCACATGGCGCTCAGCTATGCATGTGATTGTAAATTGTATTGAGGCAGGCGCGTGCGTAATGAAATTTGCAACAATAGTATATGGTAAACAGTGAATGCGCCAATATCTTCTAACAAACCAAGTTCCAAGTCCCCAGCATCAGCATCAGCATGAGCACCATCATCGTCTCCCATCCCTTCCTCAATCAGGCCATCAGCGTGATTTCATTTGGCATAGATTTGTTTTGTAGATGTCATCCAGAATTTTGGTGTTGCCTTTTTATTGTAAGTACTTCACTGGTAAACATTTCAAGATGAAATAAAATATTTTGCACAAATGTCGGCATGCGTTATCCTGTTTGTGTACATTAGTGTGAATGTGTGTGTGTGTGAGAGGGAGAGCGAGAGAGATGGTTTATGTGTGTGCGTTTCCGTTTCCTGTAACTTGGAAATCTCGTTGTCGGCTCGACAATTGTCACAACTTTCGCTACATGTTTTGTGGTTTTTATTGCGTGGGTGTATTTTTTGGGAGGGGGCGTAGCAAACTTTTTGATATGTTAATGAGTTGTAAATTAAGTTTAATTAAGTTACATTGTTGTCGCCAGGCATTTTTCTTCTCAACTGCGGCAATTGCAAGCAAAACTCCGCATGCCCCATGCAAAGTTTGCCAAATTTATGTGTTTTGTAGCTGTGTGTTAGAGGAAGAGAGGAAGAGTGGCTGGCAGGCAGACTTTCTCAAGTTGTTCTGGAGTATTTTGTTGTCATTTGTATGCTTTGCTAGGATTAGTCGAAGCTTGATTGCAGCTCTGCAGCGATGGCTGCTCATGAGTGAAAGCGAACTTTAGCATCTTAGATACTTCTCGGCGCTATATCAAAAGTATTCTAATAGAGCCTCATTACATCAGCTTCTCCATTGACGTTGGCGATTTAATTTTGCTCCTTTAGTTTCTGCAATCTCTTATGAAATTCCTCAAGCGCTTTTTAAATAACTTAAATAACAATAAATAGTTAACTGCTTAGCAAAATTTTTTGCATTTTTTGCTTTCTTTTTTCATTTTGCTTTTGTGAACTTAATTCTGCGCTTACACAATTAATATTCACTTGTATTTCGCTTTACTCTCGCTTCTCTTTTGCGCTTATTCTTGCTCATCTTTAAACCGCTGGCGCATTTATTATAATTAAGAATTTCTACGCTCCAGCAATTTGCCAACATTTGAGCTTAAATTTTTATCGTGCTTTCCTCTTAATGAAATGTAAAAAAATGTTTCTGCAGCCCGCGCATTGTTGTTGCATCCAGAAGTTGGCAAACGGCGCGGAGGAGAGTGCGACGACGCCTTCATTAACAGCAAAATGTTAATAGATTTTTGACATGCAAAGCATTATCCGAACCACAACGCAAGGATTCTTAGAGCAGCTGCAGTGAATGATTGGCTAACGAGTACCCTGTATGCAGTTGATATATTTTATATATTATATTATCCCATTTATTTTTACTAGTTTTCTAAGCAGAAATTCAAAATAAATAAGAATTATTTTTAGATAAATATTTAAACAAAAAAATTAATTTATTTTATAAATATTATTATTGGATTTTTTTGTAAAATTTCTACAAATTTAAAATTTCATTTTGAATTGAATTAAATTAATTTATATTTATGCCTTACAATATGAATAAATCATTTTACTAATAATAATAATAATTTATAATCAAATATTTCGTAAAGGGTATATATATAATGTCATAGACAATAAACCGCATTGCCAGCGAATATGTAAATTTTCTTTGATTTTTTACTGTTCCATTGCCAGCGCTGGATCTGGGCGGACAAGCAATTTATTACGAGGTGCTGCAGTCGCAGAATTTCATTACAAATTTGATTTGATTAAATGTACATAATTACAATGCAGATGAAACATGATGAGAGCTGGTCAAACGTCAACCAATGCTCGACGAGTAGGAGCCATGGATAGCAGGACTTGACGCTCATATAAGTACTGGTCAATGTTTGTGTTTCATGAATCTGACGAGCAGCGGAGAGGCGGGGCGTGGCGGGTTGTGCTCCGCATGGAGCCAATGACTAAATCACATCACGTGCCATATTGAAAAAAGGGCTTACGTACACATATTTTTTGTGCCAACTGTAAATCAGCATTCGTTTGATGATGTTGATCAGAGCTGAAGACCAGACAACAGCAGCAGCAACAACAACAATAATGCTGGCGATGACGATGCAATTTTTCTGTGACTGTAAATTGACTTGCCATTAGATGCAGACAAACCCGGTATAAGATATACACTTGTATATATGTATAGACAGAGATATATATTTATAAAGTAATGCCAATGTCAACAGGACAGAGTCAGGCACTTGGTATGGCTTAAGAAAAATATGACAAACAGTTGGTCTCTCACGGAATTTATTAGAAATTGGCTTTGGCCCCGGCTCGGACATTTCGCAGGCACTTTGCTATAACACATTTTGCATTTAACACGTTCCTCCAAAAGTGCTGGCGAATTGTGAGCCGAGTCGAGTGCAAAATGCAATTTGAGGCCAAAATACGTGAGTTCGTTTAGTTTTGCTCAGTTGAGTGCGGGCGAGCACACGCACACAGTTAGTCACAAAGCAAGAGAGGCCACAGTGGGACTCACTATTGTATGGGCTATCAATAAAGGACATTGATATATTTGCTATATTTATGAATTAACAAAAAATAATCAATGTATTTTGTGGAAAATATATAGATAGAAGCTTTAGTGCTATTCCTCATTCTAATAACTCAATAACTCATTTGAAAGAATTTTTAGCCATTTATTGAAATGATTCGGAGATCTTCGTAATTCAAATGTACCTTAGCAATTTATTCAATTTTAATGAAGAGCTATTGTGATCCCACTGCACGTTCTCATTATAGATATTTATCTATAAAAAGAAATATATTTATGGAGAAACACAAAAGTCCATATATGAGCCATTAAAGCAAATTCTCTGGTTGCGCATTCATTTCAATTTTCCTATTGTTTGGGTCCACAGTTCTTTGGGTCAGCCTAAAAGTATGCTTTGGCAATTGGAAATTGTGATGGCAAGCAGCTTTTGGCTGCGTGCACAACTTTTGGTAAAGCGATATGCAGTCACAACTTACGGCTCAAGACCCGTCGCCCTGTTTGCCTCCTTCTCCCAACCGAGTCTCCAGGCACAGCTCATAACAAGTTCCACTGCAACTTTTGTAACTAGACGCGTTTATATTTACTTTTTTTTTCTGCTGTTGGATTGTTAGATCGACTCAACATTTTATTGCAAAGCGAACGCAGCTGAGCAATGCCTTTGACGCACAGCGAATTATATGCCACTTGGACGCGCTTTGGCTTTTATTTCTTTTGATTCGCATATAATCAGCATTGTTGTTGATTTTCATTATGCACTCTGGATTTGAGTTTCCGTTTCAGTCAGGCTATAACCCCCATCCCCCCACTCCCTCCTGCTGCCTCTTTGACGCCTTTCGATCCTGGGCACTGTGTGGCTCATTAAAATCGTTTGGCCTTTGTTCTGCCTGCGGCTTTTTTGCAGCCTGCCCCACTGCCTTTTGCTTTGTGCGGTGCCGTTTGTGGTTAACTCATTGCCCCTGGCCAGGAACTTAACTCATCCGAACTCAACTCAACTCAAATGAACTCGGTTTCATCATTAGACCGCAAAATCAGCATGTGGCTTTATGATTTATTTTGCTTATCGGCTAATTGAATTTATTGTGATTCTGACCAAATTTTCTTGCTGTAGCTCTGAAGAGCTTGTGTATGAAGTGAAAATCAATATTTATATTGATTTATATATTTGTATGTATTTATTTATTTAATTTAATATATTTACTTATTTATTTATTTATCTAATTATTTAATTATTTATCTATTATTTGTTTATTTATTTATCTATTATTTTTTTATTTTATTTATTTTTTATTGATTAATTTATTACTTTTTTTCAGAACCTGAATTTTTATATTCATTTATATATACAAAAATAAATAAAATTTTTGTATATATATTTTACTTATTTTTGTATATATAAATGAATATAAAACTGGGTTTCAATTCAAATTTTAAAATATTCATTTAATTTGTATGCTCAATGTTCTAAAGTTTTTTAATAAATTTGTTTTTTTTTAAAGTATTTTTCATATTAATGAAATAAAATTATTAATATTATTAAATGAGTTTTCGACAGCATATCAACAAACTTTAATTTTCCTTTACCTATTATTTTAACATTTATTAAATGCTATCTATAAATATATATTTTTTTAGTTCTTTAAAATATTTTAAGTGTGTAATTTTCTATTGTATAGACAGCTGCTCCATCTAGTTTTATTTGTAGTATTTCTTAAGACTTAAGTCTATTGTTCCGCTGCTTAAAAGAAACTCTCACTGTCTAGTAGGTTTTACAGTTGTCAATCTCTTTGTTTCGTTTTCCAAAATTCCACACATTTGATGTGGGATTCCCAGGAGCACTCACTGCACACAAACACACACACACATATATATGTATATATATTTATATAGATATAGCCTTAATACTAATCCGTGTTGGTAACTAACGTTATATCTATAGCAACCTCAGTGCTTCTTTTATTATTCACACAATTCGTTTAAGCGCTGCACAACACCTCGCACAAACCAATGCCAGAAACCTCAAGGGGCAGCAAAGCGGACAGTACAGAGACTCTCAATGAGAATTATGGGAGGGCCGGTGTGAGTGTGAGTGTGAGGCAGCAGTGGCAATTGCAGCAGCAGCGGCAAGCTGCATGCTCATTTAAAATTGAACAAGTGTTGGCTTGGTCACACTCAGCAACACTCACCAACACCTACACACTCACACTCACACACAGGCAACTGGGGCGCCACAGAAAGCCGGTCGTTGTGGAGTGGACCAAAAAAGGCAGCCAAATCGCATTTAAATGGAAATAAATGTTGTGTCCAAACAATTTACAAAAACCAATTTTACAATGTAATGCGTTCAGAGTTGGCGCATCAGCCAGCCCAGCCAGCATGTGATAGTGTATCTGTGTGCGTGTGTGTGTGTGTGGGTGTGTGCCTGCCCAGAACGTGTTCAACAGCAGGCAATGAATGTCCTGATGTTCGCTCGCCTCGTCTGGGGCGTCTTTTGGCAGCCACTGCCACACGGCAGCCATTGACACAATTGCCGGCGACATCACAGTCCAAAAGTTTTGCACACAATTATGAGGCTAGGCGCTGATTATGGAACCAGTGTTGCATAGTTCTAGACGAGTCGTTGCAGTGCCAGTGCAGCAAGTGCTACAAATTTTTAAATGCAACCAACCAACACACACACACATACATGCCAACAGAATTTTTATGGCTCGCTTGTTAGCAATTTTCGCCTCAGAGTTATGAGAGCTATGAGCGACGAGGCGGTCTTTAATGTTAGGAGCGCAGCGGTAGGGCGTGGGTTCAACGCTAACCAAAATTGAGTTATCAGTTTGTTGGCTCTGCCAGCAAATGTGCTTGGGCTGATTGCGTGACAGCTGCTGCACAAGAACTGGAAGTGGAAGTGTGTGGGTGTGAAAAAAATAGCGTCCAACCAACTGATTTGACAGAGGAGCAGGAAAAATGTCAAACTACGTGATTTTTATGCGAATGCGACTGTCGATACGCAGCCAAAGTGAAAGAGTGAGGCAAATGAACAGATAAAGAGAAGGACCAAGAGAGAGAGAGAGACAGAGAGAGAGAGAAGGGAACCGAAATAGGAGCTTTCAGGCATGGGTAGCACTTTTTTATCAGCTCCTCTTTTTTTCTCTCTCTCTCTCTCTCTCTTTTTTGCTACCAAAATATTAGCCTGCAGTTGAGTTAGCTGAGTTTTTAGCTGCGGTTTATTATGTGAGCGAGTGAAGTGAAGCTAATTTAAAGTCAATGTTAGGTTTGGGTCGAACTTTTTCTTTTTTCTGCTGCTGCTAACTTAATATCTGAGCTGTGCCAGGCAAATGATTTGTCAGAGGGTTTCATTTTGCATGGCACTTGGAGTTAATCCACAAATTGATGAGCAAACGCTGCAACTAACGAGAGAAAGGATCGAGCAAAGGCTACTATATAAATTTAATAGCTATTTTCTTAGGATAAGCATGTTGCTCGATGAATTTTATGGCCAAGTCACTTGAATATAGTTAAGAAAATTATTCAAATGAAATACAAAATTCAAGGCAAACATACAAAGCTAAACATTTTGTACAGCCTTTGGTTAAAGTACTTGAGCACTTTATTAGGCCATTCAATTGTTCGTCTAAATCCACTTTGACAAAGCCCAAAGAGCACCCTTCTCTGGCAGGGCACATTAGAAACATATGCCGTTATAGAAACCCTTAACTCGCTGCCGAACCCGAACTCCAACTGGCTCGGCGAGCAGCTCATAAAGTAGCCGAAACCTTTTTCACTCTTTTATGCGGCAAGTCCCCAAGCTGAAACCTTTTGTCGAGTGCTTTTCAATGCCAAATACCAAACTAAGCAATGCACATATGTTTCCCCTGGCAGGCTCCATTAAATACAAGTTATGTACCCCAACGCTCCAGCTACTGCTTGACAATCTCCTTTTAACACTTGCACAAATATGTCGCCTCACAATAAGAAAACAAGAGCACAATAATAAAAATAAAATTTATATAAAAAACGTAAAACAGCAAAAGGGTTGAAATAAAAATGGAATTAAAATATGTGAGCTGGCTGCCGAAAAATACTGCACCTGCAGCTGCTCGCACTGAACAGGCTCAAGCAGCAGGCACACACACACACACTGGCACACCAACACCTACACACAATTTGAGCAGCCATTACCAACCATTTTGACCACAATAAAATGACAAATGCCCGAAAAATCTGGCCATGTTCGCACACGTTGCCAACTGGTTACGGCTACAGCTTCTGCTACTCCTGCTCCTGCTCCTGCTCCGACTTTTGTGTGGCAGATGCTGTCAAACAAGTCCCGTGACGAGCATTGCAACGTCATGTCCACAGCGGGCAGAAGAGCGCGTGTGCTTCAGCCCAAACTTGAGCCTAACAAGTGTCGTTTGGCTGTCAGAGCTGGACAGATGGAGAGACAGGCAGGCAGGCCAGGCAGGCCGGCAGGAGCTGGCCGGACCTGGTAGCTTGCCTTTATGCTCATCAGGGCATGGAATGGGGCGGAATGACGAACCAGTTACACAAGCCAGTCAACGGTGGATGCTAAGCCCGGCATTGACGACAGCCAGGAACAAGGCCCAAAGCCTATTAAAAATCATGCTAAACGGCAGTAAAACAATGTGTGGACTGTCTGGTCAGTTAGAATGTGGGTTTCGCCTGCCTAGAGTATGGGATTTCTGTGTGTGGCATTTTTCAGCACTCGTTTACTGCCTGCCTGCGCATTGGCGCCCTTCACTTAATGTTCATTAAAAGAGCAAGTTACGCCAGTTGCGCTTTCAGCCAATAAATAAAATTTAATCAGCTTTGCCAGTTGCCAATTGAAAATTGAAAAACTGCAAAAATCAAATAAACTGACGCGACAAATGCCAGTCTTCGAAGAGCTTGGCTCGAAAACAATTTTAAGTCGATTTGCGATTCGAACCGAGCAACTGACAGCTCCAACTTCTGCTGCTGCTGCTTGTCGTTGCTGTTGCTGCTGCTGTTGCTGTTGCTGTTGCAGTTGCGCTTTTGCCTGTTTATGGCATGCTGGCAACAGCACGGGCAACTTCTTAGCTGCTTTCTTCTTCATCATCTCAGCATCTATCCCCAACTTTGCGCTCTGCTGCATTTCTCAGAATGTCAATGGCATACCTTTCATCTGCCCTGACTGCGCTATAAATATGTCGAAGAGACTGAAAAGCGATATATAAAGACGAATTGATAGCAAGCTCAGCAAGAACATTTGCTACAGTTGTTTAGTTACAAGCGAAACTTATATATTATATTAATTAGGGAACATAAATTTAAGTAAACAAACATAAATGTTGTGAAAGAAATTATGAATAATAACACTCAAATTTCTTATGATTGATGGTTTTTTATTTTTTTATTTTTCATTTCAAGCAGAGCTTCCATGAAACAGTTGAGCATTTCTTTAAGTCCGAAAATAAGCAACGCTCACTCACACTATGAAAAAAACAACTTTAAAGAGTATCAAATTGCAGCTGTTCTCAGTGCTCAACGATCTATTTTTAGATTTTTCTCTACGATCTCCAATCAAAGACGTTCGTTATGGCGCTCAATGCAGATCAATATTTCTTCTGCATGTGTTGGTGTCTATGAGAGGGTTATATTCGCCAAACACATTGACAACGTGCGTGTGCGTGCATGTGTGAATGTATATGTGAAATAGAAGTCGCTACGCATTGCTCTCTTAAGAGCTCCATCTTTGCATAACTCGCAGTGTGTGAGCGTTTATCGTATTACTCACGAAATAAGTTTACTCAAAAGAGTATAACGGAGATTGGACGAAGTTGGAAACGGAACAATAAAAATTCTCCTGCTCCGAATAAAAGCGTGTGTGTATGTTTTCTTGCTGCTTCTTTCATGAGTAGAATGAAAGAAGTGACGCGAATAACTGTCATTCGCGAGCTATGGCTTCAAGTTATTAAAGTTTTAACTAATTTTAATTTTTAATGAAGACTTCATGATTTGTTGGGCTGTACTTCACAGTTCAATTTAATTTAATTTAAAAAAATTAATAATTTGTTATCTTTTTATTTTGGAGTAATTAAAAGCTTTTTCTTTATATTAAAAAGTCTTTTCTATAATATTAAAATTTCATAAATTTTGTTTTCAAATAAAAACTTACAGGAAAATGTTATCTTAAATATACATATATTTAATTCTTTATTTAATGTTTTTTAAATTTTTTTTTCTCAAAAAAATTGAAAAAAAAAAATTAAAAAATAACATAAAATAAAATAAAATAAATATATAAAAATATAGAAAACATTAAGTCCATTGAAAACTCAACTATTTTCCATCTAACTTATTAAGATGCCGCAATATAATATAGAGTACTGTAATACGGAAACAATTTTTTAAAAAATTATAGAAATTATATTTCTACTCAGAACTCAGTTTTGAAATGTTAAATCATGTTATCCTTGAATTTCATTAATTCGGCATAGACGCTTTGTTTTCGGAGTTTCATTTATTAACCCTTCAGATGTGTTTTTGTTACTGGCCTGCACAGAACAGACTTTAACTTAATAAAAACAGAAAAAACAAAAAAAACCTAAATTTATTTTGTGAAATATAAAAATTTTATTTTTTGCTCCACACGGTTGTGCCGCTTTAATAGTTTAAATTTTATTCCAAATTCTTATTTTCAATAAATTATTCTCAAGATGAAGCAGATGAATCGCAAAGTCATACGCAACGTCCTCAGCTTGCAGCGGGCCACTCGGCTGATGAATCTCCGCTTTTCATGCGACAGTGCTGGTGGAGGTGGTGGCAAGGGATTGGTCGTTGGTATCTACTTGAAGGAGGGCGACAAGGAGCCCAAGTTTACGCCCACCGGCGAAAAGTTCAATGACCGCACCAACGGAAAGCTGAGGCAGCTCGTCTGCGAGACGAAGATCGATGGTCGGCTAGGGCGTGGCCGAGTGTTTAACAATATTGATAATGATTTTAGTTCGGTGGCCGTGGTCGGCGTGGGTCTGGAAGGGATTGGCTTCAATGAGCTGGAGATGTTGGACGAAGGCATGGAAAATGTCCGAGTGGCCGCCGGTGTTGGAGCACGATCTCTGCAGCATCAGGACTGTGCAATGATCTCTGTGGATGGCATGGACTATGCCGAGCAAGCGGCAGAGGGCGCAACTCTTGGAGTTTATCGCTTTTCAGATAATTTGAATAAGAAGAATAGAATGGTTGTGCCGCGCTTGGACCTGTACGACTCAACCGACATGGACGGTTGGACGCGTGGCGTATTCAAGGCCGAGTCACAGAACCTGGCCAGACGGCTCTCAGATGCGCCAGCCAATTGCATGACGCCGACAATGTTTGCCCAGGCCACCGTGGATGCACTGTGTCCGTGCGGCATCACCGTCGAGGTGCGCACCATGGACTGGATCGAAATGCAACGCATGCATGCCTTCCTCATGATTGCCAAGGGCAGCTGTGAGCCCCCAGTGCTGCTGGAGATCAGCTATTGTGGCACCTCGCCCGAGGACAAACCGATCCTGTTTGTCGGCAAAGGCATCACATTTAACTCGGGTGGTATCAATCTGCGACCCTGTACGTATATGGATGAATATCGGGGCAGCATGTCTGCGGCCGCTGCGATCATTGGTATGATGCGTTGCGTTGCTGCTCTCTCGCTGCCGATTAATGTTACATGCGTGATTCCGCTGTGCGAGAACATGCCATCGGGCATGTCGGTGAAGCCGGGCGATGTTGTCACCATGCTGAATGCTAAATCGATGGCCATACGTGATGTGGACAAGGCTGGTGTCGTGGTGATGGCCGATCCTCTCATTTACGGCCAGGTCTCCTATAAGCCGCGTCTCGTTGTGGACGTGGCCACACTTGGTATGGGCGTGAAGAATGCCTATGGCGGCGGAGCCTCGGGAATCTTCTCCAACTCTCATTATGTGTGGAAGCAATTCCAGCGTGCCGGCTCCTTAACTGGCGATCGCATGTGGCGCATGCCCCTCTGGCAGTACTATAAGAAGCAAGTTACGGACGAAACTGGCTACGATCTGAGCAATGATGGCCGTGGTCTGGCCAGCTCATGCCTGGCTGCGGCCATTCTGCATGAGCTGGTGCCCTGCGCCGATTGGGCTCACATCGATACGCGTGGCACCGGTATGTTGACTATGTATGGCATTGTACCCTACCTGACCTCGCGCTATATGACCGGACGACCCACGAGAACTCTGGTGCAGTTTGTATACCAGATGGCATGTCCCGAAATCAAGTAAAATGTCGATCGTTGTGTTCGTGGTGGTTATGTTCATTTGTTTTGAAGTTGAGAAGTGGAAGATTAATTGCGTTAATTCTGTACAAAAAGCTTTCATGGCCATAAAGAAAGTCGAAATTGTGTGTGTGTGATTCTGGCGTCGCGTCACGGTTCATTGCAGCGCTTCAAGTCACATTGACTATCAACTGAACAAGACTGAATCTATTTTCGTAGTATGAATATATTTTCGTGGTTGCTTTTCTCATTGTTCGGGCATATAATAATGTATCTTTAAGATAAAACTCTCTATGAAGATATACAGGAAAACGCATTGTAAATAAAAAGAAAAAGAACAAAAAAATTGCATAAAAATTAAATGCGAGTGAGCGCCGTGTCGCAAACACGGAACAAACTTGCTTCTTCAAAAATAAAAAAAAAGTAAAAAAAAATAAAGTAAAAAATATTTTAATTCAGAGCAGACGGAGGAAAAAAGCAGCGCAGATAAAAGTAAAAATTGTAGATAAAGTAAAGTCGTGGAAGCCACCCTCGCATGCAATCAACTGCGAGTGGGGGCGTGGCTTTGCCTTAAACATTTTGTTGAAGCAAATCCAGAAGGAGTACACACTGAGTCTATAGATACAGTACTTCCACTGTCCCTTGTGTAGCTCTCTGTGTATCAATTGAGTTCGGTTTTGTCCGACAATGCCTCAGTCTGCAGACGACTGCAGTCTGTAGTCTGCAGTCTGCAGTCTGAAGTAATGAAAGACGAAGCCGTTTGCACTGCTTTTGTGGCCTCAACCAGGTAGAGACATTGGCAAAGGCATTCGGCTTGAGTTTGGGCTAACGACATTGAAAATGCTTGTCGAACTTGAAAATTATTCGATTAAGTGCATTACCGGCGAGACATGGATCGGCAATCAAACTGAATTGCGCACACGCACTACCCAGCTACCCCCAGAGAGGGGGCTGAGTGAGTGAAGCTATGCTGCAGGCGCTTCATTGTTGTGACTGCGACATTGTCGTGTCTGGGGAGTTGTTGTCGTTGCTGTTTGTTGTTGCTCGGGCAGTTCGCCTTATTTATGTTGATTGTGTTTTTGCCTATGCCAATCAATGGAGCACACTTTCGGGCGCGTTAAGCCTTTGTGGCGCGCCCCAAGGTATGCTTTAATTTAATGCATTGTCATTGGCAGAAAGACCAACGCCAAGTTGAGAGCACGCGTGGAAGTTCTGAAATCGATTTTCATTCCATTCCATTCCATTTTCATGTTAATTTTTTTGCCTTGTGCATTTCATTAAAATACACAGAGCAAGAGAGAGACGTTTTTTTTTCAAAGAATACTTTGCTGGTGTCAGTGACAGTTTGTAAGAGATTACAAGAGTCTTCATGGAGATTATATATTTATTTAAGTACTGCAATAGTGATATGAGCAAACGAATTGAAGCTATGCAGGAGTTTTTCGTTTTTCTTATGAAAATGGAAAATCATTGTAAAATAGTTTTATTACAATTTGTATACCGAACTGAAGGAGGTGTGGCAGAGCCTATAGCATATATAGATTAGGACGATGAGCTGAGTCGCTATAGTTCTGTGCGTCTTTCCAACATATGGACAAACTGGCATAGCTTAATCCTTAAAATTTCTAGTTTGTTTAAAAAAAAAAGAAATAAACAAAATAAAAAACTATATTAATTTCGAAGGAAGGATAATTCTGACGGACATTGGAATATACTAGCTAAACTTCTAACAGTCAATCCAACAAAGAAAAGATTCAGTGTATGTTCGTGAAAGTATCTTAAAATAACATTTTTTAAAATATATATTTATTTATAATATTATATAAAAATTATTCAATTAAATTATTATTATTATTATTAGTTATTTATTTTTTTTTTATATATTTTTTTTTAGTATTATAAAGTGTTATTCAATTAAATGAATTCATTTATTATTAAATTGTATAATTTATAATAGAATTTCAATCACTCACCGCTTTGTCGCCTTGATCATGCACATAGTGCAGTCCGTTGGCAATCTTGTCGGCCTCGAGCTGAGCTGGCAGCGATGTGGCCAGGCTTGAATGCTGTTGCATATGCGCTGGATGATGCACAATGTGTTCGATGGTGGTCAAGGGCTGCTCATCGCGGATACCTTCGTAGCCGTGCGAGAGGCCGTGGCCGGGATTGAAGTCAATGAAAGAGCTGGGCGTGTGCAGCTTGCTGGCAACGGTGCTGGCCACAATGGGCAGCTGCTTGACATCATTGTTGCCCGGTTCCACAATGGGCACATACTGTTTGGTCTTGGCCATGCCAATCAGGCGACCTGGCTGAACGCCCAGTGAGCCGTGCTCTGCTGGCGCCAGCTTTTGCTGCTGTTGCTGTTGCTGCTGCTGCTGCTGCTGGGTCTGGCCTGGATGGAAGAGTATGGGCGCCGTGTTGTCCTGGGGGCGTGGATCTGGTAATTGAGCAACAAGCAACTGCTTGGGCTGACGCTGTAGCTTTGCCTGCATCTCTTTGGCCAGCAGGTAGGTGAGGCCATGGATTTGATCATCGGGCGATTTGCCAATCAGCGTCGAGAGCTCACGAAACTCGGGCGATTCCTTGTAATGCTCCTTAACACTGTCAGCGGGCGCAAGGTATTCGATTTTGATGAGCGGCGACGTGGAGGGATTTGGCTCTGCTTGAATCTCATACTTGTATTGCTCCATGGGTCGCCCATAGATGGGACTCGACTCCACCTGCAGCGGGTCGGGCTTCGATGGTCGAAATTGTGGCTCTGCAACATGTTGCAGTTGCGCCTCGGCAGCTGGCTGTGGAAGCTCGTGTGAGACCAGCTCTGCGCTATATGTGTGATGCACTTGCTCCAACGGCGCTTGCTCCTGCACCACAATGGGCTGTGCTATGGTGGGCGTGACTGGGTAGACCTTGGCATAGTTGGGCTTGTAGACATAACGCAGCTGCTCCACAACGGGCACGGGCTGTATATGCACCTGAACCTGTGGTTCCGTCGGCTTGGCAGCCACATACTTGATGTAGGCCGCCGGCTTGGGCACATAGGAAACCGTCTTGGCCTTGTAGTGCTCATAGTCGGTCTTCTGGGGTGTCAGGTACTTGATATACGCCTTGCCTCCGTTGCCCTCCTTAATCAGGTGCGTGATAACCTTTTGCACTTCGTGTGGCAGTGCACTCAGGGACTTCTTCGTCTTGAGATGTGCCCCAGGCGCCTCCTTGTAGATGTACATGCGCTTGGACTCGGCTGCAGCCTCTCCGGACACCACCATGTTATCGTCGACACGTGTCTGCTGTGTGGTGGTAATCTGCATTTGGCTTTGATTCGCCTGCATCCCTTGGGTCTCCATCGTTAGTAAGCTGGACAGCTGCTTGCCGCTGCGCTGCAGTGCGGCTGGCAGCGATGTCTTTGCGTCTGACAGCTCAAACTTGAGCACCTGCAGCGGAGCAGAGCGCTTGGAGCGCTTTGGCTTGCGCGTCTGCTTGCGTTGAGACTTCGTAGCTGACTTCTCTGCTGCCGCTGAAGCGGGCTGCCTTTGCATATCCAGAGCTCTGCCGCGATTAATTAGCTGAGCGGTAATTGTATCCGGCTCACGTGCATCTGTGGCCTCAAATGGTATCATTTTCACCTTAAAGTTGGCCGGCTGTCGATGCCCTGCAGATCGTCGCGAACGACGTGGCTTACGTGCTTTCTTGCTGCCAGATGCGTTGCTCGCTTGTGGCTTTGCCGTACTACTGGGTGCAGCGAGTGCCTTAAGCGAGCGATCGTGATGCTGGCGCACAAGCTGTTTCACCTCCTCGCTGGGCTCCACTGCATCGCTGAGCTCAAAGCGCAACATGCGCGGCGCTGTGGGCAGCTTGCGCTCCTCGCGCTTGATGCGAGAATGCATCACCTGGGAGGGATTCGCTGGCTGTTCGTTATACTGATTAAAGGCGGCCAGGTAACTGTCATCCGTTGGGTTCTCTATGTGTCGCATGCTGCGCAAGTTGCGCTGATCAAAGTAACGCTGCATGTCCTGCAATATAATGGCAAGGATAAAACGAATTAAGGCAAATGAATTAGTAAATGAATCAATTTATAAATACGTATATTTTAATTATTTAGGAAATCATATTTCCCAACTGTTTATAGCCTAAGATCAAGTACTAATGTTGCGTTAATTTATAATTAATATATCTATATTACAAGATAAATATTAATCTTTTTTTTAATTTATTATATTTTTTGAACAAATTTGTTTTTAATTAATTTTTTTTTTTTTTAATTTTTATTGCAATATTTTGTGCAATATTTAGAGTAAAAATACAAAATTATTTTTGTTTGACTTTTTGTTATATATTTTTATGGAATATTTTTGCGATTTAAATAGAATATATATATATATATATATTTTTTTTTTAAGTTTATTTTATTTTATTTAAACATGCTTTCTACTACCTAATTGGCTGCTTAACAAGTTGAACATAAATAGAATAAAATAAAGAATAAATAAAATAAATATACTAATCATTTTAATAAATTTATAGATACATTTAATAAGGGCTAAAGATGATTATCGAATAACTCATTATCAAAAGCAGAAGACTAAAACAAACAAACAAATAGAATTTTGTTATAAGCTGTGTATATATATTTAATTTGAATATTATTCCAAACTTTATAAACTCATTTTATACTTGGTTAATGCTTGGTTAAATTTGTATTAAGTCTTAGCACAATCTTACCTCATAGCTGGCAAATGTGTCGAGGGAGGGAAAACGCTGCCAATTTTCCGCAGCTGCAGCCGACCAGAGACTCAAGGCAAGCAGCAGGCCCTGCAAACAGAGAGAGAGAGAGAGACAGTTGTTTATATGGCTAACAAATTGATTAACTGCAATGTTGGCATTCAACTTGAGAGATCAAATAACACAGCTTTGCCTGCGGACTAGCAGTTTACACATATACTATATTTATATTTGAGCTGAGTCCATAAATAAACCAAATAAGCTGTCCACCTGCACTTTCACTTTCGACCATGCCACATTTGGACGGAAGCTGCTGTAGCCAGCCGACACTTGATTCTCGGCTGCATTCAACTCGTTGCGCACGCGCTGCCAGAGTTGAACGTTTAGCGGTTCATTTGCGCTGCGGGGTGCCCAGGCGCCCAGTCGCCAAGCCGCCAAGACGTCCGATCTCTTGCTCCCACTGGTCGCCCCAACCTGTCTGGCTATTGGCATGCCCATTCAGTGTCTGGTTCCACTTTCACATCAAGCTACGTTGAACTTGTGCCGCTGCTTGGCTTGGCTTGGCTTGCCTTGGCTTTTATGGCCATTAAACTTATTGAATGTGGATTGTGGATTTTGAGCATACATTGCCTAACTCTTGCTTTATGCAAGGCCAATTATGGTATCGCGTCTGTCGCTGCTTATGCAATGTCGGCCAAACAGCCACTGGGACTTGAGCAGCGATACTTAGTGGGAAAGATGGAGAATATTATAGTAATATATATAGAATAGTAAGAGGAATATCTCCAAAGTGCATTCAAGATAATATTATGCAAATGATAAGATAGAAAATAATAAATATATACATATGCGTATCAAAAATTTTATGCCCAAAATTTGCTAGATAAAAACGGAAAATACAAAGTTACATAAAATGAATAAAAAAAAAAAAAAATGAAGTAAATAAATAATTAAAAAATAAATAAATAATTAAATAAAAAACAAATAAATAAATAAAAAATAAATAAATAAATAATAAATAAATAAAAAAATGGCATAAAATAAAAAAATAATTGGTTTAAAAAAATTTGATTTTTGATAATATTAAAAAAAATATATAAATAAATAAATATGAAAACATTTTATTTTTAAGTGTAGTCAATCTCTTGCCCCAAAAGGTAACAAGATGTATTACATAAAAGCAGAGAAAACATAATTTCATAAAATGAATAAAACAATATTTTAAAAATATAAATAAATAAAAAAAATGGAAATCAAATAAAAAATGGAAGTAAAATTAAAAAAATGTGTTTAAACACCGCTAAAAAAAATATAAATAAATAAATAAATAATAAAGAAATTAGTAAGTAAGCGGCACAATATAATATTAAACTATTATTGTACATAAAAATTTACATTACAATAATCAGAATTAACAAAAACAAAAACAATCCTCTACCGCTTTATTCTAGCTGATTCAGTTTTAGTTAAAAAAGAAAAAATCAAAAATATCGCTCTCTCTCTCTCTTTCTCTCTCTGTGCACATCACTTGATTAAAACGTAAAGCTTTTTACTCGCTGACTCACTCAAAATGTGAGTTTATGAGTATTTTGCGGCGCAGGCTCTCTTTGTCGTATAGTCAATGGCCATTTAACTAAGCTCCGCGATCCAAATCCAAATGAACTGTCAACAGTCGTTAAAAATGCAACCGCGTAAACATTTAACGGCCGTTAAAACTGCGCCTGAGTGAATTTTTATGAACTTGCCAAGCAAAACACTACACAGCAGCGACAGCACCGACAGCAGCAGCAGCTGACCCCCTTCCTTGCCCTCGCTCAGTTCTGGCTCATGAATAAGCCTCTAATGCGCCTACCTGGCAGCCAACTTGTCCTGGGCTACACGAGCACTGCACTCGTTATCCTTCTAGCTGCTGTCAGCGCAGGGCCCAGCCCTTTTGGACATAAAATTTTATGTGCTTTCTATTTAACACTTTGGTGTTATGGCCAAGAGGCGGCAGTTGGAGCGGTGGGCGTAAAATGGATATTCGTTTCGCGTTTGGGGCACGCGTGCTCCAACTTTAAAATTCAATAGAAAACAACAATAAAAAACTGTTGCTATTCTTTTTTTTTTTTGCTTTTTTTTTGCTAGCTGTTGTTGTTTTTAGCCGAGTAATTGTCGTTTCACTGCGCAGCTTTTACGACTGTGAAAACTAGTTAACATTTTTTTATGAGCTCCAGGAGCGAGCGACAACAAAAGATTGTCAGCATCTCGGTTCGAATATCTTACGCTTTATTGGCTCACAACTTGTGAGCGCAGCTATGAAATTTTCATTTTATTAAAATGTTACCATATGTTTTTAAGAAGAAAAATATCCAAGTTTGTTTAGGAGCAACTTAAAAAGCTGTACAAAAATATATATAAATTATTTTGAAGAAGCTGAATGTTCTACTCATCTGAATCTGAAACTCTACTCAGTAAACTCTCAAAATTTTTGTGATTCAAGTAAAAATCTTAGATTTCATTATGAATTTTGATTCCGACTTGAATTTAAATAGTGAAAAATTCACAATTGTTGCTGTTTTTGTTGCTTGTTTATTGCAATTTTTGTGCTGGAAAAAAGCCACGAAACGCGTGCAGGCGTTTTCATTAACTTGTTGTTGCAATTGTTTTTTTGTTGTTGTTGCCTTAATTTCACTTGCAAATTGTTTGCTGTTTTTACTGTTGCTGCGGCCAACAAGGCGGAAAAACGTTGCAAGACAGTTAAAGAAATTGGGCCAGGCAAAAGGCAAACTTGGCTAATTGTGGCCCGAGAAGAGGCCATGAGCCATGTAGCTAGTCCAGAGTTCGCCTGCTCACTGTGAACCAGTTTTTTTCATGGCTCTCTTTTTTTTTTTTTTAGTAATTCATAGTGTGTTTGCATAGGAGCTCGTAACGAAAAACCAAAGTCAAGTTCAATGCACATAAAAGGCAGTTAGAGCTAGAGTAGCCGGGGCAGCGGCAGTTGGTGGGGCAGGGGGCAATTGCAGTTGCCTCGGTCCTGCCTAGTGCTGAAAGTCAGGCCACAAGGAAACGCGCTGTGAGGAAATGCACAAAAGAAATGTGAAAATTGCCGCAAAGTTTCCATCCATTTAAATTGCAAATTTCCAGTTTCGATTGCAATTGGCAAAATGTTGTTTTTTCACATTTTTTGCGCTTGGTAGGTGGGTGCTATTGGATTCGGACCGTCTGTGGTTAGATAACCGTAAACATTTTTATGAACGGCGGCCGAGGTCGTAAAAGCAA
The DNA here is from genome assembly GCA_035045845.1 of Drosophila buzzatii. Classification (NCBI taxonomy): domain Eukaryota; kingdom Metazoa; phylum Arthropoda; class Insecta; order Diptera; family Drosophilidae; genus Drosophila; species Drosophila buzzatii. The sequence goes on along the minus strand of JAWNOS010000244.1, from coordinate 5,396,088 downwards.
ATGCCACAGGAGCGAGACTTGCGCAACACACTCGACTCGACTCGACTTGACTCGACTTGACTCGTATGAATGGAACGAAATGGAAAGCATTTCGACTATTTGCAGTTTGCTCTATGATTTTGCAGGCCGTAATTAAATGGCTGCGGCCAATGCAATGGCAAATCTAACATAGCAACATAACCAGCTGAAATGTGGCCAATTGTTTTTACGGCTAATTGACGTTCAAGTGCTCAGAAAAAAAAGCGAGACCTTCATAAATATGCGTGCTGGCAAAAATAAATTATACAGAATGGCCAGACGTATGGAACGTCGGCTTCCGCTGGTTCAATCAGTCAGAGCCGCGTCGGAAAACTGTAGCGCTGAGGCGGAAAAGCGCATCATCTGCAGTATTTCATTTTCTGCATTTTCAGCTCACACCTGACACAATGGGCCATTGAGGCGTTTAATGAAGAAAAAAATTATTCAACAGTTGATTTTTCGGGCGTTCATGTCCTTTTCATGCCCCATGATTGCAGTTGTACCAGCAGCAGTCGCTGCCACGGCCATTCATCTGGCATTTATGCATGTATGCATATTACAATTTTTATTTACTTATTTTCTGTTCACATTTTGCTGACCCTTTCACACTTACCAGCCAGACGAGATAGCCAACTTCAGCCATTTTCCTTGTGGGCGTCGGAAATGTGACAAATGAGGCGTCAACCCGGCAGCTTGTGGCAACTTAATTTGCAACGTTGCTCAGCTCCTTGTTAAGCTGCTTCTCGCACTGCCTTCCAGTTAATGCAAATTTTAATAAGCCTTTATAAAGCAAGTGTCAGGCACTCGAGAGCTATTGAACGCTGTTTGCTGACAATTTGCATTCGATTTGTATGCAAAGTACTCAAAGTCAAGCGAATTGTCTTTATTTTGATATACTATCAACTTGGCACTTTTTACATTTTACTTTCTGTTTGTTAAATATTTTATTATATTCGACATTTGTCTTTTTGCACAATCCTTGTCCTTAGCTCTGTGTCCTGGGCGTCACTTCATCAAATTTATTATACAATTTTTTGCAAAATAATTCGTGTTTTGAGGAATAAAAACACAAAAGTTTGTCTATTTAATTTAACTTTAGCTTTGCGCTTTGCTTAAACTTGGTCCGTGGCCGTCGTCGTTGCCTTCGCGTCGTTCGTTTCTCATTTATTTAATGCGACTTTTAATTTGAGTTGAGTTTTCTTTTGTTTACTTTCGACGCTAGAGGAAAACCGCACGCTTGCGCGCTGCTGCAGCAACTGTGCCTCAAATTTTCGCGCCACTTCAGTTTTGTGTGTGTTTGCTGGCTCGCAATTTTCACAAAGATCCCAGCCAGTTTTTCCAAAAGTCGTCGTCGTCAGCGTCGTTGCAGTTGCAGTTGTCGTAGCTGCAGTTGTTGTTGTTGTTGTTGCTGTAGCTGGTGTGGCTCTTGCATTTTTCATTAATTTTTCTTTCCATTTTTTTTTTCTTGAGGAGTTTAAAAAGAGGGCTTAATAAAATGGTGATGAGAGTTGGCATTCATAAAGCAAGCATTTCCGAAATTTGATTACAAAAATTATCATTTAATGCATATGTATAGAGCTTTCCGCCTAAAAATATATTCAATGAAGGAGCTAGATAATCTGACATGACATTTGTCATTAATTCGCAATTATAATCGTGATATGATGTGAAAAGTTATCTTTGCTTATGATATTGTGAAAGAGAATTGTATAATAATAATAATTTTAAGCATACATTAATGTGATTGAGATAAGACGATAAAATTATAAATAAATATTTATTAGTTGTTCGAACTAAGTGAAATGTCTTTATATCAATTAAATGTAAAATTTAATGACATTTATTATTAAGTTTATTATAATAAATATAATAAATAAATTTGTATAATAATTGTAATAATAATAAAGTAAAATAATATTTTTTATTGTTTTTATAAAAATTAAATCTGGTAAAATGTTTTTAATATAATTGAATATAAAATATAATATATAAATTGTTTTAAAAGGTCTGCCTGCATGCATAGAAGGCATTGTTATTAAGAATTAATTCTCTGTAGGAATTAAATAAATAAATAAATAAATTAATTTAATTAAAAAATCTTTGTTATTGTCGTTACTATGAAATGTACTAAAAGTACAAAGATTAATATGAATTTATTATTAATATTGTAATTGATTAAATTAAAACTTTTACTTTCGCAAGTAGAAAAAAAAAAGATTTACATTTTTGTTAATCCTTTCATAATAGAATATGAAAAGAGTATGAAATTATTGCTTTTCCAGCGATATTCATGCTGAATGCCATTTATGGCTAAGGCAACATTCGACTTTAAGAAATTCCATGAAATCAATTTCATTAAATACATAAGCAGCCTATGTGTGCCTTTGCAGAGCATACATAATTCGGTTAGCCGCACTGCCCAACTGCAGCACTTGTTTATTGCCTGCATTTTTAGTGGTCTGCTCGCTGGTATTTGTCTTTGGCCGTTGGCTGCCACTGCAAGACGCATATTTGGCCATGGCTTTGGCCAAGTGCCTGCAAACTTTTGACCATAAACTTTGTGCTGTGCGAGTTGTTGTTAATGCTGTCGCTGTTGCTGCTGCTGAGACTGCCGACGTCTGATGTTGTTTATTGCAATATATATAGATGTATATATAAAGATATTAACGTGTTTTTGCGTCGAGCTTTATGCGTTGCGGGTAAGCTTAGTTGCATAATTAATTTGCTAATTGCAACAAGTTGATTATGTTTGCACGCTTCACGCATTTCCTAGGCCATGCCGCAACACCCTTTGCATGTCTGATTATGTGATTTATAGGAAAAATTTTGAGTGATGCTGCTTGGCCAGGCCAGACCAGGCTAGGCAATTGGCAATTGGCAAAACAATTGGCACAGACGCGCGCGCCATGTGAAAGTTCAACGCTTATGCAACAGGCAGCCGCAGAGCCAGCACGTTGCAAGCCGCTGCAGTCACAGTCGCAGTCGCAGTCACGCACGCGCCGCGGCTGATGAAGTAGCTGACAGATTAGTTTTATTAGAGGCAGCCACTGGGAGATTGCTTTTTGGGTTTGACTTGAGTTATCGTTGTGGCGCATCTGCGGCGACGGCGACGATTAGTCCAACTTTTGGCGCCGAAATAAAGTCAACGCTGTTGCCCAAGGAGCGGAAGGGTATGTGAGGAGCGGACGCCAGTGAGTGTTGGATACTTTCACATGCCTATTGTGGTCTGGCCAGAGGAAGAGCAGGAGTTGGTGTTGAGTGCAAATTGCATTTGAAATTGAATTATTGGCGTTAGAGTTATGAGCGACACAGTGGTGTAGATAACATTGGGAGTCTTAGAGTGGGAGCACTGCCAGAAAAAAAGGAATATGTGTAGAAAAAGATATGTAGACAGAGAAGAAATGTAAATAAATATTTGTCGATTTATCTATCTAAATATATGTTGATAGACAAATAGATATAAATAAATAATAAATATACCTTTTCAGAGAGAGAGAGAGAGAGAGAGGGAAATGATAAAATAAATTAAAATAAAAGTGGGTAAAATACGTAAGAAATATAGAAAATATGCAAACTCTTAGTTTATGTCATTAGAATGTTATTTATAACAAATATTAAATGAAAAATAAAATATTACAAAAGTTTTTTTTATTAATGAAATAAAATTATAAAAAATTAAATATTAAAAGAAATTATGGTTTTTTAATTATTATTTCTTTTATAAAAAATATGATGTGAAAAATAAAATATTACAAACATTATTTATTTAATAAAACTTAATTGTAAAAAAATAAATATTAAAAAATGTTTGAATAATAAAATAAATATTAAATAAATTTTTTTTATTTTATTTTTTGTATAGTTTTTTTTTTTTTTTTTTTTTTTTTTTTTTGATAAATTTTTTGTAATATTTTATTTTTCTTAATTTATAGTTAGATATTGCTTTAATTTCCATTTCAATTGATCTTTTATAGATGATTAATATTCTTTTATATTTTTATTTTTAGCATTCCAAATCTTTCTAGAAATTAAATAAACATTTGTATTTTATGAAATCTCATATATTTAGGAACACACAATGGAAACATTCAAAATTTCCATTTTTATCGAGACGAATGATATGAAATTAAAGTATTATTTCACATTCAATTCATGCCATATCTAGATTATTTCTAACAATAACATAGTCTGGCAATTCCAATTAATGTCATAGAATTTCATATCTGTAGTTCTGCACGCAAGCCTTATCTTTCAATTCTAGAGTAGCCCAGCAAATAACTGCACATACGCATTCTTTAAGGACCCCCCTTCATTATTTCAGCCTTTTGCGCCCCCAGTGGGCGTTGTATGCTCAGCTCTAGGCCACATAATTGCAGTAATCGTGGCAGATTTACAATCTCGTAATAAATTCAACAGACACACTCACACAAACACACACACAGATGCGCATTTAAAGGCAAGAAGCAAGCTGCAGTCGTAGGCAGTTACAGCTGCAATAGGCGGAAATCTCACACAGAAAGTTGCATGCGGATGCAGTCGTCGTCGTCGTCGTCGTCGCCGTCGTCGTCTGCTGCTGCTCTGTTGGTGCGGAAGTTTAACCAACTAACAAAGTGACTAAGACTGAGGCTGAGATGACAACGGCGACGCAGAGCAAACACTTTCCTCTTCAGCCGCTGCAGGCCACAGCGCAGCGTCTAACGCATGACAGAAACAACAACGAGAAGACAAACATTCACATCCATGAGGAACCGGGCGGCAACATTTTGTGGCCAAATGTGTTGCTGTTGACGCTGTGGCTTAGTGCGTGCGATTTAATTGTTGGACATGCAGTTGATGAATGGTCATGGTCTAGTTTTGACCAATCACAATCATAATCGCCAGTCGCATCCACTTAATCGTCGTTAAATTGTTTGTCCACTTTTTTTTTTTTTTGTTGTTGCATTTTTTGTGTTTTGTTAAACTTGGACAGTTGGTCATTTGGCTAGGAAATGGCTGTGGCTCTATTTAGCGCTGATATCGCTGGCAATGCCGATGCGATCAGTTTGTAAATTTTAATTGAGCCGTCGAACGCTTCCTTCATTGCCAGCTTGAACGTTGCTGCCTTAATTGTCTGCCACTTCCCGTTTTCGTGGTCGCCCGAGCAGCCCCGAAATCTAATTACGCCACAGCCACTCTCACACTCGGCCCAAAAACCAACGAGCGCAGCAAATTGACAACACAATAAACGTGGACGAGCAGCAGCAGCAGGCGGGCGGGCGTATCAGGCTTAGGTTCTGAATTGGGGTTTCGACTGGCAGCAGGCATTCGGTTTATGGTATTTGGAGAGGATGGGGAGTGTCACACATGTGCGGCAGTTTCTGATTTATGAACACAATTTCCAGTTTGACAATTAGCCGAGCCTGAACGTCGACCGTCCACCCGCCTCGGATTCGGATTCGGATTCGGATTCAGTTACGGATTCAGCCAGCACGGGAAGTTGCCAAAGTCCTCTGCTATCTGGGCGACAATGCAGGCCAGTTAGTTTATGGCATCGCACTTTGAACATTGGTAGGTGAGTTATGTTAATTGAGATTTTCGTACCGATATAATAAGAAATAGCAGCTGCGTCCTGACCAACGTTTAAAGGTCGCCTTCGAATCTGCCAGTGTCTCTCTCGTTGGCTTCATTGTAGAGGCAAGTGGAGGTGCTAGTTGGTCAATGCTTGGTCATATTTCAGGACTATCTGCCAAGTCAGTTGCCACTGAACTCACATAAAAATCAGGAGGAACAGAGAAGCGACAAAAGAGTTGTTCAAGATATTTAACATCTCTTTGAGCGAAACTGCGAGTAAAGGATTCTAATGCTTACATTGGCTCTACTAATTATAGAAAAAGTTCTCTTCTGAATATGTAATGTAAAAATAGAAGTAAACTGAGACATATGGTGGGCTATATACGTTAGAGGTCACACAAATAGATCAACTATTAAATGAGAAAATAAAGCAAATAAATAAAGTGTGGCCTTGTTATGCAAATTATTATTTATTTTTTACCCAACTTGTATATAAATCTTCAATAACATTATTATTATATATAAAATAAAATAAAATAAAAATACTTGAGCAGAATAAAAACAGAAAATACATTAAACAATTAGATCAAAATAAAATAAATAAATAAATTTGACTTGAAATTTTATAAAACATATTTACTAATTTAATACATTTTATAATAGTGCGTTTTTTATTTATTATATAATTTAATATATTTTATTTTATTAAATATACTTATTAATTTATAAAAAAAAAAATATTTATAAAATAAAATAAATGTATTAAATAAAATATTTAAATAATATTTTTTTACAAACAAATTTAATATATTTTATTTTTTAAATGCATTTATAATCTTAATACATTTTCTTTGATTAAAAAATGTATTAAATTAAATACTTGTATATTTTTTAACAAATCATTTATTATTTATAATTTACAGATTTATTAAATAAATTTAAAACCTCGTCCATATTATTAATCTCGATTTATTCGTCAAATTTGCCTCAAAGCAAACACATTTTCCAAAGATAATAATAAATTCTCTCAAACTTTGCCCAAAACAGAATAAATAAAACTTATTTTTATTGTTGCAATAAAACGAAAGATGCTATATTTAAGCACGAGAAATGCTGAGCATTTCATTTTATTCAGGGCTTAAAAATAATCGCACTCTTAATGGCGCTGCCCAGATACTTAAGGGTTTTCAATCAAAACTCAGACAAAGTCGAACCGTTGCGTTGCCTGATAGATGTGAATAGTAGACGAGTTGTGGCTCTAGTGAGAGGAAGGAAGTAAGGGTCAAGTGGAGTGTGGTGGTAAGAAAACCCATACGAAGTCAACTGAAAAGTCATTTAAGGCTCCATTTCACAATGCGAAATATCAACAACTCGGGAGGTTGAGGTTCCATTACGCCAATGACAATGGCAATGTGTATGTGTGTCCGATAGCCAAGGCGAAATGATAGGAGCCAAGGGAGTAAAGGAGACAGCAATTCAGTGAAGTGAAGAGAGAGAGAGGGAGAGGGAGAGAGAGGGAAACCTTGCAATATTGAACGTTGCCTCTTCGAGACAATTTGCCACTTTAATTGCCGCAATTTTTTGCCCATTTTTAAGTCAAATTCACTTGATGGGCTCTTGCAACATTTTCGTTATCGTTGCTGTTGCCGATGCCATTGCTGTAACTGTTGTTGTTGCTGTTGCTCTTGCTGTTGCTCTTGCTGTTGCTGTTGTCAGTTCTGTTTGGTTCGTTTTCGTTTGTTTGATTTTACATTATTGTTGCTGTGGCTTTTCCCAACGCCTGACTGGCCCAACCAAAGGCAACAATTGTGAATTTCTCCGAATGTCTGACCCTGGCTCATGTGTCGTCCCCAATGCTTATTGTCTCTGAGGCTCTTGAGCCCCCTCCCCTGCCCTCCCCACCCAGACATCCGTCGAGCCCTAACCTATTTCCCACTTACAACAGCTCCAGTCCTTCTACATAGCTGTGTGCTCTAAAATGCTTTGTAATTGCAAACAATTTGATATTAAGTACGATTTCTAATTGTGCGAATGATTGCTTTTCGTTGAGGGCTACCAGCACATGTGTGCGTGTGTGTGTGTGTGTGCGAGTATGTGTGGTTGGGAGTGCCAAAGTACCACCTAATGTAACTCCTATATTCTCTTGGCAAATTGCAAATATTTTATTTCAATTTATGGCTGCATTCGATAATTGATAAAGTTTTTTGATAATTGAAAAACAAAGCTCGCATGCTTTCGTTCAATTCGTATTTGTCCAGGAATTCAACTTTCACATTGTCAAAATATAATTATATAAAGTAGCACTAAAGCCGAGTATATATGTATATATATGCGTGGCTAAGTCCACGCTGGCAGCTAAAGCCACATCAAAGTTAGTATAAATTAATTGAGCAAACTTGATGATAAATATGCATTGGCTACTTTCCGAACCTCAGATACAATAAACCAAAATCGCTGTGGCCATATAATTAATTAAGCTTTTATTGTATTTTTTTGTTAATCGCTCTGCTCTCTAGAACTCGCCCTCTCACTCACTCCCCGCCCCCATCAAGCAGCAGCATTTAATTTGCTTTAATGGTAAATCCTTGTTTTATGTGCTTGCCCAGCAGAAGCAGAAGCAGAAATCCGAAATCTTTTAATGCCACAAACGACAAACTAAAATATCACTCATACGCCAAGTGCTGCACCCTCTCTTCTTCTTCATCTTCTTCTTCTTCTTCTTCTTCTTCTACGCTCCAATTGCCAGTTCCAAATTTATGCGCGTATTGTGCTCGCTGCGATGGCAGCTTCACTAAATTTGCTGGCTGCGCTTTTGGCCACTTCTAGCTTTCTATTTAGCAGAGATGTCCTTCGGCTTCGGTTCGGTTCGGTTCGCTTAGCTTTGCTCTTAATCTAAATCTGCATGTCAACTCGAGGACCGCATAAATCACAAAATAATCCCAAAGTAAAATAGCAATGGCAACCGCATGGCCGGCAGCTGTCCTCGATGGGCGTTAGAATGTGGGCGCATTACGCCCTCGGCGCACATTAACTTCAATTGTCTTTGTCTGTGGCCACGCCCACAATCCAATGATTACACTCAGCTCCTTCCTTAAGCATTTGCTTTGACAATTTTTCGATTGGAGTTGGGAGCGAGCAATGTCATTTGGCTTGTTAGACCAGCCCCTTTAAGAATATTTTGGGTCTACAATTGGACTGTCGTCTGCCTTCTGCCACCCGCCACCCGCCTCCTGCCGCCTGCCACTTACATGGTATCCTTTTGCAGGGAGAATTACCTAGTCTGGGGCTTAGCCACTTCATTTTTATCGAGACAATGCGACCCCGGCCGCAAAATGTAATTCAACGCAATCGCATTCAATTTTATTTAAAATTGTTAAATCGCTTTCACAGCAAAACCCATTCAGCCCATTCGGCTAAGCAGCCCTTTTCAAGCTCTCTTTCATTGCGAGCAGCATATGGAATTTATCAAAAAGTTTGTATAGAGAGTTTGGATGAGAGTGTTCCATTATATTCTACTACTGCTTCATTTCCTATATTTGTTTAAATTACCAATTAAATAATGAATACATATTACTTGAATGAAAACATTTCTCGAAAATTTATGCATATGTCTGAGTATCATTTTTTGATATATCTTAAAATACATTTAAATAATTTATTTTGTTTTTATTTATTTCACTATTTTTAATATTTTTTTAAATAAAATATATTTATATAATTTTTTTTTTTAATTTTAAAATATAATTTTGTAATTTTTATACTAAATGATATTTTATAATTATTTATTTGTATTCATTTTAATGTTTTATATATTTTTTAATTTAACTATATATTAAAATGTTATTTTTAATATATTTTAAATCACATTTTAGTCATTTTTTTTTTTATTTCTTTCACTTTTTCAATATAATTTTTTTAATATATATATTAAAATATATTTATATAATATTTTTTGGTCTATTTTACTCTTTTTTTTTAGCAGAATAATTACAATGAATATAAATTTCTTCAAAATTTAATATATTTTAATTAAATTTAGTTTGAGTTCAGATACTAAATTACATGAAATTTAGTTTTAAAAAGTAAAAATTAAACAATTAAAAGGCAAAGAAACTTGAATATTGAATTGATTTTTGATAAATAAATAAAAATAAATAAATAATAATAATAGATAAAACTACTTAGACTTTGCACGGGAGAAATATAAAATATTTCTAAAAATGAAAATAAAATAAATCAAAGTAAAATCTTTATATATTATTTATATTATTTATATTATTATTATATTTTCATATTAAGTGTAGTGAATTAATACATCTGTGAGTCATTGCATTATAGATTATACAAATTTATATATTTAATGATTTACATGTCTGGAGAGCATTGCGCTTTCGGCTTTCATTTCATTAGCTTTACCTCTTTCAGAGACGGCGTGTGGGCGGGTCTTGCAGTGATTTGCTTTATCACTTGTGGTCCTGGGGCAGCATGTTGCACGTTGCCAGATGTCCGTTTCTCTTTGGCTCGTTTAACGTTTTGTTGTGCTTCAACCCAACGGCTGTTGCAGCTAATGCTGATTTCATTTTGCTGTTGTTGTAACTGGTAGACAAATATTGTAAATGAGACTGCGACAAAATCATCTGACAAAGGCGACAATGAGACAATGGCACCCAACGGGGCAGCCAGGCCCACAAAATGTATTTCTCTATATCACACAATACGTTCGTACATACATACATACATACATACATACATATATTATAAAAAGCTGTTAACGAAATACACCGTTGAAAAAAGATGGGACTAGACGATACAAGCTCACACACACAAACAAAGGGGCTCGTGTACATGTATGAATGCGTATGTATGTGTGTAGGTTTTTCAGCAAGGCTTCAGAAACAAAAGGCGCAAAATGAGTGCAGGGAGCCTCAAAGGGGGATCGGGGAGGAGGAGGAGGAGGATGAGCAGGAGAAGGCGCAGCAGGAGGAGCTGAGTGCTGTTGCCTCAATTGAAATAATTAAGTGTCAAAATGGCGCACTCGAGGCGGGATGAGAGGTGGCATGTGGCTGGTATTCGGGTCTGGGATTTTCAGCGGAAATGAAAATGATTTTTCGTGAAAATTACTTGGCAAATGTAAACTTTTATGCGCACAAGCGAAGCGCACCGCAGTCAGGTGGCAACTGACATAAAGTGTAAACAGTTTAAAGCAATTTGGCCCAATGTGCACTAAGCCAGAGCTCACACTACGCCCTTTTGTGCCACAGAAACAGGAATTGTAAATTGTTTGGCACTGCCACGCCTTCAGCAGCAGTTAGCATTAACTACTTACTACTGCGGCATGCCTCGTTGTCGTTGTTGAGAAATGCGTGAAATGCAAATTTCCTCTCTTAGATTAGGGCACAGGGCTCAGCTATATTTCCTTTAGCTGTAAGCACCATTAAATGCTAATATGAGAAAAAATTGGATTTTCTGCCTAAATAATTGGATATATCCAAGGGCTTATATCTGGACTGATTAATGTGCAATATTTGAAGATATCAATTGGAGTTTCAAAAAAAAGATTTGAAGCTTACAGCTAAATGTGTATATATTATATATAAACTGTTTCATCTAGTCTTGCTTAGCCCTGTGCCAAGCTTGACATATTTGCCTTTGTTGTTGTAGCACAGATTCACCAATCTAAATAATTTACCACACGCAAAAACAAATTGTCAGGCAACAAATACCGAACTGCTCCACTATGTTCAAACCTCAACCACTTCACATGAAAACACCCAGAAAATAAACACTTGGTTGATGCCGCACTTTTACTTAACTTTTTAGCGACCATGCAACCAACTTTGACTATAGCTCACTCTCTCTCTCTCTCTCTCACTCTCACTCTTCGAACATGGAAACTTTGCCAATATACCGACAGCAGTTGCAGCTTCAGAGCTGAGTTCCCAATCCCCAGTTGCGGATGCCATCTCAATTCAGAATCCATTGTCGACCTGCTGACCGCGCTGTACAAAAACCACACGCATGCTAAAAGTGTGGCCAAAGAGAATGAAAGGGGGAGTGGCAGTTGTGGGAGTGGGCAAAAGAAGTTGCTTGCCTGGCTGATGCTTGGGCTTAAAGTACCGCAAAAGTTGTTGTTCACTATTGTTTATGTTGTTGTTGTTGTTGCTTTTGACAGAAAATTGCTGGCAAACGGTTGGCAAAGATGCTCAGCTGAATGCACACAAAGAATGCTGCTCGAGCTGGCAGGGATGTGCAGCTGGACCGTGCACCTGGTTAGGTCGGTAGCCGGACCACCTGCCGAGCCCAGTCAATGGCAGTGCAGGCCGCAACGCCAGTTATGCAATCACAAAGTTGCCCCGAACTCTGTCTTCTGGCCACTGATTGAAATTCTTAGCCCGGTTGCTGCTGCTGCTGCTCCTCCTGCTCCTCCTGCTGCTAGCTACCGACAGCCGCTTGTAATTTTCAGCATCGACTCCGGATTGGGCCGTGCCGGGACGATGCCAGTTCACTTTTCATTATAGTTATTATTATTATTATCAAAATCATCTATGCGTGCCTGCAGCACAAGTTGCCTGTCCTTGCCTTCATTTCTCATCCGTTGGCTTACGGCCCGCATCCCGGCCAGCTGCCTTCATTGTCAGTTGCCAGTTGCCAGTTTCCAGTTGCTTTTCTATGTGAAGTATTCATCATAACGTTTTTGTGCTCCAGCAGTAATATTCTTATTTTTGTTGTGGCAGAAAATACAATCCAATTGGTTGCTGTTGCTGAAATTTCTCATTGGTTTGCCAATATTATTTGCGTTTTTTTCCCCTTTTTTTTCAATATGATTTGCAGTTGAGCTTTTTGATTAGTTTTCTGCTCAATGATATTCCAATGTGGGCTATTGATGTTAAATTCTTCTTATCGATGCAGCTTGCTGTGCAAATTCGAATTAAAACTAATTTTATTCTGCATTAAAACGATTTCGAAATTCATTTAGCAATAGCATATTTTTTCTAGCATACTTTTAGGCTTGGCTTTAAATTCAAAGCTTTAACAGCAGATCACACAATTAACAGCTGTTGGCCCAACAGTCGTTGCTGTTACAGCTCCCGCTCTGTTAAAAGCGAATTGTGCTGCTGCTATCCTATTCTCTCTCACACGTTATGAAACACCCTGTTCCCAACTACAGTGCAAAGTTATGACACTTTACATTGTTAGCACGTGGCAAACTTCTTGCTCGACATGTTTGTTTTTTTTTTTCTTGCAGTTATTGCTGCTGCGGCGCTGATTGAATGGAATCTGTGGCACACCTACACAAACACACACACTTTTACACCTGTATATATATGTGTGTGTGTGTGACTGTTTGTGCGCGCTTTCATGTTTGTTTGTTCGTTTGTTGTCGCCGCTTGTTAAATGTCAGAAAGTTTTTGAGCTGCAACTGGCAAATGAAACGCTTCTACGTGTTTGTCTCTCTATGTATGTGTGCGTGTGTGTGTGTGTAAGTGCTTGTGGTTTTTGCTACGCCTCACACCTGCACTTGACTGACCATAGATAAGAGCAATTTGACTGCTGCACAATCACCGCAAAATTGTCGCCCATTACCACTAAGCAGTCAGCCGAGCAGCCCGTCAAATAGTTAGCCATGACACGAACCCATGTCAGGCGACAGCCTCCAACGAACATTTTTCGTATTTACACTGGCCAAGTTAACAAAGAATTTGATTTTTTTTAAAATAGTTTTCAAATTAGTTTGCTTAAAGACAAAATTTTATAATAAATTTTATTATAAGGTGATTTAAATTCAAATATGCTTAAAATATTTTATATATTCGAACAGACTTCTGATTGATTATTAGCAGAAAACTTTTTTATTTTAAAACTTATAGATTTTATTAAAATACAAAAAAAAACTTCATATTGTTCTTTGAAAAAATGTAAGTAATAACAAATTTAATTTTATTTTAAAATAATCTCATCACATCATATTATTGTTAGACAAATAACGTTGGGAAAAATTAAAAAATATTATATTTATTTATTTTTTAAAATTTATTTTATTTATTTTATTTATTTTATTTACTTATTTTTAAATTTATTTATTTATTTTTTTTTTTTTACTTTTTTATTTTTTATATTTGTTTTATTTTATTTTTTGTATTCCCTTACAATTCCTACAACCTTTCACATTATTAAATATGTTATATTTATGTTATTTAGTTCCTTGTAATTTCTAAATTCCTTATTTTTTCTGTATAATATTGAGCTCTCTTTAATTTATTTAGTGAGAGCATATGAGATTCACTCTAGATAGCACTTGACATGTTTTTTTTTTCGTCTCGTTAGACCTGTCCGAATTCCTAAACCAGCCGCACTCTTCCCACACACACACACACACTCCCACAACCGCTGCACTTCATTCTTTTGGCGGTTGTGTGTGTGTGTGTGAGGTTTGGGTGTGTGTGTGTGCTTTTGACATTTTTGCGCTCATTTTTGTGTGACAAGTTTTCTGTGGTTCACTGGGGCCACTTTACGGCATGTCAGGCCCTCTTTGGCAGACGGCCGGCCTATTTCACACTTTTATAGAAAATTTTTGCCAATTGTCTGGCGACGTGGCGGCTCGTGCGATGTACTCGGTGGTTAGCTCGATGTTTTTTTTTTCCTACTTTCTGTGCGGAAGTTTGCGCAATTTTCAAAGCGGAAATGCAATTTTCGGTTCAGCTGCATTTGTCTAGCAGCGACGCCCGACCCACCCGTACGCCCGCCCGCCCGTCCGCCTGCCTGACAACTGGGCGGCTTGCCAACACTTCCAAATCGTATATCAAACGCAGAGTTGGCAGCCCCTGACAATGACATGCAGCGGCAGCCCCAAAAAGGCCGACGACAACGTCGAGAATGGAATGGAAAAGTGGGCATGGTCCTAGGCGGGAGCAAGAGCTGGAAAATGCCGCCACAGAAAAACCAAAAAAAAAAAGTTGAAAGCGTCGCCGCTGCCGTCGCCAATAGTTGCAGCAGGAGCTATTTATTGTTGTTGTTGTTGTTGTTGTATGTGTTACGCCTTTTGTGGCATGGCCTGAAAATATATTTCACACGCTTTTTTATATGCAGCAACGACTTGGTGCATTTTTGTGTTGCATGCTTTTGCATGCCGAATGAATTGTCGAAATACTTTTATTTATTTGCATATAAATTATTCAATTGTTCCTTGGCTTATCTTTCTTGCTGGCTGCACTGCACCCAGCCTCAGCCAGCCAGCCAGCCAGTCAGCCAGGCAGCCCGAGCAGCCCAGTCTCAGTCCAATCGAACCGCCCATGGAGTCTATCAAAATGCTGAATGCATTGCGAGCTGCAATTGATTTCTGATAACCATATATATCTGCGCTCACATTGGGGCGTGGCGATGCGATAAATTTTTGATTTATGCCTGCGTATTTGGCACAAGTTAAATAAAATTGCATTTGCATGCAATTCCAGTGGCAGTTGCTGCTGCTGCAGCCGCAGAGGGCGGCCGAGCAAAGGTCAAGGGGCGCTCGGGAAGCAGTTGCCAATTTATGTGTGTCAAAAGAAGCGCACTTTGGCTCAATTGCCCATGCACACACACGCACACAGAGACATTTCGAATTAGTATAGAACATTTTCAATTTGCTGCATTCGCATGAATTTCAAATTGCAAATTGCAAATTATAAATTATTTCAAGCTACTTTTTCTACTCTGCCAAATGCCTTTGAGGCATCTTTTGAGCTCAGTCAAACTATTTTATATAATTTGTATGAAATTAAGATAATAGAAAATAATTAAAATAATAATAAATTGAACTATATTTATAGCAATAAAGGCATTTAGCCACCCCAATAGCTAAGGTCTACTTATAAATGCGCTGTAGAGTTTAAGACAAAAGCTGCAAAAAAAAAAAAAAAAAAAAAAATTAAATAAATATACAAAAAATCGAAAAGATATATTAGTAAAATAAATATGATTTTTCTTTAATAAAATTATTTTATAAAATTGTAAAAAGAAATTAAACTTGCTTGTTTATTAAAAGGCATGAATATTCACTCTCTTACACTCATATTCACAAGGTTCATATTCATAAGGCAAAGTCTATGCGTTTCGATTGTCTGCTCTCATTGCAGACAGACGAAGCACTTAACCAGCTCATCCTTTTTTTTTATGGCGCTTATGAAGAACATGAATCAGGCATAGGCACTTGGGTCCATTGTCATAACTTTTCTAAATGCCGTCCTGCCCCGAGCAGCCAATACCCGTTCCTCGTTCCTCGTTCGCCATTTGCCATTTGCCATTTGCCATTTGCCACTTGGCGCGTTGCTGTAGTGCTTCCGTTTCCGCCAACACGTGCGCTAAACGGTTTGTCTGCCTGGCAGGCAGGCATATAGAGTCAGTGCGTCCTGCTCCTTCTGGCTTGACTATTGACAGTTTGTTGCCGTCAGATGTCAACTGCAGTCGTGGCTCGACGTGCCCTGCGACGCGCTCTGCAAATATTTGCGAGGCTGTCATTCGTTTTTTTGTTATTTTCATCTTTTACTTGTATTTTGTAGCGCTGCCTAAAAGCATGCTTCAATAACATTCAAAAGCCGGGCGTACGTGTACGGCCACGCCCACGGCGCAGCGCATGTCACCAAAAATATTTCTAATATCTTGAGCTACATGTGTTGTAAATTTATTAGCTGTCATATAAATCTTTGCACGCTGCCACCCACTGCCGCCGCCTGCCACACTCTGCCGCCTCCTGCAGACGTGTCGTCATTTTAAATTTGAAGTCAAGGCTGGGCGCACACATCGGAGCCTGTTCGCCTCGCATTTCGAAGATAAGGAAGACACTTGGGCCAGCACAACCCTTCGTGCACACATCCAGCATTTTTCATTTACATAAATGCTACTTAAGAAAATTAATAATTTTTTACCCATGTGCTTTTTTTTCTACTCTTGTAGAATCCGCTTTTGGGCTTAGTTTTAATTGGAGACATGCCTCAGATGTGCGAGGTACAGTCCCGCAGCGCGGCTGTCATTGTCATTTGTTTAATTAATATTGCGCCTAATTGCAGACTCCAGCTACGGATGCGCTTATGAAGATAGACATCCATCTGACCCAGCTCAGCTTGATTGAGCAGAGTCGGGCGTTCTGCTCGTGTGAGATTCGCTGGACTAGAAAATTTCTCTACTTGCCAAGAGCGTAAAATGCTCTTGAATATTATACCTCAATTTAATGAAATATGCTACACAAATATTTATTAATAATTCTGCATATAAATTTTATTTAATGCGCTGCTTTTAATAATAATATTTGACATAAATAGATATTAATAACTAATAGCTGTTTATTTTGGCACGCTTTTCATTTGAACTCTGCTGCAACATTTGAGAGCTATTGCGCCTCTGGCTCCGCCTGCTTGAGCGGCATGCCCTTATCATCGATCTCCACCGATGGCACCAAGGGCGGCTTGAAGCCATATTCCATGTGCAGATTGCGACCAAAGTCCGGGCTACGTTTCAGGCTGTGGCCGTTGCGCCAGCGCTGGAACTCGTCGAACTCGCTGCCGTTGTTCTCGTTGGCTGTGCTGGTCGTGGGCACGGGTCCAATGTAGGACTTGACCATGTGGGCGGGCGCCGAGGCAGCTGCCGCAGACAAGTCGGAGGGCAGCGTGTTATATATGTAGCGTGCGCCCTGCAGCCAAGGGGAGCCCTGCGGGGGCGGAGGTGGGCGCAGATCGTAGCGCATGTCCGCCAGGCTGAAGGTGGCCACCTTGGGTGCCTCGCCACGCACAGGTCTGGTCGGGGGCTTCACTAGCGCCGCTTTGGCCGTCGTCTTGGCTGCCGTCTTGGTTGCCGTCTTTGTGGCTGCTTTGGGCGCCGTGAACTGGGGCAGCAGCTTCTTCAGCATGCGCGTGTAATAGTTCTGCAGCACCTTGGGCGGAATATGGGCGACCGAGGCGTGCGTCCAGGGATGCAGGGCATTGGGATGTGAGCCAAAGTTGAAGCCGGGCGAGTGATTGGGCGGCATGGGCATGTGTATGGCGACGGGCACATGAATGGGTATGGCCATGGGCCGGTCTATGTACTTCTCCACAATCTTCTCCACCTCGACGGGCTTCTCTACGATGCGCTCCACCTCGTAGGGCACCTTTTTCTCAACGATCTTCTCGACAATTGTCTCCACGGGATAGGGCACGGGCTGCTCGACAATAGTCTCAACGGGATAGGGACGATCTACATAGTGCTCAACGTGAACGGGCACGGGCACTGGCTGGGGCACAGCATAGGGCACGGCGATGTGCTTCTCCACAATTTGCTTCACGGGCCGCTCGACAATTTTCTCAACGGGCACCGGGTACGGCTGTGGCACATGCTTCTCCAGCACGGTTGCTTGGGGCAAATGCTGAGCATCTGCTGAGACATGGCCAGCAGAATGATGGGGCTGAACATCAATGTTCAGGGTGGCATGCGAGATGGCGCCCTCTTGGGGCGCACTGTCGGTCTCCACGTGCTCTACGTTGATGGGATTGGCGGCTAGGGAGACGTAGTTAGAGGCAGCTGGAGGTGATGGTGGTGCCGGTGGTGCCTGTGCCGGTGGTGCCTGTGCTGATGCCGAGACATAGTCTTTGGGACTGTAGCCCAAAGAGGGGGAACTGAAGTAGTTCTGGTCATAGGGCGGCGGCTGGTAAATGGTCTCGTGCATCTCGACCAAGCGGCCATCCTTCTCCGTAATGAGTTTGTTGTGGATGTTGACCGATTTTTGCACTTCCACGAAAGTGTACCCATTGGGCTTAACCAATAGCTGAGTTTCCGGCTGGGAATGTAAATTCGAAATGGACTTGGGTGGTGCGGCGTGCTGCAAGTGGTGCTGGGAGGGTTCGGCAGCTGCCTCAGAGACATATTCATGGGGGCTGGGTAGCTGTGGCAGCGGCTGCTCCTCTGTATGCTGCGCAACAGCCGAAGCAGGAGTCGGACTATGCGAGTTTACCGTTACGTAAGGCCCACCATAATTGGAATACTCGCTAGGTGCAGGCGTGGGAGCGTTGCCCGACGAAGGCGAAGCAATTGCATGCGTATTGAGCTGGGATTGTGGGTTTTGCGGTTCGGGCTGTGACTGCTGAGGACTCAACTGCTGCTGATAGCTCAACTGGGCAGCGGGTCTGTTGAACGGACTCTCATAGGCAATTTCCTTGGGTTGCTTCGCAATGAGGCGCTGTGGAGGACTGTTGAACTCGTAGTGGAAGCTGCCCTTCGGTATCGTCGGCCCGTCGGCACCGTTCGAGATGATGGGCTTGAACGTTTTCAGGAACTGCCGAGAGGGCGCCTCTTGCGTTTGCTGTTGTTGCTGCTGCTGGAAGCGATCGAGTTGCTGTTGCTGTTGCTGTGGCTGCGACTTGGGCTCATCTGGTATCTTGGCCAAAGACTCGTCGTGGACAATGTGCACATTGATCTCTTGCTTCTCGGCCGGTCCACTCTGACTGTTGTAGCTCTCAATGGTGTGAGAGCCAGGAGCAGGCAGACGGCGCTCGTAGTGCTGCTGACGTGACTCGGCTATCTGATTGTCCTCAATGCTCTGGCCATCCTCAAAGTCAGGCTCCTGCTCGCCGAGTATGACAATGGGTGCACTCTCGGCGGCGACGAGAGTCTCATTGTCCTCGCTCTCGGGCTCGGGACTCAGCAGCAAACTGGGCAACACTGGAGATGCGACTGCGGCGCGATTTATGCGCAGCAGATCATCCCGAGAGATGTGATTGCTGCCGTCCCTGAACGGCTCACGCTCAGCACTGCTGACCTTCTCCACGACGATTTGTGTGTGCCCCGGTCGCAGTTCGCGTCGATATTCCTTCGTCACCGTCGTCTGGTAGCTGTAATAGGTCTCGTTCTTGGGCGGCAACAACGTCGTGTGCTCTGTTGGGGCACTCGTCTCCATTGCAGTGGTGGCATGCGCCACAGCGCTATTTATAGTTGTAGTGGTTGTGGTGGTGCTCGGCTCCTCGGTGACTGTCTCTGTGTTGGCCTCGCTGCCGCTATAGCGAAAGATGTCGGAGAAGCCATTGGGAAACAGATTGAGGAGCACCTCGTTCACTGTCTCCTTCTTCGACTGGGCCTTTCTCTCGCGACTCACAGTTTGCCTGGGCTGTTCTTCGTTGATGGCGAATTGTATATAGCCATGCCCATTTGTAGGCGTGTCAACGCTGCTGCTGCTCTCCTCTTGATGCGGTATCACTGTGGGCAGAAAACCAGGCACGCTGCAATCGGAGAGAAAGAGAATAAAAAGAATTGTATATTTATTTATATTTATTTAAATTTATATTTATATTTATATTATTACGAGCTCTGTAGATGCCTTTTAATTAAAATGAACTCACCCCACAAATTGTTGTTCTGTTGTCTGTTCGATTGATTTCAGCTCCGTTTCCCTAAGCACTTCTCTGGCCTGAGGCAGATCAACATTGACCTGCAGCTCGCCGGCTCCTGGCTGCTTATTAAGCTGTCAAAAGCGACTCTCATTAGCTGTCAAAATCTCTCAGCAAAGTTGGACTCACCACCGCCTCCAGAGTGTCAGTCAAGGCGTCATCGGAGTTGTCGGCGTTGTCTTTGCTCGTTGGCGTTGTCGCATTCTGTGGTGTCATGGGTGGCTGCAGGGGCAGCGGCAGCGTGGTGGTGCTGCCGGTGGATGTCGATGCGTGGGTTGCGGCTGTGGCTGTGGCCAGCAGACAGATGCCAATGACAGCGGCCGTCGCTGCTAGCAGTTCAAGTTTGGGCCACATGTCAGCAACGCTGTGCGGAAATGGCCAAAAGAGCATTAAGTTTCGGTGTGAATAACCCCAAAACTATGAATTCCTCAAGCCGGCCAACACTTTATAGCTTTTTGCCAATGGCAAGTCGTCAAGCCAGTTGGGCTCCCAAAAAAAAAAAAAAAAAAAGGAAAACTAAAAGCAAAGTCGAAGCGAAGAGGAGCCACGATCTTCTCTTGGCGGGTCTCTGTTTGATATTCACGATATGTTTCGATGATGATTTTTCCTAAGTGGCTTCGCTCGCTGTGACGTTTTGGCATTTGAGCGTTTCAATGTTTTGGCGTTTTTCTTTCTCTTTCGCTGTGTGAATTTTCCCTAAAGATTCGTTCATTGTCGCTTTCATTCAGAGTTGTTGAACCTGGCGGCATTTGCTGTGGGCTTATGTCATTGCAGTGCCGCAACGTAATGAATTATTTACTATTTACAGCCGCTGGGCGAGAAGCCGCCGACTCTCTGTCGACGCACATTTAATTTGGAAAATTGAAATTGATGGCATTTAAAATGGTTCGGAACGGGTTTTCACATAGTTAGTGTCGTTGCTGCTGCTGCTGCTGCTGCTGCTGCTGCCGTTGCTGTTGTTCAGTTTTGATAGGCATTAAATATGCATGCCAAAACATATTTCACTTGCCGCATTCATGTTTTGGCCCGAAGCACTTACAGTGCACTTAGTCGCACAACATGTTGGCCAAATTACAACAACGACAACAACAACAGCAACAACAAATCAATCAAGTTAATTTTGTGAAAACAGGTGCTGCCTAAACGAACTTTGAAATACTCAAATTTCTACTTTAGATTAGTTTTCGCAAAAAATAATCTAATTTTATTGCACTTTCGAATGAATTGCAACCATTTCAATTGATAATCAAATTTTGCGGGGCACGTACAAAATCGATTTCCAATCAACATTTTCAATATTTGGAAATGTATAAAAAGTTGGAAAAACCTTTCACTTAATTATAATCATTTTAAAATATTGTCAAGGAATGAGTTTAAAGATTTATGCATTTAATAATTTTTTGAGAAATTTATATCAAATTTCAAATTTAGAATCCTTTGAGACTGTAAATAATTTTTTATATTTTAATAATATATTTTATTATTATTTTTTAATAAAAATTACAGTTTTATAATAAAGGAGAACATGCAAAATGCAATATTGCAAATTATAAGCAATGTATGTATTTTTATTTATATTTT
The DNA here is from genome assembly GCA_035045845.1 of Drosophila buzzatii. Taxonomy (NCBI): domain Eukaryota; kingdom Metazoa; phylum Arthropoda; class Insecta; order Diptera; family Drosophilidae; genus Drosophila; species Drosophila buzzatii. The sequence goes on along the minus strand of JAWNOS010000244.1, from coordinate 5,374,552 downwards.
ATTAATTAAAATTTTTCTATTTTTTTCATTTATTTTTTTATATATTTTTTAGTTAATGAAAAAGACTTTATAAATATTCCAAATTCGTTTAATTGCAATAAATATTTGTATATTTTAAATAAAAAAGATTTATTTTTTATCGCATTTTACTTTCCTCATTTATTGTATTATTACAATAATAAGAATGCGAAAATAACGATAAAAAAATAAATTCCAGTTGGGATTATTATTATTATTTGTACAATTCCACAAAAAATGCAATTTACTTAACAAGTCAAGTTCTGGATTTTATTAAGAATGTTTGTATGGAACGTATTTGTAATAATTTCATATACAGCTTCTTTTTTATATGTTTATTTTTGCAATTAAAAATATTTATATATTTTCGCTAAATGAAGAGCAAAAAATAATTGAATAATAATGATGCGAGTTTAGTTGTAAATTCCTTGCGCTTTAACAGTTTTGGCCAGTTAATTTATGTGTAATTGAAATGATTTCATTTTCCCACGCTTAATGTGCATTTAAAATGCATCATTTGATTATTAATTTACCTGCATCCATTAAATATTACAGGCGAGTGGTTTAGGTGGGGCAGCGCACCGAACTGAATACACTTAATTATTGATAAGGTTTATAACACAATTAACTCTCGCTCTTCAAGCACTTTTGGGGGAGGCACGTTTAAGATAAGTTGAAATTCAATCGATATATTTGTGTGATTTATTATTAGGACTTTAAGCGAAACAACACAAAGAGTTTCTCAACAAACCACGATTCGTTTAGTTGGAGTTTTCGGCACTGTCTCCACTGTAGTTAAGCTTAGCTTGGGGAAGCACTCAAATGCTGGCGACCCTGTCAGCTGCGCGTGCGCGTTGCGAATGAAAGTGAAACCGCAGTGGAGCGCGCATTTCGTTTTCTTTTCGATCGGAGTCGAACTCGAACTCGAAGTCGATGTCGATGTCGATGCGGTTGCTGTTGTTGAAGTTGCTGCTGAAGTTTGGCTTGTTGTTGCGGCAGTGGATGCTGTCGATCCTTAAAGTGTAGCACAAAACTTGTCTAACCAGCGATTGCGCAAGCGCAGCTCTCCCTGCCTAGCGCCCTCTTGCACTCACTCGCGTCCGTCTCGCTCTCACTCTTGCAATGACATTTTTTTTATTGCTTTCTACGGCAGCATTGACCCTGCCAAAAAGTATATGCGGGAAAACTGTGCAACAGGTTTTTTTTCGGCCTAACCGCCGCTTTGGCCAATTGTGTGGAAAACACAGCAGCAGCAGCAGCAACAGCGGCAACAGCAGCAGCAGCAACATTTAGCATAAAGAAAACTCTGTCGCCAGTGAAAGCCCTTGTCATTGCCATTTGCCCGCCCACCGCACGCCCTTGGCTACTGTTGAGTGAACTTGCTCTTCTGCCTGCTGCTGTTGCTGCTGCTGTTGCTGCTGCTGCTGCTGCTGTCTTTGCTATTATCTCACATATAGTTATTACACCTGTTGTGGCATGTATGACTATTGTTGTTGGCTTTGATCACCTGCAGTTTTTCTGCTCGCATTGTTTTGCTCGAAGCCAACTGTATATTTATTTTTTCCATCATAATTCGTTTTACAATTTCCATTAAATTTTAATGAGCCGCATTCAACAGATTTTGTTGCTTTTATTGTCAGGCATTAGACGTCTGAAGCTGATTGATTCATGTGCCAACAGCTTGGTTGAATGCCATCTGAACGACGCACCCGACGACGGACTACCGCTATATGCGTATCTCAATTGATTTATGAAAATTTGCTTGATTTTTCTTTTATTTATGCGTTTGCGGTAATTTACATCATTTATTTTATAGTAGATATTCGCATTAAGATATTTATTTGTTCATAAGCAAAACTGACCAAAAGTAAGTAGTAAAATATTTAATGATTATTATTTTTTATTAAAAAAATAAAAATAAATAAATAAAGTTATTTATGTAAATAAAAAATGATTAAAATATTTAATATTTGTTTATATAAAAAATAAAACAAATATTTAATGATTATTAATTTAATTTTTAAATAAATTTTTTATTTAAAGAAATAAAAGTTGTTTAAGTAAATAAAAAATGATTAAAATATTTAATATTTTTTTATATAAAAAATAATACAAATATTTAATTATTATTAATTTGTTTATTTAATGAATTATAAGTTGCTTATGTAAATAAAAAATAATAAAAAATATTTAATGATCAAAGTTGGGTTTATAAATGAAAAAGGAATGCACAAATGTTGTTCACATAGTTTTTGATGACATGCGCCGTGATGGGATCGCTTTGTCTTTGTCTTTATTTTGCATTCATCAAAACGATCAGCGTAAGCGGCTTGACTATCTGATCTTAATGGGTCTACTTATCTAATGCATCTCATTAATGTCAGCTTAAGTGCGTGTGCGATGAGAATGTTGCTTGCATGCAGTATGAGCACATGCTCCCTGAGCAATTATTATTTGCTGGCAATTTCGGCTTTCACCAAGTCGCTGCTGGGGCTTGGTGTCATTGCGGATGGCGTTTCCTCTGCGTCTTCCGTACGGCTAAATGCGTAGCCAGCTTAAGAGTGTGCTGTGTGCGTGTGTATGATTAAAGAGCGTAGAGACTGGTGCAGATGCAGAGATTATGTAACTAAGCCAGGCGAACACGTCGCATGCCAAGCGTCTCGTGTGGTTTTTGTCAAAGGAAATGCGATTCACAAATTGCACTGGCCAGTGGCCACGCCTCTCTCTCTCATGGCCAACCTGGCTAGTGCTGGCTAATTTGTGCAGTCTCAGCATTTGGCCAAATTGTAACTGAATTCAACTTTTCAGCTGCTGTTGCTGCTGGCTGACAATCAACTTCCTTCCGCATGGTCAAACTTGTCGCTGGGAAACCGAAAACCAAATCGGTGAAAATAGCAAAGGAAATTATTGGAATGCCTTGGCCGCAGTTTATTAATGTAAAAGCCCTGGGAAAGCTGCGGAAAATCTATTAAAAGCAATTTATTTAATTTTATTTCTGCTATTTACTCATTGTATTTCCAAAAAGCGCATCGAAGCGTTATGGCCAGCCAACCAATACCGCCTGCCACGCCCAACCCAGACCAGCCCAGCCCAACCCAGTCCAGTCCAGTCCAGCCTCCCTTTTTGGCGTGCTAATTAAGTGCGCAGGGCAAATAAAATGAGCCAAAAGGTAATTACAATGAATGGCAAGGCATCGGCGTTGGCCGGACTCGAACCAAAAGCCAATTTTATGCAACAATCAATCAAAAACCATTTTTAATTTTGCGTTAACAATTTTTGTATTCGTATTTCATGCCAGCCAGAGTTGCCTTTTTACTTTTTATTTTGTACAATAAATTTCCAATATGATTGGTTTTTTTTTTTATCCTTCATAATTTTTTTTCTCTTTACATATATTTTATTGGCCCGTTGTCGGCGATTTTGCCGCGTCGCTCGTTTAACTGTGTGAAGTAAATTGGAAAATAAAGTTAAAATTAAAATGCATTAATTGAACTGTGAAATTTCATAAAAGTGTATAAAAAATTATTTGTTCGTGCGCCAATGAGCAGATGACAAAGAAGAAGAACAAGCAGCAACAGCAACAGCAGACGAGTACTGAATTAATTGTCAGCGTTTTAAGCGCGTTTAAAGTCGCCGAAGAGTCGCGCGCGCTCAACTTCATAAATTTGCACGCATAAAAGTGCGGATAATGAAAAGTGCTCGGAAAACAGAAATTGCATAAACTGTCTCGAGGCGACAGCGAGTGCAACGGTGAATGTAATTAAGTATAAATGATTCTATAAATTAATTGCTTCAATCGAGCGCAGAAAAAGGGAATCAAATACATATGTATATGTGCATGTGTTAAAGATATATGTATATATAGTAGGAAGTAATATACATAAATGATAAATACATGTATATTTATATATTAATTTATATCATTATATATAAATTTAAATATATATTTATTGCATTCATATCATTAGCTTAAACATAATGAATAATTGTTCATAATTCAAAATAAAACAGGAACAAACATTGATTATATATATCGCTCTGTAAGGTATGTCAGCGGCCACTTCCCATACTACCCAAGATGGTCAAATGCACTTTAAGACAAACTAATTGCGGTAACTTCATTAAAATCAAATACCGCAAAAGAAGGCGGCTGCTTGGCCGCTTTGGCTGCTTTGACGCCGAAACGGCCACGCCCAAATGACAAAAAGCAATTTGCTATTTGCGAACGCATACATAGATGGATGTATAAATCAATCGGCTGATTCACTTTAAGCCTTGCCGCACCATAAACTCTGCCATTTTATGGCTCTGTGGATATACATAATTGTTGCTTATGCATTTTTGCGGTGCTGGCAACGTTGTGTTGGTTCCTCTTGTTCGGGGCGCTGCGCTTAGGCAAATGAATGTGAGCAGCGGCGCCAATTGGCAACTGGGCAGCCAGTTTGTGGCCGGCTTTTGGCCATGACAACAATTAAAAAGAAATGTGCACTGCAATGCCAATTGGCAATCGCGGATGTTTGTTTGGTTTCATGGTGTTTCCATGGCCAGCCGCGACCCGCTCTCCAGAGCAGGCAACGCTGCACCTTTCGCTATTTGGCGCGTGCGTCGACATTGGCGCTTGCAGCTTGGCATCTTGGCCAGATATGTATCGCCTGGGCCATTACGAGTTTATTCCACTCCGCAAAGGAATGTCAATTGGTTCAGCAAAGTTGATAAACTGGATGGCAGCGAAGGCGGTACGGTACGCCCCCGCCACAGCAGTTCGTGTAATCTTGCGCCTTGGCTATTTGGTCGTCATTAGCGCCGCAAAGTGGCAAACCGGCCAACTATCTACACGCCCGCCCGTCCGCCTGGCTGTCCGCCTGCCAGCTAGCCAGCTTAGCTGTCGTCGTTATCATTGCCACCGAATGTTGATGTTGTCAGCAAACAGGTTGGTTGGCTGGCCAACTCTTTAGGCCAAAAAGTGTAGCAGTGCCTCTGTCAGTGCCACATGACCATATTGCCAATGGAAACGCTATTGACCATGCTGCGCCTGTCCTGCGGAGTCGTTGTACTTTTGATTTCCAAGTAATAAACCCGACCACAACAACGCTGCCAGACGCAGAGGCACAGCACTCACACACTCTCAGTCCATATTGACAACGCATTGGGCCAATGTACGAAATGAAAACCGGAATATGTCGCGTTGCCCCAAAGCGTCCTCGAAGCGCCGCGCTATCCGCTCCCCTTTTGTCGCATTCCCCACACATTCCCCACGAACCGCTGCAGCCTTTCCCTTTCGTTTGGCCGCATCGTCGCGCCGTTGCGCAGCCTTTTGATTGATATTGATGCAATTGAATGCTGCAGCATGCAGCACGTTGCAGCAAGCGCAATTGCAATCTTTGCTGAATCTCATTACCATTTCAGGTTGCACGTACGTAGCCAATTGTTACGCATACTCTATCCCCACGGTTCAACCTGAATTGCTGATGCACTTGGGATTCGGCAAAGGGCAAAAATCTGCTGTGCCTTTAATTCAATAAATAATGAATTGTTTGGATATATTTTAATAATATGTGGAAATTATTAATATTGATTTTAGTAGAAATCATTGAATTGATCAAAGCATAACAGAACTCAAGACTTCTAGAATATATATATATATAAAAAAAAAAACACTTCTGACTAGCATTAACTACTTGCTTGATTAATTAGCCTTAAATAAATTACAAAATATATTTTAATAAATTATTCCATATTCATTCTCAACTCATATTTTTGAAAGTGCATCTATTAGCCAGCTACCTCATGGCTTACACGTTTCTTATATAAAATGCTTGGCAAATTTGCAAGCCTGACTTATTTTGAATGTGATTAAATTTAAGCTTACTTAGCTTCGTTTTTTTTAACTAGGCAGAAATTGTGCAGTGGCAGTTGCAATAAGCTTAAAGCCAATCAGCTGCAGCTTACTTAAAGTGTCAATTTGATTTAATTACTTTAAACCTACATTTCTTTTGCATACTTACAATTTAAAGTTATTGTTAACTTATTAAAAAAAACTGTAGCTTCACTTATCTCTGTGTAGAGCATCAATATGGTTGCTCCACATATTCTGCGTATTTGCCTGCTGCATAAGAGAAAATAAAAACAATTCCATTCATTTATTTTGCATTTTTATTTTTAAATTTTATTTCATGTTCATTTTATGTTTCTTTGTTTTTGTTGTTCGTTTGTTTTGTTCTGCTTTGCCGTTTATTTATAATTCATTTTTATTTTTATTTTTTATTTATTTTTTGTAATTTTACTTTTATTTGTATTTTATGCTAAATTGGCTATTTTGTCTGTTGCTTTGTGTCTTAAACTTGTAAATTTTTCGATCTGCTTCATCCTATAGCAATCTTCTCTGGCTTAAATAACAGTTATTTGTTGGCCCTACGGTTGAACCATTGCGTAGCAATTGATTTCCAGGGCAGGGTCTGAGCATTCTCATGTTTTACAGTATTACTATATATATGTATATATAATTCTGTTGGTGCGCATTTTGATTTCGAATTTTGTTATGCTCTCCTTAACACTCTCTGGGCTAGCTCGGACCCAGTATTTCTTTAGTATTCGTATCGTACTGCTTAAAATTTGTTTTGGTGGTTGTTTACTTTTATCTTGGGCCTATGACTTAAACCTTTGCTTATTGTATTTCGTATTTTTGTATTCTTGTATGCATATTTTCTTTTTCTGTTGTTTTTTTTTTTCTCTTTTTTTCAACACATTTTCTTTGCACTACAAACGAACTGCGTTTTGTTGTTACTTTATATTTATATATTCTGTAATATTTAAAAATTAATTTGCCACATAATTTTTGTTTTTGCTTCGCTTAAATACTAGGTATTATGGTATTATATATGTGTGTGTGTTTTTGTTCTTGTTTGCTTTGTTTTCATTAATAAATAATATTTTGTAAATATTATCATAATAATTAATCATATAATAAATACAATATGCATTTTACCACTCTTTCTATATATATGTATATTTGTATTTATATATATGTATATAATACCATAATTTGCATTTAATTAATTATTTTGTTAGTTAACATGACGACGTGTTTGTTTTTGCTTTGTTGATACAATTCGCAATTTTCGTTTATAAAAACCAAAAAACTCTTAACTCAATTTTACATGGCACACATACAGTTAGGCTATCCATACATAAGTATAAGTACCCAACTATGCAGATTGGCATGTCTCTAATTAAATTATAAATTATATTTTTACAATGCTTCAAACGCTGCTTCAACTGGTTGCAGTTCGCCGAATTCTTGGAACTCTGCGTAAATCTTTAGCGTTTGCAATTTGAGTTTTGTATTTGCTTAAATTGGCGTTAGGTTCTTCTAAGTAATTCTTGTTCATTTTTACATTGATCTCTTAAAATGTACTAGTATTTAATATGGCGCACACAATTTCATATATTTGCATATATTTTTATTACCATATAGCTAAGATGTTCTATGAAATAATTTACAAAAGCTTTGGCTTTATACACAAAAAGGAAACAAACAGCGCGCAAAAAGGATTTTTGCCAGCTCTAATTTCGGGGTTTTGAAAATATTTATTTTACAATAGCGCAAAGTTTCCTCTTGCAATATAATAATTATTTGTTAATATTTATTTTTACTTAGTCATGGACTATCCAACGTGCCTCTATAGACGCCCATTTGCAAACAACATTTAACATCTGCTACATATATAATATTGTTCTGAATTTTTTTTATAAGTTTAAATTATTCTTTTATTTAATTTTTTGAGCAATTTTCTGCTTGAACATTTATTTACATTTTGGTATATATTGTGTGGAGGGTTTCTTTTTATTTTGGAGCTAATTTACCATTAATATATGTTAAATTCTTAACTATATTTCAAAAATATGAATTTTAAAGAAATTTCAAGAGTTTTTTGGTCCTTGTAAATTATGTAAAGTAATAATGCAGGCAAATCAATAAGTATACAATTGTATAATTAAATGAATTTGCTGAACCAAAAAATTAATGCGATTAAAATATTTGGCAAAGTATGTGAAATGTATTTGTTTTAATGATTATAAAATGTAATTTGAATTTTGTAAAATATTTGTAAAATGTACAATTAATATTTTATGCAAATAATCGCATTAATTTAACTTAAATTATATTTCGATCAAAATGTTTAATTGATATATATGTATATATAAATTTTGATCTTTTCAACATTCCCAAAATATCTTACAGCATTTTTTTTTTATACTTATTTATTTTTTGCCTATTCGAATGCGCAAAAATTCAAATGGAAGGAATTTGTTCGTGCCTGGTAAGTTACTTGCTTTTCATTTACATTAAAGTATAGTATTTAACGCTTGCTTCTCTTGTTTTTATTTTATTCTTATTTTTTCAAGCACTCTCTAACTGCTTTACACTCTAAACACTAATTGCTTCAAAATATTTAACAAAAATCAGTCACTTTGCAAGTTTCTCGCTTGATTTCTCGAAAAGGAACTTAAAGTACAATAATTATTACGTTTAACAAGAGATAAACCAAAAGAAAAAAAATGATTTCCTTTCTTGCTTTCTTGTTTAAATATTTAATTTTAATTTAGCTTATTTTTTCCAGTTTTTGTTTTGTTTTTGTTTTTCTATTTGGCATTCAAGTTAAGCGCTGCTACTAAGTACTACACACGTACACACACAGTTACAGTTACAGTTACAGTTACAGTTACAGTTACAGTTACACTTACAGCTACAGTAAAAATATCAAGTATTAGTTTTTGGGGAGCTGTGGCTAATGCTTAGGTAAAAACTTGAAATTGCCAACTTAGACGCCTACAAAAATGTGTGTATGTGAGTGTGTATGTGTATGGGTGTGTGTGTGTGTGGGTTTGTAGGAGTTCTGGGAGGGGATTGAAGTGGCATAATTTCAATTTCATTTTGATGCTTTTGCTAATTGGTTACAAATACACATACACATAGCTTTAGAGTAGTAATAGTAGTGGTAGTAGTTGTGGGCAATAGCATATAGTAATACATATAGTTGATATATAGTTATATGTTGTATATATATATATATATGGGCTTAGACATAGTGGGTAGTACGTAGTACATAGCATAATAAATTGCATGCGTTTATAGTCGACATTCTCTCATTCACTCACACACTCGCTCGCACACACACACACTTGCATCTCTCGTTCGCACTTTGTGTTTGTGTCTCTTTCACTCCCTTAAAAATTAATGGGCTTGCAGAAGCGTGGCACCGAATAGAGTTAGCGCCAGGGCCAGCTGGAGATCCATGCGCCGTCCGCTCGCCGTATTATTGCTGAAAACCGGAAAATGGATTTGCTCTGGCCGATTGAGCTCCTCCTCCTCGTCGTCGTCGATGGTGTTCGACATTTGGCGATGGCGCTTCGTAAAGTTCACATTGAAGACGGCCTCGGCCACGCCACCTGGCGACGAAACGATGAAGTAGAAGGTGCGCGGCACACGCTCATGCATGCTGACATAGGTCAGGCGCGCCTCCTTGCAGTAGGGCGTAGGCAGATCCTGTAAGCAAAGCAACAATATACTCTTACACACCTTTCGCATAGAGCTTAACCAGTTACCTACCTTGACCGAGTAGGCCAGTACAGTGGTGCCGTATTGATTGCCCGGCGTAAAGACACGATCGCCATGCAGCCAGCGTGCTGCATGCGCCGGCGGATTGGCACAGAACTCCACATTCAGGTGCAAAGGTGAGCCCGGGTAGGCGACAGGCGTGGCATTCAAAGCAACAGCTGTGGGCGCACCTGCAAAAACAAAGAAAGAGTGAGAGAGTGGGAGAGTGAGCGAGGGCTATAAGTAAGTGGAAGTTTAATTATTATGTTTAACTACTAAGTTTCTAATTGCTTTCGTTATTAACTTTTGGAATTTCTTGAGGGTCGCCTGGTATTTGCGGACCACTCAACTTAGCTTGGCCAACTCTCGCAGTTGCTAAGCCAACTCGCGCACAACTGTACTTTGGCTAAGCCCGCTATAAACACAAAACTGTACGGCAACGCATCAACTGCGACCAAAAGTTTTGTGGCAACGCCATTCGCCACTAATTAAAAGCGTATCACCGATAAAATGAGCCGCTTAGCCAACCAGCGCGCGAGCTAGCTGCAACTTGTGCAGAGAAATCAAAATAAATAGAGAACAACATGTCGTCGAGCAGAAAGTTTTTAAGAACGCCGAAACTTCATTAAAAACTTTTGTCGGCTGTAGCGTGGTGCAACCTTTGTGGGTCACATGTTGTTGAGAGCTGGCGCTGCTCCGATGTGACGTTGCGACAATCCAATTAGACACATGTGCTCAGTCCGCCAAACACTCGCTGCGCATATTTAATTATCGAAAGGCATTCGAATTTTGCAATTTTCCTCATCATTGCTTCCGGGCAGAGAAAGAGAGAGGGAGAGAGGGAGTGTGTGGATGAGAGACACTCACTTGAGCACTTTATTTACCAGGGCAACAATGGCGGCTCGGCAAACAAAATGGCCAAAAGTGTTAAGTGCAAATGAGTGTACGGCGGGGTTGTCATCTTCCCAATGCCCAACTCTCAACATCATCAGCATCGAACTCCCAGCAGACTCAGACTCAAACACAAACAAATCGAAGCGCCCATCGACACTTGCCAAATTTATAACTCAAAAACTCCGCAGCTCAGCCCCCAGCGACTAGCTGTAAAATCAATTAAACCAAGTGAATGTTCTCTCTCTCACACACACACTCTCTCTCTCTCTCTCTCTCAATCTGTGTGTGTGTGTGTTTCAAGGATGGGCTGCTAAATTATGCGTTCAGCGCCATTTTGTAGCCACTGTCGGAATATTTTGCAGGCAGCTGACAGCCCAGCCCGCTGCTAAAAAGAAATGTAATTTATTTGACAGCTAAAACTGATTTCAGTGCGCCCAAAAAGCCTCGCCCAGCGCTCAAAGAGATTTACATTTTATTTTGATTTGCAGCCACTGAGCCGTGTGCCAGCATTTTACCCTCAGCTCAGCTCAGCTCAACCCAGTCCAATCCAGCCCAACTCAGCTCAGGTGGCAGCTCCATTGGGGGTATGGCCCCAGGGTCAGCGGCTGGTCATTGGTGCGACTCTTAATTTGATTTAAGCGCTAGGCGCTAAATGAAATGAGTTTTGCATTTTTCAACTTGGTATGGGCTGCATACGCAGTGCTCGGGCAGAGTTGGAAAAGTTGTGTAGACAAATACGTAGCATGAAGGGCCAACGATTAGAGCAGACAGGGGAAAACTTCTAATAAAATTATGATTTTATTTTATTTTATATTAAAATTATTATTCAAAAATTGTTTTACTTTTATATATAAATATATAATTATTTATATTTTTTTTATATATTTGTAAAAAAAATCTTTAGATTTTTATTTTTATTTTATTAATAATTTTTTTTCTGACACTTTGTTTCCCCTATTCTAAGCAAGGATTATAAAATGTAAAACACTTACTTAATAAATACATTTATTATAATCTTAGCGCGCTTAGGTCATTTTGAGTGCTTAACAAGTTCTTAGCTAAGACTAAGTTTATATATATAATTATTATCGTTTTTATTACTGCTTCTAATTTAGATTGAGCTCGCTGCTTATTGGTCTTTAGGCAAGTTGGCAAACTTTGGCCAGCTGCCTGCACTTCATTAATGCAATTAGGCGACGCTTTAGTTCATGCCTGGCATAACGGAGCGGAGGAGGTGCTCCTTTCGTTTTCACAATGCAATTTGCATGTTTTTGCCTACTTTTGAGGCGTGCAACTTTTTTGAAGGGGAAACTGCGAACAGGCGAACCATTACCTTCGCCCAAATGGGCAACATTTACAGCTACAGTAAAATTAACATTTAAACAATAACAGCAAGTTGGCATGTACTACAATTGGTGCAGCGCCATCACCATCGCCAGCAACAACAATAACAATGAGAACCAAAATAATAAAGTTTTACAGCTGAAAATTACTCAATTCCCGTTGCTCGAAAAAGTTAACTTAATTTTTGCAGTTGCCTTTTGTGAGCAAAGTTTCCAAAGAGGTGCAGTGCCAGCAACAACAACAACAACAACAGCAACAACAATTGCTGAAACGCTTTGCAACACTTTGTCGGCCACGTCGCCCAACTGGGCAGACAATGGACGAGTCAGTCTAAATGACAGGGTTGCAAAAGCTGTCGAAGCAACTGGAGGCTGCCTGCACCTTGGAGTGCTGTGGCCCAAACTGTGCGCACCCAATTGATTGCACGTAGCTGAAAGTTTTTGTATTTTTTTTCTGTTCGTTTTGCATAAAGTGCGTGGGCGGGCGACAGTGCTGGAAAACGCACTCGAGTCGTTTGGACGTTGAAAAAATAATAATGACCGAAAATAATTGAATTTTCGTATTCATTCGCGTGTTGCAATTACTTTGTCAGCCGCGCCCGAAACTCAACCTCTCTCTCTCTCTCTATCCCTCTCTTCCTCTTTCTCTTTCCACTCTCTTGTTTTTTGGCTGTCTGTTTTTTTTCGTCCAGTTATTGTTTTTACTATGTTTCGCGATTTTTCCCCTTTGTGTGCTATGTGCGAAACTTGTGATTTTCCCAATTTTTCTTTGCCCCAACCACTTTTTGCGCTTTCTCCACGCACAGTTATGCGTGAGGCTTCGCTGTGCAGCATTTCACTCTTGTTGAGTTAAAGTCCTTGTTAATTGAAGGGTATGTGGTTCAGTTTGCAGTGAAAGGCATAAAGAAATTTTTGTATAAACTATTTTTTTTTTTTTTTTTTTTTTGGTAAGGTTCTCAATTAAATATTCATCAATCTCTTTTATTACTTCCTTTTGAATGGTTATATTAAGTTTTATTGGTATTTCATAATTTCTTGAAATTTAATTAAAATTAAATTATAAATATTTTTTCTTGAATTAAATTAAAATAATATAAAAAAATATTATTAAATTCGTCAACTGAAGATAATCAAACTAAATGGAATATCTTGAACTATGCTTGCTTAACTAGCGTTTCTTTTCGTATTGCTCTTAAGTGGGCAACCCTTTCGAACTGCTTGTTCTACTTAGCCAAGATCTATTTAATATTTATAAATGGCATTCATGTTTCATTATTAAATTGAAACATCTTGCAATTATAATGTACACCTGCTGAGCATTTTTAAAGTACTTGCAACGTACTAGAGCTCCACGATTCATTAGCATCGTGCGTGCTTAGATTAACAAAGCGCAAAACACACACAAACAAATACACACACACACACACACACACACACACACACACACACACACACACACACACGCCGTTCGACGGCGACCTCTTTTTGGCGCTGGCTCATTAATTTTTAAGCAGTTGTCGCTTAGGTGGCGAAAAGTTGGCAAACTTAAGATAAATCTAGAGCGCATTTGAGAGCGGTCGACTATTTGGTTTTGTATTTTGGGCTACTTGTCAATGGAGCTTATCTATAATTCAAGCCAAACGACAATTCAATTAAAAGCGCCCCCAAGGTAGGCGAACGCGACAAATGGCCAACGAAATCAACAAAATCCCCTTTTTCGATTGTCAAAGCATCGCACGTAATTTCAATTTGCACTGACTGCCCCAACTGGCAGCAGGAATGTGGCAAGTGTTAAGCGAATTGTTGTGCAGAATTTTATTTGATTCAGTGCTTTCTTTTTTTTTTTGGTAATTTCGTTAGCAGCTTTTTGCATAAAGTGCACACAATGTTTATTAATTATTTAGTAGCGCAAACAGTGCAGGAGTTGGAGCGAATGCCGCTGGACATGCCTTGGAGCAAGTGTTGCATAATTGAATATTATGATTGTTATTTCCACTTGCTGCCTGTCGGATTGCCTGTTATTTTAGTCAGTCTCCCTCTGCTTAAATGTGAGGTACTTTCTAAGAAAGTGTGTGTGTGTGTGTGTGTGTGTGTGTTTTGTTTTTTTTCATAGCTAAAAACGGTTTTATCTTTTCGTCCGAGCCTGTGGCCCCAGGGGCCTGTTTTTCAGTTGTTTATGTCTTTAAGCAGCCGCTCACCTGCAATTGTCTTGTTCCTTTTGTTGTTTTGTTATGTTATTGTTTTCTTTTCTGTTCATTTGTGCTCTTTTCGTGCTGAGCTGGCAGCCCTCTCGGCTCCCAATGCTTTGGCAGTTTGCACTTTCATGTGTCTGACTTGACACCCGAGGGCAGCTGAAGCTAAGCAACAGCAGCGGCGGCCATGTTTCGTGTAGGTTCATCAGGTGGATATTACATCATAAAGAATCTCTTGGGCATTACAAGAGGCTTGGCTAATGCTATGCTAATTTATGCATGGCCAGAAATCAGCTTTAAAAGCTACTCAAGCCATAATTGGCTCGAACATGACATGATTCAAATTATTTATATGCTCTCAAGTGAACTTGTTTAATAACTGGGCTAGCCGTACTTTGATTACCCACAATTTTTGTTAGTTTGCCAATGTATATTTTGCAAACATCACTTAAAAGTTTTGAGGTCTCACTTTCGTGTTATTAGAAGTTAACAAATACAAAGAGAGAAAAAGCCCGAAAAGGGGAAAAAATAAAAACATTTATTAAATTTTCAAGTGGCAGCAAGGTAAAAAGTTGCATCTTCTAAACTACACGCAACAAAACTTTAAATGGCACATGTGAAGCGATTTTTGGCAAGTTGTGCAATTTGCATTGCACGAATTGTTGGTTCCAAAGGTCTGGCTGCCAGGGCTGCCAGTGCTGCCAGTTCTGCTTCATTCAAAGTTTAGTTTTCTGTATGATGCAAACGCAAAGTTTGCGGTGCCAGAAGCCAACCGAAGCCAAACCGAGCCAAGGCATGCCAAGCCAAGCAGCAGCAGTATCTGCGTTCGTTCGTTCTACTCAACGTATCTACAAGTTGCAATCTCGACTGCTCGCTGCCAGGCAAAAGTTGGCATCCACTCATTTGATATTGAAAGTGAAAGAGCATATTTAAATATACTAGAGAAGCGACTGCTCTGTAACATGTTGGCTTAATTTGTGTTGACAACGCCAAATGGGGCCAGCGGCATGTGAGAGAGGCAGCCAGAGCGGTGCAGAGTGCAGGGTTAACGTTGGCATCGAGTTGCAAGGTGAAATGTAGCTACATCAGTTACTGCTATAGAAATGCGCTTTGTACATTTTCAAGATTTGGGTTAGAGATATTTACTTACACACAGAAATACACACACACACATACAGAGAGAGAGATAAAAATATGCTCTCATGCTGATGCAAGCAGCGTGCGATGTTCTTATTAGACAAGTTTCTCACTTTTTTGCACTCATTGCACTTTACCTTAACCATTTGATTGCTTCACAGCAGCGATTGCCTGGCTGCCTCATCTGTGTCTCGGCTTGACTCTTTCAAAGGTCACCACAAAATGCCGTTGGCTTTCGCATCGTTTGGGCATATTTAATGGCCCAGTTTGTAAATAGATGCAATTGCCTTAAAGCGTTACATATTGTGCCCAGCTAGAAAATCTTACGACACTTTTATTTAGATATGAACACAAGAGCTCATAGAGCTCATAGAGCGCAAGCTTAACTCTTTTCTAGTTTTATTTATTATTAATATAAAAAAAAATATAAAATAGTTATTCTAATTTAGTAAAAAATATTTATAAAAAAAAAAAAAAATAGAAAAGACTTTTTTAATCTTAAATTTATAATAAATAATTTATTATAAATATTTATTAAAAAAAAAAAAAAACAAGATAATAATAAATAATTTATAAAAAACATTTATAAAAAAAAAAAACTGGAAAAGAGTTTTTACAATAAATAATTTATAATAAATATTTATTTATAATTTATTTATTTATTTAATTTATTTATTTATAATAAATATTTATAATAAATAATTCATAATAAATATTTATTGAAAAAACTAAGAGAACTGTTTTAGTAAATGAGAAAAATAAATTAAAACATCTACTCCTGTATGTCACGCTTGACATCTTTTTAGTGCAGCATTTGAGATCGAAATGTTGTTTTTGCTTTGGCAAAGTGCACTCTCTTTAAAAGTTGTGCACAACAACGCCGTTAAAGAAGCAATTTGGAGGCTATAGTTGTTGTTAAAATATATGTATATACAAACACAAAAAGCGGACAAGCCCATAAAATCGTGTGAACAACGAGAGCAATCAACTGACCGCAGCAGTGCAGCAAGGCGAGCGTGCGACGTGCAGCGTATAAATGTTGATGCCATCAAATGTTGAAAGATGGGCGTGGCAGCGCCCCTTAAAGTGCACTATGTGGCGGCTCATCAAATTTGTGGCGAATGGATGAGGGTGTGAACCGTGCGGTCACCAGACAACCAATCAGATACACACACACACACACACACACTCTCTCTCTCTCTTTCTCTGTGTGTCTTTGTGTGCGTGGCATGTACGTGTGTCAGGTCTATGCTTTATTGCCTGACATTTGACATTTTTATTAGCTTTGCGGCGGCGGCGTTTAATTACTTTACGCGCTGCGTAGAACGTCGACCATTTTAATGCATTATCTACTCTGGGTCGCTGGCGCCAGTCGGCGCTTCGAAAAGGACAACGACAGAGACAGGGACAGAGCCGCCACTCGACTGCAGCGAAATGCAATTAAAATATGCATTTGAATTTTATTGCATAGCCTTAGGCGCACCGAAAATTGCAAATTTTATGCGTGAGCAGCTCATTAAACAACAATTGGAAAAGGACGACGGGTCAGCGGCTGCTAAATGGCTAAATTTTGCCCCATAAAATTTGTACAATTTTCGTAACGTTCTATTAAACTTTACGGCATTTCTGTTCTAGACGCTTTTCAGCCAAAGTTTATTTTTAAATTTAAAAAAATAATATAACAGAATTTGAGTTTGGTCCAACGAACATTTATAAAAATCCAGAGTAATATAAAATACTTTTAGCTGAAAATTTTATTTTATTTTGCTTTATCTATATTTGCGATATTTTTTATTTAAATATTTTGTTAACAATTATTTAATGAGCTGTTTAGCGTTTCACTTCACGTAATTTGAAGAGCATCATTATTTATTTACGGCAATCATTTATTCACTTGAATGCGAATATCATTTATGAATACATACATATATTCATATTTAATGTGCTCATGTTAATCAAGGCACTGGGTATAGAGCCAGACATTCCCTTGCCCATATTTATGACCATCATCTGCGTCGTCGGGCGACAAATTGCATTATCAATGCACTTGGCTTTAGCCTGGGCTCAACCCCGTTGGCGGTACCACCCGCGAAGCTCTTGCGCATAAAAAGCTTTGGCAATTCCACGTAATCCACTTGAGGCAAGGCATAGGGCAGCAACTACCGTCAAGCCGCACAGTGGGCGTCATCATTATAGAGCAACTGAGTTGCTGTCGCGTCGCTTATTAGTTGGCGTAACCAGCGTATGTGGCAGCCGCGGGGCACAATTGGTGGCTGCAGCAGCTCGCAGCCCTTTGGGTTGAAGCAGCAGCAAGGAACACGCCCAGCCCGAAACGGAGAGCTTGGCCACTGGATGTCGGCGATGTCTTGTGGCGCAAATTTGCATGCTTGAGTGGCAATTGCTGGTGCATGGCAATTGCTTTGTTAGGTTATTTCATATTTTATGCATTTTTGAGTTAACAACGCGATTGAAGTGCATTAAACGATGTTGAATATTGTGGGAGAGGGTTGAGAAATTAGTTTTTATTTGTTTACGCACAAAGACAGCTACAAGTGAAAGGCACTGTTCAAAGGCTAGCTGAGCTGTCAGCTTGTTTTACTGCTTATATCCGGTCAACCAGACGCTGCTGGGTGTGCCAGGCTGTGTGTGCGTGAGTGACAGAGAGAGAGAGAGAGGGAGAGAAAGAGAGGGAGAGTGCATGGGCCAGTAGTGACAAGAAGTTGGATGTTGCTTTGGGCGACATTGCGACGTCTGTTGGCGTCTATTTGCTCAACTTTTTCAACTCATTTCCGTTGCAGTTGTAGACAGTCACCCACACACACACACAGCACGTCTCTCCCTCTCCTTTTCGCTCTTGCACATGCCCAAAATGATTTCTGCAACTGTCTGAAAAGTTTTTACACGCTTCTGCTGTTGCTGCTGCTGTTGCTGCTGCCTTGGCAGCCATTTTTTAGCTTGGGCCATTTTGGGCGGCCATTTGCCGTTTTGATGACAAGTTTTGAGTTCATATTTTAACTAACGACTGGCGACACACACACACACACACAGACACATATGGAAAATTATAATTTAGTCAACATGGCAAGCTGCCTTTTTAGTAGCTCTGCTATCTTACTCCGTCTCTCTCGCTCTCACTCTCTCACTCAGTCGCTTGGCCGTTGTGTGTGTATTTTGTATGAAAATTGAAGCGTAAAAATTAATGCTTGACTGCATTTGTGCAAAAGACAACACACACACAGACACATGGACGACAAGCAGCAAAGAACAACACACCAAAATTTGTGAACGAATATCATGCAGAGACTACTGCAAAATAAATAGTACTGGAACAACAGAAAAATACAACAAAATTATTATTATTATTATTTTTTTAATGCATTTGAAGGAATGCAAACAAAGCTGCATACCTATCTTGGCGGAAATTAAGAGAAAGTTGCAGCTACAAGTTGTCATAATGAGAAAAACTTTTGAAAACAACAAATAGTCAACTAAAGGCCAAGTCTAGGCAGATACAAATTTAAGTGCTGCAATAATAAACAATCAAATGGGATAAAGATAGAGAGCTAGATTAAAGCGTAATTTAGTTGTCAAATTTGAATTTAATTTTATATTTTAATCAATGATATGAAAAATTTTATTTACAAATATTAACTATTTATTTATTTATTTTATATTTATTTTTTATTTTTTTATATTTGTCTTAGATGGAGTTAGATTTAATTTTATTATTATATTATTAAATGAAAAATTTAATTTAAAATCATAAATAAATAAAAAAAATTTTAAATTTATTATAATTTATTTATAATTTAATTTAAAATTATAAATAAATAAAAAATATATAAATATATATTTTTTTATTTTTTTTATTTTAAAATTTTTTAAATAAATATATACATATATATTATTTTTAACTTAATGATTGCGATCATTAACAATAAAATGTTAATTAATTAATTTATTTTTTAATATTTATTTTTTTATCTGACTTTGATCATTTCTTGGGAGTTACCAAATCGACTTGCTGCATAGACTTTATATATGTGCCATTTGACTCACTTTGAAAATAAAAGAAGGAACACATACACACACATTAATGTAATTCATGGTCAATAGCTTTCATGAAGATCAACAATTTTGAATGGGTTTATGGCAATCCTAGAGTTAAATGCGAATAACATCAAAGTTATTTTGCATATGTCTTGGAAAGCATTTGAACTATTCGTAATTTATTGCGAAATACTCCAGGGACTCGACTTGTTTCGTAATAAATTTCATCTTCATTTCATTTATTTTTTTTTTTTTTTGGGATTTGATGAAAAGCGATGCTTTGAAGTTGCAGCGAATTTGGGTTTAATTTTCATTTCGTTTGTGGCTCAGCAACCCTCGTCGAAAAAATAAATTTGGAAAACGTTTATCTAATGCTTAAGATCGCGGCTATGGGCTATGGCAACAAGCGCTGACAGGAGCTGAGATGGCGGGTGAATGCGGGTTGAATGTGCGTTGTAAGCATTTAACATGCAATTTGGCGCAGCTGCTGTGAAAAATTGAAAAGCCCTGAACCAGAACTCATAAATTGCCATTTAAATGAGGCACAAATGAAAAACGTCAAAGGCGGAAACGAAGCAGGCAAACACACGCACACACATACATACTTACATATATGTATATAAATAAATATATATGTGTGTCTAAGCTCGCATTCATATATGAGCACTTTATGCTTTTAGCTCTGCCCGCGCCAGGGCCTGGCCTAATGAGTAGAAACAAAGCAATATTTGCCAGCAACGCGCCAAATTCCACAGCGAAAATTTGCAAGAAGAAAAATTACGCATGGAAAATGAAAAAAAAAAAATAAAATAAAAATAAAAAAGGAAGAGAAAAACGCCAATGAAAATATTTACGCGCAACAGCGAAAGCTATACGAGTGTATGTGTGTGTGAGGGTGTGCGAGGGTGTGCGTGGCCTGTGCGTTTACTGCCTCCATATGTAGTTTGGATGTTGATCAAAAGGCATGCGGCAAAAAGAACATGCACATAACAAATTAGCATGCATAAAACAACGCAGAACCCCTCCGCTTAGCCCTCTGGCGCGTAACTGCAGCTCAAGTGTGTAAGAGTGTGCGAGTGTGCGAGTGTGTGTGTGTCTGTGTGTGTCTGTGTGAGTGAGCACAAAGCAATATTTATGCTCATGTACGCATATTTTTGGAGTAATAGTAGCAGCGGCTGGCTTCCTCTCAGCCAGCTCTTACAAATTAAGCATGGAATATGCGTGGCGCTCTTATTAGAAATCAGCCAAGATGTAGAGCAAAGGAGCTGGAGTTCGCAGATTGATAATATGCATGGAATGGTGGTGAAATGTTTGGCATACGCTGCATAGGGAGGCTTGGCACTTGTCTGCGCGTAATAAAAATTCCACAAAATATATTCCCTGATATAATGTGATGGCCATTGTTGAACATAGCTCAAAATGAAGCACATTCAATTCAATTCAATTCAATTCAATTTATTTCACTCTTTGTTATAATTACAGTTTTGTGAATAGTATCTTACAATAATTAAAGAGTTTAGACTAAGGATTAGGCCTTTTCTGCTTAGATATTTTTTTTTAGGAGTATGACATGGTATATAAGATGACATAATTATTGGGGGAAAAATCAAAGAAATAGAAAACCCCAAGGTAATTTATTACAAGCTAACTTAAACACTAATAATACTTAAAAACTAAATGGCTATGCCAGGTCATTTATATGTGAATATGTTGATTCACAACATTTGGTTATGAAATTTTGCGATAGTCGCGATAATCTAATATCTACCAATTCGACATTGGCTCGACAGTGTAGATCGGACGTGGAATGATGCCAAGGAAGATTCAAAACAAGCTTCAAGACTTTATTTTGTGTGATTTGCAACTGACTTATGTGACATTTGGCTATATCTGCCCAGACTGGTGCACCGTAAAAAGTAACTGATTGGAAAATAGAATGAAGCACATTCGACATCAGGAATATTGCAATGGGTCTCCCTCGTCGCTCTGTCTAATTATTCCACTGTTGCACAATCTCTTCTGCTTGCATTCTAATCAAAAAAAAAAAGTCAGTCTGGAACAGTTTTTTGATGAGCTTCGCTCAAAATATGGCATATTAAGAGTCAAATTGCAAAGCTAACAAACGTTGAACTATGCCAACAGAGGGTCGAGAGTGGCGCTGCGACTGATTACCACCTGCTGCTGAGACGATGACAATCTGTGTGGCCTACGAGTAGACAGCACTTAATTACAAATTCCAGTGCAGGGCACAAGTCAAAGGATCAAGAATTAAGGATATGAATTGTCAGCTCAATGATTCGACTGCGAAGGCAGCTGTCCTGCGGCTCTTGATTAGTTGGCTCAACACAGAAGAAGAAAAAAATGGCAAAGAAGAAAGTAAATAAAGGACAGGAAAAACTAGAAAGAACAAAGCTTCATTATGCGCAAGTTGTTGTTGTCGTGGGCGTGGCAACGTAATGAAGTCGCCAGCGTTGGGAAACGCTTCGTTTAAGCGAGCGGCTCAAATTATGCAGCAAATACATAAGCAGCAGCAACTGCTTGCATATGCACGGCAGGAGGCGGTGCAGCAGGAGGCTGCCGCGCATGCAGGAATAATAGAAATGTGCATATGAATTTTGAAGAAACTGGCAAAGGATACGCGCCTGCTGCCTGCCAGGCAATGCAAAAGAGTGCACTTACTTACGAACACTAACACACACACAGAGTAAATTTATGCTTGTGTTAAAGTTTCTCTGGTGCGTGTGTTGGCCAAAAGTTTCTGCGCAAAAACTTGAGCAGCAGCAGCAGCAGCAGCAGCTGCAAAAATGTTCAGCACTCACACAAATTAAATAACAATTTTCTCTTACAATTTCGCAACGTTTTCGCTTTGGCTTTGGCTGTGGCTCTGGCTTTTCCGTTGCGTTTCCTTAACGTTTTTCTCTGCTTCAACTCACTCTCTCTCTCTCTCTCTTTTTTCACTACGTCGTTAACTTTGTGTGGGCGTTTGTGTTGACAATGTGTACGTGTGTGTGTGGGCGTGGCTAAGTCTGCATATGTTAACTGGCTGCTTGCGAAAGTGGCTCAGTAGACTTTGTCCCCAGTTTTGCGGCTCCCGTCTCAGCCTCCGGCTTGGCCCCATTCGGTTAGCGTTTTGTTTATATTTTATTTTAAGTAATTTAACCAAATGCAGCAAACTTCTGCTTTCGACTTTTTTTTGTATTATAATTCTTATTTTTGCCAACTTAAAAGTTACACAGCTCGAAGAGAGAATTTTTTATTAGCTCTAAAGTGCAGTTTAATGAAGATATTTTTGCTCACTTTCCATCCTTCAGCTTAAAATAAATTGTTTTAAATTTCATACTGAGAATTTTGAGTGCGACAGTAAACCAGAATAGGTCTGCAATGAGTTGAATATAAGCGAAGCATTGTTGTCTTTTTTAGGAGATTATAATATGATATTAATAAATTCTAGCTTAGCTCGCAAATCACTCTTGCCTGCTTATAAGTTTCTTTTATTCACACTCAGTCAGAAAAGACTCAAAGAGCAATGGATTGCATCGGTTCTTCAATGAGTTCGCTCGCGATCGCTCGCAATCGTTTTTCTATTATTTTATTATGCTCTGCTTGGGCTTAACGAAACATGTATTGGTAGGCAGGCGAGAGTTTAAACACTTCAGTTGCATTCGTGAATTGAGAGTTTGTATGTGAATGTGAAGAGCGATTGCATTGACTTTTTTGCTCACTTGTTGATTGCACGAACGTCAATCGTATCGCTCCCAAAACGATGTTCGTTAAAAGAGCAACACACGAATACCTTAGCCGAAATGCCGAAAGCCGAAACGAAGCGAACCGAAGTCTTTTGCTCAGAGCGAAATAAAAGGGAGTGAGAGTAAGATATTTTGTTTTCTTTTCAGTTTGTCCCACGATAGAGCTTAAATAATATTACGATCAATTGATATTGAAACAAATCGTGCTTGAATTTAAACTTATTTTTACCAAATATAACAAAACCCTTTTATTTATATTTTTAGCTAATAAAACAAATAATTCAATTTACTAAAATGTAATTTATTCAAGTACTGCTTACATAAATGTACAACAAAGTTTTCTTGTAAACTATGACATAAAATATATTTCAATTTATTCTAAGGCTCAACGAATGCTTATTAAATGAAAAAAATATGTTGGCCTAAAACGCTTCAAGCTTGAATTTAAACTTATTATTACCCAACAAATCAGAGCATTCCGTTCAATCAAAATCAATTTAGCCGAATCGAGTAATAACTAAACATGACAGATTTTCACAAATTTTAAATTTTAGTAAATTATAAAATATGACATTAAATGTATGTCTCTCTATATCACAGCTCAACAAAAGTTTTTTTGATGGAAAAATAAATAAATAATATGCTGAACCGAAAAGAGCTCGAGCCTGAACTAAAACCTATTTTAACTTAATAATAACAATAAAAAAATGTAATAATAATTTCATTCAATCAAATGCAATTTAGCCGACTAACTAGAGAACAACTAAAGCTGGCAGCATTTTCTCAAATTTTAAATTTGAATAAATTGTAAATATATTTTTAATTTACATCAAAGTTGATTGTCATCTCTCTGGCTTTCTTTTCTTGGTTCTCAATCATACACTATAAATCTTAATCTTCTTCCATACTTTTACTTTTAGCTCTTGAGCTAATAGTTTTCAAGTAATTTATACGCAGCTTTGAGGGCAACACTTTAAGCTATTTGCATTTAAATTAATCCAGCTCTAGATAGTTCATAGTTATCGCTTTGTGATAATTAAGTGTTTATCAGTTGCAATTGTTATAAATTTTATATGCTCGCCTAACGACGGCAGCTGCACAACAACAACAACAACAACTATTGCCAACAATTACTCTATGCTGGACTGCTTACAGCTCTTTTTCTTCTTCTTCAACTTTGACTTCTTCTTCTTCTTCGTCTTTTGCTTGCAATCGAGTATTATAAAATAAAAAAAAAAATGAAAAGAGAACCGGAAACTTTGTAGACTGAGAAACTTGCTCGACTTTTGCTTTGCAGTTTGGGAGTTTGTGCTTTTTTCTTTGTATTTTGTTTAATTTTAGAAGCAAACACAAATACGAAACGAACAACGAGTAGATGTAGTACAAGTGCAACTACAGTGAAGCCATTTACCCAGGAGGTTTACATACACACAATTTCTGACTTGTCTGACTCGCTATCCCACTCTCTCTCCCACTCTCTCTCCCTCTCCCTGTCCCTGTCCCCGTCTGCCCCTGTAGTAAATTTAATCTATTGTTGTGTGTGTTGGGGTCTTCGCGCGTTTACAGGTCTTATCTAACTTGTTTGCTGCCTTTTCACCTGCTGTCTCACGCGCGTATCCCATATCCAGGCGTCTTTGACTCCAACTCCAACTAGTTACGGCTGCCAGGCAATCCTTTCTGGCTGCCACTTGATAAATATGACTATTTCACGCTGCCAGCTCCGCACATACCCGTCTGGACTGCATCGTGTTTAGTTGTTTATTTGCGTTAAGCGTTAGCAGCAACGCCTCTGTCATCTTTTACTGGCTCTTCTTCCTGTCATGTCCTGGTCCCGGCTCCTGACTGCGTATTTTGTTTATACAGCACTCAATTTCGCAGTTTTAATGACAAAATGTCTTACCTTGAAATTGCATGCGAGATAGCATTATAAGTGTGTGTGTGTGGGTGTGTGTGGGTGACTGTGTGTGCGCTCATATGTCGAGTCTATAGAAGCGCCTTGCCATCTTCACTTGACGCCCACTTGAGCGACTTTGTTTGATTGCTTTGGCCGCAGCTCGGGCGCAACTGTGAGCTACCATGTTTGTATTGCACTCGAGGGTTCTAAGTCCGGGCTGGCTAGCCGGACCTGCTGCTGTCAGCTGCCAGCCGCTTAACCCACCAGCTGCCAGTGGAGCGAGAGCAGAGCGGCTGAGCAGCCAGCACTTGGCAAGTTTTATTGTCTCAGTGTCCACTTAACTTTCGCCTCGAAGACAACTTAATGCTGTCCCGCAAACCCAGAGAGAGGTAGAGCGAGAGAGAGAGAGAGAGAGGAAAGCTGGGAGCTGACAATATGAAATCAAAGATGTGCGCATTTTCTTTAATTTCCGGTCGCATGATTTTCCATTTTTTTTCCCAAGAAATCAAACAGCAACGTGTTGGCATTGTCAGCTACAGCTGAACATTTTATTCATGGCGTATACGTAATTTCTCAATGCCTGAGCGAGAACTGATTGGAATTGGCTCTGCCTTTGCCGAGTCATCAATCATGCGTCGTTTTTCCACACGCCCAGGCAAAGATTTGACAAGTGTCAATGCGACAAGATAGAGCAGCAGAGCAGCAGCAGGGACAGCAAAGACAGCAGAGACAGACTGCGAGGAAGAAAAGTCTTTTGGGCAACTTTTTGAAAATCACATGCAAAGTAAAATGTCGAAGTTTTGACAGGCAGCGCAAAGCAGCTGAGTAAGTTGGTAAGGGGGGCAAAAAATATTCACACAAAGCTGAGACGAAGAACTTTTCATTTGTTTTGCAACGTGCTGAAAACTGCTGTCAAAGTTTTTAATGTTTTTAACTCGCTGCTGTCACCTGCCAAAACCCGAAAAGTAGGCTACATAAACTGTGCGAACCACTCGGTGCTGAAGCAGTTGTCCCAGCCGGACTACAGATTACGCTCCACGAAACTACATAGCATATATATACATAGAAACATATATATATATATAAATATATTGATTCAGATTTCATTTTGCAATGAACGAACTTCGTCTTCAATTTAATATTCAGCATTAATTGTGTAAAGCCTTTTGTTAAATTGCAAGAAATCATTGCCTTTTAGCTTAAAAATATTTATATATATCTCAAGATATTAGCATATTCAAACAAATTCAGCTAATGATTGATTCATTTTGTCAGTTCATTGAATTTCATAATAATATATAATGCAATTGCTCAACTCGCATAAGCAGCTCAAGAATATGCCTCACTTGCTTCAGCTCATTAATTTATGCACTTTTGCAAAGATTTAATTAATGAAACTTTCACTTTACATTGTACTTGTTAGTCAGAGTTTACTTTTGACTTACCCTTGACTGAGACAATGACACTTTGCAGCACTTCGAGCTTCTTCTTGTTGGCCAAGGATTGGCCCACGCACTTGTAGGTGCCCGCATCCTGGTACATGACATCCTTGAGCGAGAATTGACCCGTCGGAGTCGAGCTGCCGTAGCCAAGGCCGCGCAGACGTGCCGAAACCGGATCCAAATGTGACCAGCAGCCGAGGGAACCTGCAATCGACAGAGCAGAGAAAACATTAAAGTCGTTGCATAATTTGACTTGGCGCCATTTCTAATTTAATTAATTGAGTATGCCGGGGCACGCAAGTTTTAATTTCTTTAATTGATGCCGGAGTCGTAAACAACAAAAAGCTTCCACTTCCATTTGTCAAAGAGGGCTCGTGCCCATGCCCCAACCAACCAGCGACGCCTACGAGTCCTAGACTCCCTGAGCTAGCTGATATTTCGGCTGGGACCGTGGCGTCGTCCCGTTTGTTGGCTGCCTAAAAGTGAGCAAAGTAAATTGCACGCATAATTAATTTTCAATTGTGCTAATTAATGAATAGAGCTCCATTCAGCGACTGCTAGCGCAATCTTTTCGATCTGTGCCTCAATTAGTGGAACGAAAATCTAAATTGTAATTAGATATACGGCGCATCTTTCAGCATAGCTCATTTCTCTATAGCTCGCGGTCGGAACATGGTTCCTGCTCAATTCCTTTGATGTCGATTTTTATTATATATTAAAGCAATATGAAATAGACAGCAAATATATATTGACTAATGGCAAAGTTTGCAAATTTAATAAATAAAATTGTTATAGAAATATTAAAAGCAAAATATATATAAAATAATTTTGTTACGAATTTAAAAGTAAAAAAAAAAACTATAATAATATTATAATTATATTTAAAATAATAAAAGTAATATTAATATTATTAATAAACTTAAAAATAAATAAATAAATAATAAATCAATTTCAAATCAATCAAAATTATACTAAAAATAATTTAAATAATTTTATTTAAAAAAATTAATTTGAAAGTAAATAAAAATAAATAATAATAAAATTATTTAAATGTATGGAAATTATATTTAAAATTATTTTTGAATTTTTTAAAATATAATTGAAGTGATAAATTATTAAAACATTACAAAAATAATTTTATTAAATTAAAATGATGTAGAAATTATATTCAAAATGATTTAAATCTAATAGAAGTTGCAGATAATTAAAATATTATAAAAATATTCTTATTATGTTAAATTGATGTTGAAATCAAATTATAAACAATTTAAATCGTATAGAAGTGATAGATATTAGTAAACATTTAGTTTTTATTATATATAAATAACAAATATAATTTAAAATAAAAAATTGTTTAATTATACTAAATTCTTTAATTTATTTTTTATAATTCATTAATATTATAATTAATATCATTATTTTATAAATTTAACCTAAAGGCATCATAGAATCACAATTTCTTACCTTGTGGACATTGCAGTGTCACCGCGCCGCCCAGCTGCACCTCTAGCTGTCCCTTGTTGGGATTGTGTGAGGCAGCCGCTACGGAGACATCTTGATCATCTGGTTCCGATGTGACATCCACCGAGTCGTCTGCGAATACATACATATAGAGAAAGAGAGAGAGAGAGAGGAAGCATAAGAGAATGTGTGAAAATTTATGAACATTTAAAGAGTTTCGCGCTGACAACACATGTGCAGGCCCATAAAATATGATAAGCTTGTCAGCAATTGTCAAATGTGACAATATTTCAATGACAAGAGAAAAAAAAGAAAGAGAAATGGAGTTGGGCATGCATGGGCGTTGGCAGTTCTTAAGCAATACAAATTGCGTGCCGCGCTGACAGGATGTGGGCGACACTTAGGTGACTGTGAAGCACCTGAGTCATGGCCAGGAGTAGCATGAGACTGCTGCGCGCTGTACAATGAGTTGGCACTTTCGATTTGGCGTGATTTGACTGACTAGTGAAGAAGTTCAGCGGTTTGGCTGAACTAAAAGTGAAAAGCGCCGTGCAGGCAACTGGAAAATTGACTGAACCTCACGCAGCAGCACGAATTCATAAATAAACACTGTGAAGCAGTACGATAAGAAAAAGACATTACGCTGCTTCGTTCTAATTTCGTTGCCCACCGAAGAGAATGACAGGAAATTTATGCGACATATTCGCATATTTTTTGTGCTTAACAGAGAAAAAAATTCCAAAACTTTGCACTGGGAGCTGCGTAAGCTTCGTGTGTGTGTGTGTATGATTTAGAGCTGAGTTCATGTCGTGTTTTTCGATCGTGAAATCAAAAAGCACGATGACAGAGACTCTGAAATTTTTTATTAAATTTCTACAAATTTAGAATGAGAAAAAAAAATAGATCTATCGAAGCTAATAATTATTCATAAAATATTATAAATCCCTGAATAAAAGTCGTGTATATTTAAAAAAAAAATAAAATATTTATTTCACATTTAGTTGAAAAAATGCTATAAAATAATGATATCATTTAAAGAACATTTGAGAATATGATCGCAAAAACAAATTGTTGTCATCTCGTGTGGCATAGTAGCATCGGTAGCATCACTTGTGTGGCGTTCTGTGGTGTGCTTTAAATTTCAGACTGCCTTTTGTGTCGCATACTTTATGGCGCTGTTCATATTACATATAAATTACAATTTGCGTTGACGTGCGCCTAAAAGTATGCGGCGTGGGGCCTTTTGTTTGAGACCGGATATCATAACAATAAGTTGCCCAAGTGGATGCCTGAACAAAAATCATGACAAAGGGCCCAGGCAAATTGTCTGTTCGCATGTGTGTGTGTGTTTGTGTGTGTGGGAAGGCCTCTGGCCGCACGTAAGTCTTACAAAGTGTTGCTTACTTTTCAGGGCCGCAATTCGCTGCCATTTCAAATGTCTGGCAATTTGAGGTTGCACCTCAAAACGCTCATAAAATTAGCCTTTGCCACAGCTTCACTCCCCATCCCAAGCACCAACGAAATCCAACTGCTTAGCTGGGCTGCCGCACAATTAACAAAAACTACTAATTACAAACAGTCGGCGGCCTGGTCTGGCCTGGCCTTTACAAAAACGCACCCCAGACACACATTAAAGAAGTGTCGAAACCCTTAAAGTTCCATGAGTCGAGCTGAGATTTACACGAGACGTTGCGTTACGTACTCTAAACGGCAAAGTAACAATTAATTGTAAGCTCATTTCGAGCCGAGTGCCTTCGTCGCATGTCAATCAGTTAGTTGGCATTCGGGCTGGGGCGGAACAACCCTCGACGGCGGTCAGCAACCCCTGCAAAATTTTATTGCTGACAATAGCGCAAAACGTTGTCTGCGGGGTGCTCAATGGTCATTGAGGTGGAGGACATAGGCTGTGAGAGGCGTGTTGCGTTAGTCAAAATCACGTAGTTATAAACATTTTTTATTGCTCGCACAAAAAAGAAAAAAAAGACAAAGCGACAAATTGACAAGTGAAAACTCAGGGCAAATTGAGAGAATGAATGAGAGTTCTCACTCTCTCTCACACTCTCTTTTCTGTCACTTTCTAGGAGTCGACTGACGGCTGTCTATAAAATGTCTAATGAGCTCAGCTCGACTGACAGACATTTGTCAATGGACAATAATGCTCGCGGCCTGTTTGATGGCAACTGATAAGAATTTGAGACTGCAAATTGTAAAATGGAACTCGCACTGGGGCGAGAGTTTGTCGTTGGCGTTGCGTAATTTGAAGAGGAAGGCATTTGATATATTATGAAATTAGATAATAGTTAAGAGAGGGTGGCAACTGAGCATGAGGAAACCCCAGGAAATAATATGAGCAAACAAAAGATGAAAGACAATAATACTAGCTTGAAAGAGCTGACAAGCTAAATATAATTTTGTACAGATTATTGTAAACATTGCAGAACTCTCAATTACAAAATTCGAAGAATTCGTTGATATCATATTAAATATTTATATGCAGAATATTAATATCTGGTATGTTAACTGGCAGTCCACAGGAGAGCCCGTTCTAGAGACTGGCAAGTGCATGGTTTTTACCAACTATACCTATGTCAATAGTATTTCCATTGAATCTTATGGACTGATTCTCACGAGCTGTCTCTTCCCCTCTCCTCTCATCTGTGAAGTGTCACCGAGAAGCAGCGAGAAACGCATTTGTCTGCAGTGTCCGGAACATTTGAAATGGAATATGTGCTGTACACTGAGAACTAAAAATTACAGAATCGAAATGTAGATGACAGAAAGCAAAGAACTGGCTGCTTATTGTGGTCTCTCATAATATCTCCATGTTTCAGATTTCCATGATATCCAAATTGACTAATGCCAAACACTATCGAGCAACTTCTTCACCCCTTCGCTCACGAACTTCACTCTCCATTTAAGCCAACCACTTAGGAGTAGAAGTTTTTGCACGACTTTATTCAACATTTGCTCAAGCTCTGCACTTCACATTTATCCCTTTGCATCTCGAACGGAACACACACATTGCATAACATAATTCCCAGCACTTGTTCCACGCATATTTTGCTCAATGGCCATTCATAAGTATATGTATATATATATATATCCCGCACGAGAAAAGAAAAGCAAATAAACAAAAGCAAACAAATGTGCATCAAGTAACGTCCATATGTCCTCATAGATGAGGAGCGTGGGACGGCGTTGGATTTATGTGGACGCTGAAGACTCGTGAATGTCTTCCGCATGGCATATAAATCCCAAGCAGAACAAGAGAACGGCAACAAATATGAAGAGCAAACAACAAACACTAATGCAAACAAGAGGAATCAATATGCCAGACAGAGCAAGGCACGCAGCGAGTGCGAGCGAAAGGGAAAGATATGGAGTGAGAGAGAGACAGAGTTACATCATATTTCAGAGGATAAGGGGCTGACGGGCGCTGGAGGGCTGTAGTGGGTCTCGCCACCAATCATTAATCATAAAGCATCATCATCAGCATGTTGGCGTTGGCTTCAAGTAGTTCCCCCACGAGCCGCCCAGCCTGAAGGACTTTGAAGTGCGTTGAATTCTGGGCTGTGGCATGCGGTAAGGGGTATGGGTTGGGCTCTATGCCGCCTGCCAAATGCAGGCCAGTCAGTCATACAGCAACCCGAAAATCCTCGCCCGAAATCCGCACCCTGCTTAAGCAACCAGACAGTGAGTGTATCAGCCACGTCAATATGTCCACACACACTTCCTTTGTGCTGAATGGGAGTGTTGCTCGGATCATAAATTCTTCAAAACACGCATTGCTGTCGTTTACATATTGAAAAGTTATTAACTTGTTTACGCACACGGCTCATGGTCAAGCATAGTATTTCCACACTTCTCTGTTAATATACATATCTCTATATACATATATAGAAACTAGTTCTCTCTGCACGTTTCATTTTCATTTGGCGTCTGTAAAAATGCAACATCATATTTATTCATGAATATGAAGCTGCATCAGAGAGCTGAGGCAGCAATCAGCTTTATAAACAGCGAGCGGTAGCCAAGCCCACATTAGAGTCTGAGACGGGGCTGCCTGACTCTTCAAGTGGAAACGAAAGCGCTCTGCGGTGGGTGCATTTGATTGCGTTTGTGTCTTGGTTATAAATTTTAATTTTTTTTCATCGCAATTTCAGTTTGTGTAGAATTTGCCGTTATTTTTCGTAAAATATATATATATAGGTGTATATATATTTATAGAATTCTATTTTAGTTTCTGCAGACGCTGCGTAAGCAAGGGAGATTACATCTACAGTCTACGCGATTAATTTGCGATGAGCTGAAATTGAAAATGATTGCAATGGATGTGATGTGAAAACAAAGAGCGAAAACAAGGTTGAAAATATAATAATCGATAAGCATAAGGAACGTGCATAAGAATGGGATACGGAGATTGGCACAGAAAGGCAAAGACAAAGTAGAAGCTATTGAAAAGAAAATAAAAAGAAAAACATAAATAATATAAAATAAATATAAATAAATTCATATATAAATAATAAGTAAAACAAAAAATAAAAAAGTAGAATGAAAATAAATAAATTAATTAATAAATAAATAAGTAAATAAATAGATAAAGAACAACAAAATAAAGATATAAATAAATGAATATAAAAATAATAAATAATAAATAAAACAAAAAAATATAATTAATATAAATTAAAAATAAATAAATAGCCAAATAAGTAAATGAAATAAATAAAAATTATTATTAATATAAATTAAAATAAAATGAAATGAAATAAATATCAAATTAATAAAATAAATAAAATAAACTTAAAGCAATAAGCAATTGAATATTTACTGAGAATTTGCAAATTAATTTAAAATATTTTATAATCAATTTTAATTGTCAATTTTAATTACTAAATTTCAATTCCTATTTGAAATGCTTAATTTCATCGTGGTTATTTGCATAGGAATTTCCCAATAAATATCGATTCATCACATATATTTTAGTTTTCTTTTATTTCTTTTAGCTGGAAAACAAAATAATAACGACGTAAGCAATTTCAAACTATTGAAATTTCCCAAAACACTTTTGAAAGCCATGCAAATATAATTTTTACACTAATTCACGCTTATTTGAGACGATAAAGAACTCAAGATTATTATCCACAATGAGTTTTTAATATTTCTGTAACTTGTCGGAAGCGGCAACAGAGCAAAAAGTAAAGAAAAACTGAAATGAGTTTTGGGTTTCATTTGAAGCCAAATAAAAACAAGTCAAATAAAATTTTATTGCGAATCTTTTTGTGCTGGCTTCTCAGACACGCAGACGAGAGGAATTTATTTTTTTTTTTTTTTTTGGCCAGCCCTAAGACCAAACATATACAGAAATGTAATCGCCGGCTATAAAAACAAAAGCAGCAAACAGAAAACTAATAATCGTGCGCGCCGATAAACACAGAAATCCAAGCGGGGCCACCGAAAGATCCCACATACTTATACTTCAAAGGGCAGCTGGCCCGAACGAAGGGAGAAAGTGGCTAGTGGCTGGGCAAGCCAGAAAAATGCTTCGTATCGCATGGAAGAGGCGAACGAACTTAACGATAAAGTTAAACCGCGATAACCAGCATGACAAAGGATAATGTATACCATCGCAAGGACATTGCCGATTAGCCATAGCCGCCAGTTGAGGCGTATGAAGTAAGCAGCAATGGCTGGGGGGCTGAGGGATGGAAATGCTTACGATAGCGTGTAAAATTAAATTTTATTGTAATGCTCCTCAGAGCCAGCGGACAAATGTGTTTTCCAATTGGGGACTTTCTTTTCGCTCACAAATATTGCGCACATTGTTTGTATTTTGT
Source organism: Drosophila buzzatii (assembly GCA_035045845.1). Taxonomy (NCBI): domain Eukaryota; kingdom Metazoa; phylum Arthropoda; class Insecta; order Diptera; family Drosophilidae; genus Drosophila; species Drosophila buzzatii. The sequence continues at coordinate 5,340,943 of JAWNOS010000244.1, read as the reverse complement.
TTCTTTACCCAAACCGAAGTGCTCGATAGGTGGGCGGAGATGCATTGCAAGGGATACGGGTTTAACACATTCAAGTTTTCGATGGGTTGCATTTTCATAACAGTTGGCTGAGCAAATTAGTTTAGTGCTGGTTACGATGCTATGTAACCACAGAGCTCTCTCTGTGGACCTATAGAAAATAAGGAATGAAAGTACTTGAGAATTGGTTTATGCAAGGTTAACAATAGAAACATTAAGCCAAACATATATGTTTTGATTTTGTAAATTAATCTGGACATTTTGCGAAATCTCCTAAATTTAATTATATTTTAAATGTAATCAATGAATTCAGTCATTCAACATTAACATTTAATAATTTGTGAATAAACTCAAATTCAATTGCAGACTTAATATTGATGGTGATTATTTGTTAGCTCTCATATTTAATAAAATACTTTAAAAAAAACTATGAGTTTAAATAAATAATTTTTCTTAAAATATAAATATACAAATTGTTTTTCTGGAAATAGAAACTTACTGAATTCGAATGGTTCTAATCATATACAAAGCAGAAGTATATTTTATTTGCTATATATTTATTTATATATACACAAATACATATATATTTTGTTCGAGTATCTAAACTCCACAAACAAGTTTCAGACCAATCGATTTGGTCATCGAAGTTGCCTTATATCGTATTTTTCTAATCCAAAACTTTCCCTAATTGCACTTTGTTAGCCAAACATCAGAAACATGATGCAGGCCACTCAACATTAATTAGCCTCAATTCGAACTTTAACTCATTAATGAGGCAGCCAAACAAACTCCTGTTCAGGACATACCTGAATGGCATCGACTTCGTCTCCTGCCTTTCCCTAGCACTACATGTTGAGGGCTGTGGCCAAACGCAGATGTGTCTTATACACTGCCACTTTTTGCTACCCAGTCTCGCCTGACGTACGTGTCAAATTAGCGACGTTTTAACAAGCTCAGCGCGTCCGTAAGTCGTCAGGTTGTCCTTGTCCCGGGTGCTGCATGATAGCTAGGACGCGTCCTTCGACCGGCTCTGCCGGCAAATCAATCACGTGAAAGTGGCTAGCGCAAAAGTTTGAGAAACTACGTCAAATTGCCTACTTTTGTAATCGTCGACGTTGGTCGCGCTGTTGACTTTGGCCGTTCGTCCTCTAGCTAGTCCTGGCATGTCCTGTAGTTTTTGGGTGCTGCCATCGTGTAGCACGCTGATTGCTTTTTCATTGCATTTTGTCAGCCATTCTGTCCGTCTCGTCCGCAGTTCTCTTGTCCTAGTCGACAGCAAAGTTTTCTTTTGCTACCTGCGCGGCGTTTTCCAGCTCAATGGCTGCACGACGCGGGGGCGAAACGAGACGGAAGCTGGGCAGAAAACATATCGTCAGCAATTAAGCGCGCATTCAAACGTCTGTCTGGGCTGCTTGGTTTTTCTTTTCGATTTGTTGCCAGCGGATGCTTAAAATCAAAATGCGATTTATCAGTTTTTCTTATTTTCCAACCGCTTTCCCCCTTGGGGAGCAGCAGCAGCAGCCGTTCTCTACGCTATATTTTCGGTATGAGGGCTTAAAATTTTGCAATTTTCTCAGTTTTTATTTGAAGCGCCATTTATCAAAGCTCTGCAGCTGTTTGCTAGTTTATGACAGCTAATCCTTGAATACTATATCTTAAAGATATTGCCTTCAACGTTATCTACCTACACACACACCCACACACACACACACACACAGCTGCAGCGGATCTGGCTGGGCTTTTGTTCTACTATATGCTGACTGCTGGCAGTTCGATTTGCCATTTGGCAGTTTCGTAAACGTTTTACAAATTGATTTATGTGCTTAACATGTTGCCATGTTTGTAACCCCGAACAAACCCCGCCAAACGTCTCTCACAATTAGATTTCGCTCCAAAATCAACGGCAAAACTTTTCGGCAAGCCTCACCGAAAAGACAGCCACAGCCACAGAGAGAGCGTGAGCGGGAAAGAGGTATATATGGAGAGAGAGAGAAGGGTCTTGCTGGCCGGCCTGGCACATCAATCATCGATAAATGTCGATATGTCGGTCCGTAAGGCACGGTGCGTGTTTTTGCCTTCACTTCTTGGCCTTTTCGGGCGCTTTTATTTTTATTAATAAAGCATTTGTTTTCCCATAATGAGCAGCGACAGCCGCTTGTCAGGATGCTTTTCGCATTTTCTTGTCTACACGCGGCGCGGTATAAAAATTTCAACGTAGACGAAAATCTTTCCCCTGGGTCAGCTTGGGCTGCGGGCGTTACACAGCCTGCGGCGGCATTCGCATAAAAAACTGGCAACACTTTGTCAAGTTCTTATTACCAATAATATATATACATATATACTTGATATATATATGTATATATGAATTTCTTTTTTGCTTTTGTTTATGTACTTTGCTATCGCCATTCGCCTTTGTTATGCGGCTTCTGGCACTCATTTTGTGTTTGTCATGATTGATGAGCGAGAATTTAACGAATTGTGGTCCCAGCGCCTGTGGAAGGAACGTATTGATTGGGTTAGTGGGCGTTAACTGGGCGGCACAAGTGATCTCTAGTTGGATGGTTAATAAATGAACTTGGTCTACTTTTACATTTTTAGTTTAAGACTTTGGAATTTTGCTATAAAAATGTAATTTGCACTGAGCAAAGAAATTCGTTGTTAAGTTGATGGCATTTCATATGAGAGCAACTTTAACTTAGTGAGAGCGTTCGATTCTGTTCGTTTCAGTTGTCGGTTGAACTATTCGTGCATTGCTCTTTCAACAAGCTCTTATTAGGGAGTAATACAATTGATGCTCGTAAATTGAGGCTTAGTAAGTGAACAGATAATTCAAAGAGTCTATGCAAACGGTCTTCGCTTTCATATATACATTCACAAATTCACACTCACGTACGCTATTGATGCGTTTAACGCAGAGAACCCTTGCATACATACAAATACATACAGAAAAGAGTTTTTGCTTCTCTTAACTCAACCAAACATTCGGGTAATAATCAGAGCTAATCTAAACGAAAAGCAAACGATGCTGAGCCGATCGCGAACGAAGACGTCGAAGAAACGATGCAAACAGTTGCTCTCTGAGTTTCTTCTCACAGTCTGAATAAAACACACTTATTTGCATACATTGAAAAAAGCTGAACAGATATTTGAGAGCTCTCATTATATGAAAAGATGTTAAATGAAGTAAAAAAATTTTAAGATAAAATAATATGTATAAATTAATATATTTTAAATATTATAAAAAAAATAAATATATTTTAATATACACAATTTAATACACAATTTTAAAAAATCTAAAATATATATTAATATATAACTAATGCATCCATATTCATTTTAATATTTGAACATGGTAGCCAACAAATTATTGTAAAGCTTACAAATATATATAATATTTTATAAATATTATATATATTAAATACTTTTTTTGGGTCATCAATTCCTTAGCAAAAAGAATATTATAGAATACAGAATATTAACATTACACTTAAAACATTTTGTGAAAAAGTGCGAGAGTCTCGCTACAATTGAATTTATTTTTAAGTATATGTTACGCAAATTAAATAAATTTAATTTGATTTTTAAAAATATTTTCAATTGAGTTATTTTTATATTTCCTCAATATACCATTAAACATAATATTTTTTTCAATACATAGATATTTTTCAAAACGCAGATTGACTGCTAAAAGAATGCAAATATCTTAAATGCAAGAAGTATGCCCTTACTCTAAGAAAAGCCTATGCCCATTTAGCAAATCAAATTTGATTTTCGCTTAGCTCCATCCCACAACAACAAAAAATAGGCTAAAAAGTCCTTTTCGTCAGCTTTTAGGCAGCTGCGCACCATCATTTGCTAGCAAAGTGGCTTCTGTCAGCGACATAAATTCAATAAAAATAATAATAAAAATATTTACAAGCATTAACACGCGTTCAGCGCGTAAAATGTGCCTCAAACTGACAACTCGCAGCTCAAACTCAAATCTTGAGCCGCAAAACGGCAAAATATTGACAGCAAAATGGCGCACAAGCATAAATAGTGTGTGTACGTGGGTGTGTGTGGGTGTGTATGAGTGTGAGTGTATTTGGGATGCACAGACAGAGGGTTGACAGTGTCACACACCCGCTCAATGGCAATGCCAGTGCCAATGAAATTTGCCACATTTTGCATATGGAATATGGAGGGTAGCGAAATGCTGCAAAGTGTGCAGCAGCAGGAGGAGCAGGAGCACGAGCAGGAGTAACATCATCAGTGGGAGCTTGAGAAGAGCAAGAAGAGAGGATAGCCAGCGGCACAGGAATGAGATGAAATATTTTGATGATGGGACGCAGCATGTGCGAGTGTCGTTAAAGCAGCAATTTTTGGCAATTTTTTCATTCTTTTTTTTCGTATTTATTTTTTGCTTTTTGTATTATATGAGAACTAATGGCGAAAATATTATCACGCGCCATTTTGAAGGCAATTTCACGCATACGAGCGCTAATTTATTTGGAGTACTTGTAATCGTGGTGGTGATACTTACAGCGCACACTGAGGTAATAGCCAATCGAGGAGTATTGAAAGTTCAGATGCCGTGATGTGCACTTATACCAGCCAGAATGCTCACGTCTAATGGAGGTAAAGTTGAGGAAACCGTCGCCCGTTTGCGGTACCTGCAAATTTCACAGAGCAAGAGAGAAAGGAAAAGAAAGAGAGAGAGAGAAAAGATGAGCTGAGTGAGTGAAAAATTGAGACAGATTCGGCTTGGCGGTGTACGGATGGGAAATGAGTTTCGTTCGTTCTTATGCGTAAACAATTTTTGGTAATTAAGGCAAGGCAAATAGTTGGTCCAAGAACTTTTTACGCGACAACTGCACGAAAATCCATTTAAAACTTGCTCCTTGCTCAAAAATCAGAAGAGTGCTCACAAAATCCAGATCCATCCAAGAGCCAAAGCCAGAGCCAAGGACAGAGCCTACGTATGCATAAGTTTTATAAGACTTACCGGCGTGTCACCGTCGTCCTTCTGCCAGCGCGGCGTGCTTGGAGGATTTGAGTCGACATCGCACTTGAGGCTAACTTCGATGCCCTCGCGCAGCGGATAACCAAAGCCAGGTGTGCGCGAGATGGCGAACGAGGGCGTATCTGCAATGGGAGGAAGGAGAGCACAAAACAGTTGAGACAAGGGTTATAAGAATGGATATAACACAGAGATGCGATGAGATTTTCGGTTAGTTATTTTCCTGTCTGCCGTCGCCTGGCGACTGCCACTGGTTGCCAACTCACAGTTCGCAACTGGCAACTGGCGACTGGAGACTGGCGACTGTGGCAACATCTACAAAATAGTTTTTTAATTAAAAAATTACGACACAAAAATAAACGCCAGCAGAAGGAAACTTTTATAATTAAACTAAATGCAAATGTGTGTTGGCTCTTCTTTTCTATATATATATTTTATATATATTTTTTTCTGTTCTCTCCGCATGCTCTGCAGCAACAACCACAAAACTAACGCACTTTATTTGACACTAGCAAAAACATCTTGGCAAATTGCATGCTAGCCAAAATAAATACGTGACAATAATAATGGAAAGTAGAAAATAATATTGACTTAATACTTTGCCTAAACTTTTTTTTTCAAATTTATTTTTTAAAAGAGAATGCGAAACTCTAAAGCAAGTTTAAGTCATTTCAAAATAAAGTGAGATAGCAATTAGCATTATAAATAATCATTGTTATAATTTATCACCAAGTTGAGTAAACTTAACTCATTTGAAATATAAATATATTTTTTATAAAATACTAAATTTAATAATATATATATATATAAATATGTCAAAGCGTTCATAAATTCAGATATTATTAATTTTTAATAATTTTTATACATTCACATTATATTTTTAACCAAACACATTTATTTAAGATTAATTTTAATATTTCGAATTATTCATAAATTAAGAAATTATTATTTTAAATAATTTTATGGCATATGCAAATAATCAAAAAATAATAATAATTAAACAAATTTTTTAAAATTCATATTAAAATTTAAAAATCATTAATTCAGTTAGATTAAATTTTTAAAAATAATTTTTCTGCATTTGCAATATATTTTTTTAATTACACACATTTTTATTTATTTTTCTAATGCTCTTAAACAGTTCACAGAAGTTTCTTTATTCAGCACGATAATACAAAAATGTCAAGTGAATTGTTTGAATACAATTGAATATTAAAAGTCACTTGAATTTCTTATGCCAGATGGGATTATTTAACATGTTAGACGAATTCGATATGCTATTAAATCTAACTCCATTTGGGTGCCAATCAAAAATCTATTGAATTCATGTCAAAAAGCTATCGACAAAATGCAAATCTCAATGCAAATGTGAATGCAATATGTAAATGCGAATGTAAATGTAAATAATATGAATGTTTGGCAAAGTGACACGCCCACCGACATGCATATATTTATATATATTTGTATATTTGTATCTTGTTGCATTCAATGCATATTCATAGGCATAAATCAAATGTTTTTTAATTAGTGTTAGACATACGGGGCAGTTGCCAAAAAAAGGAGGGAAAAAAGAAAAACGAAATGTTACAAAATCTGAATAGAACGATTTCAATCTTTTCAATTTTTCGCCGCTTCTCTGTCTGTCTCCCTGCTCTAGCACTGTGCATTGTGGGCTTTTGTAACTAATACAATTTGATTATGCAGGGCAAATGAAATTTGTTTGTCGGTTGTTTGCCAAACTATTCAATAGACATTCATCTGAGTTGCCCTGTGTCTGTCTGCGTGGGCGTAACATCCATGCGGACAGTTGTCAGACATCATACATATATGTATATGAAAGGACGTCTGCCTGTGGACACTCAACGACGCCCGTTTGCCTTTTATGCGGCTAACCGAGCAGACGAGAGAAAGAGAGAGGAAGAGAGGGAGAGAGCTTTCGGGGGTTCACAGATCCTTGTCTGGTTAGCTCCCTGCCGTCCTGGCCTGGGCTTTCATCTATCAATTTGTTTGGGCAAAAATCTAAGCCACAAACTCAAAAAGAAGCACAAAAATTGCTGTGCTCGCCTAACTATGCATAACAGGCAATTCCAGCAAACAGTCTCTGTCGAAATTCAGCAAAAATCATTAAAGATATATACAAAATGTTTTTAAAGACTCGAATTCGCCTTTTCCATCTGACGATTTAGATTGCTGGAATGACTTCTTTAAATTGCTCGAATGTTGAATTTCATTTTATAAAAATTGATTTTAAATTGTGAAAGCATTTAAGGCTCGTCTCGTTGACTATACGATTGATGTCCTTGATTTGCCTGTCAACTGTCTGCATAAAAATGTAAAAATTAAATGCAACAACAACACACACACTATACAATCCACAACTGTCTGAGCAAGTGCTTTCATGTGTGTGCATTTTAATTTATACAACCGTAACAAACAATAACATTGGGTACGTGGAGCGAGGCGAGGGCGGGCTAGGGAAAAAAGCAGGAACTGTTCTCAGTTGTTCTTTGTTGGAAAACGTTGCGGTTGGGCCGCGTCTGTTGTTGTTGCTGCTGCTGCTGCTGTTATTGTTGTAGGCCTTTTGCTGTTGTTATTGCGGTTTTTGCAATTTTCATGCCTGGCCAAAGCTCGCACACACATCCATCGAGTGTAGTCCGATTCCACATTCCCATACCGAAACTTAGCAATGCAAATCCCGCACGGCTTTTCTATATTTTCCAATCATTTTATCCCTCTTCTCTCTCGACTCTCCGTCTATGGGCTACCTTGGCATTTGTCATGGCATTATGTGGCTTGACGGGCATTAATAAAGCAAATAACTGTGCCACTTTGTTCTATGCTGATCCCGTCCAGCTATCGGCAACCCATTTGAGCACGTGTCTGCGGCTTTGTTACTGCCAATTAGTGCGAGTCCTTCTAATTGCTGCTGTGGACGCAGTCATTGATTTTGATTTGCAGCCAATGCTGATGGCGGCATAAAGTCACGTGGCTGATGATAGATGCCTGACAATGGCCTCTGCACTGCTCTTTGCTCGATTCGTGTGTGGACTTCTTGGGCCGTCTGCTGCCACTTTGATCACTCAAAAGGATTATTTGTGTGTCGAATTCGTCGCACAAAATTGTTATGCAAAACTATGCCAAATTACAGTGCACAACAGAGCGATTTGTTTACATAAGGAATAACTCTTGAAGAATGGTTTCAATTTACATTTGAAATATCAGTTGAGAGCAAAGCAATTTTTATTTAAGCTCTTTAAATTAATTAAAATTGTTTACGACTCTTAGCTACTCTTAAACTGATTGTGTTTCATTTCATTTATTTTATTTTATTTTTTAAATATATTACCTACTATAAGTGCTAATAAAATGCTTTTGAAAAATACTTTTGCCACTGTAGTTTGCTTTGGCTTGCCGAATGGCAGTTAATTAAAAACTTTGTCAAAGCTGTTACTTTTGATTTCTCTTGTTTCCTTTGCCGCGCTCTTGTTGACATATCCCGCTCTTATAAAGCCTTGTCCCATTTCCATTATATTATGTTATTTTTTTTTTAGCTCGTCTTTCTGCACTTTCCATTAAATAATTTCACCTTTGCTTTCTTTTATTGCTGCAGCTGCAGCTGCATAATAATTTCTTTGCCTTTGTTTTCCTTTACCCATCGTCGACCTGTGACTCCGCATAGCCAATCCCATGCCCTCATGCCTCCACGGCCCCAGCCCCAAACAGCCTCTTTCCCATATAGTACTACAGCCATGATATTATCCTTTAGCCACGCCCAGGCAGTTGCGTACCTCGTGGCGTGTGTTAACTTTAGCAATTTAACTTTTTAATCAACATTTGCTTTTTGGTTTTCACTTTTACTTCTCGCACTCGCACTCGCATTCGCACCTCCTGCTGCCCCACACTTGCCTCACTCTCACTATCGCTGACTGTGTTAATTAAACAAGGTGCGATATTCCTCTTGTTGGGCTTTTATTACAAACTTTTTTAACATTTAAATATGATGCCAAATGAGTGCATGACTTACTGACTGACTGACTGACTGACTGACAGACTAACTACGCTTACACACACACTCATCAACTGATATGTGCAATTAGCTCTTTTCAGCAGTTAGGTAAATAAAGTTTTTACAAAAAAAATTAAATTTTTTTTGTTGAATAATATTTGATTGTGTCTTTAAATAAATTTATATACATAGAAAAGTTAAATGATGAATACTGAATTTTAGCTGTTTAACAAGATAGCAGCCAAATTGTTATTTGGATTCCTTAAATAAATAATAAATATTAATTATTATTTCATAAGTTAGTAGTTAAGTCAAATCAAGGTATATTTCACATCTTCCTTGTCAAAAAAAAAAAAATAAAAAAATAAATAAATAATAATTATTATTTAATTAAAAATATTTTTTAGTTAAAGAATAGTAGCAAAAACTAAAAAAAAAAAAAAAATAAAATAAATAAATAAAATAATAATCATTCGTGTTTCCATTTTATATTCTCGTTTTAGTCATTTAATATTTATTTAAATATTTAATTGTGGCTAACTTAAGATATAATATTCAAATCTGCTCAACTCTTGACTAAATTAATAAATTTTTATAGAGCTATGAAAATATGTATCTTATTTAATTTAGCTATAATCAATTGATTTACTTAATGAACCCTCGTTAAGTATTCAAATTATCTTTGATATCCTTATAGTTGCCCAAGATTACTTGAGCAATGCAAAAATACAAAAATATCACGTTAAAATTGCAACTTACACTGCACATCCAGGAGTAGTGAGGCATTCTGGCGTATCTTAAGTGTGGGATGCTCCATGACACATAAAATCCTTGCATTGTGATGCGCCCTGTAGACGGCGGGCAGACGTGCCTCGCTCTTGGCGCCGCTGTTGATTTTGTAGCCATTCTTATCCTGTGCGAGGAGATAGAGAGAGAGACAGAAAAGTGTTTGATAAAAATTCCATTACAATTTGAAGGCTTAGGCCCAGGACAAATTGGGCGAAATGACAAGGCAGTCAGGCTGGCCAATTAGTCTGGGCCTGTTATCAGCGCGACATCATTAATTTAAATTAAAGCGTCAGAATAAAGGCAAGGGCAAGGGCAAAGGCAATGCCTACTACGCCCCCCTGACATGCAAATTTGTTGGCACAGTTTTCAATCAATCATCCGGTGCGCCTGTAGTTGGGGACCAAGCAGACCAAACACGCAAATTTGTGGCATTTAGGGTCTACGACAAACAAACATACACAAACACACACACACATAGAAAACTCTTCACACACACACACACACAATAAGCACTCGTGTCGACATCTTCGATGTGTTTGACAGGTGGCTGCGGGTGGTGGGTGGTGCTGGGTGGCTCGGGATGGTTTTGGCTGGTTTATGCAGCGCTTGACCAAATGTCTGCTTTTCATTATGCTCGAGTGCAAGACAAACAAATTTGGCGTAACCGCAGCCAAGTGTCCGTCCGTAGATCCGTTGTTTAAGCCGTAGCCACCGTTATCCACACTTCATGTGTTTACTGTCTCCGCTCCCACCATCTCTCTCTCTCTCTCACTCTGTCACTCTCTATATCTGCCAGCTCTCGTGTCTGCATAGCTTGCGGTTGCGCCTGGTTTGCATTAAGACGACAATCCAATATGTCAAAGTGTCAGCCAAACGCATCGCCACTCCATTTCCCTAATGGACTGACGCGTTAGATGTTACTGCTACTAACCTTCTCGTTCTTGATCTCCTCCAGCTCCAGCACCTCGGCGGAAACCTTCTGTGCATGCCGATCCACGCCTGGACTGAGCAGCACCTCCCACGTGAGCGTTGGTCGAGGATTACCGCCTTCGCTAACGCAGGCTAAATTCAGCTCCGAGTTTTCTTTCACCGGCACAAAGATGTTGCCCGCATCCAGCCGACGCGAGTCTATAAGCAAATATGGAGGTTTCGGGCGATCTGCAAATTAAAATAAAAATTTATTTAAATTAGAAAATTGATGTTAAGTATAATATTTAATTATAAGTGATTGTCAACTATTTTATCTTTAAAGCTAAAATAATGAATAAATAATGAAAAATAAATAAATTAAATAAAAGTTTATAAATGTTAAATATTTCATTTAGACTGTTTCTTTACTCTTATCTATATATCTATGTTAATAAATAAATCTGAAATACTTTAATTCGAATTGCAGAGAACTTCACCAATTCAACTCAATTTACAATATACAAAAATATTTGATATTCAGAAATGTCTTATCAAAGTATCTTTACAAAGTGTAAACTCAAAGACTTTAAGAATTTCAGCAGACGTAAAACACGTGCTAAAACTAGGCGACATTTGAGTTAAGCACGCACCTAATGAGAATTTTTTTTCATTTGCAGCTAGCTTAACGCGCGCGCACAACTGTACCTGCGAATTGGCTAATAGGGAAAGTTTTTGTCTTCACGAGTTGGCTCATTGCACGGGCTGAGCCCATTTCGCAAATGTAACGACCTTTTTAATATTTGTCTAAACTTTTAGATGCGCGAGATCTTTGCCTGGCTACGTTATCGGCTGTTTGCCTCGCTACTCACCCAGGACAACCAGCTTGACGGGCCGAGCATTTTCCGTATAGCGTCGCGTATTCTCCGCCTCGCATTGCCATTTGCCGTCATCCTCGAGCATGACATTGGTGATGGTTAGCGCTCCATTAGCCTCCTTGATAAAGCGATAGTCGGTGACGCGCGTCGTGCGGTCCATGGCATGCACCACCTGCAAAGTTAGAGAGAGAGAGAGGAGTGAGTGAGTGAGAGAGTGGGCAATAAATGTAATGTCTACTGAGCTGCAGCCAGTGCGGAAAATTATGCAAATGCCTTTGGCCAACTTTTAATGCAACAGCCACAAATTTTATGATAAATTCAATGATCCTATCACACCCTTAATGCTCCTTTTCAGCCAGCATGTGTGTGTGGGAAACAATTGGTTTTTTTCCCCCCCACTCGTAATATTTTAATACGAGCTGCTTTTATTTACACTTTTATTACAATTCACTTCAAACAAACGAAAATAATGATAATTTAAATGCGTTTGTGCGGCGTCCAGCAAATCCACTGAGTACAGTTACTGTAATGTGGCAACAATGAACTCTTACTGGCTTACAAAAATGTGGGAAAAACAAGAATGGACGTTAAATGGCGGCCAATAGTTGTCCAGCCCGTCTGCCCTCGAACTGAATGTCTCTTGGCTCTCGAACTGGGCTTAATGTTCAGTGAAATTTATGTGCGCATTCAAATGCTGTACAAAAATATGAAAAATATTCGTAAATATTGCGTTAAGTGCGGTGCGTGCTTATTGTGGGCGTGCCAGCATTCTTTGCAGCATTCATAAATAATTTTAATTGCATTTGTGCGCCAGAGCTTAACCTTTGGCAATGCATTAAGCTGTCGTAAATACGATAGTCATAAGCTGACCATATCCTTAAAGTTAACTTATCCACATTATCTGTATATCATAAGAATTTTGCAGCAAATTTTGTAGGCAAATTATATATCAATATATTTATACACTTATGTATATCTAATAAAGCTCTCAATAATCGTTTCTCAATGTTCACAGAAATGTATTACACTCATATTATGAGACGAATTTCAGAGCAGTCGACTCGCAATCGTTCTATTTTCATTTACGCTCTGATTCTGTTTAGCAAAAATTCTTTTGTGCATGTGCTGGTATGTGTGGGTTCTCTTCGCTAAAGACATCAATAGAGTACGTGAGTCTGCATGTGTGAATGCATATGCAACTGTGAAGATCGTTTGCTTCGACTCTCTGACTTTAATGCTCACTTATTGCAGCTCATTATACGAACGTCAATCGTATCGCTCCCTAAACGATGTTTGGTTAACGAGCATCACACGAATAGTTCAATGCAAGTCAATTAGCTAGCGAGAGCAAAGAGCTTGAAATTATGATTTGTTTACTTTGTGCTCTTTGATTGCTAAAAATGATTTATACAACATATATCTTAGTTTTGCTAAATTTAACATACCAGTCGCATATTTATATTTCTTTGAATTTAGTTTTTTATTTATTTTCCTTTCATTTTATTTTTAATTTTTTTTATGGTATTTTCCTTTTTTCTTCTTTTTTTTAAGTTTTTTTTTTTCTTTTTATTTTTATTTTTATATATTTTTGTCATTGGTTCATTTATTTACTTTCATTCATCACTCTGTATAACAATTACCAACAATTCTTATTTTACTTATTTTTTACATGCATCACACTGTAACCCGTTAAGCTGCCAATCGATCACAGTTTAGCAGTTCAACTCCACATAAAAAGAGAGAAAAAGTGAAAAAATGCTCGACTAACAAATACGCTGCAAGTAAAGGTGATCGACTAACAAATACTCAGTATCTCACATTTGAACTAAGTGCAAACTAAAATTAATTAGAAAATATATTTTTATGCGTCTGACTTGATTAAATATAAAACATATGAATTCTTTTTATTTACTTGCCAGATTTTAAATATAAAACATAAATAATTATTTTTATTTATTAATTTTTTTCTAAGAGCAGGTACCTCAGACTCTAGTGGACGTACACAAAAAAAAAAAAAAATAAATAAATAAATAATAATAAATAAATAAAAAGCCAGCAAAAATCATAACTAAATAAAAACATAAAACCAAAATATTTTTGCAAACAATTCCAATGCTTTGCTACATAATGCGCTTGACTTTTCGACGATGAGGGCAAAATAAAAAAATTCCAAAAATATATGTATATACATACATATATGTATGTAAAATAAATCTGTGTAAAATGTAGTACAAACAAAATATTTGTATTCCGCGCTTCCGTTTCCGTTGCGTGCGAGTTTCAATTATTTGTTAGAAGCCTTTCCTCTCGCAACAACTGATTCTCTCTCTCTCTCTCTCTTTCTTTTTCGCTCTCTCTCTCTCTCTCTCTGTCTCTCTAAATTTTTTTTTATACATTTTTGAAAAGCAGCGCAAATATTTATGCGTGCCTGAATTTTAGCAATTTTTTCTTGCTGACTTGGCAGCGTGTTTTGTCCTAACTGTGTGTGAGTGCGTTTGTGTGTGTGTGTGTGTGTGTGTGTGTGTGTGTGTGTATCTGGACTTCCGCTGAGCATTTGCTGCAGTCGCCGCGGCGGCCATTTCAGAAATTTATTAACCAGCGGCCGACGCTAGACGCATCGCATCGCATCGCATCGCAACTGGCAACTGGATTTTCAGACTGTGCAGCGACGCATTCAGTTGGAAATTTATGAGGTAACATGGCACAGAGATGCCAGTTTTGGCGACTGCACACCTGCAGCTTTTACCATGTGTATGTGTGTGTGTGTGTGTGCGAGAGATTTTGGTTGGGCAGCATGGCCGCTAGACAAAAGCGTTAAATGAGCGTGGCAAATCCTTGTTTACAGCGTCGAGCGGCCAGCGGATTACACGCTCGATTGTTTTGGCCACCCGAGCCACTGCACTGCAGCCAGGTCCACGACCAGGCCCAGCAGCCCGACAGCCAGTTTGTTGGCCATTGTTGTGGCATTAAATCTCACGCATGCGACGGCCTCGCAGCGATCTGTTTTCTGGTAATTATGATTTTTCGCCTTTTTGCCTGCCATTGTTGTTGTAGTTCATTTTTTCGCCTTTGTTTTGCAGCTGCCTCAATTCGCATAAATTGTTGCATATTTGAAGGCGCATTCGAGTTTAACATGCGCATAACTTTGCATAATTTGTGGCATCGTTATCTGCGACTGGCGACTGCCATTTTTGGCTTACGCTTTGGGTTTGGGTTTTGGGCTTTGGGTTTTTGGTTACGTGTCTATTGCAGTTTGTGACATTACCAAAACTAAATGCCATTCTTTTTTTCTTTTATCGTGCTATGTGTTGGGCTGGTATTTTTGACAGTTATTATGCATTTGTTGCTGGTATTTTCTAATTGCGTTTGTTTTAATTTTTGTCCATTTGCAATTTACAATTTACAATTTACATTTGCCGTGAGATTTTATATGCAATGGCAACAAATGCCAACAATTTATGGCTCTGTACAATAATGCAAATTTCTGTTTAGCTAGTTATATGATTTAATTATTTCACGCTTGCAAATAGAAAAATATAAATATATTTATTCATTTGGCATTACAAGTTGTGTTTCGCTCGAATTGTGTGCAGCAAATAATATTTGTTGTTGGCAGTAAACGTAGTTTTTACGCATGATTTGAAACAAATTTATAACATTTATATTTAAGCATTTTATACTTT
Organism: Drosophila buzzatii; assembly: GCA_035045845.1. Lineage (NCBI taxonomy): Eukaryota > Metazoa > Arthropoda > Insecta > Diptera > Drosophilidae > Drosophila > Drosophila buzzatii. Next base: position 5,325,664 of record JAWNOS010000244.1, on the reverse strand, counting down.
ATTTTTTAAATAGTCCGAATCATAAATAAAAATAAAATTAAATTTAAAATATTTATATTTAAATAAATAAGTTTTTATATTTATAGGATTTTAAAGAAAATCCAGCATTATTTTGAAAATGCTTTTAATTGCCATAATTAGTTAAGCGCAAGATGCCAAGCCTCTAGTCGCTTGAGTTGCATTCAATCTAGTTCTTCCTCAGGCACACAGTCAGCGGAGAGCAGCAGTACTAAAGGCAGTCGAAAAATGACTACATATATGTAACACTCTTCGTCTATTTCTCTCTTTATCTTTCCCTGTCCATCTGTCTGTCGCTCTCCCTCTGTCTTGCTTGGAATTGCAAAAATCTTGTCAGCAAACATTACTCGCTGCCTGTCGCTGGCGCTGCTTCTGCTGTTGGCCCAAAGCTACTAACTTGAAATTGCTTTCGGCAAATATATTAGCCTCTTGATAATTTTCAACAATAAATTCTTTGGCACACACACTCACACACACGCATGCTGTGCTGCGAGGGGGCATGGAGAGTTTGGCAGCCACTCAAAGCAGCTAAGGCTGGCTGCATGACTGCATAGGGACCTCCAATGGATTGTGCAGCGCTCCAGAAAGTACAACAAAAGTCGCTCATGTTGCAAGCTGTCAGTGCAACACTTGTCGCATGTCATTGCCGCAGTTGCACTCGCAATGGACACATGCGGAGCGGTGCGGCAACGAGAGCGAGTGTGTTTGTTGCAGAGTTTGCTGAAGACAGCGCACAAGACGAAAGTCAGCGAACAGCAGCTGAAATGCAATTGCAAATGCTGTTTGCAACATGGGCAAGTAGTGGAGTTGGTGGGCTGCAGTCGCTCGGTAATGATAAAATATATTTGTTAAATCGAGAGCACTGAGAACGTAAAGAAATTCGAATGCTCTACATGAGAATATTCCATAATCTCTATGAATATCCATTTAGCTTATAATAGTATTTGTTAAATTAAAATTATTGTTTAAAAATTAAATATGTATTTTATATAGCTTTCATGTAAATTGATTATCTCCTGATTTTATTATTAAATTAATTATTTTATATAAAATCGAAACTCCTGCTTATCAGCCTTTATCCTAATCAGCTTTATTCCTAATGGAATTCATTAAAGTAGAGCAACGCATTCTGGCTTCATAAAGTCGAGTTCACATTAATCGAACTGTAAATTGAACAGCTGCAAAGCTTATATATTTCGGAAGCCCTCTTAATAATCATCTTAATTTGCTGCTTCTGCTACGAGAAGAGCATTTTAATTGTGGCACAGCTGTGGCTCGACTGTGTCTCTCACATTGTTGCCGCATCATTGTTGTAATTGCAGCCGCCGTGGTTCGGCTGCCCCACTCCCTCTCGAATCTTGTGCTTGTGCTCCGCTCATGTCTTTGCTTTCACATGGCTGGCTTTTGTTTTAACACAACTAATACAATTGCACCGTGGGGAAATGTTGGCTCCATCTTTGCTGGCGCTGCTGCTGCTGCTGTTGCAACGTCAGCGGCGTTGATTTTATTTGCTAGCTAGCAAAGTGGAGCTGGCGCTGAGGCATTCCGGGCCAGAGTCCCGACATTGTTACTAACTTAATAAACTTGTCAAAGGTACAAAGTAAGCGGCGTGTTAGCAACTTGCCACGCCCACTGCAACAGCCGCTGACGCTGCATTGTTGCTTGATTTTCATTTGGGGATTTGCCGCCTTCAGTCTGAGTGATTAATTTCTTGGCTTGATGTGATTTACTTACAACTGCAAACGCTGCCGCATCTGCACCGCCAAGCACCACCAAGCGAATCACTCTATTAATGTCATGCATTAAGTTTTGCCCTGCGTCTTCTAATTGACTAATGGCGGCTTAGAGCGGCTTTTGACAGCCAGACCCTTTGAGATTTATGTGCTTCTAGCCGCTGGTGGGACACATAAAAAGTGCCAACTCCCGCCAGCAGCCAGACAAAGTCTGTTGACCTTAAACCTGAGCCATCACAACAGCAAACAGCAACAAAACAGTTGCGGCCATATATAAGTTGCAGCCTGCCAAGCGACACAATGTATGCAACAATAGCCAACGACCAAAGATGCAACCATAAAAACGAGGCATCACTTTTACTCACACAACACCATGGCCGTGGCAAAAATGTAGGGTATCGCAAGCCATGCATGGAAATATATGAAAAATTGTATATAAGAAATCCGATTTCAACGGAATATTTGTAACTCTAAATAAACTCTAAGCCTTCTCATATGTATACGTAAAAATGGGCATAATTAAGAGAGTCCAGCGTATGACTTAAATAAATAAACAAATTTTAGTTTAAGTATATATCTAATTTGTCAGATTGAAATTATGAACTAAGCTTAAAATACAGGGAAATAAAGTACATTTAAATTTATTTTAAAATTTATATATAATTTTTTATTAACATGTTCTTATAATAAACGAAAGTTTATATAGAACTATTTAAAAAAAAAAAATATTATATAGATATATTTAAAAATTAATAATAAAAAATAAAAAAATACTCTAATTACAATATGAATGCATGTGCATAACTTTTACAAAGATCATCTCTATATATAAAATAAAAAAAATGTATCTAGACAATCTCTTAGTCCTCTCATATTTTAACTTGAAATTAAAAGAAAAAATAATATAAATAAAATATATTTAAAACTTACTTTCTAACATGTATTTACAGCATTCTTACATGATTATTTTTATTTTTATAATAATAAATATTTTAATTATTTTATTTAGTTATTCTTTTTTTTTAGAAATATTAAAAAAAAAAAAGAAACCACCAGAGACTTATTTATTTTGGAGTTAGTTCTTGTTCTTAAATATACAAATTAATGAATTCTCTATTGCTGTTTATAAATTTAAGTTTGCTCATAAACAAATACAAAACAATATAAAATATGCTTATAGTAATTACATTATTAAACCAAAATCATCTATAAATTTGCATTTATTGCGCATCTATTACGCCCTGAAGCAGAGTATAACATTTTGTCATAGCTGTCGCGTCGCATAAGCGTTTGTTGCCTAGATGAAACTTAAAACCGCAAGCTTTATGTCTGGCACTTGTCGCCTTTGAACATATTGCACAATAAAAGCTAGCAAATTGCGCGTAGACAAAAGCTTAGCCCAGCCTTATGCTTAAAGGCCGAGTCGTGTTGCCGTTGGGGTTGTGGCAGTTGTGGAAAAACAGTGCGACAAATTTGTACGGCAAATAAAGCCAAATGCAATCGATAGATGCGAAATGTCGCTGAGATTGCACAGTCGTCTGATTCTTGCTTATTTCTTCTTTATTTTTTGATGGCACAAACAAGTGCAGCAATCAGGAAGAGTAGAGCGTGTGAGAGAGAGAGAGAGAGAGAGAGAGAGAGCAAAGACGTGCCTGTCACATTTGGTGTGTGCAATACGCCAAATGGCAGCTGTTGACAGCCAATTTGGTGGATTTTTTGTATACAGCGATGGCATTTCTTAACTTACGGCGTACAATATTCAATTTAATTTTCGTATAGAGTAAACAGCAGACAGCGAATACAACAACAGTAGCAACAGCAACAGCTAGTCAACATTGGCAGCAACAATGTTTGCATGCGCCGCCCACAAGTATGCAACGCTTTTTGCCAAAACCAACGCACACACACACACACACACACACACACAAGCGCAAACGCAGACACTTACACCTGGGCCAGGTGCTGGCTGAAGCGTCAGTTAACTGCCAAGCCAAGCCGCAGACCAACAGCCGAGGCACGTACACAAAGTGCAGCCGTTGTTGTTGCTGTTAGTGTTGCAATTCCTGTTGTTGTTGTTGTTGTTGTGTTAGTTTCAACTATTATTTGCCCATCAACAACTTGGCCTGCCCACTCGTTGTTGCAATTTACACTACACAAGAGCAGCAAGAGCAACAACAGCAAGAACCACAGTGCAAACAACAGAGAACAACGGCAACTGTAAAATAAACATCGAGAAGAGTAAAGTAAGTACAACAAGTCGAGCAACGCACAGATGTTTTCTTGTTTATATATCTATATAAATATATATATAGAGCTCGCATCGACTTTTGCATAATGTTTTTCTGATGAAGTTATTATCATCAAGAAAAAAAAAAAAACTCACAAGAACTTTCTCAGTTTAAATTGCAATAAATTAATTATCAATTGCTTATTTGCTCCTATTTTATTTTATGCTACTGTGACAGTTCTCATAATTTGATTCGATATTTGCATTAAATTCAATATAACGTTAAATAAAAAAGTTGTTTTTCCAATGAAATATATTAAATGTATTCAATGAAGTCCTTTTGATAAAACTCTGTAATAAAATTTGGAATCGTTTGCCATAATTCCTTTGAGCTCCACCCTTGCATACGCTTTTTCTGCAACTCTCATTATTTGTTCTCTCTCTCTCTCTTTTTTTGCCCACCGTGAAGTTTAATAAATTTCAACTGTGTGCGTGATGCATACTATCATCCACAGTTTTTTTTTTTTTTTTTTGCCGGGCTGCCTCGGAAATTGTTCTCGACTGTGGCCGCTGGCAGGCAAAGCGGTTATAATTGCATTACGCCAAAAGGTAGTCTAGCTTTTTGCCCCTCCATTCACGTCGACTGTTTGCACTTGCAATTACAACTCAATAACTTTTGCCGGCTGGTTGTTAACTTTTGCGCCATGTTTGTTAATTTTGTTGCAGTTTTTGGCTCTTTGGCGCTGCTCCTGCTGCTCCTGCTGCTGATATTCCTGCGAGCAACCGCCAGCTGTTTACCCTTTATTTTTTTCCTACAATTTAACTCGTTAGTTAAAGCACGAGCAGCAGCCCTCCCAAAAAAAGTGCAGCACTGTAATTTGCATTTGTATAATATTTCGCGTGGGCGAGGACGTTGCCACAGAGCACAAAGTTGTAATTAGAAGTCGGCCACACAGCAAAAAATAGAACTCAACTCGTTAGGGGCAGAGGGCAGCTGCAGGTCCTCTGACAGATGAACTCTTAAAATGCTTTTGACATCAGAAACTATCAAATAATAACGATTATCCTATTTGCATAATGCGGCATTTAAACGACAAATAAGCAGAAGCACAAAAGCCAGACACAGAATGGAAATGAGAATAGCGCTGCGAGTCAGACAAAGAGAGAGTGAGAGAGAAAGACGGAGAGAGATGGGGAGAACGGACACTTGAGACGTCTGACAGGAAGATAGAAGACAGCGTCCGAAGGGTAAGAGTGAGCTGCCAGCGGGGACAAAGGACAAACGTAGTGCAGGCGGCAATAAAAAGCAACTAAGAATTTTCCCACTTCAAATAATGCATCAAAACTATGAAATACCCTATTATCAACAAAGTAAGAATTAGAGAGATGAAACATAGAAAATAAAATGTTTAATCTGTTTCAATTTCTCTCTCATGTAGTGCTAAATTATAGCATTATTTATTAATTTATTTATTAATTTATTTATTAATTTATTAATTTATTTATTTAATCTTAATCATTTATTAATTTATTTAATCTTTAATAAAATTTTATAAAATAATTTGTTGTACAACAAAATTCTTTAAACATTTATTAATTTATTTAAATTTTATTAAAATTGTATACAATGTCTATCATATTCTCTCATTCTGTGTAAACAAAAATAAATACATAAATAAAAAATAATAATAGTCATAATATAATAAATTCCCATTTCATTCAATTCTCATTTAAAATTTTATTTAAAACATATATAGATTTTTCTCTCTTTGCGAGTGTTAGTTACTTTCAAAATATTGTTCTTAAATGTTTATTGTGTTGCAATTTATATTTCCAATATATCAAAATTATTCTATTATTCTTTCACATAAGCTGCTTTGAAAAGTTGAAGCAATTTATTTCTATTTAAAGCGAAAAATGTTTTAATTAAAAATGAATTCAATTTATAAAAAAATTCCAACTAAAACTAAAAAATTCTAACTAAAAACTGTTATTAAAAAATAAATATATCTTGATCAACATAAATACTTCCGCCCCACGAAGTTAAATGCCCACATATTACACAATTAGAGGGTACAAATATTAAAATGCGAAAGCAGCGAGACAGCTTAAAGGACCCAAAGGAAGCGCTAGTAGCTAACGGGCCGCACAAGAATGCAATTAAAGTCAGAAACTGCAAACAAGTTGGCAGCTCCGACAGCAGCATTTAGAGTTGGCTGACATTGGAGTTAGATATGGTAAAGTAGCAGTTGTTGTCACTTACCTGGCCATTCTTGTACCACATGCTGGAGGATATGTCCAGGTCAACCTCGCACATCAGCCTAATCTCTGAGTGCTGCTCTGCATAGACCACCGACATCTCCTCGTCCTCGTAGGGATTGGGCAGCACAGGACGTAGAGGCAGCGCCCGCGGACCTTCCAACGCCCCATCATCGTCCATTAGATCTGCCTCGTCGCGACTCTTGGCAAACAGATCGCGCGTGGCGGTGCCACTATCAAATTCTTCCACATCATCTATGATGATGACGGGCTCCTTGGGTTTGGGCTTCATATCCTCTGGGGCCAGATGCACTGTGGACCGAGCGCGTTTCGCTTTCATCGTAGTCAAAAGCCCACCGAGCGTTCTGTTAGCATACGCCGTGACTGTCGCACTGGTTGCCACCGTGGTGGCACTGGACATGACCGTGGGCAGCTCTAGCTCCTCCTCCTCCGTCTCCCTGCGCAATCGCGGCTTAGCCTCCTTATGCAGGACTGCACGATGCGCCTGGTGCACGCGATGATTTTTCAACTGCGCCTTCCATTTGGCCACCTTTGCCTTGGCGCAGTTCTTGGCACACTTGGAGGGCTTGCTGTTGTGACCCGCCGCCAGCTTATGGTCAACTGCCAGCTGGTGCATTCTCTGTGCATCCGCCGCTAGTTCCAACGAGCTCTGCACCAGATGCGGCTTCTGCTCTGATATGCTGCGCCATTTGCTGGCTGCGTGCTCGGCGGGTGTCGTCTTCGTCAACGATTTGGCAATGATATTTTGTTGCTGTGTATAGGTGGTGCCTGGAAGAGCAAAAATTTATTGAATATATTAGTAATTAATTAAATAATATATAATTAATTGATATATGTCATGTATCAATATTTGGTGGCGTTTGCTCAGCATGAGCTCTTTCCATACGCGCTAGAATTAGTTCCCTTTGTTGCTGAGCTTGTTCAAATTAATTTGCTTTCTCTTTATTTCATCTCGAGCGTCTAGCTGCTGCTTCTATGTTACTCTCAAGCAAACACACACACACACTCACACTGCTTTTCGACTAGAGGCCTACATGTCATCTCATTCTCTCGCAGCTACACGCGTGAGCACTTTCAGCAGCAGCTATAGTATTTGTCTCACTCTCGTGAAATGCCAATCTGAGTACTCTAAGAAGCGTGCTGCCAACTTGAGTAATAAATCCAATACTACTCTGACAATAGAATCTTATATTGTCTGATTAGACTCTCTTACTCTACAATGTCACGTCTTATTATATGCGCGATTCGACTTTTATATTTATATATAAAAGTTAATCATTATTTTCCGTTCTGTTCTCTTGTGGCTTAGAATTTAGTAATTAGTTAATGTTCTACTGCTCTTAAAAGATCTCAATTACAGTTCAAAAAATCCTTACACCTAACGCTATCAATTTGCTCCAGAAAGAAAGAGAGAGGGAGAGAGTGTGAGATGCAGTGACCCAAATGTGAGTGCAATTCAATTTTTGCACGTTTCTGGCTGGCTGCCTGGGACAATGCCTGACCGAAAGTGATGCAAAAATGCCAATGGCAATACTTTGGGTATGGGAGTATCAATTACATTGCACTGCAACGTGTAAATATCACAGAGCACATGCGCTTACAAGGCTCATGCATTTATTTATGATATTTTACGGTGGTACGCCGTCCCGCCAGCCATCCTAAAAATGGGCTGGCTCCATTTGGGTTAGTCTGATTGAGACTCCTGACTAGAGAAATGTGTTTCTGTGTATGCATGCAAATCCTTTGCTAATCCTTTGCCATGCAAAGCAATTTTCAAGCCTAACTTTTGTTTGGCTGCCAGTCTCCACAATGAACTAGACGCAGTCGAATCTACTCAAACTCTGGGGCTGTTGTCACTTTGGCAACTCTGGTTATTGTCTAGCAAAGGCTGTTACTGCTACTGTTGCTGCTGCTGCTGTTGCTGCTACTACTGCCAGCTTCTGCTGTTGTTGATAAATTTACACAAGTGTATGACAAGCTTTCAAATGGTAATTAATATTCATCTGAGACGGGGGCCATCAAAAGACAACGCGTTCCGTAACTCGCACCCAGTCACACACTCTGTCATGCCAGCTCTGTCTGGCATGCATTTGTCCAGCTCCCACACATCGAGGGAGTCAACTGGCAGCTAGGCGCATTGGCATCCAGTGTGGTTAGCTGACAAAAGCAGTGGCAACTCCTGCTGCTTGCATGCAACCCTATTCTGTTTTGGGCTCCATGGCCATTGTCATTGTCTTTTGTCTCAGCCCTTTTCTGGTTTGGGGGCGGTGTTGCTATTCTTTTTCCAGGGGGGCGTGCCTGTGGTTGTGTGTGTATGTGTGTTTTTCCTGTTGCTGTCGGTGTTTGTAGCTAAATTAAAGTTGTCATTTTTCAAGTGAACGCACAAAAGTATGCAATGCGCCTAATAAATTTCCACTCAGCAACTCTGGCAACCCTGTGCCAATGCACGCTCTCTCTCTCTCTCTCTGTCTCTAGGTTGCTCATCCTGGCTAAGGCGCTCATAGGCATAACTTAACAGTCCGACCAAGTCATTTGCACAGTAGGCGGTAGCCTTGTGTGTGTACTACGACACACACACACACACACACACACACACACACTCGTATGAAGCACTCACCCAATTCAGAGAGGACAGGCTATGTTAAAATGTTTTCACAACAGCTTAAAAGTCTGCTACACTTTTTGCATAGGCAGCCAGCCAAGTGGTATGTCTGTCCGTCGCCATGCGTGGGTGTGTGTGTATGTGTGTTTGTGTGTGTTTGTCTTGTTTGTTTACATGCAGTTGTAGTTGTTTGTGCTGTAACTTAAGTTGTAAATGAAGATTGCGCCGGAAATTGCACAAAACTGACAGCGTCTTCGCTGTGCGAACAACTACCCAGACTACCCCGGCTACCCAGACTACCCAGGGCCCAATCCTTGTCCTTCCTATCTTCAAGTCGCCGCTGCCGCACCGCGAGCCCCGCTCGATGCAAAAGCTCTTTATGTGCGTGTAAATTTAATGAAGCTGCCACCCATGCAAGCGAACTGTGAGCTCACCAAAGAAAAGTGGGCGCGGCTCATGCTCATGCATTTTGGGGCGTTGCAAATTTCTCTGGCATACACGAAATACGCTGCATACGTTGCGGCGCATAAATTGCGTGTGCTGCTCCATACGAAGCTGGCTGGGGCCACCCACAGCTGCCTCCGATGTTGTTGTTTGGCAGTTAATAAAATTGTTAGTTTTGAGGCTAAACTTGTTGGCAGCGTGTTGCTCATTAGGCGGCTGAACTTGGCAGTCACAAAACTTGGGCAAGCAACTTGATTGGATAGGTAATACACACATATTGAGGTGTATTGGCACGGAAAGGTAGACGCGATAAGTTTGAATATTTACCGATAGAACTTTACTTTTAACTTGGATTATACACTTGGCGAAGAGTTTATGAAATGTTGTTATCAAGTCTATAAATGTGAGAAACATATAGCAAAGCTAGGATTAAAAGCTCTAAAAGTTACGTGAAATTTAAACAAGTCTAATTGTGAGAGACATATAGGAAAGCCATATCTGATCTAAAATATTGTTTTTCTCTTGTTTAGCTTTCAATAAAAACTATTAATTAAAGCAAATTAATTACAAATTAGCGACAGAGAGGGTTTTCATAGTCTGTAAGGTTAAGAATCATAATATATATCGATATATATCGATTTATATCTCACAATTCTTTTCAGTAAAAATTGAATATGAATATGAATATTTTCTTTAATTGGAGTTTTTTGTTCAGCAATTTTTTATTATGCCTGTCAAATCAATGCAATTTCGCTATAATTGCAATAATATTTGGAAAAAATATCACATGCAGAAGAAGAGTTGGAGAGAGCAGAGGAGAGTTGTAGAGAAAGAATCACTAAATGACAATTATGACCAGTCGACAGTTTGTGCACTATATGCATACATATGTAGATTGATATGTACGTAAATAGATACACTTTTTTTTCGATTTGGTCTCTGTGAGCTCTATCAATATGCAAAATGGCGATTGCATTTTCATAAACTGGCAAAGGGCGTACGTCCGTACGTATGGGGCCGCGTGCCTAGGGGCGTGACTGGGCAATCAAGCGCTGACATAATTACATGCTCGTATGCGAATATGTCAGCCTGATTACAGGCTCGCTCGTCCACTGATGAGGGCGGGCGGCGCTGTGTACATGTAACAAGCAAATTTCATTGATTTCCTTTTTTTTTTTTTGTTTTTTTTCTGCATTCACTGCACTGCGCCGATCGTTTTTGCCGGGCAAACATGCAAACGACATGCAGTTGAGTTGCATTTTTTAATGTTTGCTTTCCTTTTTTAATTTTTATTTATTTTTTTTATTTTTTATTTAACCTCTTTTGCATTGCTCTACAATGAAGCGTTGCCAGTGCTGCCTACACACTTCAACTCTTTTTTAATTATGTCAACAATAATTTAATGCACTCTGATGCTGTGTGTGTGTGTGTGTGTGGATCTCTGCTTGTGTTGCCAATAATAATATTATTTTATGTAAATGCCGTGCACTCTAATAAAAAATATTACTCTGCAGCAAAATGTAAAAAAATGTCATATGCTTATCAGCGCACATATAAGTGACGCAAAAAAAAAGTAGAAAAAGAAAACGGGATATATAAAAAATGCAAATCGGCCGCATGCATATTCAATATGTATTTTTTCTCGAATATCGCGTGATTGCACTTGAAAAAATATCCATCTGAGATATATATAAATATATGCATATAAATATATTGTAAGTATTTGTAAATTGTGAAATAATCGATACCAACTTCTTGATTTAAATATTTAGTTCGCTTACAATTTGTATATGCGATAAAAGGCCTTAGATAAGTAACAAAATATGAGTTATTACATGAGAGCATTCCTAATGTAATCTGTAAATGGTATAGAATTTAAGCGCTCATACATAATTTCATAATTTTTGCTATTAGGTGTCTTTCATTCGCACTGTGAGAAAACACTCAGAGAGCAAGCGATTGCATCGGTTCTTCGTTGAGTTCATTTGCGATCGACTCGGAAACGAAGCAAAAAGTATTTTGTGTATGTATTGGTGTGTATGCGAGAGTTGTGTTCGCTCAACACATTGTGCATGTGACTGTGAATGTGTATGTGACTGTTAAGATCGTTTGCATAAACTCTTTGAATTGAGCAAGCGTCAGTCTTAGCGCTCCCTAAATGCTGTTCGTTTATAGAGCATCACACGAATAGTTCAAGCCGAAACGAAAACAACCGAAGTCTCATGCTCAGAGCGAGAAAAGTGAGTAAAGACACTAACTTTTAACAGTTGTTTGAGAGAACTGCTTCTCCCTCACATCGTCATGCTATGGCTATTAACAGTATCATGCGCTGTTAATAACATAAATTAGCATTGAGCATGAACTGTTAATAGCATAACTTAGCATTGAGCCTGCAACACACAGTATTAATTGAAGAGCAAAAGTAAGCTTTGATATTGAATATAAGTAAATAATAATTATTATAAACATTTTATTTATTTTTTTTTATTAAATATTAAAGTTCAATGGCACAACAACGTTATGATGATAATGATGATGATGCTGATGTGTAATTAATAAATGATCAGATTTTGGATTGGATATATTTTTATTTCATTGATATTTATTATGCAAACTATATTTTTGTTTTACTGTTCAAAAGTTTTCTAATTAAATTAACAGCTTTACTTTCTCTGATTCCTTTGCATGATATTTACAATAATAATATTTATAATAATAATATTTATTTACAAATTTAATATCAAACAAAATACTTTTCCTGTCATATTTTCATGAATATTAATATTTGATATATTTAATAATTATATTTAATTATTTTCATCCAATTATTCGCTTCATTTAACTACACTCACATCATTGATTCTACACTTGAACTCCACTTGAACTTGAGTTGACGAGGTTTTAGTCTCCCTTAACAATCCGAGCAAAAGTATTTTTCAACAAAATCTCAGGCTAGGTATGTAAACATTAATTCACAGTGTAGTCAATATTCCGGCCAGCCCACCAACAGCCCCATCATTACGCAGACTTCAATTGTCAACACAATGGCATGAGCTCGGCATGCATCTGCAACGCCCTGTCGTATGCAACATGCACTATGCAACTCCTTTCAACGTCTTTGGCTCGTGCTGCACACACATGTGCAGAGCGTTGAGCGCAGAGCGTTGATTAGGTTAATGTCCTTAAGGCATAATGCCAGCTGGCTTTCCACTTTGCTCCCTTTGGAGACGCCAGTCAAAGGCAGCACTTTAAGCTGCCACGCCCACGTTGCTGTGGCTGTGGCTGTAGCTGTAGCTGTAGCTGTTGCGTCCTCTGTCTTCACGGTGCTCGCATGTGTAATGCACTCGCTGCAGCTGCAGTGGAAATTGCACCTGGACAGGGCTGGCTTCTGGCGTGCATTGTTTAAGTTTCATGACGTCGACAACTTTGGCAACCGCCACTTAATGCAAGCAAAGCCATGAGCAGCAGCCCGTGAGGTTGGGGCAAAGGCAAAAGCAAAGGCAAAGGCGTGGTCGTGCCCGTGTCTGTGCTCTGAGCCCAGTGCTCTGTGCTCTGTGCTCTGTGCCTGCACTTTGCCTCGGTATGCCGTGCGGCTTTTGCGGCAATGGCTGCGTGGCAAACCAGCAAATACTTGACAACAACAACAACAGCAACATGAACAACATGAACAACAACTGTGTAAACGCCAGTTGTGCGCGTTTTGGTATTTTTGCCCCCCTCTTCCAGCTGCAGCTCTTTCGCTGTTGCTCATTTGCTATTTAAACTAAAAGCCTTTTAATCGATTCTAAATGGGCTGCAAAATTATTGTGTTAATTTGCATTCGGCATTTGGAACTCGGTGCTCGGCCCCAGCCATGTAAACATTGCAATCGTCTTGCAAATTCAAACATTTTCCAGACAGTGCGCACACGACGTGTGGCCTTGTGGCTATGGTCGAGGCGGCAATACGAAATGGAAAGTTGCATCTCACATCAGCTTGCAGCACTAACAACTAAATAATTAATTAATTAATGTGCTACAAGTGCAATTCGATTGCCTCGTCGTCTCGAAAATACCTGTAGGTAATGCATACATTTAAATTTACTTATGCTTTATGAAACAACTCAAAAGCCACATATTGATTGGCATAAATCTACGAGACATCTTAGATTATTGACAAGTTTAAGCAACAATAATTGAATTCAGCAATCAATTAAAACTAAAAAAGCATTTCAATGAAAGAGTTTACTTGCAAGCGTAACTCTTCTTAATCATAGTTGAGTGGAAAATATAATAAATTCCTAAGCCAAACAATTAGTTTCTCTGAGACGAGCTAATTGATCTTGTGATTTCAATTAACAACCCTTGCAGAGCATATCTCAAGGTCAACTGAATGTGCTAATATTTTATTTAGTGTTTTGCTCTTTAGCATTCTCTTCTACGTTGTTAGAGTATTACGTGACAGTTTAGGAAAATGTCAGCTTCTCCACTGTGTCATTCGGCCAAAGAAACATTTTTTATTATTATGCATGTGAGTGAAGCTTTTTGCTGGCCACCTGCTTCCCGTTTGCCTCTTGTGGCACATTAGATGTGGCCACGGTCAGTCGCTTAATGTGCACGGCAATTACTGGGCACTAACACCAGTCACTGTACGTGTTTCTCTCCCTCTCTCTCGCACACACACACTCATATTCACTCTTTGCACATGTCGCATATTGCTTCATTGCACAGTAGCACAAACAAACGGAGCGTCGACAATGTCAGCGACATTTACACAATGTCAACTATAAAGTTACCATGGCATGGCAGGCAGCAGTGGGTGCCAGAGTGGGTTGAGCTGGGTCGTTGGGTCGTAGTTCAGGTGCAACTGGGCTACATTTGGACATGTGCGTTGGCTGCAGCTCTGCTCTGCTTTGCAATTGTGTCAAATTAATTGTCAACTGTTGTCCCAGCAGCAGTCTATCTCTGTCTCACTAGCATACCAGCTCTCTCTCTCTCTCTCTTTCATGTGTGTGCATGTGCATTTTATGCTGTGCCTGTGTCGTCTGTTTGATAAATTGCATTTAATGGTTGACGCCAATTAAGAACATTTTTGCTGCTGCTTCACAATTTTGTTGCTTCCAGCTTACAGCTACCAATTTCAGTTCTCTCTTTCTCTTTCTATCTTTTCTTTTTTGCGACTCTTCTGGCATTTTTTAAAGTCTGTTGGAACTTGCAAGGCAACGAGCCTAATAGAAATTGATAGGTTCACTTGCCAGCAGCCACATATATATATAAACCTTTATCTCATTTGCTCTTTCTCTCCTGCTCTCATCATCTTTGTGTTTCTCTCTCTCTCTCTCTCTTTCTCTGAGCTGGCCACGTGCTTTGCTCATATTTCTCACTTCAGCACGCGCACATTTCACAGAAAAAAACATCACATTTTATGCTCAACATTGTTTGAGTCTTTCGCTCTATATAATAAGTAGTTATAATGGTATCGTATCTCAAGGTAACTCTTGGCTTACACAATATTTATGTTTCGCCAGGTCTGAACGTCAAAAAGGTCAAACGTTTGTTTTCATCAGCATGCAAAAAGTCAGAAATCAGTTTAAAAAGTTAATTTAACTTTGAATTTCAGAGAATTGTCTCTAGCTACAAAATATCCTAAAATTGGGTGTGATATTTGTCTAGATAGCAAATGCGATTATTATATTAAAAATATATTAAATAATAAATATATTAAATATATATTATTAAAAAAAAAAATAATAATAATGATAATAATACAAAAATTATAAATAAATGAAAGTTATATTATAATAATTCAAATATTATTAAATAATAAATATATTAAATATATATTATTAAAAAAAAAAAAAAAATTATTATGATAATACAAAAAATTATAAATAAACTAAAATTGTATTATAATAATTTAAATAATTTTTTATCAAACAAAATTCTTTAAAATTCTAAAGAAAAACCTCGTTTAGCCTTGGCGTGAGGGTATTCCTGCACTTGTGTACGATTCAACTTTACTTTGCTGACTTAAAAAAATATTTTAAAAAAATAGAGCAGTATTCTCTCTTTATTTTTTTGTTACGGCTGGGGTCATTAGGCGTGGCAGCACTTAGCGGTTCTACGTGCTGTGCCCAGTGCCAACCACAAATTAAGTATACGCCATGTTGCGCTGACTAAAAGTATGCTGCAGTTTTGCTGCCTGCACAAACAAATGCTGAGACAACAAACCCACAGATGGACAGATAGATGGACAGCCAGCCAGCCATCCAGTCAGCCAGCTAGCCAGGCCGGAAACGAGAGGACGCTACAGTACAGTACGAGAATGCCCGCAGTGTCCTGGGCTACGTTTCGTTTTGTTTGTTGTCTGTTTTGTATGGTTGCGTGTGTCTGCAACTTTTGCTCCAGCATGAATTAAGCGCCAAAAATGTGCGAGGCACGTAAATAAGTCGGGACCAACGTTCGAGCAGCACGTGACCAAATTTCGATGGCAACTTTGTTGCTGGCGCATCCCAAAATGTTTCCATTCCCCTCAGCCCAAAACGTCCCTCTCGCTCACACACCAACACTCTGCACTTTTTCAAGTAGACTTTTAGACGCTTGCACTCGACTTTATCATGTTTTCATTTCGGGCGGCATTGCCTTTTTAATTTCTGCACATTTTGCTGGCTATGAACGCGAAATGGGGGCGTGGCTGTGCCACTTGATATACAATTTCTTATACGATTTTTTATTTATTTGCATGCAATTTGTTTACGTTTTTTTGCCGCTGCTGTTTGTTGCCGCAGCGCCGAAATTAATGCAAATAAAACGAAGCGTAGGGCAATAAAAGTTGTTGTAGCGATTTGCTGCTGATGTTGTTGTATTTGTGGTTGTATTTGTTGTTGCAGTGCGCAACATAATTTATTTACTTTTGACTTGACTTTCCTGCACTCTACATGCCCTGTAATAGCAGGCGCCAGCGGGCGTGTAAAGCAGCGAAATGCTGATTGTATTTTGTGAAGAAGTAAAACGCGCTTTTATATATTAAGCAAATTAATATTAAAATTTTACAAAATTATTATTTAAATATTATTTTTATTTAATATTGTTTAATATTATTTTTTGTAATATCACTTTTACAGGGTATCTGTGAGCCAATAGACTGATATACTAAGTTATATTTGCGCGTTGCGGGAAAAGCGCAATTAAAATGATAATTTCACTGTGTCGTGCCACGCCCCAAAGCGCCCCTGCGCCTTCTGCTCACATAGTGCACTGGAGCAGCAGCAGCAGCAGCAGCAGTTGAGGGACCATTGCATTTCGCACGTACTGTGAATTATAACCGTGCCGCATAAAAGTATGCTATAATTTTGCGCTTAAATGATGCGTGCTCAGTGCCTGCGGCCAGTCCTCATGCCGCATGCCCTCTTCCGGTTCTCCTCTCCCACATTTCGACGGCCATTTGGCCAGAATAGTTTTTTGTTTTTTTTTCCTTTTCCTCTATTTGAGCGGCCATCTGCACCCACTCCCGCTTATAGTACTACCTTCAGCCCAGTCTCTGCCGCTTTAGCCCTTCAGCAAATTTTATTGCATTCCTAGCACTCGACCATTTTTTATGCGCTTTAATTAATTCGCTTGGCCAAAAACAAAGAAAAGGGAACGAACGAAAAAAAAAAATGAAAACAAAAAACAAAGCAAATCTTATTAACTTTGGCTTCGCCTTTGCGTTCCGACTTATCTGAATGCACACAAATCCAATAAGACAGGCGTTCCAATAAAAATCAATAATCAATGTCGAAGGGCCACCCCGAATAAATGAAGAAATAGCCGTAATGCTTTGCTTATTACCTTCCAATTCATTAAACGTGCCATCAAGCCGACGTAGTCCCAACTCCGAGCCTCCCCTTGGCTGCAAGCCATCTCCCCCACCAGCATTGGGCAGCCCTTTTCACTTAGCGCTGATGGCGGCCAGCAAAAATTTTTTCTTTAGTGTGTGTGCGTGTGTGTTGGAGTGTATTGGTGTGTTGATTGTCTCTACGGCTCAGTGGGTATCTTTCTTCATTTTTCTTCTTCTTTTTCAGCCACATCAAACCGCTGTACATTGACGCACTTTGTGGTTCAGTGGCTTAAAGAAACACGGACCATGCGAAGGCGTTTAAAGAAAGCTGAGCATAAATATGTGTAAGAATTTTCTTTTCTATTTTTCCCTACAGTAAAGATGAATTTCCAGAAAAAAACAATTTATTTAAACAAAATTCAAAACGAGTTTTCATGAGAAATTATTATAAGGCATTATTCGCAGAATAATATTTTTTTCTTTGACGTCTTGCTAATGCCACATGCAAAGTCCAGACTTTTAGGCCTTTAAAATGTCTTGGACAATTTTTTAAATTAAATGAAATCAATTGAAGTCATTAAAAGTCACAAATTGCTAATGGCTCATTGCCTTGAGTTGATAATCGATTTGCATCTAAATTCAATTTAATTTATAATTTCATTAAAATTAATAAACATCGATAAAAATTCTTTGTACAAAGCATTTAAAATTTAATCAAACACTTTTATATTAATTTTCAAAATATTTACTCCGCTTGCATAATTTTGCTAGACACTGTAGCTGGCGCAGCATTCGTGGCATTTTTCCATAGATTCCTTCAGTCCACATTTCAGCTCAATTCAATTTAATTCAATAAATCACACGAGTGGCTCGTCTTCTAAGTAAAATATCCAGACACTTGGTTACACACACACACACACACACACACGAGCGCTGAGTTATACAAACAATGTCGATTTCGGTGCTTTGAACCACGTCCAGTCTGGGATACTCAATCATTTTTACACTCAGTCTGGCAGGCTGTCAGGCCGGCCAGTCGCTGCTTTCTTATCAGGCGTAAATAATCACAAACGTTGGCTAAATAATAAATACATGTATGGGATGTACTTGGTCATACGTGTTTATGTATATGTATATATATATGTATTTATATATATGCTTTACAGACCTTGGCCAGCCCGCCCTTTCGGCCCAATCAACTGGCATTAATAGCCTGGCGCAGTGAGGCACTTAGTCTGGGTGAGCGGAGGCCGTTTTTCGTGCGGCATGAAAAATGATGCAACAGCCGTCTGAGCAGCAGGCATTAAGGAGCGGTCGCATTTCCAAGCAATACGAAAATAAATATTAAATAATCATTTATTTTCGCAAAAGTTTGGTTTTCTTCGCTTTATTTCATTTTACTTGTTTATGTTATTTTTTTTTCGCCTCTGCTCACGGGCCGAATGCGCGTTATGGCGTATGAGGCGACAATTTCGTTTGCTTAATGCCTCGCTGGGCCGCTCGCATAGCAGATGGAGGAAAAATCGCAACATTTTGCTCTTTAACTGCTCTTTTTGTGGCTTGTCCAGAGCACATTTCATGTTCAATGGCTTTAAGACATAATTGCCTTTTGCGTCAAGTTTAATTAAAAACTTAATGAAATGCATGAATTTAAGTTCAATGAAATTGTATAAAAATTAAAATAAAATAAATAAAAGTTGAGGGGTGTAAGGAATGTAAAACTCTTATATAAAATGTCCAATATCTTTATTCAATTGGAATTTACATATATTTTTAGTAAACACGAGTATTTAAATTATAAATTTAATAAAAAATTTGAAGATTTAATTTTTATAGACAGTTGTGGGAAAGTCATTTTTCACTTTTTCTCATAATAAATACTCTAATCTATTTCATTAATTTTTTTTTATAAATTCTGAATAATTGTTTTATTTATTTATTTAATTATCTATTAATTTATTATGATTATTTATATTATTAATTTATTTTTTTTTTTGCTTTCATTTCATAAATACTCTAATCTATTTCGATAATTTGTTGTTTTATTCTACATAATATTTTATTTATTTTTTTTTTAATAAATACTTTAATATATTTCTTAAATTTTTTATTGTATCAAATAACTTTTTACTTTCTTTTTTAAGCAAAAATAAAAATTTGTAATATTTAATTTATTAAAAGTTTAAAGATATTTTATTAGCCCGAAGTATTTTACATTTAATTTATATTACATCTGCCGCTTGCTTTTTTTTAACTTTAAATAAAACAATTTGTAACATGTAGCTCCCTTCAGCCAACAGCCAACATTGCACCACAAAGAAAAACCACCATGGAAATGTGTGTTAAATATTATGCAAAAGTTGTAAATTGCGACTAAAAAGGCATACGTAAAATTGCAGACGGCAAAACATTTTAATAAACTGTGCTCATACATCAAATGCCAGGTAATACACACACACGCAGTCATGGCAACACGTAGAGCCACGCACACACACACACACACACACACTCACTTGCGCACGTAATTGGCGGCAAAACAATTAGTAAAATTTCACAGTTTAGAGTAAACGCTGTCTATGAGTGTATTAGAGAGTGTGTGCGTGTGAGTGTGCTTAAAATATTTGTACACAACACATGCATGCAGAGAAGCAAATAAAAAAAAAAGCGTTTGACGAGCTGCCTAACTTACAAGTTGAAGAGCAGCTGGAGAGCAAAAGAGTGGGTGAGTGGGTCGAGTGGGTCGAGCCGGCAACAGTTGTCTGCTGAACAGAGTGCGACTCTGGCAATCTCTCAAGTGGCAAAAGCCAAAGCATTGCAACTGTTGACACACTTTGGCAATTGCACTGAGTTGCTGTTGGGGGCGTGGCAGTAAAAAGAGAGAAAAAAAACATACAACATTTTACTCGTTGCTGGACCCGTAATAAATTACCGTAATTTCAAAAACACTTAGTGCATGTGGCTGAGCGATGGCTTCAACATGTGCAAGAGTGTTAGCGTGCGCATGTGTACGAGTGTGCATGTGTGTGTGTGTGCGTATGTGAAGCATTAGCATATGTGCATACTTTTTTAAGCAGCTGCAAAACATAGGCAAGCGACGTGTGGCAACAGCGAAGGAATTTCCGTTTGAAGCGCAGCAACTGGCAAGTTGCAAATGCCATACAAACACACTTACACACATACGTTCATACACCTGACTGTCAAGCCAGGCCCGTTGATTGGCTACATAAGCTGCAAAGACGTAGACCCACAGCATCGGAGCGAGCTGCCTTAATGGAAAAGCTATGCTGCATGTCACCAGCTGCCAACTGCCACTTGTCAGCTATAGCGCTATAGCTATAGCTATAAATGAGAGAGAGATCCTTTTGTATAAATGTTGCATGTGCCCTACTTATGGGCGCTACAGCGGCGCTCATATTAAATTAGCATGCATCAATAAATAAATGCATTTTTATCGCATACATATAAAAATCAATTTCAAATGTCACAATCGATAAGAGCTCTGAGAAGATTTCCTTTAATTATGTAAAATATGCATTAAATTAAATATAAAGAGTAAAATAAAAAAATAAAAAATAATTAAGAAAGCAAATGGAGCACAAAGAAGCTAATCTAGGTTAAAAAAAAAAAAATCAAATAATATAATCGAATAAATATAAATATCAATTTCAAAATGCTACAATCGATAACAGCTCCAAGACAACTCTCATCTATAAACATTGCAAATTTTCATTTAAAGCATACCAAATAGCTTATTATAAATAAAACTGCATCATTATAAAATTCTATTCAAGAGAGCAGCAAATGCCATTCCCTTACACACATTCAAGTCTGTTGGCAAACAGAGACAACTGACAACCAGAGTTGAACCTAATTAGGTAAATCTACCAGCCAACAGACATTGAGATAATATTAAAGAGCATGAGCATGCATACATATATTCCGCATGCTCTGCGCGTGCAGAAGAGAAACGAACTGCAAGTGGAGCGCCGAACTTTAAGGTCTATTTCGAGTTCAATTCAGTTGATATTTGCTGGGCCGTTTCGAGTGGACAGCAAATCAGAGTGTGACATCGAAACGTCTTCAATTTGAAATGACGAGGACAATGGGCAGTGACTGAAACATAGTTGGGATGTGAACAGCAGCAGGAGAGGCAGCGGCAGTTGTAACAGGAGTCGCAGCAGCGACCGCGTGGACCGCGTGGCAAAGGAATAGCGAACGGATATGAACTGCAAGTGCGCTGACTGTCAATGGGAATGTCAACGGGAGCGACGACGACGAGACGCCCAGAATGAGGACTACATCATCGTCATGCCGACGTTTGTTGTTGATGAGCTTGTTTTCGAGTGTCCACACACACACACACACACAGCAGGAGTAACAGCAGCAAGAAGGACAACTATGGAACATTGCACAGCTGGAGGTGGACTGCCCACTTGACGCTTTTACTAACCTTTTCAACTTGTTCAAACAAGTTGGCAACTTCATTCATTTTCTTGAAATGCTCGTCGCGTCCGCTTGTGCCGGTGTGTGTGTGTGTGTGTGTGGGTATGTGTCGCATTATCATGTTTGTACTTGTTGTTGATGCCCGCCCTTCGTGCAACAGTTGCAAGCACTTCAAGCACTGCAGTTGTTAGCGTGCAAAAGCGCCACCCGCCAAGTATCAGGCATACGTCAGGATAACAGGCTCAACCTTCATTCAATTTGTTGTCAACAATATTGGCTGCCAGCTTGAGGCATGCCTTTTAGCTACTGCTGCAAACATAACTGAAATGATGCGGAAAATTGTGTTTAACTTTTCTGAGGAAATATTTTCATATTCAGTTCTGCTGCTATGGCCAACAAGCTCTACTCATGGCCATAAATTTTATTAAATGAATACAAATTAAGTACAATGGATACTCGGTTAACGAGTGGATCGAATAAGAAACTTTTCGCATAACGAACACATTTATTAGGGAAAATATGTCTCTTGTGCTTTTTTTAAGATATTTATTCTATGCAAAATTTATATAAATAAATAGGCGAAACCACGCATACACATTACAGTGCTGTCCATTGACCGTTTTAGTATTTTTCTTATGCAGACTTTATCAGATGAAGAGGTAACAGAAGAACAACAAACATCTCCCATCAGAGAAATGCTCAAAGCATTGGGATTCTGTAACTTCATACAGAAATATTCAAAGATAATGCTGTCTCATTTTTAACAAATTTTAAAGCAACATTCGAAAGAAACGATTCTAGGCAATTTGAAAAATAAATAAATAAATAAACAAATAAAAATCTAGTTATGATTCCATCCAACAAGAAAAAATGTTTTTTTCCAATTTCCTCCTCTTTATCTTTTCTTTAAAATTTTGATGCATTTTATGCCATTTGATTTTAATAATTGTTTAAAAATAAATATATAATAGGTGTATTATTTATCAACCAGGAATGCAATAATTAATTAATTAATTTCTAATCATTATTTTATAGTTTATAAATTGATTTATATAAACAAAAGTGGTATCGCTGAACGAACAATATGCTGCAATCAATTGTGTTCGTTAACCGAGGCTTCACTTATGGCATTCGCTCTCGTTCTGCTCTTTCGCTCATTTGCAAAAAAATGTTGCCATTTATAGATGCTTCTCTTTGTGTAGGTTTGTTAATCAATTTCATTGCTCTTTCTTCTTTTATTCTTAAAGTTAAATTTGCATTGTCATTTAACTAACTTATTTAGCTTTAAATATTTAATAATCTTATACTAGTTGCCCACACAAAAACGTTTTCTTTAAATAGCCCAAGAATATCCCCAAAACTGTCGTCGGCCACGAACGAAGTGAAAATGAAAACAATTTGCCAGCCAAGGGCAATAAAGAGGCCGCATTCAAGGGGCCACAAATGTCTGATCATCCGAGTGTGTGAGAGAGTATTTGTATATATATATATATAGATGTATGTGTGTGTGTGCATTATGTGCTCTGTGTGCACACATGTGCCTCTCAGTGGCGCTTTATTGTGATGCGCACACGAATGTATATCTCGTATCCTTTTGCTTCTTTCTTTTTTTATTCTCAGCCCTATTTGTTTAGCCTGGCATTTTATTTTTACTGTTGATAAGCTGACAAAATTGTTTTGCTGCTTCTTATATTTTTGCAGGCTCGTTGACGCAGTTGTCGTTAAATGATTTTCTTCTTACTTTATGTTAACGGCCCACAGTGTGGCTGCGTAATAAAAGGGCCGCAGCAGATAATTGGCTCGAGCTACTAGCCAAATTTTGGAGCCAACTGCTTGTCGCATGAGCTGGCCATATACCATGTGAGCCAAGCACTTAAGAGAGATTGTTTTCGCTTTTCGGAATCTATTTTTTTGGTATTTTTTTGGAATTGTTTTTCTGTGGTCTGCTTCAAAGCCGAATCAAATCAGCTGCGCCCACACACACACACACGCAGGCAGTGGCTCACGCATATTGGAGAAAAAACATTCGGTTTTGGCTTTGCATTGATAAGCACTGGAAGCGTTTTTCAATTTCATGCACTTGACTGCGGCCGCTGGGCACTCGTCAAAACAAAAACAAAAAAAAGAGCAGCAAATCCCCCGCTTGATACCAAGCAAATCCTGCCCAATGGACATTTCCTCATCGCTGCTCACATTGCGTAAGCAAATGCGAATCTTCTATAGAATTTCGGTCCGTCCAAAATGAACGTTATGTATGTGCATTTTTCGGCTTGTGCCTCGCGCTTCGTTGGTTTTCAAAAATACCTTCAAAAAAATACAGAAAAAAATGAAAACAACATTTTTTCTAAGTTTTTTTGTGAAAACTGTGTCAACTGCTTTCATTTCGTTTTGCCTGGCAGGTAGACCCCCAGGCGGCCTCAGTCAAATGACGTTAGTTTTAGATTTTTCCCCACACAAGTTTCGGTAAAAAAAAAATTTTAAAAATACAAAAAAAAAAAAAAAAAAAAAAAAAATTATAAAAATATTTACTCAAAAAAAAAAAAAATAAAAATAAAAAATAAAGCCGAAAAAATGGCTAACTCTGACACGCCCAGGGCAGCTACAGCTGATGCAGACGTCTTGGCGCTGCAGCGATTGATTTCACGCAGCTACAAATCGATGGGCAAGCTGATTCACTTCTACAATGGCCAGTTGCGCCAGGAGCTGCGCACATTGGTGACCTCCCTGCAGGAGGCGGAGGACCAGCTTCCAATACGTAGCATCAGTGATCACAGCTCGCAGCTAACTGAGGCGCTCGACTTAAAGTGGTGAGCAATGATTGATGTTGGTCAAACTGACATTCGCATATTAACAACTCGATGTCTACTACAGCTTAGCAGGTTTCGGTAAGCTGGGCCACTACGTAATGATGAGGCCCAGTTGCAGCAGTCTCGATTTGGATGGCACGCCCGAATTGAGGCAACTTTAAGTAAAACTAAACTTATTCACAGAAATTCCTCAAGAAATGCCATTAAGCGCATTGCAGTACCTAACGAGAGGCTGCTACATATATTGACGCTTATTCACTTTACGAACGAGTTTCCCATATGAGTAAATAATTTTATTATCATGGTATTTCAATCATTTATGCAAATTATACAGTCTGTTCTAAATATTTGGTCTACAAAAAACGCTTTCACATATCCAATAAAGCTAAATAAATTATATATTTTAAATGTAAGAAAAGTTTGGGTGCATTTCAAGCACAAGCATTATAATTATAAGGTCTTGGCTTTGCGGTCATATATCCCTATATATATATCCTTGTAATACATATATTTATTTTATGTAGTTTTAGTTTTTTAATATGAGCATTTGAGATGACCGTTTTGGGTGGCGTCTAGCCATGGCAGCATCATTCATTCTATGAAGTTAATTAACATGCTGGCGCTTCCAGACGTAAGGTGAGCCTACAGGGCAGACATTTTTATGGCGCATTGTTAACGCGCATTGCATGAGCCACGGAGCACACTCGCACACACACACACACACACACACACACACACATACACACAAAAGAAACAACAGCAGCAGCAGCAGCAGCTAGGAGCCGACTGGCAATACAATTTGCTGTGACAAATGCGGCCATAAACAAAAATGGCGACGCCGCCATTTTCTAGTGCAGCGACAAAATGGCTGCCAGCTAAAGTGCCAAGCGTTGGGCGAGAATTTCATTTGGACGACCTTTTATGGAATTTATCACACGCGACCCTCGCCTCTGACAGCGGATTTCGAGTGCAGTTGGCTTGCCTCCAGGCCCTTGGTAATGAAATTTCGCTTTGGCTATTACATATAGCCCAGGACAATTTGAGATGTCGTTGGGTTACGGCCACTAAGCGCTGAGCATATGTTTTGGGGTAGTTAGCAGTACAGTATGCCAACAGCTCGAGTGGCTGCTGCACAAATTGTTGGGCCTCGGCCCTGGCCTCAAATCAATTTTATTGAGCGTCAGCGACAAGCGGAAAACAAAGCACCACAAATTTATGAAAAACTTGCACAAGAAGTATGAAAATAATGTGAAGAAGCAGCTGTATAGTGTAACGCATCCTAAATACCCTAATAAAGTACAGAGTTAGTCGAGCAGTTGGGAATATTTTGATATGAATAAAATATATTTAGTTTTTTTTTTATATTATAATTAACAAATTTTACTATATTATTTAATATTTAAATATGAATTAATTGTATTTATATAATTCGATATTATAAATATATAAAGTACATTTTCTGCTAGCTCTATCTACTTCCTGATCTCAGCTCAGTCATATTGCCTCTTGGTAGCGTATTAAAGAACATTTTGCACAAATATTTTCATGGCTCGCAGCTAAAATGTTATTAAAGTCAATAACATAAAGAAGAGAACAATATTTTTGATGTGGATGGTAGCTGAGCCGAAGCCAAAGTAACTTTGCCAAATAAAAGCAAATCGACGACAAAAAAAAAAAAAAAAGCCATTGGCTAATGTCAGTCATAAAAAATATAAAAAATGACTTGTAAATAAAAAATTTATACATTAACATAAATTACGCAAAGAATCGAACGAGGAATGAGATGAATTTTGGCGGCACTTAATAGCAGTTATTTGAACAAGTTAGCATCACCAATTGAGCAAACAGCTAGGCGTTGCTTTAGCTGTCAGGCTGAACTGACATCTTGAATTAGAATGAGTAGGCATTTTCATTTCAGTTTCGTTTCGTAAAGGTCAACAATGAAAGTTTCTACAAAGGAAGGCTCTGCAGAATCAACTAGCCCGCCGGTGCGTCCCATTCGCGGTAAGCCCGAAAACTACTGGGAACTCTGCCAAGCGCTCGAGTCAGGCAACGATACCGATGATGATGAATTCGAAACTGAGATGCAGCCCGCTGCACTGATGAACAGAAGCATGGCTGAGCAGAAGGAGCTGGAGTTCAAGGCATCTGTGGCCACCAAGGCAATTAGTCGAGAGCGTCAAAATCGAGCTCATACTGAGATTCTGCTAGGTGAGAAGGAGCTGCCGTTTGCTCTGCGTACACTGGCACGCGTCTATGACTTCCAAAACTGTACATTGCTTGACAAGCCTCGTGAGCCGGCTGTGAAACCAGTGACCGTGGTGAGCCAATTGCAGCCACCGCAGCTGCGAGAGGTGCCCGTTGTGCCGCCGGAGCTAGATACGCTGGTCGTGGATATGCCGCAACAGCAGCATCAGCAGACTCCCATGCAGCAACAGAAGCAGCAGCAGCAGCAGCAACAAAATCTGCAGCAGCAACAGCAGGAGCAGCTAAAGCAGCAGCAAGCATCAGAACAGCAACCACAACAACAGCAACAACCGAAAGAGCAGCAACAAGTGCAGCAACCTACTGTTCCTCAACTTCCATTTCCTCCTGGTCAATTACAAGCTAGTACGACTCCTCAACTACTTGCCCAATCCTATGTACAAAATACAGTTCCGCTCCCCCTGTCCATCAATCCGCCCAATTATCCAGTTTTGGGTTTACCTGCTCAACCGGCGAGTGCGCAGGAACCGCAACGCTTGAGCCAGGAGCTACAATCCAGATTTGTTCCGGCCCAGAGTACTGAGAATACTTTTCAAAACTATCCACCTGGCGTGAATCCAGTCCGATTTCAAAATAGACCACCCTCCAGACATCGTCCACCACAGTTTGTGCCGCCACCTCGCCAGCCGGTGCACCGCCAGCCGCTATATGCGCCACCACAGCGCCAGACAACGCACACGCCAATTCCGAGCGGATCACGACCAACGCGCAAACCTATTATTGTGGTACCCAGTGAATTCACAAGTTTGGTTACTCTGCACAATGTGCAGCCACTGCTGCAGGAGCAACGCTTCGTGCCGCCGGCCGTAATGAGGCGCTCGGAGCTGCGCTTGTTGGAAGAGGTCAGCATTGAGCATATGTTTCGAGGCGAAAAGCAAACCTATCGAGTTCTGGACAATGTGACCAAATTAACAACAGATGAATGGGAACAGGTTGTGGCCGTCTTTGTCTTTAATCCCCACCAGCAGTTCATTGGCTGGCCCAATCACGCCGACCCAGCGGCCATCTGTCAACAGATTTGCGCCTTCCATCTACAGTACAAGGACAAACCCACTTATCGCGAACTGGAATCACTGAAGCTCAACATACTGAACATTCCGGAGGATGACCGCAGTCAGGATGCCGATATTCTGATCGAATTTTGGCGCAAACTGGATCAGCACATGGCCAACAAAGATCGACCCATAGGCCTTGGACGTCAAAGCTAGTTGAACTGGAAATGAAGCAAACATCTCAAACAAAACGTAAAGATATAACATATATAAATAAAATAAAACATAAATGTAGCAAACTTCTCAGAGACTACATAACAATGTAAAATCTGTAGATGAAATGGAATAAAGAGACCTTCTGTCTAGTGGCAAAGACAAAGGCAAGACATACACACATATATATCTATATACTTAAAGAGGAAAGATTGGGTGGGGGTGGGCGGCTTAGCTTGATGTTAACGCCGATAATAAAAAATATACCAGCAGTGACGGCGCATCAGAAAAATATATCACGTAAGTATAAAAATCATATAAAAACGTTGCGAAACTGCAAAGTTGGCGAAAAAATTAAGAGCACAAACAGACTGAAAGACAGAGAGAGAGAGTGAGAGAGAGAGGAAAGTGGGACAACGGACTGATAAGATAAGCATGGATGGAGTGAAATGAAACGCACGCGTGAGACAACAGCTAAATGGCACACAACGGAGCGGTTGTCTTATATACGAGAATAAGCCTGCGTGTGTGTTTATATACTTATATAAGGCACTGTGTGCGTCCCATAGCACAGTGGGCAAATAGAGTGCAGCATGTATGGGCGTATGTGTGTTGATAATAGAGCTTAACACGGCGCATAGAAATCACTGGTAAAATGAAACTTTTATATTTGAGAAAATAAAAAAGTGCGTGGGGCAAGTTGCAGACTAAAGCTAGATAAATCGTTATAGGCGAGTGCAACAAAGGGACAATAAATGGCATAGGACATATGCTGAAACTGATGCAATCTGCAGCCTTATATAAGCAGATTAACGCACAGATTGTTTATGAGAAATATTAAATGTTTTATAAAGAACTTAGCTAGCCGTAACATAGATTTTTATTTATTCACTTAATGTTTTTCAATTTAAAAAGTGATATAGATATAATTATATAAAAAAGATAAGAGCAAAAGTAGCCAAAAAAAAAAATTTCAGTTATATGCATTGAAAATAACATAAATAATTTATTTAATAAAAATTTTAAAAAATATATACATATATGAAAATAAAAATTAGATTAATGTTTTTTAAACTATTTGTATATTTATAGGACTAAAAACTATATGGCAGCTAATAAATATGTTTTTGACTTCTGAATAAAAATAAAATAAATAAATAAAACAAATAAAATTAATAAAATAAAAAAAAGAAATAAAATAAATAAAAAATATTAAATAAAATTGGTTATTTTTGATAATTTTTTTTATTTTTAGTCAAAAAACATTGCAACTTTTATTAATATTATATATATTTAAATTTATATATATTATATATTTATATTATATTTAAATTTTTGTATTTAACAGTTTTCTTATTTTTTTATTTATTTATTTATTTTTTTTTTTTTTTGTAGTTGTTATTGTTTTATTGCTTATATTAATATGTGCTTTTGATAAAATTTCAATTAATAAAATTTCGCTAAACGTTTTTCACTCTTGCTTCACTGTACAACGTACCCTATGAGCAGCAGCTAGTTAGTGGAGGAGCAACAGCCAGTTACTGCTGCTTGGCAATCGACTTCTTTTCTATGAGATAATTCGATGACTTACGCAACGTGTGTGAGACAAAGGCAGGTTGCGTAAAACCCGCTGATGCGAGTGCCTGCTGGGTTACGGACATGTGTGTGTGTGTGTGTGTATGTGTGAATGTGTATAAATCGAGTTTGTCGCCAATATTCAATTTTGTAAATTGAAGCAAAGTAGTAATAAAAAGTAAAATGAAATCGAATTCGTGCCAGCTAAGAAAGAGAATGAAAAATACACAGCAAAAAAAAAGGTATAAAATAAAAAATAAGCTATAAGCTTCTATTAACCTACAAGAAATTGAATAAAGCAGCGAAGACAATGGTTGCAGTTTCGCCTTTTGTGGAAAAAAGATTTTCTCAAAGGAATTGCAATTTTACAGCCAAGGCTAATCGACATTGGCCAGCCAGCCATCGATTGGCTATAAGTGTGAGATATTCTTTTCAGCTTACTGCTTAATTTATGCTCCAGGCAATGTATCCTGCAGACTGAGCTAAATTCTCAAATGGTGTTCACATAAATTTTGGGGTGAAAATTTGCATTTTCAGCAGTGAAGCAAACGTGAATATGAAGAAAAACAAGTGCAAATGCGCTTCGCATTACAATTGGGAATTGTGGCCATGGCTAATGCCAGCTCACGCCCACTTTACGCCCTCAGCGGCCAACAAATGGCACATAATTCAATGCTCAATGACAGCTTTTGCTGTGGCCCTTTGATTTGCTTCCAGTTTAAGATACATACATATGTATATATATGTGTGTTTATATACAGTTTTTCATTCTCATTTTATGGCTTGAGCAACGCCCTCTCATTGGTGGGCGTGGCACGTCGTCGGAGCCATTGCCGAGTACAGCGCGTAAATAAAATGGCACATGAAAATGCGAGAGTGCATTTCGCATTTCCATTAAAAAATTGTGACTGCAATCGGATTGCGGAGCCATTGACGTATCCAGTTATGCAATAAGTCTGCCCAGAAATATCTACTGTTCACATTGACATTTAAATCCACAGAGAATGAAAAGATGTTGTAAATAATAAAACATTAATCAGCAAGGAAATATTGTCTTTATTTGGTGTCTTGCTTAGCATTTTTAAATGATTTTATTTGTCATTTGATAACATATTAATTTTCACATAATTTTTCGTTAAGTAAATATAAATTTTATTAAATTACAAACTTTTTCCACCTTGCCATGTAACTTAATGGCATTTCGCCCGTACTCCCCAAGAGCGAAACTCAAATTGAATTGATATCGTTTGCTGGTATTACTTGTGACTTAACACTGATTATACACGCTTCAAGACATTTTCGCACTTACTTATACGATAACGCACACAGATACGCATAGATGTGTGTGCGTGTGTGTGTGTGTGCACTTACTTACTTATGCCAAGCGAAACTTTTACTTTATACCCAAGCGAGAGCTCAGAACCGGCAACCGAGAAGCGAGAAGCACTTTTAGCTACCATAAATCCCCATGCTTCGAAAACTTTAAAAAAGTGTGGCTAAAGTTTGTAGCCCGTATCAAAAATAAGAAGAAGCAAACACAAAAAAAAAAGACGCAAAACAACATCAAATTGTTAAGAGGCAGACAGAAATCTGTAAGGAATTCCCGAGTGGAAAGCTCTCTCTCTCTCTCGATCTCATACGAGCTGCAGCTTGGCTATCTGACAGCTGCTGTTGTTGCAATTGTAATCACAAATAAGTAAAAGAAACTTTAAGTGCGCGACACATAAATCGAACAATCAAACAGAGCAGAAAAATCATATGAGATTTAGTTTAGTAAATATTTCATAGATGTAGTTGAGAGCACAGTTGAAAGCAATAAAACAAAAATTTTATTGTATTAATTCTAGTACTTTAAAATCAAGTAAAAACTAGGAAATAATAAAAGTTATTAATTTTTATACTCTGAATACATTGAAAATTGGGAAATTAGGATATAATGGTTTCATTCAATGTATGTAACAGGAAGAAGGAAGCTTGACCGATCCCAATAAGTATATGTATTCTTAATAAGGGTGACGAACTGAGTCAATATAACAATGTTCATCTGTCCGTCCATGTTTGAAAGCATTGATCTCAGCAACTATAATATCTAAAGACTTCATTCTTTTTCTCTTAGATTCCTATATTGAACGCACATATCGAGTATATCTCAGAAAATCGATAACTTATATATTTTGAAAGTTATCTATAAAAATATATTTTTAAAAATTATCTTTCGCTCATCTCTTGAGCTAGAATACTAATTGAATACAATTTGGATTTTTATCAGATTTTTGATATTTTATAATTATTGAAATTTTATAATTAACAAAGTTAAATCAATACAAATATAGATTTTTCTTATTAAAATTTTTTTTTTCAGATTTAGCATATTTTATAATTTTAATTTTATAATTGACAAACTTAAATAATAAATAAAAAATATAGAGATTTCTTATTCAATATTTATTTTTTGCAGTAATGAAAAAGGTTTTATAATGCTCTAATTTTAAGACTTTAAGTCGATTAGAGCTTAAAATAAAAGCCATCAGCTCATATTCAATACTGATATGCAACTGCAAAATGCAACGCGGCTAGCGACAATATCGACGACAGTTACAGCAGCAGCAACAAGGGAAGCCAATTGCAGCACACGTACGACCACAATAAGCAGTGTTGGATTTGCTGGCCAACATTTGAGTTTGGGGCTTTGTTCTGTTTTGTTTGGCTTGTTTTGGCCAACGCCCGCCAATTGTTGGCCATTGATTGCGACTGAGCATTGAATGCATTCACATACAGATTGACAAAAGCATTGCTGTTGCTGCATGACTGTGGATTATGAATGGAAAGTGAGGAAAAGCAAAAGAAGCACTCTACATGTGTATGTACGTATATATGATGCGATCTTCGAATGCATGTTTACAGCGTAATACAATTATCGGTGGCCAGCTGAAAATACGCTCGCCAAATGAATAAAAACTTTGTGTAAATGCAGAGCAAACGCAGTCAGGGCCACAGCAAGAGAAACTACAACAACAACTCGAGCCCTTAATTTCAGTTCGCCAATGGGCTTTTGCTTATAAACAAGAGCGGCCTATCGTTAACGAGCTGCCAAACAAACATGGATCCCATTTACTTAACAAGTGCAGCTACGCTGTGAGTGCAACCTGTGGCACTCTCACGGCAACACAAACACACGCGTATATAGATTGTACAGTGTGTGTGTGTGTGTGTGTGTGTGTGTGCTCTGGTCAGCTTGGCAACTTTTCAACTTGCGCCAATCAAACAAGTTCAATAACGGTAATTAACAGTGCAACGGTCAGCGCACGGATGCTTCAAATGCAACTCGTACTCGAAAACGACGCCGTAATTTGTGAAAAGTTCAAAGCTATTAGCATGTCCAGCCCCACTCTACCCCATCGAACCAACCCACACTGTCAGGCCTTGCTTTCGCCGCTTGCCTGTTCGCTTCCGTGTTGTCGTCGCTTGCAGCAACGGAAGTATTCGAGTTCTTCGTGCACCAGCACGCCTAATGATGGCAATTGCCCAGCCACCACCAGCACCACCACCAGCACCAGCACCAGCACCACCAGCACCATGCCACGGCCAGTTATAGGCCATTAGCGCAGCGGCGAGGCAGTGGAGAGGCTAAAAGCGCGGCATTTTTCGTACTGGGCCTGGCCATTTGGCCACTTGGCCACTTGGCACTCGGCATGTCAGTTTTGATTGAACCTGATGGACGCGCCTAATGTGGTTTAATTGTGAATGATGTGCAGAGGTCACAGCGGATGCCTCTAATGGTTATTAATGTGCACTAATAACTAAGCCCGCCGGCCAGACAAACGCATACAGAAACATTCACACAAAATAGACCAATAGACGTATCGACAGACAGACGAACAGACACACAGACAAGTGCAACTAAGTGACAGGCAGCGTTCAGTTCATTAATGTCATGTTTAGTGACGAGGAAGAAATTCAACTCAAATGAGCTCAATTTGATGTAGGGGAGAATGCACAGAGTGGTATGCAATACATTGGCATTGCTGAAATAAAATTTCGATTTTCATCTCAGAAACCACAAATATAATAATCGAAATGCCTTAAAAGAGAAAAGAGAGAAAACCCTGATTCATGACTCGCGATACCGAGCTGCTATTATCTGACCAATTGCGTAGATAAACTATACAATAAAAAATTTTATAAGGCTCTGTTTTCTATCAAAATTACTTATTGCATGATTTTGGAAACACCCTGTATTTAGCAAGTATTTTCTATAAATAGTTTTACGCATATTTGCCGACTTTGCCACTAATAAACAGAGCTCTGCACGAGTGCAGTTTGTTTGCAGTTGCTGCAATCTGTTAGCGGATCTATCAATTTGTAGCATTTTCAAGCTCATATAAGCCACACACATGAGTACACACACACACACGCACACACACTCACTTGAGCACTCACACTTCAATGCGGCAATGGCAACAACAACCACAGGAATCGAGAACACGCAACCTGACGAGCCGGATGCATGGCAACAAACCCAGTGGTGGGTCAGCAAAAGGGGTTGGCCAGAAGGAGGTAAAAGAGTGGGGCCGGGGCATGGCCATGCATCCGATTCACTTTATTCTTTCTTCGTTGAGGCGGCCACTTTGGTAACAGAACTTGAACATGAGTGCAATCAAATGTATTACATTTTGTGCAACTTAAGCGGTGACTGAAGTGCCGAAGACAGCTGAAGCAGAGCGAGACGAGAAAGAAAGAAATAGAAAAAGAAAGAGAGAGGGAGAGCGAGAGAGTGAGAGGGAGCCTCTCAGCTCTCGCATCTGTGAAAATGAGAGCAAGTCTGCTGCTAGCTAGAGCGAGTCATGGATATATCCGACTTTGCGTGCAATGATTTCCTGGGAAACTCAAGTCAAGGCTGCGGCTGCAAAAACTAAGCAGATGAAGTGCCTGCCAGCCCACATTTAAGCATACACACACACACACGCATAGCAACGCCGTAAAGTATGTAGCAGCACAAGCAAGCAAGCACAAAAAAAAAAAAATGGGCCAACGGCAAACAACTCGGATAAAGGAAATTGCTAGAAATGCATTTTGTGGCTTATGAGCCATGAAGAAACAACCCAAAATCCAAGCTCTGCTCTGTGCTCCATGCACCTTGAGCCAGCACATGAAAAGCGGCGCGTATTGCCATGTCTGACAAATCAATTGAGTTTGCTCGACAAATATCCGCTCGAATGCCAACAGGCCGACAGGCAAATGAACGCAGTGCAGTGGCTTATTTGAATAAATAACAGGCATTCGATACTCATTGTTGCTGCACTTGTCAGTCACTCGGCTAAAGCGGCAATTAAATGTGACTGCAACAACATTAACTTCAGCACAAAGGATTTTTAACTATGACAAATTCGCTGTGTTTGCCCAATTGGCTATAATGTCTTGATGCCTTGATTGAACAATGGCGTAAAAGAGAAAGACAAAGAGAAGGGCAGATAGAGGGAGAGAGAGAGAGGAAGAGTTGTACGAGAGCAAAGGCAGATGACATGCTATGATATGGTTATCCAACAATTTAAACAGTGAGCCAGTGCTGGCAAATAGTTAATCAATGGAAGGGACACTCAACTCAATTACTACACTCAAAGAAAATAATCACAAGTTAAAGAACATTTAATCTAAATTGAGGCAGGGATGCCACGACAATAATCGATTATTTTGCTTCAATTCACGATTTAATTGTATCGTAAAATGCATTGCGATTCATTGAAACTATAATCGATTGTTACAAAAAATAATCGAACTTTTTAACCATGGCATACAAAAAAAATAAAGTTGGACTCTATTCGAAAATTTATGGTAAATAATGCAAACACGAAGGAGTCGCAAGTCGCCGATAGGAACTATGCTCAGAGTAGTTTTATTGGGCCATTTTTATTGCTTCAGTATCAGATCTCAAACTGAACGATCTCTAGGAGGAGATGCATACAACGGAAGTACAAAGACTAAAATATTTCAACCAAATACGCAAAGCATTTGTAATTTTTCTCAGTGTACCATCGCTTGTCATTGTCCTTGGCGTTTGTCAAACAGAGCAAAAACTTGCTAAATTTCCTGGCCAAGCATAAAAAAATTTAAGAAAGACAGAGAATAAATGACAAGGCGAGACAGAGTGAGCAAGAGAGCGAGCTAGCGAGTGAGTGAGAGAGCAATACATAGAGTGGGAGAGTGAGTGCAAAAGCGAAAAGGAGTAAGTAAAGAACTTTATACCTAAAAGGGATTTATTTGATGACTTGTCTAACTCGTGCCATTGACTCATACGATGACACTGCTGCCATGCCTGAGCCCCAGTGTCATCTCTGTTCCTCTCTTGCCCGACCGTTGAGTCTACCGCTATGACGCAGCACTTTTGCAAATGAAGTTTTATAACTTTGCCCGTCGATTTGGAAGTCAGTGAAACAGAGTTTGGGTGAGCTGCAGGATTGTAAAATGCGACAAAATGGAATGAAATTAAATGCATTTGGAAAAATGATAAAGTTGTTGCCGATATGCCTGACATAGACATAGCATTTAAAAAGAAAAATACACATAAAATATTGTCAAAGTATTCCATTGAGCCGTAGATATACTTTAACTTTTTACCTTTGCATGCGACTTGACACCTACAATTGCAGCTTGACATTTGCAAAGCATTCGACTTACCTGAAAGAGAGAGAGATGGAAAATTGATAATTAAATTAGAATCGAATTGTTGATAATTATTATAAAACAATATTGAATTTACTAATGTTTAAATGGTATTAAATATTTTCAAATAAATTATTTAAATTATTAATTGAATATTTACTATTTAATCGAGATTATGATAATAAATAATGTTTAGCATTTTTTTTCTATATTATATATTTTTAAGTTAATAATTATATATAAATTCAAATAAATACCTACATTAGAAAAAATTATATTCATTATTTATATCATTTTATTATTATTTAGCATATTTTATTTAAATACCTTGCTTATTCTTAAATTATATATAAATTCATATAAATATGTTGGTCATATTTCAACTGTGCCTAAATTTGTGTTTAGTATTTATTCAGTATTTATATATTTGAGGTTCGATCATTATTTAATCGAAATCATCATTAAGAATATTTTATTATTATTGTTATTATTTTTCTCAATATAATTTGAGAAAAATAATAATAACAATAATAATAATATTAACTCAGTGCCCAAATACACATTATTTATATTTATTAAACTTTTTTCTCATTGCTGATATTAATGTTGAAATTCATGATTTTAATTAAAAATGCAATTTAATAATTTTTGCGGAAGAGCGCATGTAATGAGACAATGCGACAACGTATAAAACAAGACAGTAACAGCGACAATGACAATAACAACAACAGCCATAGCAATTAGCAAAATTCAAGCAGTTAGCAACGCAGACAGGGAGACAGAGAGAGAGAGAGAGAGGGGGAGAGAGAGAGGCGCATGCATGCACTTGCACACACGTGTTAATAAGTGTAGTGTCGTGTCATTGTTGTTGTTGCTGTCGCAGTTGTTGTTGTAGTGGCTGCTGCCGCCACTTTAGCCACTGACTTGTCCAATTACTACAACAACAGCGTAGTACAAGCGGCATTCAAATGGTGCGCCGCAGGCCACACGCACACACACACAGACATACAGGCACTCACACACACACAGAGAGTGAGCTGCACGGGTCCGAGGCAGCAACGGAAGCGCCAACTACAAAGTTTTTTCATATCCTGTGAAAATTATTATACGCTTTTCACAAAATAGTTGCAGCCAGCGGCAAATGCTCACGCACACACACAGCATACAGAGAGAGGAGGGAGAGAGGGGGAGAGATAGAGAGAGAGAGAGACACACACTTTGCTGCTGCACTTTTGACCAGGAGCAGAAAGCAGCACACATGTGCAACAACACAAAATGGCCAGACTGGCGACAAGAACTCGAACAAGAGTCGAGCTCTTCGACAGTCAGAACGTATACTGAACTTCCGCACTCGACTGTGATAAACTTTTGTCAAATTATTTTTGCTGCAACAGCAGCTTGTGGGCAGCATTCAGCATCAGTTTTAATCATTTGCTACAGCTGCTGTCCAGCTGCTAGCCAAGTGTTTGTCATATTTGCGTTAATAAAATAAATAACTCCAAATTGAAAGCAGCCAAAGCTAGACTCGAAAACCACTTAAAGTTTCCAAGTGACTAGATGAAAATCTTTGGAAAACTTTGAGTCGGGTTTTGTGATTTGTAAAATGATATTCTAGTTTTTCTATCTATAAACTGCGAATAGAAAATAAGAGAGATTCTCTAAATACTTTAACTACATAATAATATTATTGCATTAAGCATTATTTGCGCTTATGAAAAGCATAAATCTGGCTCGAGCTTCAATTCTAACAAATTGTCGCTAAAAACTGTTTCGTAATGCTAAGTCAAAGCTTTAGTCAGCTATTGGCTTTAGCTCGCCGTGAGTGCCATATAGCATTTACTCAATATTTGTGAGCGCATTTGAAGCAGCTTTAACTCTGGGTTTTATGTCGTAAAGCATCTTTTGCTAAAGCATAACTCGCAGCGATTCTTAGCTCAAAGGCAACAGCAAGAGCAATACATTTTGCGCTTTGCAACACGGAAAAAGGCAGCCAAAGTAGAAAAAATAAGGCAACACTTGGCCGACTGCGGGTCCTTGCTTTCATAGAATTGCGCCCAGACACGTAGTCGCCGCCTTACTCTGTAGTCTGCCTTTCGCCATCGCCTTTGCCTTTGCCTTTCTCGTTTCTCGGGGCGCGTCTCATCGCGTCGCATATAACTCACGCTTTTCAGCGCCAAAGTGCACTCAGCGCCAGAGCGCACCTGCCACGCCCACAGAGCGTAACCAGCATTGAGTATATGCCACGCTTAAGCCAATAATAAATTTCTGCAACAATTTTGTGCCAAAGCTGCAGTTTGTCAGCATTAGCCAAGCCAACGGTTGCTGCTCTCGCTGCTTCTTACAATGGAGTTCTGCTTCAGCCAATTTCTGACTCGATCGAAGAGTGGTTGCTGCAGCCCTTAAGAATCAAGAGCTGCCAAATTGTGCCACGAGGCATTTCAACGCACACACACACACGCAACTGTATTTATAATTAACTAAAATTTAATGTTAACTCAATTTTGACAAGGCACGAAAGCAAATATTGAGATAAAAGACGACTCAAAGAACTTAAAGTAGAGCAGCTGGGCGTAAACTTTCAACTTATACTGGGGAGTGATTGGGGGATGAGGGTGGGGCTGCGAGGGGTTGCTGTCTGTTCGTCTGACAAAAGTTACAGTAGTCAGAACGTGGCATGTTAAGTTCGAGCAACTTTTGCAATCTTTAACAAAATGCGAGATGTAACAAATCTTTGCCGGAGCTCTCAAGAAGAAACAGAGTGAGAAAGAGTGAGAGGGCGAGAGAGAGAGAGAGAGAGAGTTAGAGAGAGAGAGAGAGTATAAAGGGATGTCGTAGTCGCATAAGAGCGAGCCTGAGTAGATAAAACCCTTTCACATTTGCCATGAAGAACTTAATTAATGCAATCATAGTAAAATGCTTGACAAAATAAGTTTTGACAGCAACAAGAAGCAAATGCGAAAAGCTCAGGAATGAAACTGGTGCGAGAGCTTGAGAAACAGGGGAGAAAAGGGCAGTAGCATGTGAGATTGTCAGATATGCACTACAATTAATTTGAATTTCATTTTAAAACTTAAAAAAAAAAGATATGCGCATAAGACTTTATTCAGAAATCGTCGAACAAGAGATATGTAAACATTTTATTTACAATTTAATTTTTTTTTTTTATTTATTTATTATTATTATTATTATTATTATTATTATTATTATTATTATTATTATTATTATTATTATTATTATGATTATTTATTTATTTATTTTTTTTTTATATAAATTTATTTATTTTTTAAATATAAAACTATTTAACAATAATACAAAATTAAATAGATAAATAAAAACAAGAATTTTTCTGCTATTATAATTCTACATTTTTAGATTATTCTGAAATTTTTAACCGACAAAAATATAAATACAAAAAGAAAATATAAAATTAGTCATCAACAAAAATTTAAAAAATAAATAAATAAATAAAATAATAATAAAATAAATATTGTCATTGATTTGAATTTTTCTGCTCTTATAATTCTCTTTCTAGCATTCTTAACCGACAAAAATAAATTAATAATATTAGCTGCCATCATCAATTAAATTAACAGTAAAACAATTGAATT
This sequence comes from Drosophila buzzatii, assembly GCA_035045845.1. Lineage (NCBI taxonomy): Eukaryota > Metazoa > Arthropoda > Insecta > Diptera > Drosophilidae > Drosophila > Drosophila buzzatii. Next base: position 5,286,000 of record JAWNOS010000244.1, on the reverse strand, counting down.
GATGATGGCAGCTAATATTATTAATTTATTAATTTATTTTAACAAAGTTTCTAACAAATTTTTAACATTTCCAACCGACAAAAATATAAAATTAATAATCAGCATACATTAAAAATAAACTTGCCATTACTTGGAATTTGCCAGCTATTTATATATTTTAATAAAATATTATTTTTATTTATGCTACTTTAATTAATTTTTCATTCATTTTTGCAAGTTTTAAATAGCTAGGATTTTCCATGAATTTCACTCTCATCTCGTGATTTAAGGCAGTTCCCCTTAACCTTGCCAGGCAGCCCACGCATGTTAATTAGCAAGTGAAAAGTAAAAACGAGTTGAAGGTTATGCAAACAGCACCCAGTGCCGTCGAGTTCTAAAACTGATTTCATTAGCTTGTATATATGTATACTGACAACGTGCCTCACGGCAATTTCATTTGAACTTTCCGCAACGAACGAACACGTTTTCAACGCTTGCCACGCCTTCCACATTTACATACTCATGCGTTAATTGTACAAAGGCTGCCTCAGATATTATGGAATTCTGGATTATATATAGTATATATTAATATGTATTCGTAGCTACGTACATAACTGTAAAATTGGCCCATAGGTGAGCGTGTCAAAAGTTTTAAGGTCACACGTTGCTTAATTATCGTCAGCGTATAATTACAGAGTTTTTGTGGACTGGAGAGCATAGTGTCAAATCTAATCCTGACAACACAAATATCAGATATTAATTACTCGCACACACACAGGCAAACAGCCAGCGAGAGGGAGAGAGAGAGGGAGACAGACTGCTTGTTGTTTGCCTTGACGCTGGTTAAATACAATTTTGACATTGCCTGCCAAAGACAAATTATCATAACGACTCCTGTTCCGGCCGTCCCTATGACCTGCTGCCCGAGTCCTTGTCGCTGCTTGTACAACTGTTTGCCCTGACGAGTGTCAAATTAATTGACAGTTGCGTGGCTTTCCATTGTCCGCCCACGCGCCACTAAACGGGCAACAGCCGCAGCAAGGATCAACTTGGCTCGCTACCGAGCTAAGCTGACGTCCTGGCAGGTCGCGTCGAAGGATTTGCGCATAAACATAAACACAGCAATGGGCACGTTTCCATATTTGTGCGTGGGTGTGAGTTGGTGTATGTGTGTGTAGTATGTGAAAGGACATAATATTTGCTGCATTAATTAATGCACACACACACTCGCACCCGGAATGACGAACAAACAGACAGTTAGATATAGATGAAGAGCAGGAGGAGCGGAGTTTAGGACCTTGTCGCTTGTAAATAAGCGATTTAATGAGCTCAAATGTGTTGAATGACTTGATTTTTGTGCTTCACGGCATGTCAGCTTGTCATAAGAAGCTCAAGAGCTCTATTAAAGCATAATTATGTAGGAAAAGCTTACGAATCAAATCTATAACAAATAAATATTTCTTCTGGTCAACTAATGCGCATTTCATGGCGCTTTATGTTAATCAATCAATGTAATTGTACTAGGAGGGGCTTTGAAACGTAACTCGAGAGCATTGAATTTATTAATTGAAATTGAATGTGAAAGTCTATAAAACATATTTTAGCTTAATAAAGCTAAAGATATTTCTTCTGTTTAATAATTTGTTTGTTTCAACTACATTTCATATTTTTATGTTACTTCAAGCCATATCTCAAGCAATATTAACGACGATCAAGTCAACTTGATGCAGCTCAAGCTTTGCATTTGGCAATCAACAATATTGATTAGAGACGAAATGGCAAATGGTGGCCAGAGGCAAAGCTAGTTCGCCAGGATTCTGTAAGCGTTCAATGGATATGTGTGCAGCCAATTGGCAAAATGGCCACACCCATTGGTCAGTCGCCCACTTCCTTGCCGGTACAGCAAAAGTGGAAAAAAAAAATAACAAGAAATGAACCCAAACACAAAAGAGGGAATAAAAACAAATGCAGCAGGCAAAATAAACTCAGCCAAACCGAAACCAAAGCCAAAACCAAAACTATGCAACTCAAATGCAGAGCTCTGCGAGGAATCCCTTGCTTAGCTCAGGGCTCGGTACTGAAACAATTTTTTTTTTTTTTTTTTTTTTGGTTTATTTGCTAGACAACAACCGCTGGGGCAGCAGCACATCATCAATATGAAACAGGGGACATGCATAATCGGGCGGATGGCTCCCAGTGCGATGCATTTATGCGTTCGCTCGCTCCACGCTGTAGGAAATCCCGTCCAGACAGGAATTTCAAAATTCTAGCATGCGAATGCATTGGCCAGTAACGAGTGGGTATGCCGTTTGCTAAGTGAACTGCTGTTGCACGGAGTTGAGTCTATTGGCAGTAGCTGGCAATTTCTGTTGTTTCGGTTAGTTATCGGCTGGCGACTGGCGGCATAGCACAAAATAATAAAATGCGACGGCCTGGCAACGCTTTGCGCTGAGATAATAAAAAACAGATTAGAGTTGTGTGGCAAAACGAACTTGGCGAGCTTTGAAGTGAGAAACAATCCAGACACCAGCTCCATCGACCTCCCCCCCAGCAGACAAAAGCTCGTGCATGCCAAATGGAATAAATTGAGAGTATGCAAATGCCACACTGATAAAAAAAAAGAGAGAAAGCTATATCTAAAAATTGAAGAAATTTTCGAAAAATTACACAAGAACTTAAAGAGTGCAACAAAAGAGACTCGGGTACTTAAAATTTCAATTCACTCTTGTTAATTGTGCCTTACTATTCTATTATATATGTATATATCTTTGTCAGCTACTCTCTCCAGTCTCAAGTCTTGAGTTAGATTTAACGCTCAACGAAATTATGAAATGAGTAAGATTACTGCTGTTGCTGCTCTGGCAAGCTAAGTTAGCTTCTCATACAATCAACTGCCAAGAGATCATAGACATAGAGAGGTAGGCAAGGCAGATTAGCTCTTCGGCTTAGCAAGGTCTGCCACGACTTCTATACGAAATTTATTAGTGAACAGCTAAACTGAGAAGCATCGATAGAGCAATGAGACTTCATATTTGTTGTTTCATAATCAAGCCAGCGAAAGTCTCTTATCAAGCGTACATTTGCTTTGTGAGTAGCAAAAGAAAACATTCACAACAGTTTCTTAAATTATAAATTAATATTAAACTTCTATCACAATAGCACCACAATACTTCCATAAAAAAATCCCAAAGTCAACAAATATGCAATCTTTCACTGTTTTATTTATGCGTATTTTTTGACTGTTGCAATTTTGTATTTTTTTGTTATTTTATATTATTATTGTCTTATTTAATTTAATTACATGCCTCAATGCTTTGGCCTCTTTTATTATTTATAGTCTTAATTTGCAACAAATTTTTACTAATTTCCATTGTTTATATTTGTCAGCGTTTTCTCATATTTATTTTACTTTTTTTTGTTGTTGTTTTTGTTGCTCACTATTTATGCGTGTTTAATTGCAACTCATTAAGCATATTAATTAAATCACCACAGCAATGCATTAACGTTTTGTGGCAAGGGAGGTGGAGCTTAAGGGTTGCCGTTGGCTGCCAGGCTTGTCATGCATTTCAATTCCAGCGACAAGAATATATGCACGCAAATAGCGGCAGCAAATTAACATGAAAAACTGCAAATATATTTCACGCAAAGCAAAAATAATTATGTATATATATATATTGCATTTTTTATGTTTAAATTTGCACAGGCAACGAAAACTGGGAGAATAAAGAGGACAACAAATTTAAATAGCTGCGAAAAATATCATTTATACTGGCAATATATAGTTATTCATAATGGGATTTACTTTTGATCCGCGACGCTCGCCGGATCGGAATGCGGGGGCTGCTGTGACATTTGGCCAGTTGGCATAATTTACTTAAAATATTACACCAAAAATTACAAGCTGATTAAAAAATGTATAAATATGATTAACACAGAAACTGCCAGCGTGCATAAAACACAATAATAAGCTGAAATAAATACAAAACAAAAAAAAAAAAAAAGAACCATTTAAGAGAAACAACAACAGAAATTAAATAATATAAGCGGAAAGCCAACGGACTGCAATGGAAATTAATTTGCATATCGCGGAAAAATATTTGCGAAGCAAATAATAATTTATAAATTGCGCTATGCTAATTGATTTAAAAATTGCGATAATGAAAAACTTTTCCATAGGTGTGAGCGTATCCTGTTTGCATTTACAATTGCGCAACAATAGATTGATTTGTTGATGAACTATGTTACACTGAGAGAAAACTTACTAAGCATCAATAAATATAGATAGATAAATATAGATATAGATATAGATATAGATATAGATATAGATATAGATATAGATATAGATATAGATATAGATATAGATATAGATATAGATATAGATATAGATATAGATATAGATATAGATATAGATATAGATATAGATATAGATATAGATATAGATATAGATATAGATATAGATATAGATATAGATATAGATATAGATATAGATATAGATATAGATATAGATATAGATATAGATATAGATATAGATATAGATATAGATATAGATATAGATATAGATCTAGATCTAGATATATTTATTAATTTATTATATTAATAGTATAATATTTATATTTAATATTTATTATATTATTAATATTATTTTATTTTATATATCTTTATAAAATATATAAAAACTTAATTAAATTGAAAAAATTGCCTACACAGTGAATAATCCTCATGACAATCACGTATTATTCAGTATTTTTATCCTTTTTTATCCGTTAGTGAGGTGTGAGAGTTGTCGGTTTGATAGACAACTCGATTTTAATGAAACGGACACGTGTCCTCTCGGCTTCACGTGTATGTGGCAGCCGGAGTGCGCGTGTATGTGTGCGGGCATGCAATTAGAAAAATGTCAAAGCCAAACAAAAGCACACATCATGCCACAACTAATTCGCTATGCAAAAATCACGCCCACCAACTTGTCAGCCAACTGACATTGAAATGTTGCAGCCAGTCGAGCGAAAGAGAGACGTAGACAATGAGCAACATAGAGAGAGAGAGAGAGGGCGAAGGATGAAGGCGAATTGTGTAAAATTACCTTTATTAGCGGGTTTTGCGACGGTGTCACCAAAGCAGCGCAACGGGCAGAGAGTGGAGTTGCCACGTGTTGCACGTGCTTTGCACGAGTTGAGCTGGGGTTGAGCGGGAAAGAGAGAGAGAGAGAGAGTGAGTGAGAAGCGAGGCAAGGACTTGGGCTTACACAACATGAGGTATGTACAACGTATACAAAAGGCAGCTTTATACGCAGACTGGACAGAGAAATGCTATTGCCATTGCCATTGTTGTTGTTGTTGTTATTGCTGCTGCTGCTGCTGTTGGTGTATAAATTTGGGATTAGTCTGCGTTAGGGGGCTGGACTTTGCCATTAAGCATAAAATTGAGTTGTGTCTCGCGGGTAACTGAGGACACGGCGCCAAGCATTTAATATGTGGGATTTACCAGCTTATGCCAGAGCTCTGACTGTTGTTGTTAGCCGCGTTTCGCAGTTCAGAGCGAGGTCAGCGGCTTTTGAGGCTGCGAAGCGTTACGGAGATGCGACTAATGCCATGCACTAGCTTACATATTTGATTTATGCATACGCGTGCAATGTGTGCGAGAGAGAGAGAGTGAGAGAGGGAGAGTATGTGTTGAGTAATGGGTAGACCGATGTTAAGAATTAAGTGAAAAGCTGCTTTCAAAGAGCGATACATATGCAAGCATTTTTAAAAATAAATTCTTAAATGAACTGTTTTTATTTTAAGAGAAAAAAATGTATGCAATGTAATATATAAAAGAAATTTATAATTATATGTTACATTCTTGTGACGTCTGAATAGCTAGAAATTTTTTATTAATATTTGATAGCAAATATTACAACGACAAAGCATACATATATACGTATGTAAATGAGAGCAACTGGAAAACAAAATATATATATATATACTCATACTCTCCAGCTTTAGCTCTGAGCAGAAGCATTCGCTTCTTTTCATTTTTGGTTTTCGGCTGAGCACGACTGAGCATTGAACTATTCGAGTTAGGCTCTCACCCGAACGACGCGTCGTATACGATTGATGCTTGCCGATCGCAAACGAAGTCGTTGAAGACCCGACGCAAGCCCTCGCTCTCTGAGTTCTCTCTGACAGTGTGAGTGCAAGACATTTATTTGCAGGCATTTAGAAAGAATCAGCATATATTGGAGAGTTCTGCTAGTGATGATATACCCCTTCTCTTCTTCTATTAAATTCACTCCTATTATGCCCATTGATCCACAACGTTTTCTCAGACTAAAACGCTCTTCAAATTAATACACAATCAATTTTTGTTTACCAATTCCAAAGTGTGCATGTTCATGCGAACTAGATCCGTTCAAGTAACTCTTGCTTACTAATTGTCCAAAACTACGATAACTGACAGGCCATTCAATTTGCGACAAGGTCAGAAGTGCTGTTGGACTGGTGTAATGGTCGCAGAAATTCATGCATAGGCGTACCGATTATTATGGCCTTGATAGTAATAAAGCGGGAACAAAACAAAAGCAAAATATAGAAAGCGTAGTGAGCTTTGAAGTTGCGAAGCTTACGCAGCAGAATGCATTTTAGAATGCATCAGAAAGCTTAGGCGGGTGCAGCGAAAGCTTGCTGTCGCGCATGCTTAGCAGCAGATCGAGGCTTAGCTGTGCTTATTCAGCAGCTACAAGACCTGAGTGCAGCCAACTTTAGGTGCAATAAAAGCTGAGCTTTGATTTTCGCCGAAAGATATAAAAGCACCCAAGCAGCAAGAGCACGATCTTTTTTTCCACGTTCACGCTGCCATATATTAATAATTTATTAATATATGATTCCCTCGGAATTCAAGGTATTTATTAAAAATAAATTGAGGATTTTAAAAAGTAGTTTTAAATGCTTATTTTATTCACTCTAGCTTTCTTTTGTGATACTGCGCCCGTGTCAGAGTGCCGCATAGCTATAAACATAAAAAAATATAAAAAAAAAAAAAAAAATAAAAATTATAGCTGCCTCTGAACACGTGGCCACTATAATATTTCACGGCCTTCAACAGCATCCACTCTTTGCAAAATTGATGACATCTATAGGTTTCGCCTGGAATTCCTAAAACCTCATGCACAGCTTATCCCAACAACAACAAACAAAACAAAAAAAAACCAGACATCAATAATTTTCAAAGTATTAGTGCAGTGCCAAAAATTCAAAACCCAAAACAATAAGGAAAAAAAAAACATTAACCATATTATATATTAAACGCCTTAGAATTGGGCTGCAGTGCAAAAATTATACAAGATTTAAATGAACGAAAGTGCAGACAAAATACAAAAGTACACTGTGAGAAATTTTGTTTGTGCAGCTTAAATAATTCAAGACAATTTAACAAAAAAACTAATTATATTTAACATTAGAAAAAAACACGTCACACCCATAAATGAATTAAATAAATTAACGGAGAAAAAAAGAAAAGAAAAAAATACAAATAACATATACAACAATAAATAAATAAAAATATATATATATAAAATTTTTTTTAATTATTTAACATAAATAAATAATTACAAAAGCCAAGAATATATATATATATATATATATGAAGAAAAAAAAATAAAGCAACCGAAAGCAAGTAAATTTTAATTTGATAGTGGATAATTTTTAATGATAATTGCTCCCGAAAAATTAACCTCAATCCCACAGCAGCAGCCAACCACGAGGAAAGGCCTTTCGTCGATGGAAAAAAAAACTGTGAGTGTTTGATCACCCTTCTTCTCCCTCTCCTTATTATGAAGTCCCAAAATTTTAATAATATATTATCAAAATGAAATAAAGAAAAAAAACTTATACCTATTTATATATGTATATATTCCTGAAAGTGTTCATAAAATCAAATGTGAACATTCTCAATTTTTGTATTCACATTAAACATTATATGGATCAAGTTTTCTTATTTTTTTATTATTCACATTTTTTTTATTTCTTAACTTGAATTGCAGCCATCTTTAATATAATTTAACAGCCATATATATATAATAAAAAAAAAAAAAAAAAAAAAAAAAAAAAAAATAAAAAAAAAAACCTATATGTTTGCATCAATAAATAAATTATAAATAAAATATATAAATAAATAATCGAATAACTATAATGCTAATGGGTACGACAGAAAAGAAATAAATTTTTAAAAAAATTTTTTTTGTTTATACACTATATTATTATGAAAAAAAACTTGTATTTTTTTAAATTAAGTTAACCCTAGCCCTAAAAGACTCAGCCGCGTCAACAAACTATTATTAAGCTTTTGTTAAAAAATTATGAGGAGAATATATGTAATTTAGTTGAGTTTGTAAAATAAAGAGAATTGTTCATGATGAAAGAAAAAGAAATATGAGAAATATTTTTTTTCCGCGAATCACTATGATAGGCTAAAGGTAGTCTAACACATGGCATAGAAGAGAGGAGAGTCGAAGCATTCTTGTTAGGGGATTTCCAGCGAATGGTTAATTGGAGATCATGGTCGGGTTTGGGTATAGATAGCGAGAGGCAACCGACAGCTTCGCCTCCGCGTCTGTATACCTGTTCCAATTCTTGTTCATTCCTTTTTTGGTGTACTAGTGTTAGTGTTGTCCCATCCCTCAAGTTTTTTTTGTAGGAGTCCTAAAAATTTAAAGTTTATGTATGGTTAGTCCCGGTATTGCAAAGACCCACCCCATCGCCGAAAGAGCTAAGGGAACCAGAGGACTCCGCCTGCCTGTACCGAAGACATGAATGCATGCTGATGTGCACCGCACATTCACACACATCATTTGCTCCAACGCCACACTCATCTGAGTGCGGTGGCGTTCACATAAATTTTTGGCGCCCAACATGGGGCACTGGAAGTTCGTCACATACACATGCTACATTACATAAATTTTTGGCGCCCAACGTGGGGCACTGGAAGTACTAGTCCTTAGCGATAATATGCTTTCAGTGTACCGATTTTTTTATTTTTCTATAACTATTTTTTCTCTATGGGGAAAGTAATAGTTATATAAAATACCCCTTTTGTGAGTAACATAGTTGTCTCAGTAGCATGTGTTGCTGAAGTAGCATAGACTTGATTGGTCTATCTATCGCCGCTGTGACTGCTGAGAGGAGTAGATTTTATCACAGGACCTACGAAGCTGCTGATTCGAGCCTGGATCGCAGACCGAGAAACCTGTGTGGAATTTATCAACAAAAAAGAATTTAAAGCATCACTGCTTAGGAAAACAATATCTTCCCTCACAATTGTAGCTCGTTTTTTTGCTGTGGAAGAAGCCACACTTTAATTTATTTTATTGAAAAACTTTACCATATAATTCCAGAATATTGCGTATTCGACAGAGATCAGATACCAATACTGATTATCCCTGGGTAGTATTCTTTAATTAATTAAAGAAAGGTAGGAAGCCATTAAGCAATACTAGTTGAGTGGTTAAAAAGTTGATGTCGTTACTACTTTAAATTAGCTATTGTCTGGAACTCGGAGATGTGCTGCATATGCATTCCCTTGCCGAATAGTATGGTCTTTGGTTGTAGCGATAGCCGATTTATAAGCACCATCTAGATTTAGTTTCAATAGCCCAAAAATGAAAGAATTAGGAACAGTTATATGAATACTTCGACTCTCTTCTACTATGCCATGAATATAAAAACCAAATTAAGAAAAACCAATTCAGATTTATTATGCCAGTCGTAAATACACCGCCTCACACCTCATCTGCAGGTAATGCAGGAAACAAGTGCACTTTATGTGCGACTGAAATGGACGATACTTATCCTTGCTATTTGTTGCCGTGCAAGCATATCTTCCACAAGAATTGCGTAGAAGCATGGTTAACAGAAAATATCGTCTGTTATACTTGCCAAACACCAATTGATAGACAAAATATGAAGCTAGTAGTAGGTAATTGCTCTCCGTCACGAAGGATAGAGATAGCTCCGCCAGCTGCTCCAGTAACTCGTCGAGTTACTACTAGAAACCTTGCCAAGTCCCTAGCATTAGCCGAAGCAAATAATACATCTAGTGTACAAGAAGCTCCGCCTTTGAATGCTAGTGGCGCACAGTCGTCAGCTTTAGATGCGAGTCAGAGTCCGAGTCAAGCTGAAGCCGCGCGTCCCAGAACCACTAGAGGAAGACCCAGAGCCACTCGAGCATTTCGTGGCTCGAATCCTCAAAGATCGCAACAGGTGGATTATAACGTGATTCAGAACATGATAGAAGGAACTGTTACTAGAATTATGTCGTCATTAGCAATAAACAATCGCCCTTCACTCAGCGAACCTATGCCGGTACCGAATATGCGCGATTCCCCTTCAATAGGTGCCTGCTCCTTGAATAGTCGGAGGACCGTGGACATTATGCAAAAGTGGGGAGTTCATTTTGATGGTTCGTCAGAGGGTTTAGGTGTTAATGAATTTATTTATCGAGTTAAATCATTAACAGATGAGACTCTAGAAAGCGATTTTGCAGGTATGTGCAAAAATATTTTCGTGTTGTTTAGTGGAAAAGCTCGATCATGGTATTGGAGATACCACAAGCAAGTCGATCGTATTATTTGGTCCGACCTCTGTTCATCCCTTCGACAACAATATGACGACTATAGGTCAAATTTTATGAACATGGAGATGATCAGAGCGCGCAAGCAAAAAACGGGAGAGTCCTTCTCATCTTTTTATGAGGCTGTAGCCTCTCTCATAGATAAGTCTTCTCTCAAAGTGGAGGAAGAAGAGCTCATGGAAATTTTAAAGAATAACTTACTTCCTGAAACGCGAGAGAAGTTATTATATCAGCCAGTCCATTCTGTAGGACATCTGCGTCGCTTAGTACAAATGAGCGAAAATTTGTCTTATGAAACTAGCTGTCGCCTTAATCAGGCGAAGTCTAAGCAAGTAGTACAACGTAGGCAAGTTTATTCTGTAGAAGAAACAGTTGATGATGCGGAAGACGAACCAGTGGATGTAGAACTCGCAGCCATACGCGCCTCACATGAAAAACTGCGCTGTTGGAATTGCGAAGAACTAGGACATACTTGGCAGAACTGTCTGTCTGAACGTCGCATTTTCTGCTACGGTTGTGGACAGCCTAATGTGTATAAGCCACAATGTCAAAATTGTTTGCTGAAACAGTCGGAAAACCGGCACAAGGCATCCGTCAACAACCGGATGCCCCAAAAAATGTAGAACCCAATTTTATAGAAGAAGATAAAGTCGAGATGCCAACATTGCACTCGAATACTCCTTCAATTCGTTTTCGTCCCTACGAAGAACGTTTACAAAATTATATAGCAGTCCGAAGTCGAATATTTCATGATATTCCACCTGCTCTTAGCAAACGGACTCAAAGATTGAAGACATACTATACAGAGATTAAGAAGAACAGACATTTGCAAATATCTACAATTTTTAATAATGCAACTGACCTTCGTAGCTATGCTCAAGTTTCGTTCCTGAATTATACAGAATTTGGTCTATTAGACACTGGAGCAAATATCAGCTGTATAGGTTCGAAGTTAGCAACAAACGATTTCTCAAAATTGCCAGAGTTTAAGCAAATAAAATCCAAAGCAAAAACAGCTGGAGGGGAAAGTCAAGCCATTGTTGGATTCCTAGATATTGAAATGACTTATAATTCTGTTAAAAAACCCATTAAATTATATATAATTCCAAGTCTAAATCAGAATCTTATCTTAGGACACGACTTCTGGAAAATTTTTCAACTTGCACCAAATATAATAGGTTCTCTAGATGCATCTTGTATAAATAGCAAGTCACCTAGCGATGATGCCTATCCTTTGACCAAAACCGAGATTCAACAATTAGAGGTAGTTAAAGCACTATTTCCAAATGCGTCACATAGTTTAGGTCGTACGAGCCTTATAGAACACCATATAGATATCGGAGACTCTAAACCAGTGAAACAAAGATTTTATCCAGTCAGTCCGGCAGTAGAAAAGCTTCTATATGAAGAAATTGATCGCATGCTTCAGTTAGATGTTATCGAACCTTCGATCAGTCCCTGGAGTTCACCAATGCGCCTTGTAATGAAGCCGAATAAAGTTCGATTATGCTTAGATGCACGTAGGCTCAACGATGCTACGAAAAAGGATGCGTATCCTTTACCTAGCATCGAAGGCATATTCTCTCGATTGCCTAAAGCAAATCTCATTTCCAAATTAGATTTAAAAGATGCTTTTTGGCAAATTAAACTCACTGAGGAGTCGAAACAGTTGACAGCATTCACCGTCCCAGGTCGCCCCCTATACCAATTTAAGGTTATGCCCTTTGGGTTGTGTAATGCTCCCTCCACTATGTGTCGTCTGATGGATAAATTAATTCCCCCAGATCTTAGACATTGTGTTTTCGGATATTTAGACGACCTGTGTGTGGTTTCAGAAGACTTTCCGTCCCATCTAGCGATTTTAGTTCGCCTCGCAGATCAGTTTCGCCAAGCGAATCTGACATTAAATACAGCCAAAAGTCACTTTTGCGTCACAAGCATTAACTATCTGGGTTATGTCATTGGGAGCGGAGGTATTAGCCCAGACCCGTCAAAAGTATCATGTATTGTTAATTGGCCACCGCCCAAGAACTTGAAGCAAGTACGAGGATTTCTCGGTGTTTGTGGTTGGTACAGACGTTTTATTCATAACTTTGCCGATCTGACTTGCCCAATTACCGATGTCCTTTCCACGAAGACTAAATTTGTATGGTCCCCCGAAGCACAGAATGCCATGGATAAGTTGAAGCAAGTATTAACTACTGCTCCAATTTTAACCAATCCCGATTTTAGTAAGAAATTTTATCTGCACTGCGATGCCAGCGATTTTGGGATTGGGGCAGTGCTAGTACAGCTAACGGACACGAATGATGAAAAGCCAATTGCATTCATGTCAAAAAAATTAAGTCGCTCTCAACGCAATTATAGCGTTACCGAGCGTGAGTGTCTCGCAGTTATACTAGCAATCGAGAAATTCAGATGCTATTTGGAACTTCAGGAGTTTGAAGTGGTTACTGATCATTCTAGCTTGCTATGGCTTATGCGGCAGCAGAATATTTCTGGTAGATTGGCTCGCTGGATTTTTCGCTTACAGCAGTTTAAATTTACTTTTAGCCATCGAAAAGGAAAAGACCATGTAGTCCCAGATGCATTATCAAGATTAAGCGAAAATGAAATTTTAGAGCTTGATATGAGTCCGATAATAGACCTTACATCAAATGCCTTTTTGGAAGATTCGTATTTAGAACTAGTAAGAAAGTATTCCCAGCAAAAGTCTAGATTCCCAGATCTCAAATTGATTGGAAACTTCTTGTACATCCGTACAGAGCATGCACAGGGTCAGCAAGAGCAAGAAAAACTATCTTGGAAATTATGGGTCCCCGAAAGCCTTCGAACAAGTGTTTTAAAACAAGCTCATAATAGTTGTACTTCAGCCCATGCCGGAATGCATAAAACTATAGAGAAATTACGTAGACATCTCTTTTGGCCAGGTTTAGCTAAAGATGTGAGAGATTATATTCGCTCGTGTGATACTTGCAAAGAAAACAAAGCCCCTAATTATACGTTAAAACCCCCAATGGGTGATCATGTTCCTTCATATAGACCGTTTCAACGACTTTATATTGACCTTCTTGGACCATATCCTCGTAGTAAACAAGGTCATATAGGATTGCTTATAGTATTGGACCATTTTAGCAAATACCATTGGTTGTGTCCATTAAAACAGTTCACGGCAGCCAAAATTCAAGAATATTTGCTAAAACATATTTTTCATAGTTTTGGGGTCCCTGAAACTATCATTAGTGATAATGGAACTCAGTTCAAATCTAAAGAATTTAACGCCTGGTTAACAGCGTTAGGCATTAAACACGTATATACTGCCCTTTACTCACCGCAGAGTAATGCGGCCGAACGTGTAAACCGTTCATTGTTAGCAGCGATTCGATCATATTTGCAAAACGATCAGACTGACTGGGATGTGCATTTAACAAGCATTTCTTGTGCGTTACGCTCAGGTCTGCATCAATCGTTAAACTGTTCACCATATCGAGCACTTTTTGGACTCGATATGATAACGCACGGATCGGACTATAAACTATTGAAAGATTTACATTTGCTTGAAGAGCCAATAATACCGATTTCTCGATCAGATAACCTTGCTCTATTGAGAAAAGACATTCAGAAAAATATCCGACGAGCTTACGAACGAAACTCAGGCCAATATAATTTGAGAACGAAACAAGTAACCTTCAAGGAAGGACAGGAAGTTTTTCGAAGAAATTTTGCGTTAAGCAAATTTTCTCAAAATATTAATGCCAAACTAGGGCCTCAGTTCTTAAAAAGCCGAATTAAGAAAAAACTAGGAAACTGTTATTATTTGTTGGAGAACCTGCAAGGCAAAGAAATAGGCACGTATCATGCCAAAGATATACGGAGCTAATTCCCGCTAATATTCTGCCTAACGTGGTATATTATCGGGTGGTGTAATGGTCGCAGAAATTCATGCATAGGCGTACCGATTATTATGGCCTTGATAGTAATAAAGCGGGAACAAAACAAAAGCAAAATATAGAAAGCGTAGTGAGCTTTGAAGTTGCGAAGCTTACGCAGCAGAATGCATTTTAGAATGCATCAGAAAGCTTAGGCGGGTGCAGCGAAAGCTTGCTGTCGCGCATGCTTAGCAGCAGATCGAGGCTTAGCTGTGCTTATTCAGCAGCTACAAGACCTGAGTGCAGCCAACTTTAGGTGCAATAAAAGCTGAGCTTTGATTTTCGCCGAAAGATATAAAAGCACCCAAGCAGCAAGAGCACGATCTTTTTTTCCACGTTCACGCTGCCATATATTAATAATTTATTAATATATGATTCCCTCGGAATTCAAGGTATTTATTAAAAATAAATTGAGGATTTTAAAAAGTAGTTTTAAATGCTTATTTTATTCACTCTAGCTTTCTTTTGTGATACTGCGCCCGTGTCAGAGTGCCGCATAGCTATAAACATAAAAAAATATAAAAAAAAAAAAAAAAATAAAAATTATAGCTGCCTCTGAACACGTGGCCACTATAATATTTCACGGCCTTCAACAGCATCCACTCTTTGCAAAATTGATGACATCTATAGGTTTCGCCTGGAATTCCTAAAACCTCATGCACAGCTTATCCCAACAACAACAAACAAAACAAAAAAAAACCAGACATCAATAATTTTCAAAGTATTAGTGCAGTGCCAAAAATTCAAAACCCAAAACAATAAGGAAAAAAAAAACATTAACCATATTATATATTAAACGCCTTAGAATTGGGCTGCAGTGCAAAAATTATACAAGATTTAAATGAACGAAAGTGCAGACAAAATACAAAAGTACACTGTGAGAAATTTTGTTTGTGCAGCTTAAATAATTCAAGACAATTTAACAAAAAAACTAATTATATTTAACATTAGAAAAAAACACGTCACACCCATAAATGAATTAAATAAATTAACGGAGAAAAAAAGAAAAGAAAAAAATACAAATAACATATACAACAATAAATAAATAAAAATATATATATATAAAATTTTTTTTAATTATTTAACATAAATAAATAATTACAAAAGCCAAGAATATATATATATATATATATATGAAGAAAAAAAAATAAAGCAACCGAAAGCAAGTAAATTTTAATTTGATAGTGGATAATTTTTAATGATAATTGCTCCCGAAAAATTAACCTCAATCCCACAGCAGCAGCCAACCACGAGGAAAGGCCTTTCGTCGATGGAAAAAAAAAACTGTGAGTGTTTGATCACCCTTCTTCTCCCTCTCCTTATTATGAAGTCCCAAAATTTTAATAATATATTATCAAAATGAAATAAAGAAAAAAAACTTATACCTATTTATATATGTATATATTCCTGAAAGTGTTCATAAAATCAAATGTGAACATTCTCAATTTTTGTATTCACATTAAACATTATATGGATCAAGTTTTCTTATTTTTTTATTATTCACATTTTTTTTATTTCTTAACTTGAATTGCAGCCATCTTTAATATAATTTAACAGCCATATATATATAATAAAAAAAAAAAAAAAAAAAAAAAAAAAAAAAAAAAATAAAAAAAAAAACCTATATGTTTGCATCAATAAATAAATTATAAATAAAATATATAAATAAATAATCGAATAACTATAATGCTAATGGGTACGACAGAAAAGAAATAAATTTTTAAAAAAATTTTTTTTTGTTTATACACTATATTATTATGAAAAAAAACTTGTATTTTTTTAAATTAAGTTAACCCTAGCCCTAAAAGACTCAGCCGCGTCAACAAACTATTATTAAGCTTTTGTTAAAAAATTATGAGGAGAATATATGTAATTTAGTTGAGTTTGTAAAATAAAGAGAATTGTTCATGATGAAAGAAAAAGAAATATGAGAAATATTTTTTTTCCGCGAATCACTATGATAGGCTAAAGGTAGTCTAACACATGGCATAGAAGAGAGGAGAGTCGAAGCATTCTTGTTAGGGGATTTCCAGCGAATGGTTAATTGGAGATCATGGTCGGGTTTGGGTATAGATAGCGAGAGGCAACCGACAGCTTCGCCTCCGCGTCTGTATACCTGTTCCAATTCTTGTTCATTCCTTTTTTGGTGTACTAGTGTTAGTGTTGTCCCATCCCTCAAGTTTTTTTTGTAGGAGTCCTAAAAATTTAAAGTTTATGTATGGTTAGTCCCGGTATTGCAAAGACCCACCCCATCGCCGAAAGAGCTAAGGGAACCAGAGGACTCCGCCTGCCTGTACCGAAGACATGAATGCATGCTGATGTGCACCGCACATTCACACACATCATTTGCTCCAACGCCACACTCATCTGAGTGCGGTGGCGTTCACATAAATTTTTGGCGCCCAACATGGGGCACTGGAAGTTCGTCACATACACATGCTACATTACACTGGCTCTTGCTACACTCAAGTTGACATAACTCCTTTGACATGCGTCCAAACAAAACATAAAAATGTCTGACAATTTCATTCAATTTGCGCATGGACAGGCTGACAGACGAGTAGACCAAACAAACAGGCTGGCAACGAGCGTCTGCAGTTGTCACTGCGAACACTGGCCATAAAAATATTTAAATTTTCTACAAAAATACAACGAGAGAATGCCTCTTGGAATATATTGTATATGCGTCTCTCATATATGTATATATGAAAGTATATATGTGTGTATTATTGTATTTTATGCATTTGCTGTTGCTTTCACAGCGAAATTTATAGCTTATTTATATAACAATAAAAACTACAACAGCAACACGCACAGCAGCAGGAGTAGCAGCAGCGCCAACAACAATCACAGAAATAACAACACGCAGACACAACATGAAAATGTCGTCTCTTCTTTTTTCTGATGCGAAATTCGACGATTGTGCCAAAAAATAAAGAGAGAGAGAGAAGAGTTGACGTGCGAGTATTTGACCAGAAAATACCCTGTACTCAGGCAAGAAACCAAATTATATAGCTTCCTCTCATCGTAGCCTAGTTGAATGAGGTTTATCGCTTGCATCGACTCGCTTAATGCAGACACATGTTATCATCATTGGCATACAAGTGGCTGCTGCTACTTGTTAAACACATTTGCAGCAATTTTTTAATGCCACTTTGTTCACGTTTTTATGGCTACAGGGTATAAAAAACACACGCGTATGAAATATTATGCAAGTGCGTCTGGCTGCCAGTTTGTGAATCTCTGTGTGCGTGTGCATCTGCATGTGTGTGTGAGCATACAAATTAAACAAGATGCAACACTCAGCCGACTAACTGCCCGTTTCCCTGGCTTCCTCGCCTGGCTGGCTGCCTGGCTGCTCTACTGCCATCCTTGCGGCCATTTTGTCTGCCCTTTTTACACCCACATCCGGCCGCTGGCCAGCCCAACCGTGCCACCTTCTGCTCGGCATGACGCGCCGTTGTTGTGGTCGCCGCGGCCTCACTGCCGGCCCCATTTTTGTGGGCGTAACTGCGTTGGCTGGCGCCAGTTGCAGCCGCCATTAAAAATTGCCAACAGCTTGCAAAAAGACGCAAAAACAATACAAACAGAATCGAGGCTATAAGCAACAACAGTAACAACAACATACAGCCAAAACAACATGAGCAACAAATAAGGAAACTGCAAAAAATACGCTGATTTTTATAGATGAAAATATATCGCTGCACGTTCAATGACTTTATAGGACATTCACCGCAGTCCTCATTTGGAAAAGGCCGTATTAAATTAAATTTTCTTGAATTAACAAATTTTATATTTTATTGCAATTTAAAAAAACATAAAACATATATTACATCGAAAACCTATTTGACTTCATATTAAAAAAAATAAATAAATAAAGGAATAGAAAATAAACTTGATCAGTAAAAGCCAGAGTGCTTTCAGTTCTGCCTGCTTTAAATAAAACTGATCTATTAGCCAAATTCATGAATACGAAGTCGAATTCTCTTCAAACCTCCGTCAGAATTTTCAGCATTTAAATTAATTGTTAAATGCAAACTCTAAATGGATATATCTAATACTAAAATAAAAATGATAATAATAATAATAATTAAATCTCCTCATCTCAAAAACTTCCTCATAAATACGAATATGTATGTCAAGCTGTTGTAATAATGTGTCAGCATATATTCCAGCTGAAAGTCAAAGTTTGTTAAAATGCGAAAACTCCATCGTCATTGTCATTGTCATTTAAGTTTTGGGTTTGCGGTTTATCTTGTTCGTTCGTTTTGGCAGACAACTCATTTGTCTCATTTTTATTATAAATTGCAATTGAACGTCATACAAAAAAAAAAGTAAATAAATAAATATATTCCTTTATTGATTGCTAAAAATTTTTTTCTTTTACTTTTGTTTTACAGGTGCAACAGCAATTTGTAATAATATTAATTTATGTGAGTTCGCTATCAATGATTTATGCGAGCTATATATGTTTGAGAAAGTTGTTAAATTATTATTATTAAAATTATTTTATTTCATTTCATGTTTTTTTTTAAATTTAAATTTATTTATTATTTTTTTTTTTACTATTTTGATATTTAATATATTTTTATATTTGATCAATTAACTTCTTTATAATTATTAGCTTCTTATATTCTTATTAATAAATAATATATATTAATAGAAATAGTAGTAAAATGTGCATCGGCTCTATTTATATTTTATTATAATCTTAAAATTTACTTTGCATCATTATTTTTTTGGCAGGGTATTATCTAATCGAACACTTTGAACAAGATATTAGCTGTTGGTTTTTTAAATAGATTTTTGCGCTCTGTCCTTGTCACATTTATTGCTATTGCATTGTTGGCATTTTGCAAATTAAACGGATTTCCGCTAAAGGCCATTTCCGTTGCCCACTTGCCGCCCACGACTCGACCCACTGCCTGAAAAGCTATTGAAAGCCGTTGCGCTTTTTGCCAATGGCCCCAAACACGAATTTATTTTTTATGCCACTCTTTGTATTTTTTTTTTTTATATATACATATTATACTGTAGTATTGACAAATGTTTTCTATTGTTTTTTACGCTCAGCTCTCTATGCACTATTTTGATTTCAACAGCAGCATAAAAGAAGGAACCCGATATAGATATAGATAGACACAGCACAAGGGAACGAGAGGATGTTGTCCAGCTTTTCTTCTCTTTTTTTTTTTTTTTTTTTGCAGTGCAGTTTATGACAGTTGGCTGCCCGTGGCGCTGCTTTGAATGTTGTTGTCACAAAAGAAACTTTAATAGAATTTTGCTGGCTATTTGCATTGGTAGCAGCAATTGTCAATTGCTTTCATTATTTGTTTATGTTTTTTTTTTTTTTGGACATCGCTTATGTCAAAAAAATTGATTACTCTATTATGTATATCAGAGCGCAGTCTGTGCTTGATATTTCTATTCCATTCCACTTTTAGCGCGGGTCACGTTTCAATTTATTGCAGCCTGTTAATTAAATGAATTAGGCTCCAATGAACTGAAAGTGCATGCTAATTATCCAATAATCAATTGCATAAGTGCGCAAATAAAAAATTACCTTTTTTTTTGTCAATAATAATAATAGTGCTTAATAAGGAAAGATAAATCTTTTGATTGTGTTGTAATCGAATTTAGAAATTTAAAAAAAAGTTTATATATATTTATAGAATAATAATAATAATTTAATTAGTTCAATTAAAATAGTTAATAATTTAATAAAATTAAAAAAAAAGTATTCATAATATAGAACTTTAAATTTTATTTAATTATAATAATTGTAATATATAATTTTAAATTTATTTAATATATCTTAATAGAGAGCAGATGACAATATTTTTCATCTATATATATATTTTCTCCACTATAAATTTTATATTAGTTTTCCTCAACTTTGAAGCGCTTTAAATTGTATTTGGACATAAATAACGCACCCACTTGATATGGTAGTCCACGTTCTCATAGTGACCTTGTGACTGCCCTTCAGTTGAGGGGGCCGCAAAGTTATACAACACCTGCGGACTAAGCCGCATCAGTCGCTGGCTCATTAACATATTGAATTTAAATGTCATGTCGACAGACGGAGTTCGATGTACGCCCACGGGAGCACAAAAAGGGAAACCACAAGGCAGACATCGAAACATCCCTCAAACGAGCCGCAAAGAATGCTAAACTACTTTTGTTTGGCATTTGCATTCTCGGGCTCATGGCCCAAAAGAAATTGCTGCATAAAAATGTTGATAAAGTGAGTCTCATCTACATATTTTTGGTAGCCGAATTGATGGCATGATTAAAAAGCCTCATTCCGAATGCCAGAAATATTTTGTTGATATATTTTCGTATTTGCATTCAAAATGATAAGCAAAACAAATTGAAAAACAAATCATAAATGATGACTAGTTAAATTAATTTTTAACGAGTCACCAAAGCAATATTAATAGCTTGAATATATATTTCTTAAAGTTTCTTAATATTTAGATAACGCTCCAGCCCAAAGCCTTGACTTAGCTGCAGTTAGTTAGACGATCTCCTTCAGGCTAATCCCAGCACCAAAACGCTGTCATCCACACTACGGTCTCAGTCTTCCAACCTTCCCCCTTTACTATAGCCCTCGCGCGGATAACTAGCACTTGGTGGCAAGCAACATTTCAGATATTAAGCAAAAAGGGCTGCAGGCCATGTGCGCTTTGTGCTGGCTCAAAAATGTGGGTAGAACTCCCGCAGGATATGCTTACACACACACACACAGATATACATCCATACAAAAGTACATCCACACAGACAATGTAGAAGCGCAAAATGGCGCCGAAAGCAGCGTTGCCAGACCCCACCAAATTGTATAAGCAGCCAAGCAGCGCGTAACGCGCAATTGTTTTAAATTTGCCCTGGCGACAAGGGAGACTCTCCTCCAGCTCCTCCCCCCGATACAGCACAACCCGCCCGCAACCAAATTAGCTAACAAGGACAAGGCCAAAACACAACGAGCCCTTTAAGAAGACTTTAATTTTTGCACGCTCAAGTTCATTAGCGACAACCACAAAGCATAATTGTAAATTTGCCATTGCCTTTTAATTTATGAGTCTTTAAGGACAGCGCCAAATACTGTTTCAATAATTTATCGATGCTTGAGCTTGGCGGTTTACTAGTGTGCCCCATGCCACGCCCACTCGCCCAGGGCTTCGGTATAAATCAGAGGCAGTCCAACCATAAATTTCCAGCGACAAGTGTCCGGTTAAATAGCGTGCGAAATTCAAGTATCTACCAAGTAACTATTATAAATATATATTTTTTTCTTTTTAATTTTCTTTTTTTTTTAAGAATGTTTTTCAACAAACACACATAAAGAAAAATGACACACATAAAGAAAAGTGGGAAGCGTCCGAAAGTTGGCTACACAATTTGTCACTGGGTCATTTCGCACATTAGACAGGAGTGGAAAAGAAACATATAGAAAGGAAGGAAAGCAACAGAGAGTGGGCCAGGAGAAGACAGGCAGGCAGGCAAACACTTACAGGCTGCTGAAACATAAATTTGGGACTAAACGGAGAGCGATATGCTTGACTAGCAGCTACCATTGCTGATATAAATATTTAAATGAAAAAGCTATTTACAAGCATAATTAAATGACTACTACAAGAAAAGAATCTTGTATGGCAGTTTGACGGAGTTTTTTAAAAGCAAAAGAGTTAAAAATTAAAATAAATAAAATATGATTGAATAATTTATTTAAGACTTAAGCTGTTCAATAGTTTCCCAGATTTCCGTTAATTAAAATAAAATAGTTAAAAATTAAAATAGATAAAAAATGGTTAGATTGTTTATATAAGACTTTAAATATCCAACAGATCTCTAATTAAATGTAATAAATTTTTATTTAATTTGAACTCTTAACTATTATTCTTTATATTTCTAAAAAGAAGAATAGCTAAGAAATAAATAAAATATGGCAAGATTATTTGTATAAAACTTAAACTGTCCAACAGTTTTCTAATTAATAATTCAATTTTATTTAAATATAATATATAATAACTATTATTCAAACTCAAGCTTAACTCTTTGACAGAAAAATAAAAATAGAGGTGTCTTCTATTATTGATATATTGATAGATATTGGAAAAAACATTTTACTTTTTGTAGAATTTTATTGAATAGCTCTCATCATTAATAAAGCACCTCGGCTTACATATTCATCAACCAACATACCTCTTTTCTCTTTATTTACAGGATATATGTATGTGGACATTAGTGGAAAAAAAACCATATATATATTTATAATAAATCATGTGCACAGCAAGCAGAAGAACGTTCAGCCAACCAACCACTCGACCACTCGACCACTGTGTACCAGCTGAGCCACCCAGTGGGTCAGTGTTCATTTGGCTGACTGCCTGTCGACGCGACAGCGGCGCCAAAGAACTTCGTCCTGTTTTGGTGGCCATCTTTGACACAGTTTCAATTCACAGTTGTCTCAGCCAAATGTTTTTTCTACTGGCTGCATACTTAGGGCTGGCACTGTTTGAATAATTGCACGAAAATAGCATAAATCAACTTGCCTTAAAGGTACGCAATGCAGCGCTATCTAATTACTTATTGTTGCTACGCACAGGATGGCGTCGATAATCAACGAAATTACGTCGTACGTAAGTGATTAATGAAAGGATGTTTCCATTTGAAAGGCCAGCAAGCCCAGCAGCTGAAAGCCTTGTCGATGCTCAACGTGCAGTGTTAATGATTTAATATTAATTTCAAATTTATACCAGTACCTGGACAAGCAACTCTCTTCCAAACCAAGTGCCGAGAGCAGCTGGCGCAATTGACCACATATACACACGCACACACACACACACAGACATACGAACTTAATTATGAGCACAATTAAATTGCTATTAAGAGAGTATAGCTAGCAGGCAGTTACAGACAGCCCGCCCCCTACACCTAAAGCTCTTTCGCATTGCTCGTCAGCATAATTATGTTATTTTGGCTTTTGTATGCAGCCAAAGAGCTGAATGTCTGGAGGAGTCGTACTGTGTGCTCTGTTTGCATTTTGTGTGGGCGGAAATTGAATTTTATGTAATTTCGTTGCATGTCATTAGACGCAATTATGTAATATAAGTTATCAGCGTTCAGAGTGTTGAACAGTAACTACATTTGATCACTAACTGGACTTGAAATTCAACTCTCTTGCTCTTTCCTTTGCCTTGCGAAAGATATTTGCTAATTTCTCTACTTTCATTTATGTTTTCTTTGTGCTCGTGTTATTAATTGCCAGCAGATGTGTGTGTGTGTGATATTAATACATATTTTACTTCCTATTATTCTTGATATATTTGCTTGATTTACTTTCTAAATCCGCTTCCTTTCTTTTTCCCAAATTTTTCATTCTTTTTACTTCCAATTTTTAATTTCTTTTAGCTACAATTGAGCTTTAATCGAAGTATTTAAACATACAAAGAAGTTTATGACTTTCTAATGCATAATTTATTAAAATAAAGAAGCAACTGCAATTACATTTTAAATTATAAAATATCCAAAAACATTTTCTAATTCATAAATGTTATTTAATAATTGTTAAACTACTTACATTTCGTAGCTTGGAGTCAAATAATTAAATAAATATTTTATATTGTAAATATTTTAGAGCTTAGCAAAATGAAAATTATAATGTTAAGCACTCGGAGTTTTCAACATTTGCATTTTGCTAAGCTCTAAAATATTTACAATATAAAATATTTATTTAATTATTCATATAAACAATAAATTACGTTACGTGTTTTGTTTTCATTTTGCTCTTAGTCAAAGTAGCTTTATTTTATTATTTATTATTATATTATTATTATTATTTATTTACTATAATTTATTTTATTTTTAATATTATTAATTTTTTATTATTATTATTATTATTTATTTTTTACTATTATTATTCATTATTCTGCCATTATTACCATGTATTAAAATAAAATATTTAAACCTAAAACCCTCAATTTATTCACTAAACACAACTTTTTAATTCTAAAGAATTTATATATTTATTTTCTCGAACTGATTAAGAGCGTATCGTTCAGCCAGTTCAATTTCATATTTTAATTCTCATTAATTATTTCCAAGTCAGTGCACAACATTTTGTGCTTATCGACGACGACGACGAGTATGGCAAATAAATTTCACATTTCCTGAGACATTTGTCACATTGAAAGGACTCCCAAATGCCACAACGAACCCTTTTCACACAGTTTTTGTTGGGGCTTATAGAAAATTGCTTCACAAATTGCTGCAGCTTCCGGCGCACATTTTTCAACTTATTAATTTTCCATTAAGTCTTACAAGCAATTAAGTTTAAGGACCAGCAAAATTAGACACGGAAAACCAAAGCCATAACGAAGCCCCAAAAACAATGACAACAAAAACAGTTCTAATACAAAATTATCAACACGTTCCGCTTATTAACTGGGCAGTTTGAACAATTCCATAAATAAATAAAATGCCAGAGACAAATCCTTTCGGCCGCACACACTAAGAAAATCTGTCACAATTGTTTGACTTATGTGTGAGAGAGAAGAGAGACCAAGAATAAAGGAGAGAGTGAGAGAGAGAGAGAGAGCGAGCGAGCCAGCGCTGCATGAAATAAGCAAAATATTGCTGAAAATTTCCGGAGCATCAGAGACATTTTCAGTGTGCAAATATTTTTGGGGAATTGTGAGATGCGTAAATTTTACGCTTGCCTGAATTTTGCCAACAGCCTGCCTACTGAAGTCAGAGGCAAATGGGTTCTACAACAAAATACGCACACAATAATCATTATGTATTATGATTATCGTGCTGATGCTGATGATGATGATGATCATTATCATAATCATGATGCGAGTGACTTTGATTTTCGTTAGAATTTCTTCATTTGATGGCTTTGATTTAGATTTATGCATGCTGATATGCTTTAAAACGGATGCCCCAACACACGCACACACACGCACACACGCACAGCAACACAAACAAGGCTTGCCATATCCTTGGCTGTCTTTGGGGTCCTGGGCCAACATTTGCTAGCGCATAATGCTTTCAAAGCTGCTGTCAGCCAGCTGCGCCACTTGAAGCAATTTATGAAGCATTTTACTTACTTAGCTGCTGATTTACTCCATCCAATGCCAAACGAGTTGTCTGTGTGTGTATTTTATGTGAGTGTATGTGTGTGTATAACAGCTGGCGTGGACCTTCGCATAGCACATGTGTCTGCGATTTTTCTATGAATATGAAATAAGTTTTTGCCTCGCATGTGCGTAAATAAACAAACAGCAGAAAGCAGCGCATACGACGCTATGGCTATGGCTTGTGGGCGTGGCACAAGGATATTCTCTTCTTGTCGAGTCGTGTCCTGACTAGCGATCGAGTGCGTTTGTGCAAACAATATGTAACATACTTCCAGCCAGCTGCCTCCTTTCAATATTTGCCAAAGGCGTCGGCGAACTCTAAATAAACCAGCCAAAAGTAATTGGCTTAGTAAGCTCACAAAATACCCTGTAAACCCTTAGAAGACTCGAAAATATATATAATTTATTTATCATTTGATTCTAATTAGATAATATTTTATTTTATTTAACTGTTTGTTTGATATTGCTATTTGTTTGTCGTCATTCCCCACACACATTTCTACAGGGTATACGAAATTCCCAAGTAGCTACAAATTAAATACACGTTGCCTACTTTACGACTGCCGGTGAAGGAATTTAACGCAGATTTTATGCAGGTCACAAATAAAAAGAAACGAAGAGAAAGGAAAAGAAAAGAAAAGAATATAAAAGCCCCCACAAGAGCAACCCTTTCAGCATGAGCATTACTTAAACTATGGCATAAGATATGTGAGCCGAGCCCAGGGAAAAGGTGAAATTGGCATTTCTTTCGCGCATAAACTTAAACGTAGCCGAGCTGGGCAAACGCCAGTGACCCAAGGTCAGTTCTCCAGAGGCTTTTGGTAAGCTGCAATTAAATTTTTATCGCTCGCACCAATCGATGACGCGACATTTTCCTGGCGTTGGTCTCACATTACTGCGTGGAGTCTGAGCAACGTTTATACGTGTGTATGTATGCCCATAATTGCACAAAGCAAATGAAGGGAGCGAAGTAGACATCGCTTCGTTAGGGCGCCGTCTGCTGAATTGTTTTCTTCATCCACTTTCTTTTCTTGGCTGATGATTTGCTCGTTTTTGAGAGTTTGTCAGTTTGCCATTTTGCCTGTTGTGTTGGTTGTTTACATAAAAATATTGCCAGAGCAGCAGGGAGCGCGAGAGAAAGGCAAAACATAATGAGGCAGACAACGGCCCACATCCAACGAGCTGGCGTCCAGACGCGAATGACGGAGCAGACTAAGCGGAGACAGACAAAACCAACTAGTCTGCGCTTTTCCAAATGCAAGCAGAAATACAAAATAAGCGAAGAGAATGAAAATGTAGAAAAAAAGAAAACCAACCAGACAAAGTGGTAAATAGACGTAAAACGCGTGACTTTCACTTTGATGTCGCGTCAGCCGTCGATTTGACCGTGGAGCAAAAGCCAGGAGCCCGGCTAAGAGGTAGTTTACACTGAAATGAAATACGGGCAACTCCGGCTGACTGACTCCTTCTTTCTGCCTTGCCTGATGTTTGCATAGACAGCACGTGCAGTCGGCTACAAAGTTCTGCTTGTTTTTTCTGTTTTTTTCTATTTTCCTCCTCACGCTCAGTGGGAGCAAAATAAAACCAAGACTTGACAACAGCTGCATCGCACTCAATCGACATTGTTTTTAGCACAGCTTAAGGCAAGCAGCGATAAAATAAAGTGGAATATAGAAAAGAATACACGCAAACATTTAATAATTTTCAAAATCACAAAGCTCACGGCAATGCATGTCCTTATTGATCGATAAAATAATAAAAATAATAATGGAATTTTACTTGGAATGGAATTATACTTATTGAAGTCAATTTACTGATAAATTCTGGATCAAGTGAGCAGCAGTCAAGCAGAAATACAATGCACTCAGCTGAGGCAGCTCGAGATTTTAACTTAAAAATAAATAATAATTTCTTATCAAAGCAAGGCTCAGCCTGTCTGAACAGCTTTTATAAATACAAGTTTAATATTCCTGAAAATGCTCTATGAATAAGAATTAATATAGCAATAATAAGCCATTAATTAATGAAGTCTAAATTATATTTCTTGTTAATTAGATATTAAGAAGCACACCTAAAACTCACTGCATAAATTTAATTATTTCAAATACATTTTCAAAGCTTGCGCAACATCAATCTACTGAGCTCAACACGAGGTCTCTCATAGATATTGCATTTTTTGCGTAGCCACAAACATGTAATTTAGGAGTTTTGGAAATGCTTTTGCAACTGACCATAGCAAACAAAAATCTCACCGCTGCCTGCAGCCAGCTTGTCACAAAAGTTAACACATAGTCACTGAGACACAGTGCAAGGCAGGTTACACTCAAAAAAAAAAGGAGCATAAAAGCTGAAAATTAGAAAAACATAAAAGGCAAGAAGCAGAAGTAGAAGTAGAACTAGTGCACACAGCAGTCAAGTTGCATGTGACACACCTTGAGGCAGCTGGCGAACTGGAGCTGGCAAATGTTTGCTCGAGCGGCGTAAAAGGCAACACATAAGAGCGCCGGCTTATCAGCAGGTGCCACAATGCCACTCACTCTCGCTCACAAACTCTATATATATAAAGACCCAAACTGAATCGGACTGTCGGAATGAGCGCCCTGGGCTAGTTGCATGCAAAAGTGCTGCTGTTTCTTAGTTATCAAAACTTCAAGCTGCAAGTGACAAACAAGACGGTAAAAGTGTAAAAGCTGGCAGAGCTCTTAGATAATGAAGCGTAAACTTTTACTACAAATAAAGCAAATGCGTCAAGAAAAATTAGCTGAGCGCCTTCTTTCTTTTTTTTTTGCCTCTGCCTTTGAGCAATTGTGTCAGCGAAGACACAGCACAAACTTGAGGCAAATGGAAAAATGCCGTTGCATACTTTGCGGCTGTCTGCGATAAAAAGTTTGCCCAACGCCAACGCCAAATTGTGTGTAAATACTTAAAAAGTCGTTAGTGCTAGCTAAAAATGAACGCCTATAAGCAGATGGACAAGAAAGTCCAGGAATATATATATAGAAAAAAACAAGGTAAAAGCCAAAGGTATGCCCGTTGCTGCTGCTGATTAATGTTGAGCATTTGAGGTGAGAGCGTGTCTAAAAAAATGCAAGCGATAAGATTCTACTTTACTTTTTGAATAGAAAAATATATATATATTTATATATTTAGTCAATTAGTCAGTCACTTTTTTCATCAACAAAAAATTATACACACAGACGATCTTATTCTGAGCAGAATTATTTTTGTTACGTCTCTCTCTTCGTCTGATAGTTTTGCGAAGAGCAATTCGCGTTAAACTCTTTTAAGAAGATTTATTTCGCGAGTAATACGATAGACACTCACACTCTGCGGGTTATGCGGAGATGGAATCTGAGAAATCCTCAACAGTTTCGTGCGAGCTCTGATTTATGTATATAATGATGTATATTCCGATATGTAGAGCGTATCCCATGATTCCATTGGAATATTTTATATTTTATTTAATTTTAAATATTTGAATCTTTCGTGTCACGAACCTTACACAGCTCTAGTAGCCTACAATGCAAGTTGCAAGTAGTGCAAATATTTTTTTTAATGAGCAGCGTCTGCTGAGTCTACAAGGCCTTCATCATTAAAAAATATGCAGGCATCGACTTTGATGATTGATTGAGCTCTGATACGACTGACTGCCTTCTGTATGCACTTGAAGCAAGAGTGGGAGATTGAGGCCATTAAGTGCGGCTGAAAGCGTGCTGCAATAAATTTGCCTAATCAAACTATTTAGGCGCAGTGTCTGTCACACTGCGGAAGTCAGGCTGGCGTTGTGCCCATTAGAGCTGACGAGCAAAGGCGTGGGCGCACGCACATGTGTTGCATGCTTTTGGTGGGGCGCGCGCTGCCCAGACGACACACATAATCCTAATTAATTGCCAGCATCAGGCTGAACGGCAGCTCAAAGCTGCACTCACTTGTGCCGTAATTCGAATGCATCCACAGCATTCACATTGCTGGGCATGGATATTCTCGTGCTGCTCATATCCCATATCCCATTTGGCCTGCTCGACAGGTGCACGTGAGCACTTCGTGTGCACCATTTAGTCGCCGAGTGGAATGACGAGCTGACGAGGCAGAAGCAGAAGCAGAAGCAGAAGCTGAAGTCTGATGTTGTTGCTGCTGCTGCTGCTGCTGCTGGTGGCTCGGGTGGCAGCCACCGTTCATCGCGTTGCATGCCACTACGCCATTATTTCCTTTTAATTTGCTTTGGCTGCAAAAGTCGTGGCGCGTTCAATGCTGCCCCCAACGACAAGCAGCGACGCATTTCATGCACTTGGCTGAGCTTTGAAGTTGCTTAACACGTTTGATGTTTGCTGCAGCAGCAACAGCAGCCGATGGGCTATTGCTCATTTGTATTATGCTTGTGCATGTGGAGCTATAAAGTTTAATGCATACAGCGAGTGTGACGACAGCTGGCAAAGAGATCGATTAGGAAACGGCGAGGTGCAGCGAGGACGATGTCTTATGCAGACATTGTAAAAGCCTAAGAGCTGACATTGCAAATTGCTTGTGCTGTAGGAAAGAGCCAAGTAAGCCATAAATATTCAGGCTTTGTCAGTCTACGAAAATGCTAGTGTATTTAAATGCAATGAGAGCTTTAAAGAAATCTCAATTTAAATATATATCGGATCCTAACCAAGGGAACGAGATGGTAAACCCTAAAGACCAAAGCAAAACACAAGAGAAAAATTGCAAAAGTTTTGCCACTCAAAAGACGGCAAAGGCGAGAGTTCGAGCACTAAGAGAGCAAAAGAGACAGGGAGAGTGAGAGTAAGATAAAGCGTCAGAGTGAGATAAAAATAGTGTGCGTCTTGAATATGCCGCAATAATCGAAGTTGAAGTCGAACATCAATGGTCTGGCCAAAGCAGTTGGCCATAGCTTAAAGGCAATAAGCAGACGAGCACAGACATCGCCGCCGGGGCCAGTCCAAGCTGCTTTCAAAAAGTATTCAACACAATTTTAATTAGTTTTGAAAAGTATTTTAATTTTTGGCAATTTGTGTGTGTGCCACACGGCGGCAGCCGGAGCCGCAGAAATCTTTTGCCTATTGGCAAAGCAATTGTGGCAGCTTCCACGAAAAACTCCAATCCCTCGTCGCTTTACGATCCATGGGAACAAGCCGTAATCACGTTTAATGCGGCACTTTAATGATTATTAACATTATTAGTTGTAATGAGCGTCGTCAGCCCATTTTAAAGTTTGCCAAGTGAAATTTGCTAGCTATTCAAAGAATGAATGCGTACAACAAACGCAAAACTCCACAAAAAATAAGAGAGAGAAACAAAAAATAAAAATAAAATTAAAAAAAAAAAAAACCAGCGAAAGTTGAAAAAGTTGGTAGAAATTTTTGCAATTATTTTTCTGTTTTAATGTAATAGTGGCGTTTCGAGTTTTCCCCCTTTTTCGGGCTCTACTTTATTTTATTTTTTTGTTTTTAGCTTTTAAGCAAAAAGTTTGTTTAAACTATGCGGCCGGGCCCGGTTTGAACGGCTCGCAATTTGTCCGTCGATCTGTCCAACTGTCGTTGTCTGTCCTTCGGTCATGGCCAGTTGTTTAGCGGTTGCGTCGAAGCATTCTCAAAAGTATGCTTTGATTTTGCGTCCGACGTTTGACGCTTTGCTCATTGCGTGGAATTCAGTGTTCGAATTGTTTGTGCGTCGGTTTTTTGCCCAGCTATTGCCGGATATGTTTTGCTATTCTTTAGACTTTGATTTTTATTTTCATTTTCAGCTATTTGCTTCCCCTTTTTTTTTTTTTTTTTTTTTGTGCGCTAGCTGAAAAAGTTTTCAAATTAAAGCCGCTAGTTTTGGAAAAAAGTTTACCTCTGTTTAGTTTCTAGAGTTCCAAGACAAAAATTTATTCAGGCTAAAGCTTGCAACTGAACTTGAGAGTATTTTAAAGCATGGCACTTACCTAAAATGAGAAGAGAATTTAAGAAAAATGTTAATAATTAATTATTCAATATTTTGTATAATATTAAAAATAAAAAAAATAAAAATTATACAAATTATTCCTTCTCTATAATTTAATGTAATATTATTTAATATATTTATTTATTTTTATTTTATTTTATTTTATTTATTTATTTATTTTTATTTTATATTATTTTATTTATTTATTTATTTATTTTATTTTATTTAATTTTATTTTTATTTATTTTTTTTTTTTTTTGTAGCTACAATTTACAGAAATAAAATTATAGAGTAGAAATATTTTTTATTTCTAGTGAATTGTATATTAATATTTTTATTTATTTTTATTAGTATTGAGTGATCGACTGCTTACATTTAGTTTAAGTTAAATTTTCATAGAATACAGCAGCGATTCACTTGCAACCAAAACCCTAACTTAGCAGCTAATCAATATTTGTCAATGTTTTGCCAGCGGGAAAGAATTACAATTTGATTCGGCTCAGATTCCGTAGCAGCTTTCAGTAACTATCAGAGAAGCTGTCGCGTTAGGAAGCGCGCACACACACACGCATACACACGCGTTGTCCTGTGCCAGGACTTAATTACACACAACTCATTTACTGCATACAAAACAATTTCTCCAGACGCACAACCCAGTGGCACCCACGTGGGAACTGACAGACTGACAGAGAGAGTACTCTCCGTTGTCGTCGTCGCATTCGAAATAGAAATCCCCAAAAAAGGACACAAACAACAAACATGAAACAGAACAGACTCGAATTCATGCATGGCCTGAGGTCGACAGAGAACCTGGTGGCAGTCACAATCATTGCATGCGACTAACACAGACTTTTGTTTATATGTCATACAAATTACTCATACGTTAATAATTTAAACGGATGGCTGTTGATGATGGCCAGCCAGTCAAGGCGTCTGCAAATTTGCTTTGCCAATATGGCACATAACCCCCGCCCCGCCCTGCCTCGCGCTGCCTACAATCTGTGAAATCAATACGAAATGAAAACCAAATACGCATTGCCAGTCTCTCTCTCTCTCTCTCTCTCTCTCTCTCTCTCTCTGTCTGTCTCTGACTGGCTGATGGCCTGTCTAAACATGAAGGCAGCACCTCAAGCTTGTTTACTCTATGCCCGATAACTTTCATTATCATGCCCTGAAATTCATAACCCAAAGCAAAGATAGCCATAGAGCTATGTATACGTATTTGCCCAATGCAATGTTGATGTGTGTTTGTCTTTGTATTTGCTTGACTATATATTCCACGTTACAAATTTCATTAATTCATCAATGAATCAAGGCGGCAATCATTATTTTCATTTGCTATTCTGTTGACTTTCCAAATAAGTACTTCTGCAGTATTAAGCGTTTATTTGTTGTTTGACCTTCGTAGAACTAACAAGTGTTTCGAAACACATTCAGTGTCAATTTCTTGAATTTAAGTATTTCGAATATATATGTCAAGCTTAAATATAATCCATCCAAATTTTATACTCTTTAACTGATATCAAATACATTTTTGTATATTTTATTCAGTAATATTTCTTGACATATTCACGACTTATCAATTTTAATAAATTGCACACATGTTTATACAAACATTCAAATGCTGCTGAATATTTGAATAAAGCCGAGAAACCGTCGTTTAAGAATCAGAATCATCATATTCCTGCTCTTCGCGCATTCTAAGAGCGAGACACTTTAATAGCAAACATGTATCGCTGTCACTAATAAAGTAGCTCCCCTTAGAATGGGGCAAGGGCAACAATATTTTAGATCCCGGCCTCGTCTGTAACGGCAACTCTCCACACATATTCAACCACTGATTAATCAATGATTTCTCTGTATGCTGTCTAACCTCTTCGGGTTCTAAGCTAACATCTTGTACACTTGTCGATAACTGCTGTTGTTGGCAACAAAAATCGAATCGATTTCGAAATTCAAACAAATAGTTTATACTATCCAAACGCGTAGCATGGGGAATACCAAGAGCATCAAGTATTCCCACTGATTTGGTTATCCCTCTTTGATTTTGTAAGCCAAATAATTGGCGTTCGCTCTCCAGACGACGCAGTGCGTGAGATCGAAGATAGTGCTGCTTATTTCTTTGGAAAATAATTGATAGTAGATCATCATTGAGCATACAATAGGGAGGTAACATATCTTTCTTTAGCCGATCACCAACCGTTTTACTTGTGTTCTTATCTTTCAGCTTATCCAGTTTCATTGAATCCCCATTTTGCTTAGGCTGCTTGTTAAGTTTTCGCATTTCAGCTTTATTTCCTTCAGCCACTTCTATTTTCCTCTGGCTATTAAAGCAGTCTTGTACTTTCTGTAATTCGGTCACTACACATTTTCCCTCTACATTGATAGGTGTCTTTTCTTGCTGACTTTTCCGACATTGTTTCGGTAAACGGACTGCAAGAGATTTGTCAGCGTTCTTTTGAATTTTTTCTATTGCCCCAAGCTTTAACCTCAGTTTTTTATGGTTTGCTTTAACAGTTTCGATGACTTCTTCCAATTGTTGAAGATTGCCTTTCATTGCGAATTTCCTGCATTTGCTTGGCAGCTTTGGTTTTTCCAGCTTACTTTCAGTTACATTTTTCTCATTTCGAATCGCATCCAAGCACTTCTTTTGAAGCATCGTTCCGGCCTCTTGTAATACATTATTATTCCTTATAAACATTTGCTGTAGATATTCCGCACGATTATCTTCTAGATGTATGCCATATTTTCTTTTTAGTACCTTACATTGATTGATAACATTATCAATCTGACTCATTTCAGATTTGATGTAGTCAACATAGGGCTCGATACTATGTTGCTCATCAAATCCAAGACGGTCAAATTCTTGTTGAATTTGTGAATTATTTTCATGCAATGTACTCGATACTATCTTGGGCTGATCTTGCATCGGCTTTATATTGTTGGATTTATGACCGCACAGCACTCTCAATTCAGGTTTAGTTAATGCAGTATTGGTATTTTTTGTGAATGCTTTTGCATTTGTGGTTCGGGGATCAGAGTTTGAATTGGTTTGTTTGTCTTGACAGCTAGGCATTCCCGACTCTCTCTCATTGCATCCCATTTTATTTCCCGATTTCTGCAGTTGAACAGCTTTATTTAACTTTTGTCTAAGCGACTGATTAGTCCACAACTCGCTTGATTTCTTTTTCACTCTCAGAAATAATGTATCAGCATTAGATTCACTTAATTCCTTGCTCAATTCTTTCTTTGCTAAATCAAATGAGGATTGATCTTCTCCAAAGGATTGCATTATATGATTTTTGTTCCAACTTTCGGGATGGATAGGCCAATGAGCTGATGTGGAGATTTTATTTGATGTGGGTATACCGTCATATACACGCTTAGCATCAAATAAAAATGGCAAGCTTTGTTTGTTATTACATTCTTTCACTCGATCTTTTGGCATTTCGGAACGTTTTCTACTAAGCGTAAAATATGGATCATCCTGTAATTTCCTTAAAGCATCTTCTAATAAAGGTAAGGGCTGAGAGATTTTGGACATGAAGCGGTTTGGTCCTTTACCTGGAACGGGACGTACGTCAGCAGGAGGTATTCGCTTGTCTTTGACTTTTAAGCTATTTTTATGCTCCAATTGATTGTTAGCTTGCATAGCATTTTTACTACACTTATCATTTGATTTTATTGGATAATGCTTGGGTCCATTCGTATTAAATTTTATGCAACGTAATGTTCCCGAGAGCATATACGTAGGCAGCGAACGAGATTTGCTATCACAACTTATACAGTGAGAATGTTTAGGAATGGAATCTTTAGATTGACTATTTAATTTAACTGTATCATCTGTAGACCTGCGCTTGTAGCCGTGTTGACTATTCTCTCTTCCGTTCTTGCCTGAACAATAACTTTGACATTGCTTAGATTTTTCTGAAAGCGTTCTATTTGACGGTTTACATGCGATTTTTGTTGGCCTCGTTAGTGTTGCTAAATCATTCCCTTTATTGTCAATCACACGAGACACCAGCCCGGAACATGAGTTGCGTATGTCAGAAGAT
This sequence comes from Drosophila buzzatii, assembly GCA_035045845.1. Lineage (NCBI taxonomy): Eukaryota > Metazoa > Arthropoda > Insecta > Diptera > Drosophilidae > Drosophila > Drosophila buzzatii. The sequence continues at coordinate 5,250,357 of JAWNOS010000244.1, read as the reverse complement.
GCTTCCTCACAATCATAGAATCGATCGATTTCGTCAGCCGATTCTTTTTGCAGTGCACATTTAGCTGATTGATGTTTAAGAGATAAACATCTGTTGAGACCGATTTTAATTTTTTTCCCCGCAACGAAGTCCTTTTTATTGAAGTTATCTGGCAAATTCTTATTCAAGTCGGATTCAGTATTTTTCCCAATTAACTGCATTTTCCCGGTGTATATACGGGACTCTTTTCTCATTGGTTTCTCCCTACTGGAGCTTATATTACGTAAATAGCAATTGGACGGATTATCGATAAGGTGTGAAGGGCATTTAAATTTCACTGCTTGTTCCTGCTGCTTAGCTTCCTTCTTTGTAAGTCTCTTGTCTGCCATAATTGTCTGGGCCGGCCGTGAGCATGAGCAACTCTTGCTCCTAACATTAGAGTTAACTTCTACTGGTAGTTGATATCGCTTGCAGCCGTTAATAAGTGGTTTGAGCTGTGTGTAGCTGCACATGCGCCACATATTTGCAACGCGCAGAAAGCAAACAAATTTTGTGCCAAATAAAAATGATCATTTATAACTAGGCCTGACGATAAATTTTATATTTCATGAAAGCAGGAAAAAATACTGAATACAATTTCAAAACCCCGTTCTGTAGTCCCTAAAGTTTAATGTCACATTGTGCCTTCAATACCTCCTCGGCCGATTTCTTCATCGCATTCGACTCCCATTTCGATAGATGTGGCCGAATAATCCCAAAGAGACCCCATTTGTTAACAATACATGGCAGCGATAAGAATATATCATCTTTGATTCCACACATTCCCTTGGCATTTGTTGACAATGACAAGATCCGGTTGCTGTTCTCGAATATGGCTGATACAACATCGGCCACAGCATGTCCGATGGCCCAGTTCGTGTAGCCCTTTAAAGCAATCACCTTGGACGCCGCGTCGACGACCTCCTTATGTATTCTGCACCATTGCATCGGATCATCACTTGTGCCAATGTTTGGCACCAGTTGCTTGAGCCGTACACCCCCCACGGTTACTGAGGACCACATTGGCACTGAGCTCTTTCCACTCTCTCCAAGCACAAATGCGTTGACCGAGCTAGTCGCCACGCCTAAGAGCTGCGCTATAAACAGTCGAAAGCGCGCAGTGTCTAAATGACAGCCAGTGCTAATACATCGCTCATAGGGTAACTTGGATATTTTATGGGCCACCCAGGCCATGACATCCGAGGGATTCGATACAATAATAAATACAGCCTTGGGGCTCTCTTTGACTAGGCTGGGCATTACACACTTGATAATATCCGCGGTCTTTTGCGCCACTTCTGAGCTATTCTCATTGGGTTTCGGGCGTACTCCGCTCGCCACTACAACTACTCTCGAGTCTCGTGTCGATTCAATATCACAGCATTTAGCAACATTGCAATTATTTAGAAATAGCGAGCCGTGTACCAGATCCGAACTCTCTGCTGTACATAAATTCTTATTGATATCGTATAGAGCTATGTTGTTGGTAATCCCCTTCGAAAGCAGGGCGATTGCACATCCCATGCCAACGGCACCGGAACCGATAATGGAGACCTTGTTGCCAGGCTGTACCTCTTGTTTTTTTAAACGTCTGAACAAGCAGGTGCGAAACGCATTCAAAAGTTTGTCGTCATCACAACTTGACGAACCAGATCGTGTAATATATATTTGAATGGCATATAGAGGCAACTGCTTCATACTATTCGAAGCACTGCATGTCAATACATTAGAACGAATGCCGGGTGAACAGTGCTTAATCATTATGCAGAATGTCTAAAAAATATAGTTACAAATTTTGAAATGAGTTAAATAAAACAGCAATAATTTTGTGGCGTTTGAAATGTTCTGGCTAAACACAAATTCCAGGATGGTTGCTTATTAAAATTTCTTCTTTCTTTTTTTACTGTCCAAATAAACTAAATTAATTTGATCTTCATTGTAATAAGCGATTAAAGTTATTGGAAAATTTTATACATTAAATGACCATTTTCAAAAAACAATTTGATACTGTCTGTTTTAAAAGAGTTGACAGAGATTTCAAATTATGTTTAGAATAAATTGAAGAGGGCAAAATAAATCTGCATTAGTAAACAAAGTTGGTATACATTATTATATAATCATTTATTTAATTATTATAATATTAATATTATTTGAATTCATTTAATTTACTTTCTGTTCAATTAATTCATTAAATATTTGTAACGTTAGGCCTCTGATAACCTTCAGCTTTATAATTTAATACTTTTCTGTAAGTCAAGCATTACTTTTGCTGAATGCTCGAATTGTTTCTTTTCCCAATCTGAAAGTTGAGGATTTAACACTCCATAAATACCCCACTGGTTAACAATGCAAGGCAACGACAAAAAAACTTCTTCATTGATTCCACACACGCCTTTGGCATTTGTTGACAATGTCAAGATGCGATTACTATTCTCAAAGATGGCAGACACAACGTCGGCAACGGTGAGGCCAACTGCCCAATTTGTATAGCCCTTACCAGCGATTACTTCGTAAGCAGCATTAACTACTCTCTTATGAACATCCGACCAAACCATCGGATCTTCCTCAGTACCAATATTCGGCAACAGTTTCTTTAGAAGAGTTCCACCCACACTGACGGAGGACCATATTGGCACAGAAGTGTCTCCGTGCTCCCCCAACACCATTCCTTGCACCGAGCTCGTTGCCACCCGTAATGTTTTTGCTATGAACATGCGGAACCGTGCTGTATCCAAGTGACACCCGGTGCTAAAGCAGCGCTCATAGGGTAGATTGGTAATCTTGCGGGTTACCCAAGTCATCACATCCACAGGATTGGCTACTACAATGAAGACGGCTTTTGGACTCTGCTTAAGTAATTCTGGAGCAATTACTTTTATAATTTCCGCCGACCTATGGACTAAATTCTGCCGTGACTCATTTGGTTTACTACGCACTCCAGCCGTGATCACTATCACGCGTGAGTTTTTCGTGCAGTCGATGGTAGTCCGATTATCAATAGTGCAGTTGTTAAGGAAAAGTGATCCTTGCAGAAGGTCTTGGCGCTCTGCAGAACAAAACTCTTTCCTCACATCATAGAGGGCTATGTTATTGGTGATGCCTTTGGAAAGTAGAGCTATAGCTGACGCCGTGCCAACGGCTCCGGCCCCGACAATAGATACCTTATTTCCAGCTTGAACGTCTTGCTTCTTAAAGCACCGATACAAGCAGTCTCTAAACGCATCGTATAGTGAATCGTTTTTGCAGCTCATTGAGCGGAAGGAGGAAGATGTATATATAGATAGTTTTAAGTCGCCATGTAAGGGCTTTATATTAGTCACAATATCGATTTTGAGTAAACTTCTACAGACGCCACAAGAGAAATGTTTAATCATCATACCGCACAAACAATGTGTTAATTTTTAAAGTTGAAAAACAATGACAGAATTTGTTAAAATTTAAACATTTCTATAAACTATAAGTAAAAGTTATTGATTAATTTTGAATGTCAAATAAACATTTAAACTCGCTCTCAAAAAGTTGACAGAAATTTCAAAATGTTGCTTCTGATTTCGATACATATTTATTTGATTAATTTTGAATACATGTAGTCAAAAGCATTGCAAATATATTGTTCAGAATTTAGTCAGTGAAAAAAATGTCCATTCCTCAATGGCGTCTTATTTCATATACAATCAGCATGTGTTTATTTTATTATTATTATTTTTTTTTTTTCGCAGAAATTTTACAAACGATAAACATTTATAGGTTACGACTTGCTTCAAACGAATTCCTCACAAGTTTCTTGAATGATTGAACGGAAAAAAGTTTATTTTTATTGCTTACGGCAGATGCACGTTTTAAGTTTTCATGGAGGTTTTTGAAAGACAAGCTATATTACTAAAAACAAATCTCGTCATCTAGCTGAACTTATATTCCATTTTCGCTCTACTAAAACAGTAAAAGCAGAACGCGAATCTCTAAGGAAATTCTGTATCCGGCACAAAGCTCTGCCAACATCAATAAGAGTAATTTATTAAGAAAATTGAAAAATATACTAAAAACTGGTGCTTAGAGCTTAATACAGTTCTGAGCGGTAAGTAACTTTTTTGCTGACATCTTCAACTTCTCTCGCTCCCAATCTGAAAGTTGAGGATGTAATACTCCATAAATACCCCACTGGTTCACAATGCAAGGCAACGACAGAAAAATTTCATCTTTGACTCCACACATGCCTTTTGCATTTGTTGACAGTGACAAGATGCGATTACTATTCTCAAAGATGGCAGACACAACGTCGGAAACGGTAAGACCGATTGCCCAATTCGTATAGCCCTTACCAGCGATTACTTTATAAGCCGCATTAACTACGCTCTTATGCACATTCGACCAAACCATCGGATCTTTATCAGTGCCAATGGGCGGCAACAGGTCCTTTAGTAGAGTTCCACCCACACTGACGGAGGACCATATTGGCACAGAAGTGTCTCCGTGCTCCCCCAACACCATTCCTTGCACCGAGCTCGTTGACACCCCTACTAATTGGGCAATGAACATGCGGAACCGTGCTGTATCCAAGTGACACCCAGTGCTGAAGCAGCGCTCATAAGGAAGGTTTGTGATCTTGCGAGCAACCCAAGTCATCACATCTACTGGACTGGATACAACGATGAAGACAGCCTTTGGACTCTGCTTCAGTAGTTCAGGAACAATTTGTTTGATAATTTCTACCGATCTATTTAGCTGATCCGTGCGCGCTTCATTTGGCTTAGAACTCGGTCGAGCCGCAATTACTACAACTCGCGAGTTTTTCGTGCACTGAATTGTGGTGCTATTGTCAATATTGCAATTGTTGAGGAAAATCGATCCGTGCGCAAGATCCTGGCGCTCTGCAGAACTTAAGTCGTCCTTTACATCATAGATGGCTATATTATTAGTGACGCGTTTTGTAAGCAGGGCAAAGGCACAACTCATACCCACGGCTCCAGCTCCAACAATAGATACCTTGTTACCGGCCTGAAAGTCTTGCTGGCAATTTCTTTTGTAAAGAGTAGATCGAAAGAGAGTAGTTTTTGCTGCTAGCTCTTCATTTTCTTTTCGTTCGTCTTCTTCTTGTTTCTTCTTTTCGATTGACGCTCGCATTTTTTTCAATGCGCAAATTTTTCTCAAAGCGTCTTCCTCTTGCTTTTTCTTAAGATCATCGCACTTTTCCTTAGCACTTGCCTCTTGCGTGTTTTTCTTTGCGCACTTTTCCTTAATCGCGGCTTCTTCTTGCTTTTTTCTGATACCTTCACACATTTCGTTAAAATTTTTTAATTTTTGTTTCTGAGCATCAATTTGTTTCTTTTCTTCTTCATTGCATTTCCTCTCTGAAATTTCTTTCTTGTTCTTTTCTGCAGCGTCACGAACTTTTCTGATTGCGCATTTTGTCTTAATAGCATCTTGTTCATCTCTTTTGCTATGAGAATCGCATTTTCCCTTGGAAGCTTTTTCCTTTCTTTTTGCTTCTTCAGCCGCTTTCCGTTTCTTTTCCTCCTCACACTTTTTTCTTTGTGCTTCTTCCGCTCTCTTTTTCTGCTCCTGCTCCTCTTTCCGTTTCTTTTCCTCCTCGCACTTTTTTCTCTGCGCTTCCTCTTTCGCTCTTTTTTCAATTGCCTCTTGCAATTTTTTCAGTGCGCACTTTGCTCGAATAGCGTCTTCTTCTTGCTTTTTCTTGAGAGCTTCACACTTTTCCTTAGCAGCTTCTTCCATTCTCTTTTTCTCCTGCTCTTCTTTCTGTTTCTGCTCCTCCTCGCACTTTTTCCTTTGGGCTTCTTCCTCTTTCTTTTTCCTTAGATCTTCGCACTTTCTTTTCTTTTCCTCTGCCTCTTTCTGTTTCTTCTCCTCTTCGCATTTTTTTCTCTGCGCTTCTTCAATTTGCTTTTTCTTTTCAGCAAGGTCTTGCATTTTTTTCATTGCGCATTTTATTCTCAAAGCGTCTTCTTCTAATTTCTTTTTCAGATCTTTACACTTTTCGTCTACATTAACTTCTTCACATTTTTTCTTGAGCTTATTCTGAGCTGCCATTTTTTTTTTTAGAATCTCTACACTTCGCGCTTTGCTCTCATTTTCGCACTTTTTCTTAAGTGCTTCCTCATTTGGCTTTTTATTCTTTTTCGCTTGACACTGTTTTGCTTTTGCCTGCTCCGCTTGCTCCTTTTCAGCCGCATCTTGCAATTGTTTTTCTATTTTCTTAATAAGCGTTTCGCACTTTTTATGAAGCATTTCTACTTCGCATTGTTTCACTTGAGTGTCTTCTTGCCTCTTTTTGTCTTGCTCGCACTTTTTGTTTAGGGAGTCTTTCTGCTTCTTCAACTTTTCGCACTCTTTCTTCTGAGCTTCTTCTTTTTTCTTTTTCTTCTCAACAATTGCTTGCATTCTCTGCAAGTCGCATTTTTTTCGGATGGCATCTTCTTTCAGTCTCATTTTAAGAGCTTCGCACTTTTCTTTAATTGCTGTTTCTTCCCGCTTCTTTTTTTCCTCTTCGCACTGATTTCTTTGCTTTTCCTTTGCGCATATTTTCTTAAGAGCATTTGCTTCCTGGTTATATTGGAGATTTGGAGATTTCCTTTCCATTTTCTTGGTCTCTTTTTCAGTTTTTTTAGACTTTTGTATTTGTTTTCCTTTTCCTTTCTTTTTCTTTAGAGCGTTTTCGCATATTTTCTTACAAGCAGTTTCTAAACACTTTTTCTTTAGTTTTTCTATTTCGCCCTTGATAAATTCATCCTGTTCGCACTTTGCCTCCTTTACATCCCGCTCTAGCTCCTTATAATCCCTTTCACTTACAATTTTGTCAGCCCCCTTTTCCTGCAATTTTGTACTCTTTTTACATTTATTACCTTGAGCAGCTCTATCTTCGGAACACGGTGTTTTAATTGCTGCGCACATTTCCGCTAATACTTTCTTTCTACATTGCTCTTTAATATGAGCGGACAAATATTTATGAGAGCGCGCCAGTTGGATCTTCTCACTTCTACTTAGTGTTTCACGGCACTTGCAAATATCTGCCCATTCTTTTCTAATACATTTCTCTAATTTTGATAAAAACTTATTTTGAGGATTTGCTGGAGTTTCATCAAGTTTTTCATTTCTACACAAGCAAGTGCAAATAGCTTCAATTGGATCGCTTTCCTCAGTTCCCGATTTCTGTTTCGCAATTTTATTACCATCCTTTTGCTCTTTATTTTCTTCCCCTACTTTATTACATTTTGACTTCTTTACAGATGAGCACTTCTTGTTATCCTTCTGCTTATTACCATCCTTACCTATTTTCTCTGCTTTGGGTTTTTCTGGCTTACCTAATTTTTTCTTACATTTCTTTTTCAATTTCTTTTTAGAGTCTTCTTTCGTTTTATCCCCAGCATTCATTTCGGCATTCCTTCTCCTTTTATCACACTGTTTCAATAGCTTCTTGATCTTGGCAGTTTTATTCAGCACAACACATTTTTGTGCAATCTCTTTGTCAGTGAGAAGCTTCTTATGTGCGAGTTTTTTGCAGGCCTTTCTCATGCCTCGTGTTAAACAATCCATCATGCCTTCCAATAACTTTTTCTCATTCTTATCCATGCTCTGCATTTCTTCGGCTAGCCTTTTTTTTTGAGTTATAAGACAATTTTCTTCAAATTTCTTAAGCTGTTGTTCTTCTTTGAGCTTTCTGCAAGCCGCTTCTATTTTATCTTTTTCTTGTTCCTTTTTATCCATTATTTTTTTGTACAAGTTACAAGGATTTGGTTGATTATCATCTGAAGAGCCCGAAGCAGAGTCCGGTTTTTTACTATATGATACACATTGTGTGTATTTCATCGGAAGTTTAGGTGAATGCATACAGTCCAAACAACCCGTAAGAATAAAAATGCTTCTGAGTATTGACTTACGCATACAAACGGAAGTAAATCTATTAAAAGACATGCTGATTGGCCTAATTTAATTACAAATACCGCAAATTAAATAAATATAAAGAATTTTGCAATTATTACTAAATGTTATAGCTAAAATTTTGACATCCTGTTATCCAAAAATTTACTGTTTTGTACAATTGATCTTTTTGATCTGATTTGATTTTTCAATTATTTGACTAAACATATTTAAAAAAGAGTACTAGATATTCTGACCAAAAGATTTTATAATTTTGGTCAATCCATGTTCGTATAATCGCAATAAATATAATATATGAAAACTCCATCAAAATCTCTTTAAGTGACGAATCTCTCTTTAAGTGTAAAGCAAATGAATAACAAAATCGAAATTGGTCTTCAATGATACAATACATCTGAATTATTTTTATTTATAAATATAAATATACTCCATTGGGCAAAAGCATGTCAAACTGAAAATTTAGCAAACTGTACTATTAATAATCGAAAGAATCATTTTTTCTTCTTCTTCAGAGCCTTTTCTTCTTTTTTTTTAATATACATCTCCTCTGCACATTTCATCTGCAATTCTCGAAATTTTATTTCGAGAGCTTCCGCTTCGAGATCTTCTTTAGAAGTCATCTGATTTTCCTCATTCTCTTTTATTTTTTTGTCAGCCTCCTTTTGGGAACATTGTTTACCACTATTCCTCTGTTTATTTTTTTTCCTGCGAGCTTCTGCCTGGCATAGTGCTTTTCTCTTTTTCTTAAGAATCTTTGCTTCACATATTTGCTTTAGTGCTCTTAGCCTTTTCCGCTGAGCTGCGGCGTAGCAATTTTTTTGAAAAATCTCCGCTTCTGTCTTCCTTCTTTGACATTCTTCTTTTTTCTTTTCCAAAAGCACATCTAATTCTTTCTTCCTTTTAAGTTCTTCTTCCGCTTTCTTTTCTTTAAGAGTTTCTTGCTCTTGCATTTTTTTAAACGCGGCTTCTTTTCTTATTTTTACCAGCGTCTTCTCAAATGCTTTTCTCCTTTTAGAAATTTCTTCGCATTTCTTTCTAAGATGCTCCTCATCATTGTCATCTTCTTTACTTGCAGCTCGCACTTTACATCTGCTCTCTTTGTGCTTTTCATCCCTTTTAGCAGTCACCCTAACTTCGTTTTTCTTCCTACAGTTCTCTTCATTTTTATTCTGTTGAACTGACTCTTTCTTAGGTGCCTTTGAATCACGCTTGCGTTTTGCAGCCTTCAGTTTCCTTCCCATTTTTGAGTTATAAGTTTTCTTTTTCCTCTGCTGCCTATCTTTAAATATACCATCATTGTTAGTAGTCTTTTGTTTATTTTTCGATTGACAATCTCTCTTATTCTCTTTTTCCGAAGATTTCTTACATTTCTGTTGCGCTTCAGCCTTCTGTTGCTTCTCTTTGTGTGAACACTTCTGAGGTTTATTTCCGCAAGAGGTTTCAGTTTTGGTTTTACCATTCGTTTCACATTTCTCGCTTGCATTACACAAATATTTCAGCACTCTCATTTTGCACATTTTCTTAATTTGTGACGCCACGCATTTGTGAGCAAGCGACAGCTTCTTTTGTTCCAATTTTGATAAATCGTGTCGAACCTGGCATATATCGCTCCACTCTTTCCTAATGCTCTTCTTTAATTCCATAAGGTATTGATCTTTCGGGCTGTCTGGTTTTCCTGAACAACCTGGGGTATTTTTACATAATTTCAAATACAGGCATATATTTGCGACTGGATCGACCTCTGCAGGTTTCTTTTCATTTGCTGATGTCTCCGACTTTTTCTTTGCAGTTTCATTGTTGCTGTCTGTTTTATTTTCATTTTCGCAGATCATCAATAGTTTTCTAATCTTATCTTTTTTAGCTATTAATGAACATTCTCTTTCGAGCTGCTTCTCATGCCTAAGTTGCTTTTTAGCTTTCTTCTTACACTCTCTCTTCATGCCTTTCTCGAGGCATGGTAACATACTTTTTAATACATTCTGTTCGCGCTTTTCCATTGACTCTATCTCCTTATCAAAAGTCGTTCTTCGTTCTGTCATACACATTTCCTCGAATACCTTAAGCTTCTCTGCATCTTTCTTTTTTGCTAAAGCTGCTGCCTCAGAGTCTTCCCTACTATCACACTTCTCATCTGGTCCAATGGACTCATTCTTTGATTCGTTACTACTGGAATCGGAACAAGAATCACTTTTCTTGCTATAAGGAATCCGCTGAGTATTGTTCACCGTATCTCGCTGCATATACTTTTGATCTACAGACCCAGTTATGAGCGACATACTTCTGAATGTGGCCTTACGCACAAACCCGCAATAAAGCCGACAAAATAACATGATGAATTTTTATAAATGATTATGTGGCTAAAAATGCAATAATGCAATGCAATTTTTCTTGCTTTTATTGTGGTTTTAGCGAAATTTTGACATTGTTGTAAATCGAAACTAAGCTATATGAGATGATTCTCTAATTTAAACTGAAATCGTACTTAAATTAAGAACAGTGTCATATGAACTGGAATCATGAACAGTAAGCCTTGCAACAAAAACCGATTTGCATAGAGTTGGCTAGTTTTGTTGTGTCAAGCAGAGGATAAAGGCAGAATATTGTAAGCATTTTTAGAGGATCTTATCTAGAACGATGAAAAGATTATTAAATATTTTATTTTTATTGACGGTGACCAAATTTAATCTAAGACAAACATTTTATTTTCATAGCTTTCGATTTATTTATTTATTTATTTTTTTTTTTTTTTAGCACTTGCTACATTGTTCGTTCGAAGAACTATATTGACAAATATATAATAAATTAATATTAATGAAAATTAATCAAAAATTTCTATTATTTCTTGATTCATCGGTAAAGGTATTCCATGACAGCTTTAGTCTAATGGAATATTAATATTTTATAATTATTTAATATTAATAATATTAATTTGTACGCCATTTGATTTATATATCCCTTACAAATGAAATAAATGCGCTGTAAATTTTATAAATAAATAATTTATATTTTATTCAGTCCATCACGCTCAAATTTATCTCATCTGAATACCGCATGCAAAACCTAAATAATTCTGATACAAGACATCCAGATCATCCATTTCACTCCGCAGTAGTCTCATCTTTGTTATTTTAGCCGCACTCAGAATGGCGACCTCAGCATATGATTTTGGCCCTTACTCCGTTTGTGATTGAGATGAAGTCTTCTTTTGCCTTTACTTTCTGATACTTGAAATTTCTGAGTTCATTCATTCTACAGGAAGCTACTTGTAATCTTACTTCTTCTTGCACTTATCTTTCTTAGCTGCTTTGGCGCACTTCTTCTTCAGAGCTTCTTCCTTCTTCTTTTTAGCTAGTTTTGCACACTTTTTCTTCAGTTCATCTTTCTTTCCTTTCTTTCCTTTCTTTCCTTTCTTACCTTTCTTTCCTTTCTTTCCTTTCTTACCCTTCTTCCCTTTCTTAGCTAACTTTGCACATTTTTTCTTTTCAGCAGCTTCTTTTTGTTTTTTGGCTAAGGCTGCACATTTCTTCTTTTCAGCTGCCTCTTTCTGTTTTTTGGCTAAGGCTGCACATTTTTTCTTTTCTGCAGCTTGCTTCTCTTTTTTGGCAGCTTCTGCACACTTCTTAAGTGCTGCCTCTGCACACTTCTTCTTTAAATCTGCATCTTTGTCCTTGCCGCATTTCTTAGCATACGATACCCGCTGTACGCTATTAAATGCGGCTCGTGGCAAAAACTTATATCCCAAAGAGCCAGTTAAGGTAGAAACAGTTCTGAATATTGCTTGACGTGGTAACGCGCAAGCAAGACGACCAAAATAATTCATGTTGATTAAATAAATTAATTTAAAAATAAAAAAACATCAAAAAAAAAAACCTAAAATTTTGTATATGTAAATATAATTTTGACTTCAATTTTGAAATTTTTAAAATCAAAATTGATCTTAACCAAATGAATGTGTTGAGTGGACTAAAGAAAAATTTTTGTTTACATGAGTGACTAAAATGTTTAAATAAACAAAGTATGTCTTGAATTTGTTCAAATCAAGCTGGTTGCTATGATTAAGCATTTCATAACAGAGTTAAGTGTTGATATGAAAATGTTCATGGCGGATGGAATGTAGAATAGCAAAAGCATTAAACAAGAAATGAAATCAGTTAATGAGGAGAAGTATGTCGGGAGTACCTGACAAGCCAATACAAAGCGCTTTTCATATAAATACTTATACAATAATTCTATTCGCTTTATTAAAAATTATAATAAAAATTTTTAAATTTTAATTATAATTGTACAGTTTAATATTAAATTAATATTTATTTAGATAAAAATATCATAATTATATCTGTGTTATTTATATTTAATATATATATTCAATTTGTTTTGTTAAACTAGAGCAATATGAATTATTTTTTGTATTTTCTATTATTTTTTTTTCATATCCGGAACCATTTGAAAATTGCAATTAAAAGGGTTATAATAAGTTTGTTAACTGCAGGAGGCGTGTATATTTTCTTGATTAGGATGACGAGCTGAGTCGATTTAGCCGTGGCCGTGTATGGATATGTGTGAACGCATCGATGGCAAAAAAAAAAAAATTAAAGACTGATATTTTTATTCAAATTTCGAGCTGGAGTATAGAAATTTAATTTAATTTAATTTTTATTTATGTTGGGTACCAGCTCAAATGTACTTCCAACCATTAAAATTCGTATAAAGCTTATTTGGAATATTAAAGAATTTTGGCTTAGTGTTCATGCAAGCCTTGTTTGCGATGCATGCAGAAAAGAGTAGAAATCTTAGGATATCAGTTCATCAGCCTTTCTATTTGTTACTTATATTTTTGTTTATCAATCAATGCACTGTAGCTCTCTTGACCTTTATAAATTAATGTTTTCAATCAATTTAAAATAATAATTAAACAATAGCAAAAGTGCATATTCATATGCATATTCAAGATTAATTTTTATTGAAGCCAAATACTGTAAACTGAGGAGAAGTGGAAGATATATCTTGCGTGCGAAATCTGATTATTAACGCATTAGTAATCGATAAGCCTATTATTGGTAAGCATTACCAGTCGAGACCAACCGAAATGCACCCGAACACTTGCACTTTTATAGCATGCTCATTGCACACAAGTAAATTAATAGTAAACGAAACGTGTGAAATAATTTTATAGTATATTTGCATTATCTGTTACACTTAAAACTAATTCTTTTCTTTTTCATTCTGTTCTGTTTTAAATCTGGTTTACGCATCAACAAGAGGCAATCTCTTTTTTAATTTATTTAAGACCACTTATCATTTGTGGCCTTCTTTTCGCTGTTCCGAACCTCATACACTTCTGTAACGAATTACCTCTTTACCATTTCTACCTCTTATACACTTCTGATTTTATTTAAATATCTATCTGAATTTCCTGTTCTTAGATTTTTGAAGTATTCCACATTTTGAGCCATCTATTTGTCACAATCTGATTTTTTAGCATCCTTATCGCACTTTTTCTTTTGCGCCATTTCTTCACATTTTTTCTTTTGCGCCAATTCTGCACATTTTTTCTTTTGAGCAGCCTCTTCGCACTTCTTCTTTGCAGCCGCTGCCTTCTTCTTTTTAGCAGCTGCCTTCTTCTTCTTCTTAGCAGCCTCAGCGCATTTCTTTTTCAGTGCTGCATCCTTTTCCTTTTTGGCAAGAGCAGCGCACTTCTTTTTGAGTTCAGCCTCTTTCTTAGCAGCTGCTTCCTTCTCTTTTTTAGCAGCCTCTTCACATTTCTTCTTAAGTGCAGCCTCCTCACACTTTTTCTTTGCAGCAGCTTCCTTCTCTTTCTTGGCAGCCTCTGCACATTTCTTCTTTGCAGCAGCTTCCTTCTCTTTCTTGGCAACCTCTGCACATTTCTTCTTTAATTCTTCTTGTGCTTTGCTTGATTGATCACATTTTTTGCTAAAAGGGAACCGCTGATAGCTGTCCAATGTAGACTTAGGTACATAATTCTTATCGACAGGGCCTGTTAAAGTGGAAACACTTCTGACTATGATTTTACGCGGAAGTACACACGCCAAACGACTTAAAAACATAGTAAATTATTTAATTTTACTGTACGAAAATCTTAAATTTCGATCTGAATTTTGTAAAAAATTTTGAAATTTGTTGTCCGAAAATACAATTAACCGGAAGGCTGCCTTTTTGAGACTGAAACAAAACGAAGTTTTCGAATAATTCATATGAAATGTAAATTGGATTAGCAAGCTTTGCAATCTACATTTATAAACTGAGTGTTTTGATTATTTGTAACCCAATACAAGTGATAGATAAAAGTGCCTATAAACAAATACATACATATATGCTGTGCGACAACCCGAATCAAGATAGTTATTACCATTCTTTCATTATATCAAACTCGTCCCATGCAGCAGCTGCAATACATTTTCTGTTTTAAATTAGCTCTACTCACGAGATCAACCGAGATCATTCTGAGCAAGAGCCTTCGGCTCAATTCGTTTTCGTTTGAGCGTCGTTGAACTATTCGTGTAATGCTCATTTGCCGAACATCGTTTAGAGAGCGAGAGAGAGAGAGAGTAAGAGAGCAGATAACTAAGAGAGTCTATGCAAACGGTCAGCACATTCACACTCACACACACTTTAGATGTGTTGAGCGCAGACAACTCTCTCACAAATACAAATGCATACACAAGAGACTTTTTACTTCGCCTAAGTCAACCAAACGTTCGGGCAACAACCAGGGCCAATCAAAACGAAGGAGACGATCGCGAACAAGCTCGTTGAAGAATTGACGCAATCGGTTGCTCTCTGAGTCTTTTCACAAGTTGTAAAAGAAATACACTCATTTTTGCACACATTTCGAAACAGTCAGCAGATTTTTGGAGTCTATCAAATTGAGCAAAATTATGCAAAATAAAAATAAATGCCAAATTGTACGAGTTGATTTTGAAATCAAGTGCATTGAAAAACTATTTTATAAAGATTAACAAATTTATTTGACTTCAATTGCAATGTAAAATAATTTTGGTACCATCATATCATTCGCCATTGCAAATTATTACAAATTTATAAACTTTAAAAATAATTTATTAAATTTTTACTTCAATACAAATAAATTTATATCTCAAGCCACTCTGGGAGCCCTTCTTCCTCAATCTGTTGTTCCGGTTCTTTCCATTTTGAGCACAATTCATATCTGGTTTTACGTTCGAGACTTAAAAATCCAACTTAAAAATTTAACATATTTTTTAAATTAATTTTAAAAGCCCGTAGTATCCTTAGCGTATTTTTATCTTTGTTCTTTTTAGATGCTTTTTCCTTATTAGATGCAGCCGACTTCGTTTGGACGTTTTGGTTGTGTTGCTATTTTGAGCAGCTGCTACGCACTTTTTACTTTTTTACTCTCCCTTTCTTTATCTCTTTGTGACACTTTCTTTGCTTTTGGTCAATTTGTTGCACTTTTTCCAATTCTTTACACATTGACTCTTCTCTGCCTATTCACACTTGTCCTGTTCAGCCTCTTCTTCCTTTTTAGCTAATTCTGCACACTTTTTCTTCTCTGCCTCCTCTTCGCACTTTTTCTTCTCTGCCTCCTCTCTTTCCTTACGAACCAGTTCTGCACACTTTTCTCTCTCAGCCTCCTCTTTCTCCTTTTTAGCCAATTCTTCGCACTGCTTCTTTTCAGCAGCCATTTTTGCTTTCTTAGCAGCTATCGCACATTTTCTTCTCAATGCCGCTTCCCGTTCTTTTGTAGCAAGCTTGGCACACTGATTCTTAAAAGCCAATTTAGCGCACTTCTTCTCCATCGCTTCTTCTTCATTTTTAGCGCATTTTTCCTTTTCAGCAGCTTCTTTGCACTTTTTCTGTTCAGCTGCTTCCTTCTCTTTTTTAGCCATTTCCTTACACTTTTTCTTTTCTGCATCTTGCTTTGCCTTTTTAGCTAATTCTCTACACTTTTTCTTATCCTTTCCTTCCTTTTTCCCCCTTTTGCACTTTTTTTCTTTAGCAGCTTTTTTCGCCTTTTTAGCCAATTCTTTACACTTTTTCTTTTCAGCTGCTTCCTTCTCCTTTTTGGCAGCTTTCTCGCACTTTTCTTTTTCAGCAGCTTCTTTGCACTTTTTCTTTTCAGCTGCTTCCTTCTCCTTTTTGGCAGCTTTCTCGCACTTTTTCTTTTCAGCAGCTTCTTTCTTCTTTTTGGCAGCTTCTTTGCACTTTTTCTTTTCAGCCGCTTCCTTCTCTTTTTTGGCAAGTTCCTTACACTTTTTCTTTTCAGCAGCTTCCTTTTCTTTTTTGGCAGCTTCCTCGCACTTTTTCTTTTCTTCCGCTTCTTTGCACTTTTTCTTTTCAGCCGCTTCCTTCTCTTTTTTAGCAGCTTCCTCGCACTTTTTCTTTTCTTCCGCTTCTTTGCACTTTTTCTTTTCAGCCGCTTCCTTCTCTTTTTTAGCAGCTTTTTCGCACTTTTTCTGTTCAGCCGCTTCCTCCAATTTTTTCTCAAAATCTTTCGATTTTTTCTTTTTAGCTTCTAATTCCTTACACTTTTTCTTTTCAGCTGCTTCCTTCTCTTTTTTAGCTAGTTCCTTACACTTTTTCTTTTCAGCAGCTTTCTTTGCCTTTTTAGCCATTTCCTTGCATTTTTTCTTTTCAGCAGCTTTCTTTGCCTTTTTAGCCATTTCCTTGCACTTTTTCTTTTCAGCAGCTTCCTTCTCCTTTTTGGCAGCTTCCTCGCACTTTTTCTTTTCTTCCGCTTCTTTGCACTTTTTCTTTTCAGCAGCTTCCTTCTCCTTTTTGGCAGCTTCCTCGCACTTTTTCTTTTCTTCCGCTTCCTTGCATTTTTTCTTTTCAGCCGCTTCCTTCTCTTTTTTAGCAGCTTTTTCGCACTTTTTCTGTTCAGCCGCTTCCTCCAACTTTTTCTCAAAATCTTTCGACTTTTTCTTTTTGGCTTCTAATTCCTTACACTTTTTCTTTTCAGCTGCTTCCTTCTCTTTTTTAGCTAGTTCCTTACACTTTTTCTTTTCAGCCGCTTTTTTTGCCTTTTTAGCCAATTCTCTACATTTTTTCTTATCTTTCCCAGCTTTCTTTCCCTTTTTACCACGTTTTTTGCATTTTTTCTTTTCCTTTTTAGCCAATTTCTTACACTTTTTCTTTTCAGCCGCTTTTTTTGCCTTTTTAGCCAATTCCTTACACTTTTTCTTTTCAGCCGCTTCTTTGCACTTCTTCTTTTCAGCCGCTTCCTTCTCTTTTTTGGCAGCTTCTTCGCACTTTTTCTCTTCTGCTGCCTCTTCGCACTCTTTCTGTTCAGCCTCCTCCTTTTCTTTTTTTGCAGCTGCTTCGCACTTTTGCTTTTCTTCCGCTTCTTTGCACTTTTTCATTTCCTCCGCTTCCTTCTCCTTTTTGGCAGCTTCCTCGCACTTTTTCTTTTCAGCAGCTTTCTTTGCCTTTTTAGCTAATTCCTTACACTTTTTCTTATCATTGTCTTCTTTCTTCTCCTCTTCGCACTTTTCCTTTTCATCCGACTCCTCTGCTTCTTCCGATGATTCTTTACACTTCTCTTTTTCAGCTAATTTATTACACTTCTCTTTTTCAGCCAATTCTTTACATTTCTCTTTTTCAGCTAATTCTTGGCATTTCTTTTTGAATGCTTTTTCTTTCTTCTTTTTGGCTGCCTCTTTACACTTTTTCTTTATGGCTGCTTCATGCTTTTTTTTGCATTTCTTCGTTAGTTGTTTAACTAGACGCTTTATTTTCTTCTCTTCTTTTTTTTGTTCTTTTAACACTTCCTCCTCCAGCTCTTTTTCCTTCTCTTCTTCTTCCTTGCTCATCTTTTTGTTAGCTTTTTTGGGCGAACTCTGTCCAGCTTCTTTGCACATTTCGCTTATTACCTTCTTTCTGCAAAAACTTTTAATTTCAGTTCCCAGACATTTGTAAGTGTTTGCCAGTCTTTTCTTTTCCTCATCGCTGAAAGATTGACGACATTGGCAAACATCGGCCCATTCGCTTTTAATGCATTTCTCCAATTTCAGAGTAAATCTATTTTTCGGCTGCTTGGATTTTTTGCTTTTTTCGTCATCTGATCCCTTTCCCTTCTTGCCACCTTTAGATTTCGATTTCGATTTCGATTTCGCTTTAATCTTTTTTGGTTTTTTCCATTCCCTATCCTCGTCCTCCTCTTCCGCGCATTTTTCTTTCTTGGCTTTTTCTTTCTTGGCTTTTTCTTCAGACTTTTTCTTCTCGCACTTTTTCATCATTGCTTTAACTTTGTCTTTTTTAGCTAGTGCTGTGCATTGATCTTCGAGTTCCTTATCAGCACAGAGTTTTGCTTGGGCTATTTTCGAACACGCCTTTTTCATACCTTCGGTCAGACACTTCATCATATCTTGAATTAATTGCTTTTCTTTATCGCTCGAAGATTGGATTTCTTCATCCAACGCTTTTTTTTGTAATTCAAAACATTGCGTTTTGTATTCTTTTAATTTTTCTTCGTCTTTCTTTTTCTGTTTTGCTGCCGCTGCTTTTTCCTTGTCCTTATCTCCATCGCAACCGTCTGGTGAATTATATACTCCAGTCTTACTAAATGGAGATCGCTGGACGATGCTAACACAATTTTGAAGATGCGGTCGATCTATATACCTGTTTAGAAAAATAAAACCTCTAAGGATGGGCTTCCTCAGACAAATGGATGAGCATCTATACAAAGACATTTGAAAATTTTCTCAGAATTTAGTGCCAAATGTAATACCGAAAATTTTGAATTAGAAATCTACGTTTTTTGTTTTAATCTTAGACATTATTAGAGCTCGAATGTGCTTAGTTGAACTACTTTAGAAAGACTATTTTTATGAAACATATTTTGTAACAGTTCGCCTTCTTTGTTTACTTTTCTTGTTTACAAATTGGCTATTAAATATACTAAATTCTGAGTAGAGCAAACAATTCACACATTTCCTTAAATATTAACATTTAAATAATTTATATTTTAATATTTATAGTTGGCTAAAATTTTCCCCACTACTTATTTTAAGGATGATATTAAAAAATATATATTTCATATCAAAGTGAACAGCTTTTGTAATTTACGTTCCAGGGAAAGATTATAATTAATTGAAATATATTCGATCTTTAGCGAAAATCACGCTCTCTTAAATAAAAAATTAACGATTGTTTGAAGAAGACAAAGTAGCTAGTGATATCGTTTATCCGCTTTTCACATTACAGAGGATAAAATTAAAATAATAAACTTAATAAATTGAATGTGTATAATATAGATAAGTAGAATAAAACTTTAAATAATTTAGATTTATTCGTAGCACTTCATTACACTTAATATTAACTCATGTTTGAAATCCTTTGAAAACGCTTTTTCTCTTCCAATCTGTTCTGGTTTAACGTACAGAGCTTAAACAACGGTTTAGCTTTCTTAGCAATGCATTCATTTCTTCGGTTTTTGATCAGACTTATTACACTCTTTCAGCGATTCAGCCGCTTTCTGTAGCCTTTTAAGAAGAGCTTCTTTTCTTTTCTTCATTTTTATGGCTTCCTCTTTAGCCTTGCACTTTGCATCACACGTCTGCTGTTTCTTTTTCTTTTCTGGTTTACAAGCAGAATTTGTTAATTTTCCCGAAGACGTTTTTTTCTGATCTTCACCCTGTTTATTTTTGGCCAATTTTGCCTTTGCCTTCTTTGCCTTTTCCTCGCACTTCTTCTTCTCAGCTTCTTCTTTTGCCTTTTTCTCCGCTTCTTCTTTTGCCTTTTTCGCCTTTTCTTCACACTTCTTTTTCTCTGCCTCTTCCTTCGCCTTTTTCGCCTTTTCTTCACACTTCTTTTTCTCTGCCTCTTCCTTCGCCTTTTTCGCCTTTTCTTGACACTTCATTTTCTCAGCTTCTTCTTTTGCCTTTTTCTCAGCTTCTTCTTTTGCCTTTTTCGCCTTTTCTTCACACTTTTTTTTCTCAGCTTCTTCTTTTGCCTTTTTCTCAGCTTCTTCTTTTGCCTTTTTCGCCTTTTCTTCACACTTCTTTTTCTCTGCCTCTTCCTTCGCCTTTTTCGCCTTTTCCTCACACTTCTTTTTCTCTGCCTCTTCCTTCGCCTTTTTTGCCTTTTCTTCACACTTCTTTTTCTCAGCTTCTTCTTTTGCTTTTTTCGCCTTTTCTTCACACTTCTTTTTCTCTGCCTCTTCCTTCGCCTTTTTCGCCTTTTCTTCACACTTCTTTTTCTCAGCTTGTTCTTTTGCCTTTTTCGCCTTTTCTTCACACTTCTTTTTCTCTGCCTCTTCCTTTGCCTTTTTGGCCTTTTCTTCACACTTCTTTTTCTCAGCTTCTGCCTTTGCCTTTTTGGCCTTTTCCTCACACTTCTTTTTCTCTGCCTCTTCCTTTGCCTTTTTGGCCTTTTCTTCACACTTCTTTTTCTCAGCTTCTTCTTTTGCCTTTTTGGCTTTTTCCTCGCACTTCTTTTTCTCTGCCTCTTCCTTTGCCTTTTTCACCTTTTCTTCACACTTCTTTTTCTCAGCCTCTTCCTTTGCCTTCCTCGCCTTTTCTTCACACTTCTTTTTCTCAGCAGCCTCTTGTTTCTTTTTAGCGGTCTCATGACACTTGTTTTTAAGATCCCGAAGTTCACATTTTATACGTTCCTCTTCTTTCTTGTCTTCCTTAAGGAGCTCTTCCTTAAGTTTTGCTTCCATTCTTTTCTCATCAGAGCTCTTCTCCGTTTTCTGTGCACATTTTTTGTCGACTTTATTTTTAGCTCTGGACCTTTCTTCTGAATATTCTTTGCATAATTCTTTTATCGCCTTCATTTCGCATATTGTTTTAAATTTTTCATCCAGATTCTTGTGAAATTTTGCAAGTTTTCTTTTCTCTTTTTTAGTAAACTTTTTGCGACACTGACACACGTTGGCCCATTCGTTCCTTATACATTCCTCAAACTTCAATGTGAACCTATTTGTTGGCTTCTCTTTGGCAGTTACATTTTTATTTAAAGAATCACATATTACTTCAATAGGATCCTTATTGCCACATGGATCTTGCTTGCCATCACTGTTCTGTTTCATGCAATTTTTATTCGCTCCTTTTTTATTTTTATTCCCTTCAGCTTCGAACTGTTTTATCATTTCCCTAAGCTTATCAATTTTTTCTAATTCTACACATTGTACTTCAATGGCTTTATCTTCCTCAAGTTTTTGTTGTGCCCTTCGCCTACACGCTCTTTTCATACCCTCTGACAGACAATGCATCATGCTCTGAACTAATTTTTTATCTTTAGAGCCTAAGTTTTTAATTTCTTCGTCTAAGGCCTTCTTTTGAATTGCCATACACTTCTTCTCATATGCTTCCATTTTGGCTTGATCCGTGTCCTTTTGGACTGTTGCATCATTTTTTGCACCATTGTTACAGTTCTTTTTCGAGGTATCTGAGGATTTTGTACATCCCAGCCTTCTGCATGAAAGTATCCGCATAGTGCTTGTTAAAACAGTTGGATGCGATCGGTCTACATCGAACATACATAGTAAGCATCTACTAAAGGATTTGTTTAGAGTAATGGACGAGAATTTTAATAAACACATTTCACGTAAATGAATTTTTGTATAGTTGCCAAATAATGGAATCATAGAGAATTCTGTACTAAATTGTTATGTTCTACTAAATTTTGACATTATTGTAGCTCAAAAAAGGAAACTAAATTTTTGATAAAAATTTCACATTTACAAAAATTAGCAAGTTTCGTATCTATGCCTACTGCATTTGTAATAAAATTGAAAATAAAATAATAAAATTATAAAATAAATAAATATGTAAAGTATGCATAATTTATAATAATATTTATAAAATATATTAATATTTATTTTAAAAATATATAAACATAATATTAAACATAAACTGAAACATAGAGCACGATTCCAATTTGATTTTGAATTCCACCAGAGATATAAATTGAAAAACAACAAAAAGAGACAATGACAAACACGCAAGTTCCACAAATTAATGAGTACACAAAAGTATTTAAATATCAAATGTTGCCAACGTGCGCGGTTGTTGCTGTACGCACTGCATAACATTAAAGCGTACTTATATGAGACACTGTAGTCAAATTGACTCGACGTTGTGTCTGCTGTTGTCTGCTTGGCGGCGCATGAAGTGAAAATTAATTTCTAAATGCGGGAAATTAACAAATTACAAACATCGGGACAAGCAGGGACACAGGGCAGAGGGGCAGTAGGTGGCACGCAGGCATGCAGGCAGCAGGTGGCAGGCAGGCTGACAAGCAGCAGCAAGCGGATGTAGACATGCCATAACTTACAATCACACACACACATGAACTTGCCGCATTCATGCGTGCTTCAAGCTCAAGTTTGGTTTTTAGGGGCGGCAAGTTCCGCAGAGGATTCAAGGTGTTGAAGAGCAGGTGAGACACATTGTCTTACCTTTGCCTGCCAGCCATGAAGTTGTAGACATATTTCTACACTCCATGCCAACACACACACACACGTACTCCGACCCATTCCATTAACCCGCTCAAGATGCTCCACCCGCTGACAGTTGACAGCTTTGCTAATTTCCAACAGCCATCCACCGAAAATGAAGTCGGGCGTTTGTCAACGTCTTGCTTTACCCCAACACTTGTCAGTCGTCTACCTCCCAACGATTCTTCCTGTTTTACACCTGCTCCCCGACCGCCATTTCTGTGGTCGCGCTTTCAACATTTAATTAAGTTGTGCTCGATTTTATGTTCGACAAAATTGTTTGTCTGCTGCCTGCACTCGCCATCATGTGCCTATTTCGAGCCTCAAGAGTCAACGTTGCGGCTTTCGTGGATGTGACTGAGTAGAAATGGGTGTGGCGC
This sequence comes from Drosophila buzzatii, assembly GCA_035045845.1. Classification (NCBI taxonomy): domain Eukaryota; kingdom Metazoa; phylum Arthropoda; class Insecta; order Diptera; family Drosophilidae; genus Drosophila; species Drosophila buzzatii. The sequence continues at coordinate 5,227,626 of JAWNOS010000244.1, read as the reverse complement.
ACGCTTGTCATGTCGCAGTTGCGGCTGCTGTGTTGCTCTTAATTGTTGACATTTTTTGCGTAAAACGAAAAGATTTTAAAATTGTTGGCATAAACTTCGAAAATATTCAGTGCAGAGAGTTGAACATTTTTTGGGTACATTGTTGTGGAAAATCATTTATAACACATTTTTAGCTGATAAATTAGCTCTTGCTAAAGCAAATGAATTAAATTAACCACTAATATTTATTATTTATATATTATTTATATATGTTATATAAATGCAGAATTATCTATATTTACATAGTTACATTGTGATTTTTATATATCAAGTGTTAGCTATAATACATTTTGTCTATTACTTTGCTCAGAGCTCTCTCTTCTGTTATTAACATTTTTGCTTTCAGCTCATCTGAGTGAAAACACTCGCAGCGCTTAAGCATGAGCATGATCCGCTGATCTCCAAAGTTATTTCTCTTATTTCCTAATAAATATATATATATAAATATATATATATATCTTTTTTCTTTCTTCCTCTCTTTTCCTTTCCTCTCTTTTTTTCTCTTTTTTTCCTTTTATTAACCTTTTATCTTTACTTAAGAACCTTTATTTTTAAATTTTCAATTAATATGTATTATTTTTCATGGAGTTTCATAAAGCTTCAAAGCTTCTTTTTGCTCAATTATTTTTTTTTAGTTCTGTTTTATTTAACATGTTTAAATTAATTCTTATAATTAAATAAATATATATATATATTTAGAGAATTTTAATTACTCATGTTTAGAAAAAAAAAAAATAAATAAATAAATAAAAATAAAAACTTAAAAACTTCCAAGTTTCTCAAAATATATTACTTCTTGACTTTACTTGACTTTGATAGGCAGCAACGCTTTAATATTTTCATAAAAGTAAATAAATAACTTAAAATTTAACAAATATCAAATATTTAAGTTCCGTTCATGAGTATATGATTAACTATACCATATAAAATACAAACTCATGCTGAAACCTATTAACAATTGCGACTGCTTGTCGTGTCTATTGTTAGTTTTGTCTAGGCAAGTATATGAATGTGAATTGGTGAATGAGGCCGTCGCGTTGTCTGGGCAGAGATTCATATTAAAGCCACGATTTGCGCCATTGTCAGTGTCACCTACACACAGAATAAAAGTTGTTGTGGGCGGCAGCACTTGTCTCATTCATCACTTGCTACTCATTCCATTCATTCGTGCATTCATTTAGACATTTGCTGCGCATTTGGCATTGTTAACTACTCGCCTGCAATTCCCCTTCCAATGCTCTAGCTTTTTCAGTATTTGAGAATTTCTTTTTTCATTTGCTGGCTGTTGCTGTTGATTGTTGCACAAGGATTTGTCAAGGATAAAACACTCGAGGGCAGTCAGTTTGCCATCATGATTATGTTGATGTCTATGCTTATGATGCTGTTCCTGTTGTTGTTCAGCTGCACAGTTATTCAGCAGCGCTGCCAGCTGTTTGCGCTTAAGGTTAGCTTGAGGCTGTGATGCCATTGAAACGGCAATGTCATTGTTGTTGCCTTTATTGCCCCTTCAACTGCAACCGTTTCGCAGTGGCGCATTATAAAACAGTTATTGATTTTGCGATATGAATTGCAATTGCAATGTGGGCGCCAACTTACAAGTTGCACTCAGCCAGTCGGCCTTGAAGCATGCCAGCATTTTTAGCTAAACTATGATGCAACTCTTGTTAGGATTCTCTGATATTTCCTTAAGCTGAATCAATATGAGTATAAAATGCTCATTTTTATACCCTGCGCCCATTTTTGCTGATGAGAAAAGTCGATATAGCCGAAGATATAAGAGCTACAGACTTCATTCTTTCTGTATTAGGTTCGTATATTGCATGCGCAGTTCGAATTTATTAAGTTATCGATAAAGACATAGTTTTAAAAATAACATCTCGTTTATCTTTAGAGCGAATAATTCTTGAAATATTGTTGGCTCTTCGAAGAATTCAGGCGATATCGTAGTCGAGCAGTCTCGACTATAGCTTTCTTACTTGTTATTAAATAAATCAGCTATCGGAATTTATTCATATGGAAACTAAATTGTTATTGTGCACAGATCTTGAAGCGACATAATCTTCTACTTCATTTTGTTCAACTAACGCGTATGGGAAATAATTTGCTGCAAATTGAAGGCAGCAGTGTGACCGCAGCCAGGCTGACAACGCACTCGCACTCGCACTCGCACTACAGACGCAGCTGCGGTTACTAATAATTTGCGACTGTTTCTGTCTCTCTGTGTATGTGTGGGCGTGGCATGTGGTTAGTTAAACAAAAATGCTGCGGCTGCGACAGACGCAGAGGCAGACATACAAGCAGAGCGAATCGAGAAACTGGGTCATTGGGCGAACTGTCGCTGCCAGACAGCATTAAAGCCAAAAATTACCTAACATACTTTACGGGCGTCGTCCACAAACACGACATGGACAAAACCAACAACAGCAACAATAAAAGCCAAACCGGCAAGTTAAAAGTTCAAATTTAACGACAGCAAGCAAAAGCTAGAAGCTGGAAGTTTTGTGTCGAGCTTCGTGCTACCGATGATGGCTGCTTGCCAGGAGTCGGTGGGAAGCTCCCCCCCCCAACCCCCCCCCCCCCCAGGCAGCATGCTGGCTGCCACCTGTTCCGCTTGATTGTGCCCCGGTTTGTTCCCTCATCATGAAAGGTTAATGACGGCTGCTGTCAGCAGCGAAGGTCAACCCACCAAAGCAACAGCAGCAGCAGCAGCAGCGGCAGCATCAGCCTCCAACACCCAAAACTCCAATCTCAAACCCAGCGATCCCTTGTCTTCCGTTGGCCCCGCCAACTCAGGAGCATTTCATTCGACGTTGTCGTCCTTTGTTGGGTCAAGCATGCAGCAGGTAAAAGTTTCGTTTCATGGGCCCAAAGTGTAACAAAAATACCACCAGTGGGTGGTGCTGTGGTGCGCGGTAGCGACAATTCTGCGCTTGTGCTAAATAGCAGCGCTCCTTTAGCTCCTTCCGCTGCTCCCTCGGGGAGGCTGGGGACAACATCGAGCGTAAAAGTTAAATGAAACGAAACACGTTAATGGCCTTTGAGCTGGAAGTACGCGCGCTGTGAAGTGGGCGCGGTGTGGATGATGGCAAGGCAGGTGGCAGGTAGCAACAGCAGCAGCAGCAGCAGCAGCTAAAAGTTAAAGTCGAGCCCCATCGAAAGTGAAATTTTTCAACTAGTTAGCAGCAGCATTTTCTCAGCTCTAAAATTTCGCCCAGGTCTTATCCATTGGGCGTGGCTGGCGTTGTCATTGAGCTGTGTAATAAAATGATATCGTTGGCTTAGTTAAGTAGCAATAGCTAGGAAAACTGACCCCGAAACTCGTTGCCGGTGAATCTCAATCAGAGCGACGGCGACAGCGCCAGCTCTTTGCCTGATATTAAGTTATTTAGGCTATTTAACGGCAATGGCAAAATGAGTGGAGTGGCCTTTATTATAGCTAGCTCACCTCCATCTCCAGCTCACACTCACTGCCCTCATTCTCTGGCTGGTCATTAAAGCCAAATTACGCTATATTAGGTTACTGTTACCGTTATCCCGGCCATTCGCATTTTCCGTTGTCCACAAAGCAAAAGTTTCCTCATGTATTTAGATACACTCTGTAGGCGAGCAGTCGAGTTTTGTAATGCAATATGAGTTAAGTAAATAAATATATTTATATATATTTGTTAGAGTATTTAAACGGATGATATGCTGGCAGTATAAATATTTTATAAATAAAAAAAAATATTCCTCTTTACTTATTTTGCGCGGAAGAAAGCAAAATTTATTATTTAAGTACTATTGGGTAAGGAGTTATTTAGGGCATGATCAGTTGAGATTATTATTTAGTTAATTTTAAAAATATTTATAAATATTTGTATTAGTCAGACAAGTTTGTTAAAAGAGTATTTAGTGATTCACTTTATATATAATTTTTATTTTTACTTTTTCGTTTTTCTTTAATGTCAGCGATAATGTCGGTAAAGCTCAGATTAAACTTTTTTCCGCATATCTCCTTCGGTGATTTGCCCAGAACCGAAGCCCTACTCATGTTAACCTTCAATCAAAGCGAACCTTTAACATGGCATTAATTACAACAAATGTGTCGCATTCTTGTTACATTCCTCGTGCATTAAAGAGCAGCTCTTAGTGAGAACTGCTTTGTGGCACAAACTTGCACTCAATTGTTGGCCACAATAAACTCAAACGAAATGCAGTATAAATGCAAAGACATGCCGAATGGTGGGCAACGGGTGTTGAGAGTGTAAAGAGAGTGCACCACACAAAATACAAAGAATTATGTATCACTTCGTTACGACTTACTTCCACTTAATTTATTTTCAGTTGCTTTTACTCACTGAGCACAGACTTTGTGTGAGGGTGTGTATGTGCAGAGAGAGACGAAAAGAAATGAGCCCGAAAGGTCGAGAGTAAAAATACAGACAAGCTAAAAAGCATTTCTACAGTGGCTGCAGAAGTGAGTGTAAGAGTTAAATTATTTTTAAAATAGAACTGCTCATTTATATTCATATTTCTGTATATTAAATTGGGGTAACAGAAATAAAACGAAGCTTAATTATTAAATGTGAAATTATTTAAAATGTATATAAATACTTTACAAAAATAATATTTATTCAAAATATAAATAAATAATAAAGATGAAACTATAATAAAAAAAAATAAATATATATTATATATAAAATAAAGATAAATGTAAGAAAATATAATCAATACAAAATATGAAATATATTAAACAAATATATAAATATTTAAAGAATATCTCTAAGTAAAACACTTTCAAAAATATAAAATTTTAAGCTAAATTTTTAATAATTATAAATTTACTTAAACACTTACTGAATTGTGCCAAGCAAAACAATTTATATATAAATCATAAATTTTTGTTACATCGCAGACCATTCAACTGCACTTGTGCACAAACTTTGCGGACCCACTGTCATGATAGCTTAAGCTTTCAGACGCCTTCAGCTGCCTTCATTTGGCGTTTTCGCTTACAAAAGCCCAAAGGCGTCAGCTGGTAACGACCCGACAGCGCAGCAGAACAAGCAGCAGAAAAGAAAGCGAACAACAACAATTACAAATGTCGGTATGAAAGCAAAGAGGTAGAGTGAGAACGAGAGAGAAGAAAAGGCGCCTGAAAGCGTTTGACTTTGCCAGAGTCGTGCACGTTGTGTTTTGCATACAATTGTAAACCTGAGAGCTGCAGCGGCAACTGCTTTTGGCCTTTACACCTTTCGTTTTGGCCTATTTGCCGCGCCGGACCATGTTTCAAAACGCTTTTCAAGTACCGGGCGCATTAATCTCAGGTGTGCAATTTAGTGTGCGGCCAATTTTTTGTCGGTCTAGCCAAGCCGGAAGCCGGTAGCCGGCAGACTGCAGCCGGCAGACGAGAGAAAGCCCAAAGCTTCGTGTTGACCACACGGTGTTGCACGTTGTATATGATAACCCCTCACCCCACCCCACCTTCACACATACGAGTGCAAGTGAATACGTTGGGAAATTTAAAGCGGAAGTGCGCGTTTTATGCCCTTTTTGGCTTTTATTGTTAGCTGCGTTTCCGCACTTAGCATTTTCGGCACAATGCACGCCCTGCCACGCCTTACCTTTTACATTTCCGCTTCCGAAATGCGCGCAACTCTTTAAAGTTGATGTAACTGCATTTGCTTTAAGAGCTTCGCAAACTTCTACTCAACTTTTGTTCCACATTTGCTATGCCATGTTAAACAGCAATGAGAGAAGTTAACGAAAGAACCAAAAAAGAAAAAAGAAAGAAAACTGCATTTGGAGTAAACGAAATCGAAGAGCTAGAGAGCGGGCAACATGGCAGCGCTCCAACTGTGGACAGCAAAATGGCGCTGGCCATAATTTCTGCCATACGACAAAGGCGCTCCAAAAGCGAACGAAAGAAGAAAGAGACAGAGAGACTGAAAGACTGAAGGAGAGCGCTCGAACACGAAAACTTTTGATAATTGCATTCTCCAAGCGGCTTCGACTTGAAGCGGCCAACATAATAAACTCCGCGACGAACCGGACGTAGTGGGTAGAAGAGAGTGAGCCCATGAAGTAGACCTAACCCCAAAAGTATCTACAGTCTGTGAAGCTTTTGGCGCTGCATCAACACCAGACAACAAGACAATCAGCGGCGTCTGTGAGCCACATAAAATAACCGAAAAGTAATTCGCCACCAAAAGTAAACTCGAGCACACAAAAGTCGAGTTTTAAAATAAACTTGCTGCAAACTGTATTTTTCTTATGAAAAGGGTAGCCCAAGGGAGGAGGGGCACATCGGGGCACAGTCAGAGCACTCGAGGCACAAAAGGCGCATTTTATATAAAAGAAAAGTGGCTAACTAAGTCGACGACTATGTACCACGTTCCACGTTCCACGCTGCAGTTGCAGCTGCAGTTGCAGTTGCTGCTGAGTGGCCTCAGCTCAAGAGTCATCTATGACCGGTCGCAACTGGTCGCACCACCATCACCATCACCATCACCATCACCGCCACCTGCCCTTGCCCCACCCACGCATGCCGGGAACCGCGCTGCGGTTGTCTTGTTGATTGCACCATCCGAACAACCCAGGCAGCGAGCCGCTGAGTGAGCACAAAATTGAGTGGAGGAGTCCACTTGAAAGCTGAAATTTAAGCTGATTTCGTTTGGAATTTTGTTTCTGATGCCGTTGCCTCCCCACAAGTTGCAAAGTGTTGCCTACTTTCACAAGAGACGACATTGTTCGAAAAGAGTTTCACATCTCTCACAGATAGATAGATAGATAGTGGGACATTGTGCAACTGATAAAAATAGTTATTAAAGTAAAAACCAGCTACAAACTCACATTATATAGAAAGAGAAGTCGCCGCAATGAAAAAGAGCTTAGACTACAACGAACAAGTATAATAATATGAAATTCAGCAATTCAAGTCTCATAATGCAACACGTAAGATATAGCAAAGATATTTCAAATTATTAAATAAATACATTAAGCTTTAAGAAAATTAAAAATATTTTAAAATATATTTGCAAAAAAAAAAAAAAAAAAAAAAAAATTAATAAAATATAAAAAAAAGAATAAATTTAATTTAATAGATATATCAATAAAATATAAAATAAATATATAAAAAATAAAATAAAATAAAATACATAAAAATAAGTAATTCCATAAAAAATGAGTAAAAAATATATTAAAAAAAAAAAATATTATAAAAATATTACTTAAAGTCAATATTGAAATCCAATTGTCGCTACAGAATATTGAATAGAATGAATTTATTTCATTTATTATTATTTTTATTGTATTAATTTTACTAAATATTCATTTTCAAATAACGATTACTATTGTTAATTTTATAAAAAAAAAAATACAAAAAAATCCCAAGGCTTTTCATATCATTTACAGCTTGTTTTCTTCTTTTCTTTTCTTTTCATTTTTATTTCATGTGGGTCAATGTAAATGTGACTGCGAATGGCAGCGAATGATGACAGTCCAATAATATGACTAAGCACACCCTACGCACCACTTTATTAGAGCTGAAATATGCTTCATGGCTGTTGTTGCTGTCGCATTTAAGTATGCAGCACATTTCGCTTAGCCAGGCCATCAAGATGCTATCGGAAGTTCTTAGTATGGCGAACACGTAGCGAACGCACATTCAGCTTAAATACATGGATAAAATGTTGGACATCAAGCCCAAGGGAGAGCAAGCAGATATTCTATGATATAGCTAAGGTAGCTGAGATATAAATATATATGTATGTATTTATAAATGTAAACCGAAAATTGCAAAGAGAACATTTTACTAAAAAATTTGCTGACAAATTTTACGCTTAACTTGGCTTAAGCAAAAAATAAATAAATAAATAAAAATAAAGATAATATATAACAAAAATTGAAATTGAAATTCTTTAAAGTTGAAAATTTCGCTCACATGAAACGGGATTGCTTTAGCTTTAGCTTAAGCTGCCAGTGCAACGACTGCTGTCTGCAGGACGCAGGACACAGGACTGGAGCAGTCTGTCTGTGTTGGTGGGCAAACATTTTTATGCAAAAATATTTTGCATGTCACTACTGAACGGGCACGGGGCCGCATGTGTTGCCAGGCTGTGTATTTGCCGCAGACTTTTGCATGCATAACAAGTCAGCGCGACGTCGGGGCAAGCGGACGGGCGAGCGAGCAAACAGTGGAAAAAAACACACACACAGGGTGAAGTGTGAGGGACTGTGGGCTGGGGCTGGGGCTGGGGCTGGGGCTGGGGCTGCAGAGGAAAAGGCAACGCCGTCAGCGCACAGGAAACGCATACAAAACTTTAGCGGGCGTCCCGGCGCATTTCGTAATCTTTGCAAATAAACGCGTGAAATTCCAAGGCGCACCGCAGTGGAACATGTGCTGTGCAACAAAGGGCGGTGGTTAGTGCGATGGCAGCAGTGCAACGGAGGGGCACGGCAGGCGGTGCCATCAGGAGGTGCCAGGCGGTCGACATGGGACGTGGCAGCGTTGCGTTGCCGCCATTTGGTCGACATGTGCCTCGCCATTTTGGCTCACAGCTCACACGCGAAATTGCGCATTCAGATTAAAATTCTTGAACGCGCATTTCCGTTTCCGTTTTCTGCGTAGAGTAGTCGGATATGCCGAGCATTTTCCTTGGCACCACCGCTCGTTACACGCTTCTGACTTTTACTCTGACATGCATGGCTACTGTGGCTCTCTGGCTACTATTTGTTTTCTCTTATTTTTTTGATTATTATTTGGATGCGTGTTGCGGTTCAACGCAACCTTGAAGTGACCCCCTCGAGCATGACATTTTCGATTCATATTTAATTGATATAGTTGTATTCTCCAAGGTAATTGTAATTTTTATGATTTAGTAGTTTTAAAAATAATATTTAAATGTTTCGATTATGTTCCATGTCATGTACTCAGTTGACGCTTTTTATATTTATAGCGAGTGTTTACAGCTACACAATTTAAAGCGCATTTGTAGAGCTTAGCCGTGATTTGGCAAAAGTCTTTAATAAATATTTTAACAGTGCTTTCACAGCATAGCAGAGATTCTTTCTGTTCGCATATATAGCCGTATGAGTAATATGGGTTGCCTAATGGCATATCACTCATACGGCTCATTGCATTAAAGAGCAAAGCACAAGTTGCTTGCTATGCAGAACCTGTTCTGGTTATCCTATTGGAGCACAGGCCTTGGGGCCAGCACACACACTTTATTTGGCCAGCAAACGCTCAGGGTCAGCCCGCTGGCCCCGACCGTATTGCGTCTTTCTTTCGCTCCCGAAGATGCTGGGATGCCCCAAAACGCACATCAAATAAAAGAAATGGCTTTGTTTGCTGCTTGTGGCATAGAATATCAAGCTGATAAGGGCTAGCAGAAACAGACTCGGCCACGGCCACCGACTCTAAAGACAGCCGACTCAAGCCGGGATGCTGCACGGTGATAGGGCTTTGAAGGCGTTGTGTGTGCTGGCGCATAAATAATGTGACCTGCCTGACTGCGATTATCTGTGAACTATTTTTCACACGTTGCCGGCATACAAAATGGAGCATTCGTTTTCAACAAAAGCATTGCGGCAAATATATGAGCTGCCTGGCTTAGTGGGGCCACTTGCCGCATTAATTTGGTCATGTCTTATTGAGAGTTTGGTCTACTTACATTGTACTAAAATAATGAACAATAATATCCAGAGGCGTCGATCGAATGTCGGTCTCATGACTTCATCACTTCTCCAAACTCTGTTCGATGTATTTAACCTGCCGATGCGCTTTAGCTTCCCGCTCACAGCCACATGTGTGATGACCTGCAAAAATGAATATAAAATAAAGTAAATACGCATGTCGGTAGGTTCTCCTAAAAATATTTAAGCCAATTAAAACGTGCCAAGCGAAATTTCGTCACACAGTAAATCCAACAAACGTTGCCAGGGCAATCTCCATTCCTTGAGGGTCAACAACAAAAAAGCAAAGCAGAAAAGGGGAAAATTAACAACTGTTTGCACATAAAATTAATTAATTTTTGTACAAAAAACTTTGCATCGCATAACGTTAGGCGGATTAGCTACAGACAGCCAGAGCGGAGCAGAACAAGGGCTGCGCTATATAGAGACATCAGACATCAGTGAATTTTCGACAGCATTTTGTCTGCAGTGTTTGAAGTGCAGCGCAAACAAAGCGACAAATGTTACGAGACGAAACGTGTGCACACTTTTCTCAAACACTGTGCACATGCAACCTCACTGTGTGTGGGGGAGAGATACACGTGTGTGTGTCTGTGTGTGTGTGCTACACAAGGCAAACAAAATTAGCAGCAAAGCTGACGTAGATTTTAACGAATTGACGTTGTTTCGTTGCCGTTTCCCTGCCGATCCGGCTTCCCGTTTTGCCGTGTTCCGTGTCCGAGAATGTGTCTCATAATCCCATCGTCCACAATTAAGTTCTCTGCCACTGCCAATGGCTTAGTTATGAATGTGCCTGGCTATCTCTGCTAGAGTTTGAAATATGCAAGTTGCAGCAACTGATTGCGCCAAGTCTGAGTCAGACATGAAGTTGTACAACTTGCTTTGATTAAGAAAATCTCTTGTCCAGCAAACAGACACAACAGCAACTCAATACCAAATGCTGGTAAATAGTTTTGAAGCCACACAGTGACATGTGTTCTTGGTAGCAATATCTACTTAAGTACGGTTTCTAGTTGATTCCATTGGAGAATTTGCTCAAAGCAGCAACAAGTTGTTGATTGTTAAAGCAAAACTAATTTAAAATACAAATTTATAGCAAATATAAAAGAGGCTATGCCTATGCATATCTACCTATGTTATTATTCTATTAAACAGCAAAACTATTTTAAAATATTATTCTTGAGTTTTTTAGTTATTTAATTTTTGTGTTATATATTTTTAATATTTTATAATTTACTAAATTTATTTTTTTAAATTATTCTAGAGTTTTTAGTTATTAAATTTTTATATTATGTATTTTTAATATTTTATAAGTCAATTCTATTTAATTTATCTTTTAATAATAAAAAATATAATTTATTTATTTTTTATTTTATGTCACTTCTATTTAATATAAAATTTTCCTTTTGTTTATTATCTATACTTATATAATTTTATATTTTTAGCATGCATTTTATATTAATTTTTAATCTTGACAATTATTATAGAAAATAGATTTTTATTAAATTAATTTACAAAATACATAAATATGCTAAACTTAATTATTAATCCAATTTATGGCAATTATATCTTACAAATATTCTTTTTTCCTCTTGTTGTTTTTATTTTTTTATTCATTTGGCTCACTCTAGTCTCAATTCTGATTTGTTTTGTGGCATTTTATATAAATTATTGTCCATTATATTATATAATATTTTCAATAACACTACAAATGTTCTATTTTTTTATTTTTGTTTAATTTTTTGTTTGTCAATATATTTAATTGACGATCAAATTGAGTTTGTAGTTATGTGGTTAGACGTAAAATAAAAAACTATACGAAATTATTACAAATCTGTCTGATAAATAATTTCAACGCTGCATGACTTTTATTTATTTAATTGACTTTATTATATATGTGATAATATCTAAGAAGAGAACTTTTTCACACAACACTTTTGTATACGTCAATTTGATTAAGAATAAAAATGAAGTGTAAATAAATTTAATTGACATTTTCTGCCCTTTTGTTCTCATCTCTTCGACCTTTTACTTATTTAAAATATATTAAATTATATCCATTGAAATTTGGCTAGTGTGTGAACAAATTTAGTTTTGGGAATAGCACAAATATTGTAAATGACACATTTGAAACAATTTGATGCCATGTTAAACATTTAGTTTGCTGCCAGGCCGACATATTGTAATGCAACCAATGCCAGATAACAGACAATCGACAGGCGACAGTAACAACAATGTCGTCGTTCTGCAAACATATCACGCGATCAATTTGTCAAACAAGCAACAATAGCAACAGCTGCAGCAGCAGCAAGAGCAACTGCCCAGTATAAATGAACTAAGCAATGCATTGACAAACTGAACAAATGAGCGAACGAATGGACAGGACAGAAAGCCAAAAACAACAATTGTGGCCAAGGCAAATTGACAGAAACAGCGACGGCATTTGACGCACATCATCAATATGTGACTTTGGCCATGTAGGAATGTATGTAATGTTGTTGTTGTTGCTGTTCTTTTCTGGCTTATGACATGTCACACAGCTGTCATTATGCAAGACGAACCCTTGAAAACAAGGCCAACGAAGTAATTATTACATGGCCATTGTTTGTTTGCTAAACAGACTTTCAACCCAGCTGGCTTGAAAAGGGACTGCAAAATGAGCTAAAAGTTTAGATATGCCTTTGAAAAAAAAAATCACATGTACGCATATAAATCAAACATGTGGCGTGAGCCCAGGCACTGGCCATTAGCGGCAGGTGTTGTTGTTTAAGGCCAAATGCACAAACTGTAGCCAGTAGCCGCATTTTTCTCACGTCTTTGGGACAAGCTGTTGGCAAATACTAAAAACCGCCTGGCCTCTTTATTTATGACCGAAATGTGAAGTCTGTTTGTTTATTGGCTTTGAAAAGTGTGTGGAACGAAAAGCTCTAAAAGAGTGAATGTGCATGTTGAAACAAATTCCAGCTTCGCTTACCTTTAACTATTTATACTTAGATATATAAATCTGTGTGTGTGTGTGTTACATAAATAATATAAATCCCATCAAGCTTGGCCCACTTGGCAGGCACACAAATTGTTGAAAACAAACCAATTATGGCAGCTTACGAGCCTTGCTATCCATTTCGAAATTAACCGTAAAGCGCACAATTTATAACTAAAACCTCAATTAAAATAAAAGCCGGCAACACTAAGCGAAAGATTTTAAAAGAATATGTATATACAAAATATATACAGACATATGAATACATATTCTTATGTGCATATAAACCTTATCAAATATATTTCATAATATGCACTATAAATAAAACAAAAAATAAATGAAAAAAAAAAAAATAAATGCAAAATTTAATTGCCACAATTTTAAAGCCACAAACGACTGGCAACAGCAGCCAGAATATATCTATATAAATGCAAGAGCCTGTAACATCACAATAATCACAATGATGATCATCATCATCATCGTTAGCCTGATGATGATGTGGCAATGCAACCAATGCATAAACAATAAATGCCAATGGTATGTAAATTTTTGCCAATTTACCGCAACAATGCAAAACTATCTGAGCTAGTCAAGTGGGCCGCAACTGGGCGTGGCATGCTCTCTGTGTATGTGTGAGTTTGTGTGTGTTTTGTGTACCGTTGTAAAGTTGCAAATGTGTTACACACGAATATTTTTGGGTTAACCACCAAATAGCAAAAGGTTTGCACATGCAACGGGCATTGGGATGGACAGCGCAAACAGTTGGCAGACAAATTAAATTTACATGAAACTCGTAAAAGTCGCTGGCAATGGAAAAACAATAAAAATCAATGCTTGTTTGCATGTAAGCTTGTAAGACTAATAGATATCCTGTATATTACACATTTTAATTTATATTCTTTTGATGAAGTACTTAGTATTTGTACACTATTTTTTACTGTACTCTAACATATTTTTTATTTTTATGTATTTAAGATTTTTTTTATGGTTTTTAAGCATTTTATTTGATTCTATTTTTTACTTTTTTTTAAAGATCTATTTATTTATTTATTTTATTTTTTTTATTTATTTATAGTTTCATACATTTTCTTTTATTCTCTTTTTTATTTTATTTTATTTTATTTTATTTATTTGAATTTTTTTTATTTATTTTTAGTTTTTCTACATTTTTTTAACATATATATTTAATAAATAAGTTCTAAAATACTATATGGATATAATTTAAATTAAATAAAAATAAAATAAATAAATATTTTTTATTTATGTTTTATTTATTTATATTACTTATATTTATTTTTTTTTATTCAATTTAATTTAAAAAAATTAATAAACATTTATGTGTTCTTTTATTTATATTATGTATGTTTATATTTTATTTTTATTCAATTTAATAAAAAAAAAAAAAATAATAATAATATTAACATTGTATTTGAGAAGTTAATTATTAAAAAAAAATAAACTTCTACTTAAATTTCAATAAAAACTAATTCAAATAAATATTTATCTTTTTGCCACTTGAAATCAGCATAGCTACTCGACTTCATTCACTTTACTAGAGAGGAGTATATTACTTGATTTTACAACGTTGTACTTGTCTGCTGCCGTCCCTTTCAATTAACAGTTGAGGAGCGCAAAAATAAAAACATTTCGAGTGCTATTAAATTTCAATGTGAGTTCATCTGTCGCTTTAATTTTCATTACCTACTTATTGGCTCCCGCCAATTGCTTTATCATAAAGTGGCCGAGAGCTGCCGAATCGAGCTGACTCCATGCTCAAATGTTATTCGACTGCGGTTGCCTCATTGATTGTGCAAATGAAATGGATGAGATACACAACAACAGAAAATCGACTAAAAAATAGCTCAACATTTTTGCACTGCATATATTAAGGCAGCTACTTTCCTTTGCGCTTTTCCAATTTTCCTCATTTTTTTTTTTTGTTTGAACGTAATTAAATTTGGTGTTATTATTTGTTTTTAATTTCAAAAATTTTAATTGCTCAGCTTTTCGAACTAATGCAGCATGGCCTAATTTATATTGAAGCCTAAAGTCGGGCGACGTGATTTACGCCGAATGGCGGAAAGCTGCTATAGATGAAAGTGATTAAATTGTTGCTGCAAAATATTTTTATATTTTTAATTAAATTTAGTTTTCAATATGAAAATATCTTTACTTTTTTCAACTTTGTTATGGGACTTTTCTTATGCCTCTCTTTCAAGTCTAAGCACTTTAAATACTTAATTAACTCTGTCAAAATACCTAATTCCCTGCTCGTAGATATTCACTTTCGCTTCAATACCTTAATGAAGCTTTAATAACCTTTGAAACTAAGTCAAACTAATTGTGCTTTGTGCTTACAGCTTTGCCAAACTAACACCTATAACCGGCTCCATTTCAATGACAGGACAGAAGCTATGGGAAAACAATGCCCCTTGGCTGACACTTGTTGGGGGCACCTTAATCAAAGGCAACACTAAGCTGTGGCCGTGCCGAGAGAGAGCTGAAGTATGAGTGGGAGGAGCAATGGAATTAGGAGCAGCAGCAGTGGCAGCAGCAGCAACAAGCAAAGGGCCACAAAACCAGAAACTGAAGCAGGCAAACAGCCAGGGCAACAAATGTAAAGTTAAACAACTTCGACAGTGTTGCCAGAGTTCATTGTTTCGGCATGCGGGCAACGAATGTGTAGCATGGGGAAGGATACACTGTATTGCAACGCACCAACACCAACACCAACAGCAACACAGCGGCACTATCACAATTTCCACATCGACGCGCTGCGCGTCTGCCGATCGACACTTAAAGCAAATTTTTCTTTGTCTTTTGCATGCGCTGCCGCATGTAACAAAGGGTGCCTGCCGCCCAACCAAATTGCCCCCAACACACACATGACTTATGTGGCAGGGTGCGAAACAAATGTGAAAGCACAAAAGTCAACATATTGAATAATGATTGGGTAGTGAAAGACTTTCACCCACTTTCACCCAGTCAGCATAGACGGCTAGAAGTGGAATTCAGAGAAGGGCATACAGATGGGGAGAGAGACACAGTCACGCAAGCAGAACGCTCGATGCTGTGGCTCATCTCCTCCAATTCTTGTTCTCTTGCTTTACCCTGTATTGATTCATTGAATGCTTGATTGAAGATGGTATGTAAAATGATTTGAGAATATATATTAAATATATACATAAAAGTAAGAGTTAAAGTAGAGTAGAGTAGAGTATAAATTTGATATATTTTCAGATATTTTAGCATTCATATAAACAAATTCGATTAAAAAATTTCTACTATTTATTATATAAAAAAATCTATATGATTATAGATAGCGAGCAGTAGCATTATAAACAATTTTCCATATTTCAGACGATATTTTTAATCGGTTTCCTTTTCATAATCTCAATAATTAAGCAACTCAATATTTTACATTTTCACAGGGTATATCATAATTGAATACACCCATTCTATTTAACTCGCTTATCGACTTTTTAGCTTTCTTTTTGTCTTCGCTTTGCTATTTTTTTTTTTCGTCTACGATAAATTTAGAGGCTTGCTGAAAATACTGCAAAAATTAATGATGCGCCTTTTTTATTGTTTCCGCTGAGTCCCCAATCGACAGGCCCTCCAATACACGCACACACACACACACACACACAGACACACACACACACATACAATGAAGAGAAAGAAACCTTAACATTGCTGTTGCTTTTTATGCGATTTGCGTTTTGTGATAAATTTTAATCGAATTTCACTTTTGTTGCCGCTCGTGCGCAGCTCCCATGACATTTACAGCCCACGCCCACTCAGCCCCGACCCTTTAACCAGCATGTGTGTGTGTGTGTGTGTGTGTGAGTGTTTATGTGTGTCTTTACCATCCGTTGTCATGTGTGTATCATGTGTTTTTTGTGCGCTTTTATTGAAGCCGATAAGCATGTCCGATAAATACTTTCGTTGTAATTGATTGATATTCGAAGCGGCAACATTCGCTTTCGCTGGTCGTTATATATTTTTGCTCTTTCTTGTTCCATCGGCGAAATGGGATTTGTGATTAATTGGATTTGGCTTTTAATCTAAAACAAATTGAAAATGGCGCATTAAAGCTTTCCTTTCATATGAATGTCGCTGCGGTCTATTCCACTGCCAAATGGCCAAGTCAAGTCAAGTCTACAGAAACACAGCCAAGACAATGAAAACGGGCAACTGGCAACTGGCAACTGGCAACTGGCACGTTGCCATTTGGGTTACCTGGAAGCCACAACATGGACGCCAGCTGCAGTCAGCCGCTAGCCGAAGCCAAAGAAACGCCAAAACAATCAAGCGGCAAAGTCAACAACGTCAGTTGACTTGAAAATCAAGCCAGAAAGCTGCTCGCAGCATACTAAAGGCCAAAAGAAAGTTTGACTTTTATTCTAAGCAGCCAACGAGTGCTGCTTTGCTTGAAGCAGCAATAATAATAATAAACTTAAAAAAATATAAGTACGTTCATATAAGTACGTTACGTGCCTAGTTTAAGTTGTTTGATTAAATAATACAGAAATTAAATAGATTTATGTCTTTGACATTCACTGGACTTTGCTAAGAACTTACTTCAAATCATCATCAATCAAATGAGCAGAGTTAACTTGAATTTAATGTAGGCCATGCACCGGGTGGAAGAGTTCCATTGTGGCTGGTCGAAATCAAATTAAAAATTCATACTTTAACATTGTGCTCCAATTACTGTAGCAAACAATTTATGCGCACGCCTGTCCGGGACCGGGGCCAGAGCAATTTTTCAAGCCAAAAACTTTGCCTGGGGGACTGTGAACCCAAACGGTTTTTGTTGTAATGTCATGAAAAATGCATTTTTCAATACACAATAATAATATATGTAACACAATAAATTGTGAAGCGAAAAAATAACCGATTCTGGGACGCGGGGCAGAAGAAACTGTTATAAAATTGTTATCGAGTGCATAATAGCAAATGTTGCAAAATAACTTTTGACAAAGTGCACTCAATATCCAGCCAGCAATGTGTGCTCGAGTGTGAGAGAGACAGCGTGAAAGCGAGAAAGCGAGAAAGCGAGGGGCCACAGCAAGCGAAAGGACTCGAGTACAGAATGTGTGCGAGTATCACAATGAAAAATCACAGAGCGCAAAGCAAACGCAAAGAGGGTTAGAAAAAAAAAATTACACAGTTCTCTGTTTTATTTGAATACCCTAGCACAGAGTATGTTAATTTTATAACCAAATTTGCAATGCAATAACACAGATATATAAGACTTTAGGAAAATAGCCAGTAGCATAACAAATTAGTGTGTCCACCCCAAGGTTTCTTTCGCTTGGGTTGCCACTAAAGTATTGGAATTCTTACGAAAATATGTTATTCAATTTTTCATATTAATTTGACAAAAATTTGATATTAAATAAAAATTAAAATATAATAAATACATATCAATTATATAATTTTAAAAATATATAAATTATATAAATAAATATTTGTTTTAAATAAATATATTGTCAATTAAAAAAATAAATAAAAAATAAAACTTTATCTAATTAATCTAAATTTATTTTGAAGATATAGAATTTAAATTAATTGTTATTATTATTTTTTTTTTTATAAAACTTTTTCTAATCCTAGTTAATATTATTGGTCGAATACCATCATATAATAATTGTGCAGATGTATCTTTGACATTCAATTTTATTCAAAGATTTTTCTATATTCTGTCAAAGCAAATCTAGCTCAACTAACACAATGCTCTCGCTGCAAGAGTATTTTATATTTTCCATTACGAAGAACACATTCCTAACATTTTTTATTTTTCTTTCGTTTTAATAATGGTCGATAGGGGTGGCTGCTCTGTTCGCATATAAATTGACACAATTCGTGCACTGTGCCATCCGTCCATCACATTGAAAGTCAAGGCAGGCATCCGGCTGCATAATGTGCCCCACAAAACTATGCGTAGCATTACTATGCAAGCTACCTCAGTGTGTGGTGCAGGGAGCTGGGAAGCAGCTCATCTTTCTCGATGTTTGACAGACAATATGTCAAAAATGGTTAGTTGGTTAGATTTGTGCGTTGTTTTGGGGTTGCGAATGCCAACGGCATGCGTGGCATTGCATGTTGCAATGCGCCAAATTAAGCTGCCAAGCAAGAGTCAAGGCAACTGTGGATACAGCACTATCTTGTATTTTGCCTTTAAAATGACACGATGCGTTGCGAGCTGCATGTTGCAGGTTGGACATGTAACCAAATTACGGGCAAAAGCGGAGCCCAGAAATTGGCAACACATGCTCCACATACGCAAAGCAGCGCGAGCGCCGCAAAATATGCAACAATTTTCATGCGCGGCAAGAGAAAAAAAATACGGGAACGAAATACAAAGTGAAAAGGGTGCAAAGGTCGTAATGATGATGGAATAACGGATACCCTAGAAAAACTCAGAACCGGTGATATGCAAAGAGTCAGTTTATTAAATTTCTTATGTATAAGAAACAAGATATTTTCAAATAAATATTAAATAAAATAATATTAAAAAAAAAAAACAATAATTAATAAATATTAAATAAAATAATATTTCAAATAATAAAAAACAAAATAAATATTTAATAAAATAATATTTCAAATAAATAAAAAACAAATATTAAATAAAATAATATTTAAGCCAATGCCTTATTCACAATTATTTCTAGGGTATAAGCAAGCAAAGGCATAACAAGAAGCGCAAAAATTTCACTCAGCCATGCGGGCAAGAGAAAAAACAATATATATATAGAAGTGCTGCATAACTATAGGCGCTGCAAGGCATAGTCCTTGCTCATGGTAGGCATGCCAACAACTTAAAATGGGCATTCCACAGAAAATCGGTCCCTCTTCCACGTATTACTCGGAGCCGCTGCAGGTTAGAGTCTGCAGTTTGTACGCTGTTGCATGCCTGCTTACTTCCGAAACAAAAGCTGCCATATGTGGCACCCAAAAGTTATGCAATGCCACGGCGTAGTTTTTGTTTCTATTGTGTGTGTGTGTGGGTGTGTGTGAGTGGGCGCCAAATTGTAACTATTAGTTGCACATAGTTTGGCAAGGCGACAAATTCTTGGCTCAGCCACGTGTTACGGTGCGGGAAGCGTGACCGCTGCATGTGTTGACAGGCCGAAAATCGGGTCAGTAGTAAATCAACAACAGCAACAACAACAACAACAACAACAGCCGCATTCATATATGCATGAGAAGTGACGAGGTGGTGCTGGGTGCCAGCGCGACCGAAAAACAATGGCAATCATTGTTATGTAGCCTGTGAAAAATTTATGTTGCATAGTTTTAGGCATTGTTTCGAAATCGCTGATTGCCACACATGCTACATGGCAATGCATGTTGAATTCAGTCATGAACGTAAAAGGGGGCGCAACAGAGTTTTTGCGGTTGCAAATAGCAAATGATTGATGAACCAAATATGTAAGTTAATTGTGAGTGATTGAATACGCTGCTAGCGCTTCGAAAGTTGAAAGCATTAAGTCTGACAATGCAGTACAGAGCTCTGAACAGTTTCAAATTAATTGTACAAGTTTTTGCTTAAAATACAATGTTGAGTATTTACCATATATTTGCTGCAATTATGCTATTTGAATATCTGTCAATATATTAAAAAAAAAAAAAAAAAAAAATGTATATAGAAATTGAAAAATAATTTATAAATAAAATAAAAACAAATTTTAATTTAAATATCACATTATATGAAAACTCTATCCTATTGCAATCGGTTTTTTAGATATTTATATTTATTTATATTTCTTTTTAAAAATAATCTTGAAATATAAATTTTAAATAATTTAAAAGTCTTAAAAAGTTTAAAGAAAACTTATTTAAGTTTTATCTAATATTGATTTAATTTTATTAAAAATATATTTTCTAAATAAAATAAAAATAATTTTCAATTTAAAGATGAATATTTAAATCAAAATTATATATTATATAAAATCTATTTCTGAGAAGACTTGATTTACACATTTATCTCGTCAGATCTCAAACTTATTCACAAGAAAAACATTTCACGAACATTTAAGCTCGCCCATTCAACATCATTGATTATTATGTTCAGCTTCTTTTCTTACAAGATTTCAATTTCATTTTGCATGCATGTGGCAGAGGCTTCTTTACATTGAGTTTCTGCTTAAGTCGGCAATTGTGTGAAGACTTCGTGCTGGAGAGTTAAATGCTTTTGTGAAACATGACTCCTTGCGCTACAGTTAATGGGTTAACTTAAGCGCTTAACGTGATGCGCCTTAAAGCAAGGAACACGCCGAAATGCCATCAGCATCGACGCTGATATCAGCGCTTCCGCGCACATTTCACTACACACTGCGCGAAAGTGAAGAGTGAAGAGTGAAAGAGGGCCAGCAAGTTGGCTGAAGACGATTAATCAATAACCACTCAGCGCTACGTTGGCAGCGGGCGTGCGAACGAACCGATTTAATGGGCTCAAAATGATGTGAGTCCAGTGAATGGGAACTGGCACAGTGCGCTGGTGCGTGCGTGAGTGCATTTAATTTTGTGAGCGACTGTTGGGCACTTTTAGGCGCAGAATATAATGAAAACGAGGCCAAATGCATGACCAGTCGCCGACACTGGCCTGCCCGAGAATCTGCAACAAGAATTTCGCATTTAGGTTTCAATCAAGCCTGTGTGTGAGTGTGTCACATAGAGTGGTATGTGTGTGTGTGTGCGAATCACTTTGTGTGTGGGTGCACGCTTCGACTGTTTTCACTGTGCACTGTGCACTGTGCATTTTTGGTGCGATTGCGAATGCTTGTGTCATTGAGTGCAATTTCAGGTCAGTTTGCATTTTCTGGGACACTCGAATGATCGGCTGCAACCATGGCATGGCAGGCATATCAACGCCGCAAACATTTGATCCTTATAAGCGCGAAGATGCGTCCAAATAAAGCAAACATTGAAAACATTATTGTCGTAATAAATTTGTTGGTAACAACAACACGCAAGCTCGCAGAAACCAAAAAAGCAAACAGCGCAAAGCGCCCAACCGAAGAGTTGACCTACCTGAAAGTAGGCAAAGCAAGGCAAACACACACACACACACACACATACACAAAGCCCGCCACACACGCGCACACAATACATAACGGAAGCCACAGAAACTGGTGCCATGAAACATGACCCGCCTTCGCCTCGATTGCAGCCGGCTGCTAGCAAAAGTTTGCGTGCCAAATAAACAGTTGGAAAGAGTGAGAAAGTGGAAGGTAAGAAAGCAATGTGCGAGTGAGAGAGGAAGCGAGAGCGACTCGAATGCCAAAAAGTCACTAGCGAAATCAAAAGGTTAACGAGCATATGTATATATATGTGTGTGTAAGCGACCAGGAAGTAAGAGAAGGGTGCAAGAGAGAGACAAAGAAAAAGAGAGAGACGAGGCGCAGGCGAGGGCAGTAGGCGTGGCAGAGCTACAACTTCGTCACTTGCATGTCGCGCCAAGCGACAACTAAACGACAAACGTTTACAAAAATATAAAAAAAAAAAAAAGCTTCAAACGAATACGCCACAGGAAATTCTATATCATCGCAAATTGTTTATAGCTCAACAAGATGAAAAAGCCGGAATAAAACGCTAAACAAAATGTTGTGACAGCAACGGAGTCGAATGCGAAATGCTCTTATGAAAGGCAGAAAGCGACAAATTTCTGAATGCTTTAGGGTAAGTAACAATGAATGGAAAACAAAGATACTTCTGTGTAAATTCGGATTTCTATTTAAATTAATTTTTTTTAAATAAATACACAATGGAAGTAAAACATAATTGTTACTTAAGTTAGGGTTTAAAGAAAGAAATATTTATATTTTATAGATTGTAGAAAATTATATATTATTTTTA
The DNA here is from genome assembly GCA_035045845.1 of Drosophila buzzatii. Classification (NCBI taxonomy): domain Eukaryota; kingdom Metazoa; phylum Arthropoda; class Insecta; order Diptera; family Drosophilidae; genus Drosophila; species Drosophila buzzatii. The sequence goes on along the minus strand of JAWNOS010000244.1, from coordinate 5,205,065 downwards.
CTCTTTTTTATTTATCTTTTTTTTTCTTTTTTTATTTAAATTATTTGAATTTTATATTATTTATTTACTGGACTTTTATGCTATTTTTACTTTTTTTATTTATCTTTTTTTTCTATTTTTTCTTTATTTTAAATTATTTGAATTTTATATTATTTATTTACTGGACTTTTATGATATTTGCTTTTCATCTAATTCCTAACTACAGCTTTTTAATAAAAATGTATATTTATATAAAAAAAAAAATAATAATTATAGATTTTATTAAATATTTTCTTATAATATATATACGCCACAGTTTATGTAAATATAATTAATTAATGAATTATTTAATAAATTCTAAATAAATATTCAGAAGCAAGAATCTAATTTTAAATTAAAATAAATAAAGTGAACTGCATTTTCGACTTCAGCATTTTTATTTTTGTATTTTAATGTTTCGAAATTTTTAGTTTTATTTTGATGTCAGTCTAAAAATATTTGTCGATTTATAATAAATTAGAGAGCAAAGCTAGTAGATTCATTAATAAATAAAATAAAATAAATAAATAAATACATATATTTCAAACTCTTGCTGCAGGCCAAGTTGCCAGCTTGCAGGTAGAGTACTTTGGCTGTAAATATTGTATGTTTAACGCTTTGCTCTGTTTATGGTTTTGTTGTTGTCGTAGTCATACATTTTGAAGCGGAACATGAAACGCAAGTGAAAGGCAAAGTTGAGTTTTGTGTGAAGCGGGCTTTTTAATAAAGTTAAGTGGATCAGCGCACAGGACAAGTAGTAGCAGCAGCAGAGGCAACACGACAACGTGGCTCACACGGAATGCTTGACAACGACGCCTACACACACACGCACACACACACCAAGGCGAGGCCTAACAAGAGCCCGCTTACATTTCTGTGGCGTGCCAAAATAAAATATATTTCAAAAATTTAATATGAAGCACACGAGTGGCTGGTAAATTGTATATAAATAATATCAGCGAAAGTTGTGCTAGCTAAAGCTTGTTGCAGTTTTGTTCATGTGGATGTCGTAACGTTTAACCCCTGTCAGCCAGGTTAATTAAAACCGTTAAATCTCTCTGGTCTTTGCGATAAATAACCATTTTTTGCGCTCTCGCTCTCTCCCTGCGTTGTTAGTAAATGAATTATGCACTCGGCATAATGCGAACGGCCAAAAACACAAACAAAAATTTATAAATATAAGCTCATTAAAAGCTTAGCCAAATACCAATTGTGTGTGCTTGTGTGTGTGTGTTCTGTGCGTGTGTGTTCGTGAGCGGACGTGTGTGTTCATTTTAATTAGATAATATTGCATTTGCATAATTTTAGGCACATCAATAAAATCGCGCACAGCTCGAAAATTAATTTATACTTTTTGCTAATTAAACGACCCACAAAATATTCGCTTTTCGTTTTTAATTACATAGTTTTGAGCTGGCCAGCCAAATGCCAAATACGAAATTCAATTGCAGCTTGCTCCCTCTCCCTCTCTCTCCCTCTCTCTCTCCCTTGGCGCTCTCTAATTGGCCACACCATTTAGCGCTGTTCACCCACCTCCCCACCCCCATTAGCATGTCGGCCCCAGTCTGTGCAGAACTTTTCCAGGCAACGCAAAAAGTTACACCATACCTGATGGCGCCCCAGCATAAGCAGCGGCAGCAATTACAGCCGCAACCAAAGACCAAACAAGCGGCAAACGAGCCGAGCATGATGATGGCGTTGATGGTTAAACCTGTCAATTATAGCAGCTCGCTGAAAACTTTGCAAAAATCGTAAACGTAGTGCTCAAGACACGCCCATTCGCACACACACACAGACTCGCAGACTGCTGAGGCAAAAGACCGCACACACATACGGGATGCTCTAATTAAACAATTACCAAGGTGAGTGCCACTTAATTAAATAATTTGCTACCATGCGGCTGTAAGGTAACAACAAAAATAGCAACAGCAACAGCTGTCAACATAAACACGCATAAATATGTATGTGTCTTGTAATGAAACATATGTGAAGAGAAAACTTTATGAACGAAGCCAAAATGCTCTAGCAACAGTTTGTTCTGGCAATGAGTTTGTTTTATAAATAAATTAGTACAAGATGGAAAACTTTTTTTTGTTTTGATTAAATATATTTATAGGCAGATTTAGTAAAAATATACAAATTTATTAAATATTCTGCTTAAAGTAGAAAAGCTTTAAAAACAAATAATTTGTAAATATATTACATACAATTTAACTAAAGAATTCTCTATTCCAGCTATAGATCGAAGATGTATAGATGTAGACTTTTGGCAAAGCTAGCAAAATATATAGATTATTGATATTCTGCATAAAGTAGAAAAGCTATATAATAGATAATTTGTAATTTTATGGCTTAAGATTTAACTAAAGCATACTCTTTTCTAGCTATAAATCCATTTAGCTAATATTCTTCATTGCCTAAGCACACTACCAAATATTAACAGGGTGGTAACAAAGCAGACGTCGAGCCAATGGCGACAGGTGTTTCAACATTTTCGTGCTTGCCATAAAAGTAAGCCGCACACATACACACAAGCAAACACTCGCACACTCCAACACACACACACACAAGCAGGAACACAATTACATGACTTGTGTGTACACAGAAATGAAATTATGACATATTTAAATGTAACATGCGGCAACAGGCTCACACACATGCCCACCCGCTCAAGCGCCAGAAGGCATCGTCTAACTGTACACGGCCGCCATGACAGCCGACTTCCGTTTCCGTTTCGTTTGCCATGTTACCCAAGCATTTAACCTGGACGCGTGCTGTTGCTGCTATTATTATTGTCGAGTTGCCTGTAGTATAATTTACAATTTAGCTTCATAAATGTTTCGTCGTCGTCGCCTGGCATACTTTTTTTTTTTTTGGCCACCTGACTCCAGACCAGACCATTGCGTGATGGGGTCAAGTGTCGCACGGCTCGACACGACACGACACGTCTCGTCGCGCAACGATTTTGGTGCGGTGCGACGCCTGCTGTGTTAATTATGTGACAATTTAAGTGCGTGTCGGGCAATCAGCGAAACAGCTGCACGAACCAACAAAAATAAAAACAAAACAAACGAAAATTGAAAAGGTGTTAAATAAGAATTTTATTATTGGGTTATGCTCTCAAAAGCCACGCATATATTTGGCTTAAATGAAGTGAAAACTTTACTTAATTAAATAGTATTTAATTCATATTAATAATGCTCTTAAAAACATGGTACACAAATGTTTGGAGCTAACAAATTTTTGTTGCTTTCGTGAATAAAAAGGAAAGCAAAATGTGAAAAAATTAATAATATTAATAATATTTTATGAATTATTTGCAAATATTGAAAATACTAATATTTATTTGTTAAGTTCTTTAAAAAAAATTAAAAAAAGATACACAAATATTAAATAAAAATAAAAAAATAAATAAAAATAAAAATAGAAATAAAAATGAATAAGTAAAAAAAAAAATCAGAGATCTTTCTAAATTAACATATATATTATTTATTGTTATTATTATTATTAATACATTATTTTATTTATTTATTCACTAACATGATTAATTAGTCATTTATTTAATTTAATTTATTTATTTAATTAGTTATTTATTTTATTCATTAATTTATTCATTTACATATATAAACACTTATATAATATTATTTATTGTTATTATTATTAATAAATTTAAATATTTATTTATTCATATATTTATTTACATTGCCCACAAAATAGCAATCTTCTCTTACATTCCGATTTTACCTGTAAAGTGTCAGCCATACACAGCATTTCTCTATTTAGCTCAACCATTCATGAATTACAGTAAAAATTCCCGAACTAGCGACAGCATTCATGGTATGCATACCTGCAAATATATAGAAAACAAAATTAAATTAGAAAATGTTGTTCAAAGCGAGGCAATAGCTAATTATTAACTCAACCCTTGAGGCGAGCTAGTGAAACTCAATATGTTGATGTCATGTTATCAGCAGCTGGCACACACAAACACATACAAGCATGCACTACAAGCACACACACACACACACACACACACACGCATATTACACAGCAACAAGAGCGACTAACAGCCGTTGCCCGTTGCTCGCTTATGCGTTTTGTTTATTTGTTTTGCCAAGCTTAAATGATTAATTAAGCGCCTCAATGTATGCAAAAACATTTGCCATGTTCGCTATGTCTGCAGTTGTTGTTGTTGCTGCTGTGATTGTTGTTGTTGTTGTTGTTGTTGTGCGCTCTGCGGGGTGTGAAAATCACGTGTTGAAAATGGCGTAAAATCAGCGTATGAATGGCCATAGTCCTCATTGCTAACATCGTCGTCGACGCTGTCTGTACACGCACAACCACAGCCGCAAACACACAGACACAGTCAACGACACTAATACACACATTCGTTGACACGTGAGCTTGCATATATTTTGATGTCATAGTTTTCGGCGCTGGGGCGTTGATTTTAATATTTAAATAAATTCTGGCGCTGATTGCGTATACGTAATGTTGTGCATAGCTACGCCTCCTGCTACTGCTGCTGCTCTTGCCGTTGTCAGTGCTGCTGTTTGTTTGCATAAGAAATTTGTATTTGTTTTGTGGCATGCAGCTTTGCCGCTCACATTTACCAACCACTGCCAACGTCATTATGCACAGGCGTATTTTTAATGGCAAATGCATATTCGATTCATTTCATTTTTGATTCTCGCATACAAATATTGACATCAATTGCTATGGCAAAGCGCTCAGGGCGTATCTGCATCATAATAATGTGTATGTGCATTTGAAATACTGATGCAATGCATTAAGCCATTTTAAGCAGCTTGTTATGCTATTTATTTCAAACTATTTAATTAAAACGCATTAGCCAAGCGCAATCGAGCTAACGGCAAACCAATCATCTGTATGCTTATATATATACACATATATATATAAATATAAATGTATATATCGCCTGCACATTTGTGGTTTGTAATATATTTATAAGCTGACTGCGCAATGAAGCTCTTAATTGTGGCATTAATCTGCGGCTAGTGCAGTTTTAAGAAATATACGATACAGTTATTTTTAAACTAAATAAAAATATTTTAAGCATATTCAAAGGCAATGTAATGAATTATGGTTTATGCTTTTTAAATATATGCTCAAATAATTAATTGAATAAGTTTATGAAAAAGGACTGAGCAGAAATCATAAAGCAAATCACTTTTAGACCATGAAATCAAAAAGATGAAAAAATTTGCTTAGATAATTTTAAATAAATATAATAATAATATAAATATTTAAATAAATATTAATTAATAGTTTCATTCATATCAAATCACACTTAAGTCCTAGATTCGTTTTGTGTATTCAAACTAAACTCGAATTCATAAAAAGCACATTTAAAAATTTATCTCATTCGTTGTTTAATTTATCTTTTATTTGATTTTAAATAATAATACTCAATCATAACAATTGTAATGTTCTAAAGAGTACAAATAAATAAGTATACAAGAATATAATTCGTGATTTAATTTATATTTTATGAAAGATCAATTTTTGCATTTTTAATTGATTTAATATCTTACTGATAATTAATTAAAGAGTGCAACCAAATAAATTAAAAAATATAAAAAATGTAATATTAAACAAAAATAAATATAAATACATTTAATATTATTTCTTCTGAAACATAAATTTGTCTATACTTCAAATGAGAAGATCTTCGTTTTTATTATAAAAATAAATTAATAAAAAAAAGCAAAAAACATAAGAAAATAATTAATTTCTTAATTTATTTTTTTATGTAACATTTTTTACTTTCAATATGATAAAATCTTAATAATAAATATTTATTTTTGTATTTAACTTTTTCAGTGATTAGCAATCGACATACATTAAATACTAAGTTTTTTATTGACTTCCATTTAATAAACAGTTTTATAAAATAACCACAACTTTAGTAATTAACCCAATAAGCTAAGAGCACAAACCCATTAGAAATGCCCACAAATACTACAATAACATTGCTATTTTACTCATTTTCTAGCTCGCTCTTTGCCTTTCCTCTCTCTTGCACGCACTGACAGTGTGTCACTAATTCATAACGTACTTCTGGGCTTTGCCCACTGCCAAAAGCAGACATGCATACATTAACATATTATTTATGTGTCGCTTATATTTTTTGCTGTCTTCTCTTTTATTTTTTGGGACAAACACTTCAAACAAATATATATTGAAAAAAAAGCCGAAAAAAAACTTTTGTAATATAAACAGACCATATTTTTTAAGCCCATACGCACACTTATGTAGCTAAAAAAAAAATAGAAAAAATATCAATTTATTATTGCACACTCCAAAATTAAAATATGGCCACGTTGCCAACGAGCTACACTTTTAATTTATGAAAAATTCTATTGTCAGGACTAGAATAACAATAACCCACAGACAATTGTGAACAACAAAAGCGCTACGCATAAAAAGCATATGTGGCATGGCCAGAGTAGGCAACCCCCACAGCTCCCAGTCCACAGAGCCAAGCTGGCCACATTTATGCATATATTTTCACACGTTTCACAAGCGTGGAGCATGTCGTGTACTTTATGCACATACACACTCACACACACACACACTCACACACACACACACTCACTCACACACACATACGCATTTCTCTATTCACCCAATTTTTGCCGCATGTCGCTGAACTTTTTTAGCTTTTAGAGTTATCACCCCCACAGCAACTCCTCTTACTCCCCCTCCGGCTTCCCCTTGGCTAGCAGTTTGGAGTCGTGGACGTTGTCGCTGACAGGCGGCTACTTTGGGGTCGCGTTGCTGTTGCTGATGCTTTTCACATGGTTTTGAATGAATGACACATAAAGTTGGTTGCTTTTTTTTTATGCCGTTTTTTCTTGTTTTCTCTTTTTGCTGTGTTGCGTTTTGTTTTTGCGCTTTGCGTTTGCGACATTTTTATGAATGCTTCAAATTTTTGCTCGCATTCTTCTTTCTTTTTCCCCATTTTGGCCTGGACCGGGTCGGGTTTATTCATGCGGAATGCGACGCATAGTTTTTTGCCAGCCCTTTCGGCTTTGTTTGTTATTGTTTCGCCCAGCAGCCGTAGCAGCAGCCGCCGCAGCGCTTGGACCTGGACCAGGCTCAGCACCAGACTCTAGCCCTTTTCAACGCAAATATGTTCCATTAGCTGTGGCATTTTAGCTCGACTTTTTCGCTTTTTTTCCCATCTGATATATATATATGTATATATCATATATATATGAATTTGGACTGCGTTTGCTTTGGCATGTGTTCATGTTTAGCTTTCTGTTTGCTTTGTTGGCATACTTTTGCAAATGGAAATTATAGTCTAGTGCTCATGCATGCTGCCAAAGCATGTGGGTCTGAGGAAGGTTTCCCTTTTAGCCATTAATTTATGTTGCATAGTTTTTGGGGACACATTTTTGCCAGCTGGCTGGCAAGGCAGCCGCTTTATCACCAAAGTTAGCCAGTGATTGGGGCTCTTTGTTTTGTGTGTTGGATGATTGCCCTGAGCACTGCTTGGCTTCTAAATTGATCCATATATGGGCTCAAGTGACATTGATGAAATGTTAAACGTGTTTAAGTTACATAGAAAGTTAGCAAGGGTTAACAATTGTAGTATAATAGACACTGAAATATCAACTGTATATTGTAAACAGTAGAGGAATAGATTGATAGACACACGAGCAGATACAGTGACAGACTGGTCAGACACTGTAGCAGATTAAGCCACTAAAAACGCCTACGATTCGCCAAAAATATCAACCAAATTAAAAGTAAAATGAAATTACAAATAATTTGAATAGTTCTGAGTCCTCCTGTGTACAACAGTTAGCTTTTTAGCTTTTTCCTGTGCGTAATAAACCAATGCTAATCAATTTAGAATTGACCCCATGTGCATACAGTTGGGCATGTTCGTATACGTCCATGCACATCGTTGTTAGCTTTTGTTTGGCAAAATGTAATTTGCCAAACAAATGCCAAAGCAGGCAAAATAATCAACTCGTGTACGCAACTAATGACTAAAACAAGCATCGACTGGAGTGCTACGCATACATACACAGCGTCGGCTCAAACACAATCAAATGCGTTGCATTTTCGGTCGAAATCCTGTGCAACGACCATTTAAACAAACGCGACAAAAACGAGGCCAAAACAATCAAACAAAGAGAGCGGCGGCGGCCACACGCATGAGACGCTCAGCGACACGCAATGCAATTGACTGCATTGCTACGGCTGCCCAGGCCACATTCCACATCCCTCACCCCTCAACCCACATGACTGCCCCCTGTCAGTTGCTTGTGCTCTAGAGCATTCGTCAATGGAGCTTTATTTACTTTTTTTGTGTTTAATTTTAATTGGTTTCCCATTTAAATTGCATTCGGTTTGGTTTTTTTTCTTTACTATTATTATTATTATTATTTCTTTCATTGAATTCTATTTGTTTGGCTTTGGCGACGAAAAAACTTGATATACAGCCGTTACTTATATAGAAGCATATAATTTGACTATGATTGCCATAGCTGCTGGGCTCAAGAGCCAACAATAAAATTCCAAAAAAAAAGAAGGCCAAAAATAAAATTGCCATAAATTGGCCATTGCCTGGCGGCCTTTGTTGTCCTGTGGCATACACAATTACAATTCGGTGCGGCATACTTTATGGCGCCTGGGCACATTTATTTAGATAACAAATTGTAGTTTTTCCAATTAAAATTTGTGCGTATTTCAATATCAAATTGAATTGTTGCCATTGAAAAGTGCATCTGCACCACAGATTTCAAATGTGTATGTATGTCTATATATATGTACTATATCTGTGCACATATACGTCAATATTTAATAAATAACCATTTAAAGTATTTTATTACAGCACTTGTATGGCAAGCCCGGGGCACGGACTGTGCGGCAGGCACTGTAAATTTACTTAAGCTATGCCAAATATTTGATTTGCTCTTAACAGTTGCCCACAAAATGCTGAATTTATTGTATTATTTTATATTATTTTTTGTTATTCAAAGTCTGCAAAAAAATATCAAATTTGAAGTGAGAAATGGATTTTCTCAAGATTATTAAATTTTGCATGAAATGTAATTAAATAATATTGAAATCTGTTTTTGGTAATTAAATTACTTTTGTTTGTAGAATGAATATAAAATATAAAATGTAAAATATAAAAAATAAAATATGAAATACACAATATAAAATATAAAATATAAAATATAAAATATAAAATATAAAACATAAAATATAAAATATAAAATATAAAATATAAAATTTAAAATTTAAAATATAAAATATAAAATGTAAAATATAAAATGTAAAATATAAAATATGAAATACACAATATAAAATATAAAATATAAAATATAAAATGTAAAATATAAAATATAAAATATAAAATATAAAATATAAAATATAAAATATAAAATATAAAATATAAAATATAAAATATAAAATATAAAATATAAAATATAAAATATAAAATATAAAATATAAAATATAAAATATAAAATATAAAATTTAAAATTTAAAATATAAAATATAAAATGTAAAATATAAAATATGAAATACACAATATAAAATATAAAATATAAAATATAAAATGTAAAATATAAAATATAAAATATAAAATATAAAATATAAAATATAAAATATAAAATATAAAATATAAAATATAAAATATAAAATATAAAACATAAAATATAAAATATAAAATATAAAATATAAAATTTAAAATTTAAAATATAAAATATAAAATGTAAAATATAAAATGTAAAATATAAAATATGAAATACACAATATAAAATATAAAATATAAAATATAAAATGTAAAATATAAAATATAAAATATAAAATATAAAATATAAAATATAAAATATAAAATATAAAATATAAAATATAAAATATAAAATATGAAATACACAATATAAAATATAAAATATAAAATATAAAATGTAAAATATAAAATATAAAATATAAAATATAAAATATAAAATATAAAATATAAAATATAAAATATAAAATATAAAATATAAAACATAAAATATAAAATATAAAATATAAAATATAAAATTTAAAATTTAAAATATAAAATATAAAATGTAAAATATAAAATGTAAAATATAAAATATGAAATACACAATATAAAATATAAAATATAAAATATAAAATGTAAAATATAAAATGTAAAATATAAAAAATAAAATATGAAATACACAATATAAAATATAAAATATAAAATATAAAATATAAAATATAAAATATAAAATATAAAATATAAAATATAAAATATAAAATATAAAATATAAAATATAAAATATAAAATATAAAATATAGAATATACAATATAAAATGTAAAATGTAAAATATAAAATATAAATTATAAAATATAAAATATAAAATATAAAATAAAAAATATAAAATATAAAATATAAAATATAAAATAAAATATATAAATTATAAAATAAAATATATAAATTATAAAATATAAAATATAAAAAGAAGTTTCACAAATACGCGCATATTGTAGAAATCACATTTAATGCATGCAAAGCTTATCGAAATAACAAAGTTTATTATTAATAGAAGTGTGTGAATTGTTGTTTGTGTGCGTGTGTGGCTAACCGGATAATACACAGTCGAAAGCAATTGAAGCGCATGCACTGATTCCATAAGCGTTTGCTCCGCTCAACCCTTTCGCAAGGGAGAGAGGCACACATAAGCCCAACTAAGCGTTACGCTAAGTGTGTGGGAGAGATTGCTTTGGGTGGGCCAAAGTCAACAACAACACAACACCCACACACACACACACACACACACAAATAGAACACAACATATAAAATATTAATAATAACTAGATTTGTGCACTGCGCACTGACCAAACAGTTGGCTAAACTGGTAGACCCGGCCCGTAATCCCATTACTGGGGTCAATGCGCCCGCTGAAAGACGAGAATCGAATCAACTCGACAACTGACTGCGGGCTCAGGTTCAACTGACTTTTCGAGTTGAAGTTTGAGCCAAGGTTTGAGACTATAATACAGGAAAAAAAGGAATCATAAGCAACAAACAGAACAGTTTGCCAACAGCGCTCTTCAAGATTGGCGAAAAAAAAGAAATATTTATACAGAGCGCAGAAAAAATTGGAAAAAAGCAAAAAGTTTTTGCGCCCCGCAGTTGTACGTGTAATTGAATTCTGTGGTGCGTTCTCCACGTCGTCATCGTCGTCGCTGGCGTCAATTTATTTGACCACGTATTGTGTGTGTGTGTTTGGGTGGATTGTCGACTGTGGTCGCCAGCTGAAGCCGGTATGCAGCTTGGCAGTTGGGGGCTCGACGTGTTGGTCAGCGACTACGTGCGTATTACACGCCAAAAGGGTTAGGGCGTCAACGTAATTGTATTGGCCCGGCTAAACATGGCGCTCACTTGTCCAACTGTTTGTCTGTCCAACTGTCTGTTTGCCTGGTTTTCAATGGACTGAGCCACGCACGTTTCTAATTTTGTGAGTGGCTTGTTCAAATTTTTTTCCGCCTTTCTTTAGCTGTTGTTGCTGTTGCTGTTGTTGTTCCTGTTCCATTTCCAACACAAGCGGGCTTCATTTACCAACATTTTTTCCATTCATTTTGTTTGGCTAAAAGTTCATTTAGCTATGAGCTGTTTATTATCTGCTGCCAGCTTATAGGACTGCGGTTAGGGGCCGTTGAGGCTGGTGGGGATGGGGCCACAAGGTGGTACTTAAATGCTTAGCAAGGGATGCAGAGTTTTGTGTGTTTTGAATGAAAACAATTTGGCAGGGTAACGAGCCACAAAATCGAATTTGCGAAAAACCCAACCAACACCAATACCAATACCAATATACTATATGCCATTAAATGCGGGAGCCCTTTAAATGGTTTTTAATGAGACTGATTGTTTACATGCGAAATTTTAGAATATTTATAAAGTAAATTCAGATTAAAATACAGATAAAATATATATAATTATTTATATATTTTCTTTTTTAAGGAACAATGTCGGGAAAAACAAAAAAATAAAACAAAAATTATAAAAATAAATTATAGAATTATTAAAACTATTTCTCAGTCTAAAAGCAGCAGCTAAGCATCGAATATTTACACATTAATTCAAGAGCTTTATATGAACACATATTGTAAAAATAATATTAAAGGATATATACACAAAAATAAAAAATAAAAAATAAAAAAGTAAAGCTAAATAAATAAATAATAAATAAATAATAAAAAAATAATAAATTGCTTCTTTGATCTATAGATTCTTCAGCAGTTTTTATCATTTTAATTGAGTTAACTTTAATTTAAATGTTAGTTAATAAAAATCAATTGTTTCTCTTGTTGCAAAATAAGACTAAATAATATTAAATAAAAAAAGGCAAAAAATTAAAAAATAAATAAATAAAAAATTGATATATCTTCAACATCTCATGATTAAAAGCATACTTATATTTTTTTATAATTTTTTATTTATATATTTTTTTTTTTTTACTTATATTTTTTTATAATTTTTTATTTATTTTTTAGTAAAAGCAGTTAATCCTCAAGTCTTGCCATTTGGGATTCACAGCAATAGAACAACATTAGTCGCAAAAAAAAAACTCTTGCCTCAATGCATCACTCAACTGCAGCTTATACGTGGAATGTGAAATATGCGGAATGTGGAGGGAGTTATGTATGGAACATTGAGGCATAAAGCCGCACAAAGCATCGTCACCATTGCAACCGAGCTGAAATCAAATACATTTGCTCTTAAGCACAATTGACATTTTGCACATGACATGGCAAAGGCAAAGCAAAAAAGCAAAAGCAAAGCAAAACATTGAAAGGTGAAACGTTGCAACATTGGCGGCACTTGTATCCTAGACTGACCCCAGCACGAAGGCCAAGAGAGATGAGAGAATGGCTGGCTGAAGAGGTTGGGACATTATATGCTTGTTATAATCCCTGCCAACATTTTTATTGCAATTGTCAACTTGGGCCATAAAGCAGCAGAGAATCTGACACCTACAAGTTTCGGAAGCGAAGCGAAGCGACACAAATTGAAAATATGACAAGAAAATTCGTTTTTTGCTCGACAGACCCCACAACTAGGTCGGGGCCAGGCAGAGAGTATTACGAATGCTGGGCGCCTTCTAGATTGTTTGAGCTGGGCTTCATCTCTCTCTCTCGCTCTGCCACAGACCTGATGCACAACTGTGGCAGTTTGCTAACTTGCAAAGAGTTGGCGTCGAAACCATATTGATTTCAGGGCCGCAGGGAGCTGAAGCGTGTTTTGCCAACGTTGCCAAAAAAAAAAGAAAAGGAAATAAAAAAAAGTAGTTGAAGAAAATTGCAATGCTATATGCATGTGTGTGCGTGCGTGTGTGTGTGTGTGGCAATCGCAATGAAAAGCGCAAGCATCAAGGTGAAGTCAGCAGTTTCCTTTGCTGCACTCGCTGCAAATGTGCTCGCTCAAGGAAATAAAAATAATATTTTACCAGCTCGTTGCTGGGCCACCAAAACAATACGTTCCGAATGTATTCAATGTAACCGTAGTCTATATATATAGAGAGAGAGAGAGAGCGACTGGCCCATTGATATGCGAACAATAAGCCAGGCTAACTGCTGGCGCCAACGGCAACTACTGTTGACCTAATAACGCATTCAGCCAGCCAACGGGTAACAGCCAGCATCCATGCAACAATTCGCGCTGCAAGTTTACGATCCGATTTTTACTTCATAAGCTATCAAATCACTGCCAAAAATTATGGCACTTTGGGGCTTCTTTTAATAATGTGCTAAATATACAGACAGCAAAACACACACACGCATATTTCATGATGCCGTTACTGCTGTTTCGATAAGAGTTTTCTCATCAGTTAAATCATATATTGCATGAGTTGAATGGGATTTTGGTGTAGCAATTGTAGTTGCTGAACAAACTTGTTCTGCTGCAGCCATGAGATCATCAAATAATATTTTAAAACTTCTCAATAGACGTTAGAAAAGAGTGCAAATACAGTTAAACCGTATATGAAAACTGTTGAAACAAATATTAATGAAGATTTGAGAGCTTTATAAAATGCAATACGACATGCTGGTAATTTAAAATATTAATTTGAATTGTATTTATTTTTAATATTTTTAAGTGAATTTTAATATTAATATTATTTTTATATCAATATTAGTAATAAATATTATTTGAATATTTTTTAATTAATATTAATATTATTAATTAATATTTTTTAATGATTTCTATATGAGAAGCGCTAAAAATTCACTTTAAAATTTTTAATAAAAATTATTATAATTCTAATTAATAGTTTAAAATATAAAAATAAAAAATATTTCAAAAAATATAAGTCATCAATCTACAATATTAAATAAAAAACATATATTTTGTTTATATTTTTCATTTTTATTTATTTATTTATTTATTTATTTATTTATTTATTTATTTATTTATTTATTTATTTATTTATTTATTTATTTATTTATTTATTTATTTATTTATTTATTTATTTATTTATTTATTTATTTATTTATTTATTTATTTATTTATTTATTTATTTATTTATTTATTTATTTATTTATTTATTTATTTATTTATTTATTTATTTATTTATTTATTTATTTATTTATGAATTTATGTATTTATTTACATACATAAAGCCATCATCTCTGTATATTTTTATTTCCATTTCAACAAATTTGAAGCTTGCTTGGAACAGTCCTTTCCAAAGTGAATTCAGTCCAATCCGCTCTTCGAGCATAGCATAAATAGTCGTATCGCTGACTAAAGCGAATTGGACAACTGAAACTGTGCAGCACCGGAAATTGGATAACAGTGAAAATTCATTACAGCACAGTGGAAACCAAAACACAAATCAAAAGCCATAAACATAACGAAGTACAACTTGAGGCGCGCTGCTCCCAAGTGGACCTGTAATATTAGCGCACTTCAAAACTTTTATTGAGGCTGGTGCTGGCCTGGCCGCTGGCTTTGGCTTACAGTTTCTTCCACAAAGTTGTGCACAACGGCTCTTGGTATCATAAAAATGCCATAAAATTGTTTAAAGCCATCAAAATAGGCGCTAAGCAGCAGCAAAGTGCACTTGTTGAACATACTTTCAGGCCTGCCTGACTCGACTCCATCTCACTGCCTTACTCTGCCCCTCTCTCACTCTCTCTCTCTTTCTTTGGCTCATGCTCTCGTTTTCTCTTTTATTTTATACGAGCATTTAATTTTAGTTTGTTTTAGAGCATTGCTCGGGGCTTAAAACAACTTTATTTTGTGGGAAAAAAAAATTAAAAAGAAGAACATAAAGCATGTAGAAAATATATTTTAAATCCTGTTTTATGCCAGCATAAAGCGCAGCGATGGCAACAGCTTTGATGAATATAAATTTAGCTAATTTGGCAGCTGTTTAAGTGGTTCAAGATTACAGCTAATAGGTCACAAAACAAATAAAACAAAATAAAAATAAATAAAGTAAAATAAAATAAATAAAAATAATATATATATATATAAATTTTTATTTTTATTTATTTTTTTATTTATATATGTTTTTTTTTTCGGCATATAATCCATATCAGCTCAACCTCCATGTCCTACAATTAATAAATAAACTAACTAACCAAATGCATTTGACACCTCAATTGGTGAGATAAATAAAATTGGCAGATAAGAAACAGAAGCAGAAACAGATACATTATCTTAAAAGCATTTATACATATACAAATGGCAGCATTGGCAAATCTGCTGTAACGCAATCGAGCTAACTGCCCAACAGTTAACTGCCTTAGGCACTAACATGGACCACGCCCACTCATAGTGTTGAACATTATTCAAACACCTTTTCTTCTCTTTTTTTGTTTGTTGGCATATCGTGAGAGCAGCAGCTTTATAGCTTTTTGCCCCAATGCTGATGGCGTCACACTTAAGTAGGCAACTGGAGGCATTAGGCCGCTGCCATGCCGCACAATGCCTAAATGTGAGCTATAAAAACTAAACAAATCGCTGCGAATGGCACTTATTATCACCTGGCTAGATTTATTACCTGCTGACCGCACAGACCAAAAATTAATAAGACAAAAAAAAGAGAGGAACAACGCAAAAACCAAAAGCAATGAAGGTGAGCAACATTTATAAATGGCAACTAAAATGTTACAAGAGCGAATATATCAGAGTGTCTGTGTGTGGGCGTGGCACACATACACACACACATCGACTCATATACAAAGCTGAGCAGCTCACTGGCAGCCTTTTGATAAATTTACTACACAAATTGAGTCGCTAAATTAGAACATTTATTTTTGTTGCCCAGCTTCCATTCTTCTTATTGTTGTTGTCTTTTCCTGTTTTTCCTTTTTGGCTTGCCTCTCTCAAAAAAAAAAAAAAAAAAAAACATACACACAGAAAATAAATAAAAAGGAGCGAAAAGAATAGAAGAAAAAACCCCAAGTGCGTTCGCCACTTGATGTGGCGTCCGAACCGCGTTCGCGTTTCCTTGACCCCGCCCTCGCGCAACCCCTATTCTCGCTCAAGCGCTCACCCACACAGCGCGCTGCCTTCATTATTTTGGCAGGGCGCATCGACATCGACTGGCTGCACTTCATACTTAAGCTCGTCCAAATCTCGAGAGTGTAATTTATTGTTATCATTTGTTTGGCTAAAAGCAAAAAGACGAGCTCCAAAAAGGATGCGCAGAGCTGAGCGCCGAGCAAAGAGGGTCAACATATATAACACACAAATTTTAAGAACGAATACAATATACGCTTGAAAAGCGTTAAAGAAATGAAAAATATGAGAAATGAAATGTTTTTGTATTTGTAAACATATATTAAGTTGTCTAAAAGGTACTTCAAATATTAAAATTAAGATTATATTATGAATAATTATGTCATATTAACATTTATATATTTCCATATTTATAAAAAGTTGTGGTATGAAATAAGAATAATAATGATAATTATATCAACAGAAATTAAGGAAGATGAGCCAAAGAATTATTTAAAAATAAAAATAAAATAAAAATATATAAAAAAGAAATTAATGAATAAATCAAATAGCTCTGGTGCTTTCTACCAAATATATAAAAATATATTTAAATAAATAATAAGAAAAAAATTATAAATTTATTTCAAATGATAATAATAAAAATAATGCAAATTATAAAAATAAGAATAATACAAGTATTATACAAATTAAGTATAGTATTAACAATAATACAAGAATAATCTAAAATAAAAAAAATAAAAACTATATTAATTATTGAATACAATAAAAGTGAGCCACATTTATAAAGAAATATTAATTCACACCAAACAATAAAAATATTCATTAAATTATATAATATAAAATAATATCTAATGTATTTTCTTTCTTTTACTTATTTAAGCTTGAATCCTTACGATGCAAATGCCTAAAATGCTTAACAACACATTTAGAAAATTAAATAAAAAAAACCTAAACTTCTGATATGCACAGGAGTCCATATCTCTGATGTATAATATTAAAACATATTCGCTACAAAAGAAAAAATCTCTTTTTATTAAAGAAACAAATAAAAATTCTAAAACCCATTCCTAATTTTTAATTCAATTTCCAATTGATGATAAAAACATTATATATCTTAGCTAAACTACCCCATTTCAAATATATTTCAAAACCATTGTCTAGTAAAAAAAAAAAAAAAGAAAACGTACGATGGCGAGAGAGACAGAAGAAGAAGAAAGCAGGCATAAAGTATATAAATGTGTATGTGCGTTTGCGTCTTGTGTCCTCTATGTATTTGTGTGTTTGTAGGTAAGGCATTTAGATAACTAAAGTAATTTATTTTATATGGAGGTCATGCGCTCATGGACATGCGAACATAAATAGCAAAAGGCACACACAGTGGACAATACACACACACGGACGCAGATATTTGTACATACATAGAGAACAGACAGTGCTTGCTAGAAAATTACGCACCGAAACTGAGACATTTCCTGGCACAGATACAGCTACAGCTACAGCAACAGCTACAGCTACAGCAACAGCTACTGCTTTAGCTATAGATACAATGCCAAAAGCGTAGCCTCTGCCGGACCGTTGCTCTAAACTAGTTTTGCGCAATTTTATTGCCTACTTTGGGCATTAGCATGCGAATTAACAAACTGAGCCGCAACAGCAGCAGCAGCAAAATGAAAAAAATAAAAATAAATGTATATGTATAGTATATACCGGCGCAGTTTTAGCGGGAGAAGATTTAGCTATTTGCGGGCGGGCATTCAATTTCCGAAAGCATGGCGCGAAAACTTAATTAAGTGTAGTTTCGGCCTCTGCCAAATCGAATGCGAATGCGAACGCGAATACAAATTGCGCCCCAAATAGTTTTTGTGCATAGTTTTGTCGCCCTACAGGCGAAAATCATTTAATTAGAAAATTGTTTAGCAACTAGAACGACAACTAATCAAAAATGCAGCAACTTATCGCATAGTTTGTGGGAAATGGGTATTCAAATTGCATAACCCACTTTTTGGCCAGCTGCAGCTTGGGCTTAATTAAAACACAATGCTGCCTAATAGGCCCCCAATTAATACCACCCATGTAGCCTCTGTTGGGCCATTTAATGGCCCCAAGCGCTGACATTAGCAATGATGCCAATAACAAGAACTACGACAAACATTTACATGTGCCCCAAAACAAATTATTACAAACCTAATGACCTAATATATAAATTTGCCGGCCAAACAAGGCGCGGGCCCAAAAACGTAGCATCCCTTGCTGATAAGATGCGAGGGGTGCGCAACGAACAACGAAAAATTTGTGTAAGCATGCAAAATATACTGCTAACCATTCGACTCAGGGTTGGCTCTCGCTCTCTCTCTCTCTCTCTCTCTCTCCCTCTTTCTCTGTGAAACCTTAATCTGGGCTCGTGTAATGTGAGCAGCAGCGAAAAAAATTTCTTCAAAATTTATGACCAACAACTGGACCAACCAACATCGAGAGAGAGAGAGAGAGAGAACAAACAAGCAAACACACACACACACACACACACTAGGGAACTACTAATATTTTAGAACAGTTATTTTGCATTTGCTCTTTAAATAAATGGCAATCCCCAACAATTTTATGGCTTAGCAGTGATAAAAACCTCTGAAGAGCACAAAAGCTACGCATGCTTTAAGGCTAAAAGAAAAGAAAAGGGAAGAAGAAGCAGCAGCAGCAGCAGCAGCAGTAGAAATAAAAATGTATTTTCCAGCTCTGCATAATGCATGCGAAACGCTCAACACATATGCACATACACTCGCACACAGGCTCAAGTGCTTGCATTCTTAAATTGGATTAAGTGGTTTTTACCAGCTTACTTATGCAGCTATCTGTCCCGCTCTCGCTCCCTCTCTCTCTCTCTCACTCTCTCTCTCTCTTGCACTGTTGGAAAAGTTTCCAATTCGGCTGCTGCACCTCTGCTTCTTATTTTTCTGGTTTTGGCTTTACGCTCGAGAGAACTCGAATTTAATTAAGAGCAAATATTAAAGCAATATTTTCATTTAGCTACATAACCAAAGCTAGAAAAAGATGGTCAAGTGTTGCCACCCTGCCAGAAAAAAATAAAATAAAAATTAAATATTAGATGTTGTCAGTTTATATTTAGATAAAAGTTGCCCAACAAGCCAGCAAACATGATGGAGAGATAATAACAGCTGCAGTCTCTCAACCATGCGGCAATACTTTCATATTTGTTAAAAACTGTAAAAACATGTATATATATATATAATTCTCAATGCCAATTTGAAGCAAAAAATAAAGAAAATCTTGCAAAATAAATGCTTCATAAACAATTCAGCTCTAAAGTGTGCAGAGAAAAACTCGATATAGGATTTTGTAAAATTGGGAATTGAGTATTAAGAACAATAAAAGGTGAGCCCAACTATAAAAATATTGTTACAATATTTGGTAAAGAATTTCATATTTGAAGTAAGCTGAAATATGTAAAGTAGAATTAGGGAAGCAAAGCTGAATCAAAATTTGATTACTAACAAAAAGAAATACAAACAAAAATTATTTAAAAATACCTCAAAGTAATGCGCTCTATTTAATCAACATTTGTAAGCAAATGCGTCAAGGTTTATCAACTATTTTCACTTAAGCAACGAATGTGCACATTTAACTAAATAGCATAAAACTGAGCTTGAGCAATTTCATTGCAACACTTTGTGCTCAAGTCTTTGACAAGCAAGACTGGCCAAAAACCAATATAGAAATGGCATGCTTATCAATCGAATGGAGTGCACACACACACTAAGTCAATTTCGTTTGGTTTTAGTTTAGTGTTGCTCAACGATTTGCTATAAAAGGCAAAAAAAAAAAAGAAAGCCAATAGCAAAAGCATTTTCCACAGATTTTCTGTCACATAAAAATCGCATTGGCTTGAGCTGAAGTTGAAGCTGTATTCTGTAGCTGCTTGTCTCTATAGCTAAATCTATAGCTGTATCTGTATCTATAGCCATTTAACGTGCAGATAAAATTTACATTTTAACCAATGCCAAAATAACAACAAGCCGAACGTTAGAGCAGGAGGCAGCTGCTGTTGCTACTCCTGCTACTCGCCATTTAAAGACCAACACGAAATTGGTTTTCGCTTGTGCCGCGACTTTATGCACTCCGACTCTAGCTATTTCGTGTGTAAATGTCGACCATCTTTTGGTTTTGTCACTGTAGCTTTCTTTGTCTAGAGTCTTTCGCTGTTTAGCAGCTGGCCCAGGGAGCGAGCGCATCAGTGTTGGCTAACCCAGGGCAGCTGGCGTTGCCACATGTTCTTTGCTTCTGATTTTTGGCTGTGTTGAGCCAAGCTGAGCTGTGTCCTGTGTGCTGTGACTGTGCACGCCGGCGGGCATATTACAATTTTGTTTATTCTATACTTTTTGTAGACTTCGTCCACATCCTGTTTGCCAACTGAGTTGCTGCTTCCTTAGCTACTTTTATTACCTAGCCCCATTTTTACTGCAGTTCATCCTTGATAAACGCAGCAACTTTTTGCTTACTTCAGTTATTTTTACGCATTTCTTTGTTGTTGTTGCGTCTTCATGAAATGTTTATGGCTGACTATATTTGCTTTTTATCGGCATGCCACGCCCCCAGCTAAAATGAGAGAGAAATGAAGGCAGGAGCTCGGCATCATCATTGATTGAGTGAGCTGACAACAGTAAGGGTTTGTGTTGTTGTGACGTGTTTTACATAAGTTCAGCGGCAAAAAGTGTCATGTCTAGCTGTAGGCCACAAGAGAGAGACAGAGAGAGAGAGAGAGTGATTAAAGAGAGAAAGAAAGAGTGGGGTTGCCTGCTTATTAATGTTTGATACTATTCCTTTGACGTGCCACGTCACAGCCCCAGCATTTTGATTGACTGTTTAGGCAGCTCTTTTGTTCGCATTCATTGTTTGTGTGCTTTTAAATGGCTACTGAATTGAAGGCACATTCTCTAACCCTCTGCGATAAATAATAAAATATAATAGATTATTTAAAATATATTAATAATATTCGAGCCATCATTTGATAGATATACAAACTACTTGCTAGACAATTTACTTGAGCTCGTATATAGAGACGCCTTTTGCCCTGCACAATGAACAATCCCCGAAGATATATTATCCGATTAGCTTACAAGCAGTGAGTCACGTACAATCACCTCCCCAGCAAACCCCAACAAACCCATTCCATTAACACTTGCATCGATTTAAGCTGATTCTCAATGCGAACTGGAGAGAGCTAGCTGAAAATCGTGGAGCTAAGAGCACATACTACTAGCTGAGTAAAGTTTGCCAAACGCTTCACAAATTTATTTATAAAGTGATTTGCATAGTGCGATACAAGATGACAAGCGACTGAAAGCAGGCAGGAGCTGAGGCAGCTGTTTGCATTGAGAAACTAAGGCACTGAGCGAGAAAAAAAATAGCGCAAACAACTTGCAATAAAGCTGATATATATATATATACATATACATAGCTACATTATATATATGTATAAACTCATATATAGACAAGTGCTGAAAGCTGTTTGATGGCCCCTGCCCTGCGCTCGTTGCACGTTTTGTTGTTTTGTATTTTGTCTTCTTCTTTGCGGCATTTGCTTCGATTCGGTGTCAAGCGAGCTGCAGATCTATGGCAGCTGCTTTTGTGAAATATGCCACGTGGCCGTGGCCATGGCACGAGGGTTTAGGGGGCCGGTGGGCGCTTGGAATAAAGTCATAAAATTGAATTGGTAATTTTTTGTGTTAAAAGCAGAAATTAAAATAAATTGAATTGCTGCTAAGACGCGAAGATGCGGCAAATAGCAAAGCTAAAGGCGCACAAAATGAAAATACAAAGAAAAATACGGCAACACCAAGAAGAACAAAATGGGTAGAAAAAAAATAGAATACCAGAACCCAAAGGCAAACGCGCAGAAAATGCAAATGACTCGCATCGGCTATGAACTAAGGGATTGGGCGACAT
This sequence comes from Drosophila buzzatii, assembly GCA_035045845.1. Classification (NCBI taxonomy): domain Eukaryota; kingdom Metazoa; phylum Arthropoda; class Insecta; order Diptera; family Drosophilidae; genus Drosophila; species Drosophila buzzatii. The sequence continues at coordinate 5,182,575 of JAWNOS010000244.1, read as the reverse complement.
TGTGGGCGTGGCAAGGAAAGTCTGGTATTGGGCACAGGTTCCGCTTGGTCCACGAAATGAAAACAAAATAAAATGCTCAACCAACTGGGCACAAAGAAAGTAAAAATCTAGTCAAGGCATGAATGCAATGTGTTTGTTGTCACTGGCCTCGTTATACCCTGTAAGCGCAGGCTGTAACTGAACTCGACTAAGGTTTAATGTGTATGTGGAATGAAATAAATATTGTTGGAAATATTTTTTAAAATTGCAGTTAATTAAAAAAAATATATATATTTACAATAATATTCATATATTCCACATACGCATTAAACCAATTTAATGTTTTAAAATTAATAATAATAATTATTAATATTTTTTATTTTTTTATTAATTTTTTAAAATATATATTAAATAGTATTTTCTTTTATTATTGAATTAATTTGTATTTTTTTAATTTATTTACTTTATTTATTTTTATTTATTTTGATTTTTTTTTCAATTTATTTTTATATTTTTAATTTCCTCAAACCATTTTAGACTTAAGAATCTTAATTTGAGATAAAATCTAAGTTTTTTCAATAAATTATATAAAAAATAAAAAAATAGTTATAAATATTTAAAAAGGAACTATACAAATTATTAAAAAAAAATTGTTGATTCTAAATAATTTTTATACATAAAAAAAAAACAAAAATCAAAATAATATTGATATATTTTTCCCGATTCTCAATATAAAATTAATAAATTAAAAATGTAAATATATTAATGATTAAATAAGGAGTGACTGGCAGTCGATCAGTATCTATTTTGGAATATTTAGTGCTCGTTTTTGTTTTTTTTTTCTCCTTTTGTTTTGTTTTATGGTTGCCATCAACCTCGTCCCGTTTGTCGCTGCTGCTGTTGTTGCTGTTTTTTTGTAATAGGATTACTGCATAAATTAAAGTATTTGCCGTGGCATCATCAAATAAGATTTGCAACGCCGCGCTGGCATTTGGCCCCTCACTCAGCTCCAAGCTTTCGCTACCAATTCCCCATTCTGCCATCGACCCCCCCCCCCCTGGCCACGCTGGCCGCTCTAACGAGCTACAATGCGCGAACATCAAAAATCGCAAGGATAAGTGCGGCAGCGAAGAAGAAGAAAGACAAAAATAAGAATAACAAAACAGCACACAATATAAATAAATATGCGAAAGCGAGGGACGCGGGGCACAGCGAAAGGCACACACCAAGTGGTTGGGAGACACGTAAAAGTAAAGTTTATTGCATAATTTTAGGCGGCTTAGTTAAAGTGTAATGTAAACACAAGTGCGGGGCCAAGACACCGGGCCAAAAGGAAAACAGAGCAAGAAAAAAAATTAAAGAAAGATACAGAAACAGAAACAGACACAGAGAAAGAGAAAGCGGGAGTGAGATAGCCAAAGATGAGACAATAAAGGTGCAGATTATATGAAAATATGTCAGCAAAGTTTTCGTTGAGGCATAAAACGAGATTTACAAGCACTGAGCAAAGTAGCTGACGGCACAGAAAATCGTTATTAAAAGTGAATTATAATCGTGCTCATCTATAAGCAAATGGCATTGAATACAATGAAATTGAATTGAATTGAGAAACGGGGCAAACAGCAGATTTTGTTAGGTTAGGCTGTGCATAGATGGCACATGGCTATAAATAACTCAACATGTTTTATTTATAAAGCGGAAGATGGCCGAAAAGGTGACAATTCGATGTGAATCGAGGCGTATTTGAAATTGCTGAGTGATTGCAAAAGTTGTAGAGTAAAAAAACGAAAGGATTAGAAAAGAAGTTAAATGTTTTTTATATTATTTATGATAAAAGTCTAAGATTTTAAGGATGAGCTCTTTTGGCTATGGCTAGAATAATTCGGAATATTTTATGTAATTTTGCAGAGCTTTGTAGATAATTAAACATGTTTAAACTAGCTTATTTGCATTCTGACACAGATAAATGTGAGATCTTATGGATATTATTAAATGGAATATTATTAAAGGAATATTATGAAATTTACTCAAAATATTTTGAATTTAAATTCAAAATTATTGTGTAATATTTTTTGTAATATTTTTGCTATTGACCAAAAACCTCTAAACCTTATTAAATTCTCTTAAAATATTTTGGAGCATCAATTGAATAATTTTTTAATAAAAATCTTAAGAGTTTGAATTTGTATATATTTTTTACTGAACAAAACTTGTGAGCCGTATTAAATTTTCTTTAAAATCTTTAGAACCACAAATTAATGAGCTCGTATTTATTTTTACAATTTTTAAAGGCCAACAATGCCTAAGCCTTATTTAATTTGTTTTAAAATATTTTAATTTAATTTATCTCGTATTCACTGTTTTATATGATGTCAATATCAATTGGAATACACATTTGCCAACTCGCTCGCCGCATTTATGCAGCGCGTATACTTAATGTTTACGCTCTGCACACGTCTATAGACTGGCCCACACAGACACTCCCTAGGCAAATACCCAATGCTCATTTAATATTCAGCAAAGTCTACGTTTAGGCAGTCGATTTTGGAATTCGCGCTTTTGTTGTCGAAACTAAAATATTCGCAGTTCATATCTCTTGCTGGCAGCTTTCATAAACCACAAACTTCCGCTCAGCCTCAGGAAATGCCAAACGCAGCAGGGGACACAACAACAACAACAACAACAACAACAAGCGACAGCAATAGCAACAACAACAACAGCAACAGCAGCAAACAGTCGACTAGCAACGAAAAATCACTTCAAAAATTTTCAACTAAACACACAAAAACCGCAAATTTCATTTTGATCAAATTTTAATTTGGCCAAAAGCACGCAAAAGCTGAGCTGGACTGAGCGACTGGTAAGAGACCAGGGCTAAAGCCACTGATGGGAATGCTCCACTGGCTTTCACTGTATACATATCTATGTATGTGTTTGTGTGTGTGTGTGTGTGTGTGTCTGTGCCGACCCCAACGCGCCTCAATAATTCAAAGATGTTAAGCCGCAAATTGGCGCTGGCGTTGGTAGCGTTGACGTTAGGCATTGGCAGCGGCATTGGCATCGGCATCGCCATCAGGAGCCCGACAGATGGGGCCACACGCAGACAGGATACACATCCGCTGGGGGTTACACTCCACACACACACATACACACATTTATATAGCATTGTAGGCTGACACGCACGCATTAAACTCTATTGGGTGCTAATGTTTTTGTGCCCAACCCTCAGCTTTCCAGCTTCCCATATCAGAAGGCACAAAATTTTCATAAATTCAGCAATGAGCCTGTCGACATACACACTCACACGTACGTAGAGAGACGTACTCGCCTGCATGTGTAATAAAAATACGCTAAAATGTTTGTGCCACATACACAAACACGTTGCTTATTGCCTACTTCTGGGCGCGTGATGCAGGCTCCCGCTCCCGGGATGTGGGCAGACGCGTCGGCGCTGCTGGGAAGGTCGTGGCAATGTTGTTCATTTGTGGCTGCTTCCGTTAGACGGTAATGCGATTGTTGTTGTTGTTGTTGTTATTGTTGTTGTTGCTGCCGTTGCGGAAGCCGATGCTTTAGCTATTTTAAAGAATTTACTGTAAAAATTGAGAAAGCCAGCAAACGTCTTATTTGCCTTGGCTGTAAGGTTTATCTTGAGCAGAAAAAATGATAAAAAAAATACCAAAATTTTATTATTATTTAAATATAACAAAAAAAAAAATCTTTATATAATATATATTCTTATAAAAAATGCAAACGTTTATTAATAATATATAATAAAAAAAAGAATACAAATATTTAATTATTATTAAAAAATATGATCAGACTATTTAAAGGCAGGCAAATTTATTATTAATTATAATAAATACAAAATTAAATTAAAAAGAATATAAAAATTATTTTTATACAATTTGCTTTTCTTTTCAAATATATTTATATTTTTTATACACTTTTAGAAATTAAAAATAAACTAAAAAAATGCTTTATTTATTATAAAAGTTGATATATTATATTATTTTTAGAAATCTATTTGCTAGTAGTATTTATTAATTAGTCCAAATAAATATTAGCAAATTAATAATAAAAGCAAAAAAAAATAAAGAAATAAATAAAATAAAAAATACAAAATATATAAATACAAAATATAACAAATATTTATTTTTAATATTATATAAAAATCACAAATAATTTCATTAATTTAACAAGCAATAACATCTAAATTGTCAATGATACAAATTATCTGCTATTTGGCAACGTTTTCACAAAATATTCAATATTTAGCAACTCGTTTCACATTTCGCTTTCACATGCGCTAATCTGCTCGAATACATTGTAATTTGGGGGCTTCTTTCAATTTTTGCGGGAGCAGCGAGCTGGTACTCAAAATCCATTTGGTGTATATGCTTATGCGAGACGCTTATCGGCGTTTCCAGTAAACAGACAGAGGGCTGCCATAAAAATTTGCATTTGACTAATGCCAAGCGGCTTCCCCATGCACAGAGTGAGAGTAAGACACAGGGGCGAGGGGTGGCATTATCCGATAAGCGACCTCCGTCGTTGCGCCCCTCGAAGATACGCCTTAACCCTTACAGCAACAACAACGAAATGAAGAAGCATCACAGCTACAACAATGGATGGAAAGGACATGCCAATGCGTTTGCCGATTTCTTGAGCGCGATACGTGCAAGGATTTTTTCGCTAGCATAGTTATGTGCAAGCCCCCGACCCTGCATGCTCACCACCCACAGCAGCTCATTCCGGCTAGTCGACATCATCAGAGCACCCCAACGGCGCCTTATCAGCGCTGCCTTCACATATAGCCATATATATATTTACTATATGTATGTGTGTGTGTGTGTGTGTATTTATAGTTGGGGCGATTCTGGCGACGCTTTTACGCTATTTCCTATTAAGCTATTTGTTGCCAGCTCTCTTTTCGCTCACTCACTCGCGCGCTCTCAATGCCTCTCAGTCTCTGCCTCTCTTTTACGTTTTGTTGTACGCTTGCCAAAATCGTGTATGGAAGTTGCATAGCAAAAGATACTACTAAAAGCTTAACCCTCGACAAGCACACTCACACACACACACACATGTATCTCGTTTATCGATTTTCATCGCATTTGGGCCCCTTGTGCCACTGTCTGCAGCTGCACCCTGTGCCACACTCCAGTCAAGTGTGTGTGTGTGGATTTTTGACATGCCAACGCATTTTAAATTTGCATTTTTTGGCACCGACACTGGCAAAATTTTTAGCTAAAAGCGACTCCGCATATTGCATATGTACAGTGTGAGTGTGTGTGTATATAGTATATAAAACTAGCAAAATATGCCGATTAAATGCGCTCTTTGAAAAGGTTAAGCAAAACAAAAGTAGAGAATAGTTTAAAGAGCGAAAGCGATTTGCATTCAATAGTAGATTCAAATTTGTATTTCAAAGTTTATAAATCATTGAGCGGTTTTGATATAGAATAATGAAATTAAAAAATTAAAAAATAAATAATAATAATTCTTCTTCTTCTCTTGATCTTGCTTAAGCATTAAATTCTGTAATTTAATGTATGTTAATTAATTGTTGTATAAATTAAAACGTCTAAAAGGCAGCAAGATACAAATCTATAAATATTTCATCTAATAAAAAAAAAATTAAATAAATATATTTAATATGTAATATAAATAAATTTAATTAAATAAGTAAGATAAATAAAATACATAATATAAATAATTAAAAATGATAATTTAATAATTTAAAAATTATTATAAATAATTTAAGAAATAAAATTAAATTTAATTTAAAAAATAAAAATATTAATATAAATAATTTAATAATTTAAAAATTATAAATAATTTATTTATTGGTTAATAAATTTAAAAAAAATAAAAATATTTCATTAAATTAAATAAAACAAAAAATCACAAATAAAATAAATAACACAAATAAAACAAATAAATATAAAAAAGAAATGTTTAAAAATAAACCAAATAAATAAGTTAAACAAATCAGTGTAAGATTTGTTTAATATATTTAATTGAGACTCGTTAGCCTTTAATTACAAAATTCAATTCATAATTGACTGCAAATTATTAATTTTTTTTTTTTTTTTTTACATTTTAAAATGAAATTATTTCGAATTCAAGTAAGAAAATGCTGAGTCTTTGCCTACGTAGCATTCGGCCACCTTCACAGTTACTTAAGTTTTTGTTTTATTAAATTTATGAGCATCCCACACATACACCTAAATACACTCGAACACATAAAAGCAGCCTACAATAAGTCACTGTCATAAGCTGGCCCTATATATGTGGGCGTGTGTAAAAGAACCGCAAGTGGCAAGCTCTGTGATTTCGAAGGTAACTTTTATGAATTATTTTCGTGATTTATTAGTGCTGGCTACATTTGACCAAGTATTCGCAAATTGCCCAACACTCTTAGCAGACTTTTAGCAACACTTTCACTTCTTTTTTTTTATGCTTTGGCTTGGGCAACAGACGCGTCTGGAATATATGCATAAATATTAATTAAATTCTGTTAACATTTGCCCACCAAAAAATCACACCCTCGGCGCACATTTCAAAACTGGTCTCATTAAGTCTCAGCCACGCCTACAATTAAAAGCAGCACCAACCCCCTCGAAGACTAAGAGAAAACTTGATGCTGAAATTATTATAAGCGCTTATAATAGATTATGTCAAAAACTCGGACTCGCGCACAACTTTGCCAGCGAAAAGTCAAGCGGGGAAAAGCAGAAGAGAAAAAAAAAAAAGAAAAATAAAAGAACCAAATAAAAAGGAAAATGAAGAAAATTGTTTAAAATTAATTTGAAAACATAAAATGCTAGCAGCATTGTGGGACATGGAACTCGAAGCTACGCGCCTCAGACCACGAGCCTTGGGTTCTGGAGTTCTCGGGTTTGGGGCTGAGTATTAAAAAAAAAAAAAAAAAATACAAAAATAGCTGAAATACCATTCGCATGAACGTTGAATTTGTTGTGTGTCACGGACAGCGTTCAGTTTAAACGTTCGACAAATTTGTTGGCCAGCTCAAATATGTTTGCTCCAACATTTTGCCATAAGTTTTCTTTGGCTTTTACTGTTTTCCTTATTAGCGACTTGGAAAAGGCCAGTCAAGCGTCGACATAATGAAGACTTGAAGTTCTCTGCGGTTATGTTTCGGTATTGAAAATTCTTAAATATTCTCTGAAAATTTTACAAACTAAAAATTAAAGTTAAATTCTGTTGAGTGTATTCATGATTTGGCCTTAAGACACTTTCGTTCGATTCGCATTTGTCGCTCTGTCTATGGCTAAGCCTATTTTTCATTAATCTAATTAAGCAATGTAGTCGGTAAGCCTTATGGCCAGGGTCAATCTAATGAAATTATGCCTCAGCAGCCACACACAACTACGCACACATACACACACTAATACATACATACAGCAGTGCGCAGGCATGCATTGTTTGACCTCGTGTCTTAATATTATTGATTTAGCGTATTAAGTTCAATTAGCTACTGAGGAATTTTGATAGCATCATCAAAATGGCAAATCATTAGCAGCATTTCAAAGTGAAAGCGTTTGAAATGAAGCGAGCATTAATACGCATGGAAATAAGCATAATATGAGTATGCTTATTTAATATTTATATACCCATATAATTGGCAAAGCATTTAAATATATATTTAGATTATGCAGAATGCAGATTTATAATTATATAAATATATTTATTCCAAATTCTAGCCTTTATATGCAGGCTTAAATTTCTGTTGTTAAATGCCATATATTAACTATTTTTGTATAAGGCCTGAATTATTATTAATTTCAATCTTAGATAAATTTTTAAAGCAGACGTTTTACTCCTGCTACAATTTTTTTATTTTGAGTTCAATTATTTTTATTAAAATAAATTCGAGATAAAATCAAATGGAACTTTAGATTTTTAAATATATATTTTTTTCTATTCAATAAATAATAATAAAAAAAAAAAAATAAAAAAAAAATTAATTCACGAACGTTTAAGCAAGACTTTTGCTCAATGATTATAGTGATTAACAATTATTAAAAAAAAAAAATGTAAATAATACCAATCTTTAAGCTTTAAAACCATATTAATTTTTAAATCATTTTTCTTTTTTTAATAAAATATCAAAAAATTCTTCAACTACTAAAATAAATAAATATAAATATAATATAATAAAATATTTTGTTGTTTTAAAATACAACCCTGAATGCTGTAAAATATTATATTTATATAAATAATTTTTTTTTTTAATATTATATAACTCTATAATATATTTATTTATTTTAAAATAAAATTTCTGAATTCTGCAAAAAATTATATTCATATAAAATATTATATAAATAAATATATTGTAATATTTTATAATGCTACAATGCATTTATTCATATAATATTTTACAGAATTCACAAACAATTATATATTTTTTTTCTATATTTTTTATTAAAGTATCAAAAAATATATTCTAAATTTACGAAATTACATTTTAACAGATCTTAACAGGCTTTAAATTACCTTTTTTGCTTTATAAATTTCGAGTATTTAATTAAATTTATTAAAAATCACTCTAAAGTTTAATTGGATTTCTCTCAAGAAATATGAATTTATTTCCTTGCAAATCATATTCACGCAGCAGCAAAATAAAATTCATGCAAACAATAACTGAAATACAAATATATAAATGTATATTGTTAACTGGAAATGAAAGGTCGGTTTAATGCAATGTTAAATAAATAAAAATACAACCTTTTTTCTTTTTTGAAGAAGGGGGGGAAAATGACAAACAAAAACAACGAAAGAGCAGGGATGTGTCCCTGGGGTAAACGCCGAAAAAGAATGCTACAGTTGAGTAGAGAGACCCGACAGGAAAGTGCGATAAATAAAGCACAGGCAGCAGCGAGAGACGGACGAATGAGGAGATGAGGCTTAGGCGACATTTGCATTCAAATTCTGTTAGCGTGCGCTGGCCAAGAAGTGCACACTAAATGCTCGCAGGCGGCCGAAAGTATGCTTTCAATTGTGCGCAATTTAGTACAAGGCACAACAAAGCGACTCTGCGTGTGTGTGCGTGCGTGCGCGTGTGTGTGTGTGCGTGTGTGTGTCTGGCTTTTGTGTGAACGCTGTTGCCGTGCAAGCGCTTGACTAGGTGCGAACAAACGTGCGAAAGCGTCTAAAAACAAGCAACACGAAGTGCCTAAAACACGCGTTGCTTTATAGTCCCTCTGCCCGTTTTTCATACCCTCTACACATAAAGGTGGGTATAATGCAGATTTGTAAAGGTATATAAGCGATGGAAGTGGAATAGAATAGCATAAGGAAAATGTTGTATATGTATGTATTAAATAGTAGTATAATATCTTTCTTAATCAAAAAAAAATAATTAGAAAATATTAAACATACATTTATTAAAAATATCAAAAGTAGATTAAACATAAATTTATAATTTTTGTTATATTTTAATTTAAATTTAAAAATTAAAATTTCAATATTAATAGAATAATATATAAAATCTATAAACAAATCATTATAAAATTAATTATGATTATGAAAAAAAAAAAAATCAATGAATAATGCAAAATTAAATATATTTCTGCTGTCGCATTTTCTTATTTATTATTTTTCTAAGGGCTGTCTTAAAAAGTATTATAAATACATATATAAAATAATTATATACAAAAATAATTATAATTTTATTTTTAAAAAATTGAAAATATGTTTCTGCTCTCGCCTTTTCTTACTCATAATTTCTTTATGGGATTTCAGATGAAAATTTTAAAATGAATAAATTATATTAATCGTACTCTACGTTATACTAAATCTCAAATTAAATTGATCATTTCTCTTATATATTTTAATATTAAATAAATAAAATATGCTAAAATTATTCAAACAGACAGCAAATTTTCTATAATTAAAAAAAAAATCAAATCTTTTATACAAATTAAATTGTTTCTCTTTTCTTTTCAGACTCCTCAAGGAACTTTTCTGTAAATGTGGATGATAAATCAAAGATTTTTTAGTTATTAAATAAATTCCTCAAATTTACAACAATTTTCAGGATATTCTCTAGTCTAGCAAGCTTGCACTTGTTACGTTTGGTTAACGCTGCTGCCGACGACGCTGACGCCGTGGACTGCGACTGTGATTACGATTATTATGATTATTGTTTACTACAGCCAAGCAGGCAGCTGGGCGCTCGAGTATAAAAAAGCAAATGCAAAAAAAAAAAGGAAGAAAAAAAAAGCAACAAGAGCCAAAGCAAATAAACATAATAAAAGTTCATAAAATAAAAATGGCAACCCTAGCGCGACGTCAGGCAGCAGGCAGTAGGCAACCCTACTCCCAGTTGGGGAAGCCCAACAATGCGACACGGTGCGCGCTAGTTTTATGTGCCACATAAACATTTCGCACCTGCACCAGCACGCCCCTTCCTTTCGACTCTGGCTGGTGCTCTCGCACCTTTGCGCTTCGCTTTTTGTTGCTTGCTTTTTGGCGCGCATTTTATTGCTTGTAAAGACACGCCAGCATTTGCAAATACCCTGTAGAGCAGATGCAGTTGGCATATTATGCATAAAACTATGCAATATAAATGTATATAGTTGTATATAAATATATCAAAATATTTTTTAAAAATATATATGCATAACATTTAAATTCTTTCTTTTTTAGCAATTAAATATGTAATGTTATAGATCTTTTAAATTAAAAAAAAAAAAAACTAATTGTTTTTTTAAAGCCTTCTTTTCTCTTTAATGAAATATTTATTTACTTTAAGACAACCTAAACATTAATTGAATAAATAATGATGAAATCATAAAAGAGTTTCACATTTAACAAGACAAATTAAATATTTTAAAATTATTTTTTTTTTTTAATTTTATTAGATCCAGACATATTTATATTAATTTATTAAATTGGAAAAATATTTTTTTTTATGTGGATAATATGTTATACAATTTATATAAATTTGTATCTTTAAGCTTTATTTATGCAAGACTTATTTTTTTTTATATTAATAAAATAAAAAGGAAAATTATTTCAAAAAAAAAGTTTTGTATATTTTTGTAATATTTTTATTTTTATTTATTATTTATTTATTTATTTATTTTTTATTATTATTTTAAAAAGTAACTTTATTTAGAAAATACGTTAACATAATATATATTTATTATTATTTTTTTTTTTAATGAATTACTTTCGTTTTTAAAAATGATATAATAAAATTAATAAAAAAAATATATAAATAATTAAATGTTTATGCATTTTGCCACATTAAGTAGTATTTGAGAGTCGCGCAATAAATTGAATTGAATGTTTTCAAGTGCTCTCTAAAAGTCTAGCATGAATATATTTGCTATTGTGTCTGTGCTAGCTTTTAATGAAATGCCAACAATAAACTCAAGAATGAAAACATTTACGAAATAGAAGTTCCAGCTTCACCAACCTGTTTCAATTTGTTGTTCTTTTGAGCCAGTTCGGTGTCCACCGTGCTGAATTTGTTTTTGTAACGGTGAAAATGAAAGTGCGTTTAGTTTAACAGTAAGCAACAGCTGATGCTATTGTAACTAGTAATTTTTTATTTGTATTATTTTGTTGGCATTTATTTGAATACTCAAGCAAGAATTGGCAAAAAGATCCAAATCTTTGCTTGGTCAGGCAACGCTGTCGATTTACAGCTATTTAACACTTTTTTTGTTGTTGTTGCTGCTGCAGACAAATTTGGTGGGCGGACAGCTGCCGATTTTTTTCTTTTTGCTAGAACTTCGCGAACGTCGCGTAAAGGAAGCGGAAGCCGGAAATTGCGCGCACAACAAGCAGCAGCAGCGGCGACAGTTGTTGTTGTTCGCTATTTACTCACAATTGAAACCGCAAAACTCCCGTTGAGCTCTTCAGCGTTTATGCGGCGCTTAATGCGTATTTAAATATGCTTGAAATGCAATTAATTTTGATTTTTAAATAACACACAGACACTGACACAGACACATACGCGCGCGGATGCAGAAGTAAACAAGATGAGCGAAGAACAGTGCCAGAGTGAGAGAGGCAGTGAGACAGGGCGACAGAGACAGCAACTGAAACGAGCGGGCAATTAATTATGTTTGCCTTGTTGTGCCGCGTGTTTATTGTGCATATTTAACATGTCAAGCGTCGAACTTTTTAATGAGTTTTTCGCGCGCGGCGCCAAATGTTGCAACTCTTAGCTCGGTCCACTTAGAAAATATATTTTGATTTACGCCGTTTCCTTGTCGCGCACTTGGCTTAGAGCTCGCTTAGTGAAACTGATTCGCCAAAAAATTGCAACGTTTGTAACGGTTATTATACTACGTTTTACGCGTAAGAATTTCACGTATTCTCTTCGAATTGCACACCACGACAAACGTCCGATGCCAACGACAAACGCTCGCAAACTAACGTACTAACAGTACGGAACGCTGGGAGCTAACGAAACATAATGCTGTCCTAGCATAACAACGTATCGTCGTATGCTGTTTCCAGTGAGCATTGGCACTTTCCTCAGTTCCTTTTCATTTCCAATTGGTTCGCTCTCGCCAGACATGTCTACTCTCTCGGCTCTCTCTCTCTCTGGCGCTCTGTTTTTCATTTTGCCAGCTGGCTTGCGCTCTTTGCTTTTCGTCTGCTATTAGCCGGTTTTTGTTTTTGTTTTCGTTCATGCACGCCTTTGTCGGCATTTGCAGCATCATCTGACGCTGCCACAGCCGACTGCGACTGCATTGATAATAAATTAGAGATCAGCGTCGACTAAGGCAGCGCGTAGTTGTGAAAAAGTAAATTTAATGGAACTGCTTTGCTCCTTTTATTAAATGCGTTTACAGTAGCTGCTGCTGCTGCTGCCGTCGCTGCTATCGGCAACGTTGGCTTGGCTGACCCTACGACAAGTGCACACCTGTTGTGCAGGTGTGTTTGGCATAAAGCACAAGGGAAATCCTAATGGTAATTATTTTGATTTTTCTGCGCCATTTAATTTGATTGAAGACTAATGCTATAATTTACATATTTAAATATATAAAAACGCATACGAATATATATGTAAGTGTGTATGTATGTATGTATTTATGTAAACACTCTCTCCATATTCTTTTCACTTTCACTTTCGTCGTTCAACGTAATTGAAAAACCATTAAGACCCGCAGTCTATTAACTAACTGTATATTATTCCACATTTAAAATCTCTCTCTCACACACACACTCATGCACACATGCACATCCTGCCTTCTATTTATAGACACTTTTGTCTCCATCGTCACTTTGCTCAATTAGCTGCTGAATTGTTTTTAACACCAGTTGAAAAAGGAAAGGAAAACAAACTCCATGCACGGGTGCTGGAGAGTGTAGAACATAAATCATGGAATACTCCCTTGGAATTTTACATACATAAATAATTGTTACTTCTCGGTTTGCAGATGCCAAAAAAAAAGAGAAGAAGAGAAAGAACTCAGTGTGGGCTGAACGTTTGTGTCGCGCCTAAACATCATTAAGAATAAAACCCAATTAACGGTTTCGAGTGCCAGCAACAGCAACAACAACAACAACAAAGGAAGAGAATGGGAAAGAGCAGGAGGAGTCATTCCAAAAATAGTTTGGCAAAAATATGTGAAAAATGAGCAGAGAGCGGAGTAGTGGAATGGGACAAAAATGTCATTGGCATTGCACACGCACACACACACACGCGCGTAGTCGAGTTGTTAGTGTTGCTGTTGCGGTTGCATTGTTTTTGGCTTGCTTTGAGTTTTGGGTGGTTGGAATTCGCTGCCAAGGGGTAGCTGCGCTGCATCTGCTTGACAATCCATAAGCAATTGTTGTTGCTTTCGTTTTTCCTTTTTTTTGAGAGCGTGTGTGTGTGTGTGTAGCGCACGTTAATCCGCCAGCTTAAGCAATGCAACCCTGAAGGGCCAATGCGGACTTAAGCGCTCTAGCTTTAATGCCTCGCAGGCGATGAGCTAGCACAATTTGTTAGAGCAGAGCAGAGGGCTGAGAGTGATGAGCTGAGCTCAATGGAAATTGAATTGCCTGATTAAAAGTGCTGCGAATAAATTGTTGCGTTTTGTTTATGTTTTTGGCGAACGTTCAACTTGCAGTTGACCCTTTGTCCATTCAAGCAGCAAAAGCGCAACTAATGCTGCTTTGATTTGTGTGCGTGTGCGTGTGTGTATGCATTCATGCGTTAAGTGTGTGTGTGTGTGTGTGTGTGTGTGTGTGTGTGTGTGTTTTTTTTTTTTTTTTTTTTTTTTTTTTGTATTCGTTTATTAACAGAAAATTATATATAATATTATTAGATTTCTTAGGTGAGGCGACTAAAGATAGCGCAAGATGCTTGCGGGACGGCCGTAAAGCATTGCTTCGCAAGCGCTTTGCACTATCTTAGGCTGGGACACCCCGACTCCTTATCCGCTCGACTCTGCGGAGCTCCGTCATAATTGTGGCCGCGAAGGTGCTTGTAAGATTCCAAGCTGCCTCCGATTCCAGCATGGCGTTGACTATATTGTCCGCTCTAATGGGGTGGCCCACAGCCTCCTCCAGACAACGCCTCTCCTCTTGGAAGCGTCCGCACTCGAATAAGACGTGTTTGGCGTCTTCAACCAGTCCTCGCCCGCACCAGGGGCATTCGTCCGTGTCCTCGTGGCCAAAGCGCTTCAAGTAGCTCCGAAAGCATCCATGCCCCGAGAGAATTTGTGTGAGATAAAAATTAACCTCGCCGTGCTTGCGGTTTATCCATGGTGCAAGCTCAGGGATGAGCGTGTGCGTCTAGCGCCCTTTTGTTGAGGTATTCCATCGTCCTTGCCATCGCGCAATGCTGTCCGCCCTGACAGCGTCGCGCCGTATAGGCTCGTGCGTGTTCCGCTCCACGGCTTCGGCGACCAATTCCTCCAGTGGCACCATACCGGCAATAACAAGTGCCGCGTCATCGGAGACTGTCCTAAAAGCGCAGCTGACTCTGATTGCGCTCATTCTGTAGGTGGCACAAATGCCTCGACTATAGCTCGGCGTTGCCATCGCATTTGACCATATTGGTGCAGCATAGAGGATGACGGACCTAATGACGCTCGTTAGGAGGAGACGTCGTTGTTGCCTTGGTCCCCGCGTGTTGAGCATAATTCTTGTGAGAGCTCTACAAGAATCTGCTGCTTTTTTATGCACATATTCTAAGTGCTCGCGGAAAGTTAATCTCGTGTCTATCATGACGCCAAGATACTTTATCGCCCTCTTAGATGCGATGGTAACGCTGCCGATCTTTATATTGGCAGTTTCCACTCTCTTGCGACTGCTGACAAGGACGACTTCCGTTTTGTGCGCCGCTAGCTCTAGTCCAGCTCCAGACAACCAGCTTCGTATGCGATTGATACTTGCGCTGCACATATCCTCAGTATCTTTAAGCTCCTTTCCTATGGTGACGACTGCTACATCATCGGCAAAGCCAATGGTGTGCGCACCAGCTGGTAGTTTCAAGCGCAGTACGCCGTCGTACATAATATTCCATAGAAGAGGCCCCAGCACTGAACCTTGGGGGACTCCAGCTGACACTATATGAGTTTGGGGACCCTCACTCGTATTGTATATTAGTGTTCTTCCTCTGAAGTAGCTCCTCACTATCTCTTTTAGATATTTAGGGATATTATATTGTGACATCGCATCCAGTATCATATCCCAACTAGCTGTGTTGAAAGCATTCTTCACATCAAGAGTCGCAATGATGCAGTAGTGCTTCGCCCCGTGCTTCCATCTGGTGCCTTGGATGGCGGAAGCTGCCAGGCCGACAACTTTATCAAGCGCATCTGCTGTTGAACGGGCCTTCCTGAAACCAAATTGGTTAGGTGAAAGGCCTCCGGCGCTAGCAATAGCACTCTCCAGCCTAGAGCAAATCAATTTCTCGAACACCTTTCCCATGGTGTCTAAGAGACAGATTGGTCTGTAAGAAGATGGCTCATCCGGTGGTTTGCCAGCCTTAGGCAGCAATACCAAGTTCTGGATTTTCCAGATTGCGGGGAATGTCTCATGAATTATACATTCGTTGTATGTTGTGTGTGTGTGTGTGTGTGTGTGTGTGTGTGTATGTGAAATATGGCAGGAGCATTTAAAGTGGCAGTGACACAAGTGACTTGGCAAAAGTCGCTTTACTTAAAGCAATGCATTTCACAATTAGCTGGCAACTCTGCGCAAGCTAAGAGCGCAGTTTATTGCGCTCTTAAGTACACGCTTCACTGTTGCCCACTCTCTGCGCAGCCTTCCAGTGAGCGCTGGCAGTAAAGAGAAAGCTTTGCGCGCTCTTTTGCTAATCAAGCGTCGGCGGCGGCGGCGGCGACGTCGACAGCGGCAACAACAAAGTAAAACATAAGCCAAGGACGCTACGCAAGTTTAAATTTAAGAAACAAAAAAAAAATATTATGCACAACATTTGAAACATTACAAAATATATGCAGCCACAACAGCAACGACCACAAGAACAACAACTAAACACAAATCACGCAAATATAATTTATTATTTTACGCCTTATCCTTGAGCCGCAGCCAAGGCGATGTGTTTGTCTTTGCCTCTGCCCAGCTGCCATGGCCCCCACCCCACTATCTTCTTCGGCCTCTTCCTGTCTCTTTCTCTGTCACTCGCTATGTCGCCTCTTGTTTCTTTGCTTTAGCTGCTTGGCAAAATTCTATGCTTAACGCCATTTTTGTGTGCGAGACACGATGACGACAAATTTTCAACGTGCAACCTGACACTGAGCTGAGATTTTCGAAATTCCTCGCCTTCAGTGGCAAGCACCTCTAACTCTTCTTGTCTCCGGGCACCATGATTGCTGCATGCATGCAAAACTGCTTCACGACTGGGAGTCGACTGTTGAAAGGATTAGGATTCTGGCTCATGTGTGTGTGTGCCGCATATAGCTCACCCACTCACACGCACTCCCTCTCTCGCTCTGTCTGATTGCATGCCCAGACAGTGGAGCGCGTGGGCGTTTTTCGACGGGGTGGCAACTACGTAAAAAGTATTTGCACAACTCTCAAGTGGGTCAAATGATTAGGCGGCATGATGAAGTGCCTTTGCCACTTGAGCCGACACACCCACACGCCCAACGACAGAGACAGCGACAGCGACAGCCAGTAGAAGGGAGACAGAGAGAGAGCATTGCCACCAAAGACAGCGTCGAACGCCCATCCAAAAATAAACAGTTTAATGTTTTGAATGAGCAATTGAATTTGATTATGCACGAATGTGTGTGCGTGTGAGTGTGCGTGCGTGAGTGTGTGTAAGTCTTTGTGTAGATATATGTATGTATGGCTGGTAGCCAGAAGGATGCCTCAACTGCTTCTGCTGGAAGAGAAACAAACTGCGTGCAGCTCTTGGCAATATGTTAAGCAAATGCACTTCGCAGATGATGACTGCGGGACGAAGAGAAAAACTAGCAGGTGGAGGACGAAGAGAAAGAGCAGAAGGAGGAGGAACGACAGGTTTACAGGCACTGCACTAAATGTGATAAAAGAGCTTACGTGACATTAGATAGCACCTTACGTGGGATTACGTTGCACGTGATTACGTTGAAAATTGACAAACATATTACGTAGTTAACAACCTTTAGACAGGATTAGATACTAGGCAAGCTTTGATTAGTATATAGTTGCATGTCGCTGAGATGCTTCAGTGTGAGTGAGACGGAGAGAGCGAGAAAAACATTGCTATCCCACTTTCTAATCATATTTCTATCTCTTAATCACAGTTCTGGTTGTTGGTTGATGGCCAGTCTTATTTATCCATCCATTTGTCCATTAGTGCTCAATCTACCTTTCTGACTATTTTCTAGCCGTTTTTAGCCGTTTTTAGCCGTTTTTAGCCGTTTTTCGGTCTTTTTCTGGTTTATCTTACCAAATACCTTTCTAACTTCTTTCTAGGCTTACTATCCCACTTTCTAATCATATTTCTATCTCTTAATAACGATTCTGTTCATTGGTTGATGACCAGTCTTATTTATCCATCCATTTGCCCATTAGTGCTCAATCTACCTTTCTGGCTATTTTCTAGCCGTTTTTAGCCGTTTTTCGGTCTTTTTCTGGTTTATCTCACTAAATACCTTTCTAACTTCTTCCCAGGCTTACTATCCCACTTTCTAATCATATTTCTATCTCTTAATCACGATTCTGTTCATTGGTTGACGACCAGTCTTATTTATCCATCCATTTGCCCATTAGTGCTCAATCTACCTTTCTGGCGATTTTCTAGCCGTTTTTAGCCGTTTTTAGCCGTTTTTCGGTCTTTTTCTGGTTTATCTCACTAAATACCTTTCTAACTTCTTCCCAGGTTCACTATCCCACTTTCTAATCATATTTCTACCTCTTAATCACGATTCTGTTCATTGGTTGATGACCAGTCTTATTTATCCATCCATTTGCCCATTAGTGTTCAATCTACTTTTCTGGCTATTTTCTAGCCGTTTTTCGCAATATTGAGGTTTTCCTTTTAGCAGGGTACGAATTATCGAGACTCGACTGTATGTTTATTATTATTTTTTAGTATTCATTTACAATTTCAAACTATTTTAAAGCAAATTTTTCATCCAAAAGCAATGAAATATGTTATCTTTTATATCACATAAATTTATATCTTTTACTTTAAAGCTAATAATATAACAAGTATTTCTTAAAACTTTCTAGAACTGCAACTTTACTGCAATGGTTAAATAAAATTCTTATTTAAAACTCTTTCCTGACTCAATATCCGCAAAAAATTCATTTGAAAATAAAAATGCCATATTGAATAGAGTTCAAGGCTTATCACATGCCCATCTCATTACACTCATGTCTCATGCCACGCACAACCTTTTCAATGAACTGCGAATAGTTTTCAGGCATTCATACCTGCTGCAGCCTTGCACGTGAAAATATAAACAGTTATTGTCGCAGCCAACTTATGGGTCCCTGGCACAAATATTTCAACTTTCATTACATGCTTTTGTAGGTCCAAACGGGCCAACAACAATGGCCTCGGCAACAGCAATGGCAAGAGGAAATTGCTACTTAAATTCAAAGCCAATCTGTGGCAAAATGTTGCCAAAAAAAAGGAAAAAAGGAAAAGAAGAGAGAACCCAAGCCAACAAGATAAAAGCCGAGCACAAAAACCCAGCCCAACCACAAAACAAAGGCACACAAAATATGGCTGGCAGCATGTCTCTTTTCCCCTCTCTCTCTCCCTCTGTCTCTCTGGCAACAACAAAAAAGAAGAAGCAGCGGCAGAAGAAGAGCAGGAGCAGAGTAAGAGCAAAGCCCAACCAAACGTCGTCGACATTTAACGTTTTAAATCTGATTATTCCACAACAACTGTCAATAATGCAAACTGTTTAACCCCCCCTCGCCGCCCCTCGCCTACCTACATGGGCACACACCACTTAAACCTCAGATGAGCTAAGCCCGCCCCATAAATGAGTGGCTGCCTATATCTACCTATACAGCATGCTGTCTCTCTCCCTCTCCCTCTGTCAGTCTCTGTCGCTCCAGCCTCTCGCTTGGGTTGCATGTAAAACCGCAAACGACGCGAGAAAATTGTCACCAGTAAAAAAAAAAAAAAACAGAACATGAAAAGAGAAGAGCAAAGGCAGAAAAAGAGGCAGGCAAAATGTGTAAATCAAAAAAATAATTGCAACTGATAACAACATCAATAACAATAAGCCGAAAAGTGTAGAGACCCAACTCGATATTCCATGAAAGGTGTTCGTTCGTTTGTTGTCCTCAACTGAGCAACGTGGCGAATTACACACATAACAATAAAGGATAAACGATAAAGCATGCAGGATAAGGCGCAACAACCAGTAGTGAGTGAATAGCAAGAAGATACCCTAAAAAATTTGTCTAAAAAAATAAACAAACATAAAAAATATATAAATAATAATAAATATAAGAAATAAATAAATAATGATAAAAAATAATAAATAAGCAAAATAAATATGTATTTTAAAATATAATATTAACTAAAATATTCTAATCTCTGCATTTTGATATCAACTTTTGTACGTTTATAATTCATAGACCATTATTTATTATTATTTATTTATAAAAGAATGTAGTTATGCTCATTAATATCTGACTAAACTAAACTAATATTATATGAGAAAAATTATTCAAATATTTTAATTATTTTCTTTTCTTTTATTTTTATATTTATATTTTTTTATTTTTTATATTTATATTTTTTTAATATATTTAAATTTTTTTTATAATATATTTTTTTTTTATTTACTTAGATATATCAAGTCTCTACACTTTAATGAATATTTTTATAAAATATTAAAAAAAAAGAACAAAAAAAATGTTGAATTTTTTAAAAATATTACATAGTTATAGATGTCAGCGTGAATATTAATAAAAAAAATAAATAAGATTTTTGAAAGCATATTTATCAAAAAAAAAAATGTAATTATAAACAGCATAGTAAATATAAATTTTTAAATAAATAAAGACTAAAACTCTTCAGTTACTGATTGCGAAGAATTTAAAATAGTGTTATAATTTATAAAAAGTTACTGCATGAAATAATATTAAAATAAAAATGAAAAAATAAAAAAAATAATAACAAGTAAAAGAATAAAAAATTGAAAATTAAATCGGAATATTTACAATATGTCAGCAAAGGCTATTAATTTAATAGTTTCAAAATACCCGAAATTCATCAAGTACCTCAGCTAATATCGACTCTATTTGGACTCTGAAACGTATCTCCCTAGCTTTCAGCTATAATTGCCACACTTCAAACTGCTTGCAACCCTTATCCTCTCGCTCACACAGAGGGTAGCGTCTAGGAGGCGTCGTCGCAAGGCGCTGTCAAAATAGAAACCAGCTACAAATTTTCGAGGCCGAGACAGAGTCAGAGTTGGCAGTTCCGCTCTGGCTAATTTATGGGCTGCTCTCTTAAAGTTTTGTTACATTTTTGTTCCATAAATCTTTTCAACACCACACACTCACACACCCCTCCATAATGCACTTCAGTTGAGTGGAGTTCACTTCAACACTTGGTTGGCCGCCTTTATTTACTTCATATTAATATGAAGTTCATTGTGTCAAGTTGGCAGCGCCGATTCCTTATCATTTTTTGTCGTATTTCCTTTTCTTTTTTCTTTTTTTTTCGTTTTGCCTTTTAATTTTTAGCTGAAGCGCAGGACACGTCTGCAGCGTTAGCCTGGCTTAACAGCCGTGGCGCAGTGGGAGGGGAGCGCGAGCTTATCTTTTGGCTGCCTGGCATTTACATTCAACGCTTGACAGCTTCTTTGTAGGCGGCTTTACACTGTGGGCGTGGTACTTGGCGCATTGTATTGCGAGCAATTTCTTTCAAATCCCTTACACATTTTTTTTAACAGTTTTCCTTTAAAGCTCCTTAAAGTTGAATAAAGTTGAATTACAACATAATTACACAAAAACAAAAATATTAAATTAATAATAATTATTAATTATTTTTCGTCTAGCCCTTAAAGACGTTTATTTTGTTAAAATACAAGTCGTTGGCTGTTTCAAATATTTAAAAAAAATACTTGAAATTCTTTCGTATTCCGCCTAAACTCGATGATTAAATATTTTATATTAAACTTCCTTAGAAAACTGTTCAGAATTATTATGAATTTTGTGAAAAATATTCTTTGAATATTATTAAAAATACTTAACAAGAATTAATTATGCAATGCAACTACAAATGAAATATATTTTTGTATTTTATAAAATTTTATATAAAATATACTAAATTATTTTTAAGGCTTCATAAAATGTGTATAAAGAGAAATTAAAAAGGACGGAAGAGAAGTCTATGAGGACAGCACGGAATTACTGCTGCTAAGCATGTATTTACAACACTCTTACATGTGCATAACATTTTTTATGAGCATACAAAATTACCTAAAATAAATTTAGCTAATAATCTTACCTAAATCCCATTTTATTGCAAAACTTAACATATTTCGCAGCAAAGAGATTAGAGGAACGACACCTGCTTTTGACACACTCGCACATTCGAACTCATTAGAAGCTTAAATTTCTGCAGTTATGCCAATAAACTTGAGTGCTTTGCGACATCTCGCACAATCCCAAATTAGCCAAGTCACGCTCGCCTACCCTGGAATTATTAAAAATTGCGAAATAATTTCAGAGCACGCTTCAATGAAATGACGCAAAGTGTGCCTGCAATTACTTTGATGATGATACTCATGATGCGATGCCTGGATGATGCCTAATGATGATGATGATGCTGATGATGTTGATGCTGATGATGATGATGATGACGTGCATGATACACACACACAATCGAGAGTTGAATTCAAATCCATGCAAATGCCACAATAGAAGCGAAAGTCAGCAGATCAACCACCACCACGCGCTGGCGGTGGTTCAAGTATCAGGGCTTAGTATCTCTCAGCGGGTGGGCGGGTTGCTTGAGAGTGCCGACAGGACTTTAATCAGGGCGCATTATCAATGAGCTATGATATATAGCTATTTATGACACACGCATCTGGCGCTAAATTAGTTATGAAACTAAACCAAGTCACAGTTGGGCAAATAATAAGTGAAAGTGATCGAAAGGAGATTTCTTTATGCCTGATAGACTGAGCTAAGATGTGACAATAAATAAATAACATATTTATTTTTTATATTTATATAATTTATGTCTTTTATAAAGTGCAATATTCGAGCTGCTAAAAAATGAGAAAGAAACAAAATAATTTAAATTAATTCCATCAAAACAATACTTTTTTTCTGTATACTTAATCCAATACATTTTATTTTTTTTTTAAATTATTTTTTATTGAGCTTGAGACAACAAGGAAATATCGTCATGATGCTGAAGAACAATTTTAAAATATCGAATGAGTAACGATGAAAATTATCAAATTCAAAATGTTTATTAGCATCAAACTCTCTCGTACTGGGAGTAATTTTTGTATTCTCCACCTTTGGAGTGCCTTGATCGAGATGGGAAGGTAGAAAACGCGTAGGGGTTTCCATCGGTATGGGCACGTATCCCAACGGTGGTTTATGTTCACGTTTTGTGTTCACTTTTTTCTTGCTCCTCCTGTGGCCATCGTTGTGGGATAAACAAACTGGATTGTCTTCTAATTTACTCGGAATGTAACCCTGGCAAGACCACATTTCGTCTCAACAAATAAGTTTAACTATACAATTTACATTTCATAAACTTAAACGCATGAACTACTTAGTTATCGATGTGATGTGATGTGAAGCTATATAAATATGTATACGAGTTGGAGTGATAGAGAAGATAAGGTAAGGGCTTGGAGTTTGTCTGGAAAATAAATATATATTTTTAAAGTTTTCATTTTCAAAAAAACCTTAAATTATTCATGATTATTATTTCTTATTTTTAGCTAAAATCTTCGTCTTAACTCATTAATTTAGCCAAGATAATTTCTAGCTAATTTACGGCCAGATTTTCTTTAAGTGAAATGTCTCGTAGTCAACGACTTCAAACTTTGCCAAAACGAATGGAATTCGTTTTGCTGTTGCCTAAGCCTTTTCTACAAGCGCCACAACATTGCATGAGATTATGGCTTGTGAGCTAATAAAATGAAACAAAGGCATTTAAAATATTCGTTTGCCTTTTGTCACTTGTGCCCAGGGCCCAAATGTATGCTGCAAATGGCCAACTGCTCATTTCATTTGAAATCGCTGGGTTTTATGAGCATTTTTAGGCTGGGCGGGCGGCCCATGCATGCTGCTACTGTTGCTCCCCTTTTTTGGTTCGAATTGTTCGCTGGGAGCCAAAAATTGAGTTAATTATCTTGTCGCATAATTACAAAAGTTAGAACGACTCTGTAAAACGGCGCGCCGTTGGTCACTTTTCCATGAATCTGAGAGTTTGATGTTAGAAGTCGAGGCAATTTCACGCTCTATCACAAATGCGAACGCAACGCAACGAACGCATTTCAATTTTCTTAATTTCAGTTAATAACTCAACAAATACGCCGCCAGGCAAAGAACTTATAAATGCAAATATTGATAGATACTTTGGGCGTGCCAAGGCAACAGCCGCAGCTAATGACGTTTTCCTACTTCATCATCGCAATGCTGATGCTGATGATGATGATGATGATGGGAAACTGCACGCAGCGTTTGTGTGTGGAAACATGAAAAGCACTTTGTTAGTCCTAAGGAGGAACGGAGTAAGGATAGCATAGCATAGCATCATAGCGTTGAGTTGGGAGTCAAGACTTACGCTCACTCTATGCGAAAGACAAACATTCGAATGGGGCACCAGGGGCCACTGTGGGTGCTGCGTTGTGGGTTGTTTCGAGTGTGGGCGTGGCATTTGGCCCGCGGGGCATAATGACAATTACAGCTACCGCGTGCATGCCGGCAAGCAAAAGAGGAAAAAGGAAACTTTTTACTGCTTCGCCTCGGCATCAACTTGGCAAATAAATCCGTTCGAAACGCTTGAGCGCCATATCAAAAGACCCGTTCGCTCAATGAGACACAAACAAACAGCAACAGCAACAGCAACAGCAACAGCAACAGCAAAAGCAATACAAATGTGTAGCTGGTTTAGTGGTGCTACCCTCAAGGGTCGGCTGCCAGTGCCGGGCAATTGAAAGGGGTGAAAAAGCTAAACATGACCTCGAGCAATGCACGCAACGAACTTCACTTAGAGCTCGCTCGTTGCGCCGTCCAGAGCTCGACTCCTGGCATCCCAACGTCTCCTGCCGTCTCCGGCCAACTCCTGTGGCGCTGCACGGCCAACGACCACGAAAATAAAAGCGTGGCAATACAAACACACCAATATAATACAAATATACATAGGAAAATGCGCTAGTCTCGCCCTGTAGCCGAATGAACTATACTCTGTTGTAAGCGTCAGATTTGTTTGCAAACTCACTTAACCCAAGACGCTCAATTACTGGCAAAAGTTTCGTCAATATTTATATGAAAATATATTGCTTTTTAGCAGCATTAAGTATGCGACCTGTGTATACCCTGTTGAAAATGTTGCTATTGCTCATCAATATTTATTTTAGATAAAGATTTTCAATTGGTTTACAAATTGTTTATTCAAATACATGCGCATTTCTATTTAATTTCATTTCTTTTAATCAAATTTATTAAAAAATAAAATATATTTAAATAAAAATACTTATTATTTTTAGCTTGTATTTTATTTCAAATTTATTATATTGTGGGATTTTGTATATTTCATTTTTATTAATTATTATTAATTCTTTAATTTTATTCATTTATTTATTTTATTTTTTTTAGTTGCTGAATAATGTTGGAAAGACTTTTTTTTTATTATTTTATTCTTAATTGTTATTATTTTTATTTTTACTTTTATTCATTGATTCACTCATATATATATTATTTTTATTATTTTTTAAACTGTTGAATAAATCTTGAATTATATATTTTATTTTATTTATTTTTTTTTTATTTCAAAGCATTAAGCTGCTCCCTATGAGAAAAAACTCTGAGAGCAATCGATTGCGTCGGTTCTTCAACGAGCTCGTTCACGATCGGCTCGCAATCGTTTTCGTTTATTTAATTTCGTTTTGGCAGTCTCATGAAACAAGAAGTGTTTTTTGTATGTATTGGTATGTATGAGAGTCTTCTCTTCGCTAAGCACTTCAATATCTTAGGTGAGTCTGAGCTTGTGCATGCGTATGAAAGAGAAGACTGTTCGGCGTTCGCTTATCATTGTCAATCGTGAACGATGTTCGGGAAAAGAGCATTATACGAATACTTGAATGCGCTCAACCGAACATCAAAATGAGAAGAACCGAAGTTCCTTGAACAGACTGAGAGCGAGAGAGTAATATTTGCTTCGCGAAGTGAGTATAGAACGTGCAAAAATTATTTAAAAATATTTAATACTTATATTTTTATGTTTTATATTGACATAAACAATTATTATTAATTTATTTATTTAGTCAAGATGCTCACTAAAACTCGCAAGATTTAAAGGAGTTTTAAAAGAGATTTTGCTTCAGCTGCATCACTTCATTTCAAAAAATATATTTATTTATTATTAACATACAATAGCAACTGCTCAAACAATCTACCCTTCCACAACAATTAAGATATACAGGATATAATAAAAACAACTAATAGAAGAACAAGCAAGCATTTGGACTTAGATTCGCAGCGGAAAAGGGAAACGCGTCATGTTTTTGAAACTGACAACGCGAACAACTTCAGGGAGAGCCCCCATCCACCTACACATACTCAATATATTTTTGTATTACTATTTCTATTTTTATTTATTTTCGCTTTTCCTTTTTTGTTGTTGGTTTATTTACAATGTTTTTGTCAGCCAACAAACCACAAGTCGGCCAACACGCACAGGCAAACAATGCAAAACAATTAGAATAAAATGCGCTCTGGGGAATTGAACGATGGCCAAGGGAAGATTTTGGCTAAGGCAATGGATGAGCTACATGGCTGCAGAAAGCAGTCAAATGCAAACAAAGCAAATGAAAGCCATTAAAATAGATAAACCTTTAAATGAATCATAATTTATATGTCAAAAGAAACGAAATCTAAAGAGGGTACAAATAATTTCGAGCGTAAATAAATATAAATATAATAAATAACATTTTAGAAAGACGAGAGATTTCCTGTGGCAAAAATGCATTAAGATTAATGCGCAAAAATATGAATGAAATTTTGAAATTTTTTGATTGTTTTCCTGATTTTTTCTTTAGATATTAAATATTTCATTAGGGTTTTAAATTTATGTTTAGAAAGATTTAAAATAAGTAGATATTTCTTTATAACCATTGCTAGTGAAATCAATATATAAATAATAATAATTAGTTAAAATTAAAAATTAATTATAAAATAAAAATAAAAAATCAAATTTTAAAATTAAATTAATTAAATTCGCTTTTATTTAACCAACAATTTAATTAATTAATGGCAGCTTCTCTTGAAAAGCTTTTTACCATCATATAGAAGTTTGATCATTTTAAAAACTCATTTAAGCAATATTCGAATTTGCAGTCGATCCAAAACAAAGTTCTCTCAAAGTCAAAAGTCATAAAAAATCTGCGTAAACTTATGATGCGTGCAATTGATGGCAGACTAGGAAACAATTCAGGACATCTGAAAAAAGCCAAAAAAAATTCAGAAAGACGATTAAATTATGACAATTGCATTTGAAGCTGTTGATGCTGTGGCCGCAAGCATAAATCGAATCTTTCGCTTTTTTTTCTGCTTTCGATATCCGCG
This sequence comes from Drosophila buzzatii, assembly GCA_035045845.1. Taxonomy (NCBI): domain Eukaryota; kingdom Metazoa; phylum Arthropoda; class Insecta; order Diptera; family Drosophilidae; genus Drosophila; species Drosophila buzzatii. The sequence goes on along the minus strand of JAWNOS010000244.1, from coordinate 5,155,377 downwards.
GATAATGAAATTAATCGTCTGTAATGGTTTATTGTGTGCGACGATTGTGGAATTTGTATTCGGCCAAACCAAATGGTGGGCGACCACAAAAAAAAATAAAATAAAATCACAATCACAATCAAGAAACTGGCATCAGCTGTGAATTATGGACCTGAAGATACTCTAGAATAAAAACAAAAATATATATTTTGTTATTAATATTATTAGAACTATAATTATTATTGTGAGTTATCCATTTATTAATATTACTATTATTTAAAATCATATTTATTGTTTATTATTATGAATTCCTCGTGAAAGAAAAAGAAATTCAAAAAATGCATGTGGATATATTTTATTTATTAATATTAAAAAAATGATATAAAATAATAGAAATAAAAATAATGATGTAGAATAAAATAACATTAAAATATATTATTTATTAATATTTTTATATTTTATTACTCACATTATTAACGAGTTAGAATTATGCATATAATTATTTATTATTATTATTTATTTATTATTTAATACTAAGAATCTCTGATCATTCTATGCTATTCCATTACAATTTACCTTAATTAAAAAAAAAAAAAAATAATAATAATATATTAAAAAGAAAAAATTATAGATAATCAGACTAATTGCTAAATAGATTTGAATATTCACAGCCTGCTGGACGCAACTTTCTTTTCAATTACAGGGTATATGACTTGACCGTTGGGCCCTGGACAGACAGATACCATTCAATATTTTGTTATTTTCTTCTCTTTACTTTCATAAAGAGCTGGGCATGTAAAATATATTGAATTGTCATTGAATGTCGCGTTGCCATAAATAAGCAAAGGCTAATGGTGCGCGGGTTGTGCAATTTTTGTGATTTAGTGCGGTTGAAAAATGAGAAACTGGCAAAGCTCTTGCTCGCAGCAGCAGCTGCTGTAGCTGGAATAGCAGCCACGCAGGGTGGTCATATATCAATGGATTACTTTAAAATGCCATCAAAATGGCCGCTACGAAAATTGACTGTCGACTTTCGACTGTCACGCGCTTAACTAATAATAGAAATAATCATCATAAATCCATAAAAGAAAATCTCATTAATCCGCCATCATACAAGCGTATACAGCTGCATGTGTATGGGTGACAGTTTTTGATGTTTCCAAGACAAAAGAGAAGCAGCAAAAGGAATATCGAAAGGCAGCAGCACATGACACACGTATAAGACTTATAAGCCTCGTACCCTGCCACACACTTCATATTCAAATTACTTCACATTATATAATATCCTTCAGGCTCTTAACACTCACACACACAGACAGCCGCCTTGCTCTGGTCTGGCACGTTCGACTTTCGGTGGGCGAACGTGGCATGCATGTTGGCAAAATACACGACGCTCTCGGCGTCATAACAGAGGGCGTGAGGAGCTGCGGAAAAACCCATCGACGCGTCGGCCGCATGCCTGGACTCTGACTTCGTAGTTGATTAAGAAGACATCATTTTAAGTTTAAATACACATCAAATAGTATTACAAGGTGTGACAGTAGCCCATCTACAGTGGGTTACAAAAGACTGCCAGCAAATAAAATGTACCGAATCTTATTATTTAAAGCAGTTTAAAGCAGTAAAGTTTAATACTTGTATTATTATAGTTTTTAATTTATTTTGCTTTCTTTTTAAGTTAAAAAAAATAATAATAATAATATTTAAGCAAACAATTTAAAATTAAATAATTTAAAGTAGTTTTATATTTTTTTATTTATATTTATTTATATTAATATTATTGTTTTTCTTTTTAATTTAATTTTTTAATTAATAAAATTTAATCAAACTATTTTAAAGCAGTTTTAAATTTTATATTTATATTATTATTATAGTTTTTCAATTTTATATATTTTTTATATTTTTAATGAACGCAATTTAAGCGAATATAAATACCTTAAGTCTCTCAGTCACTTCAAAATAAATTTGATAATTCTGAATTTAAATACGAGTTCTATAGCTATTTTTATATAAAATTATAGCTAATTTTATATTTTTCACTCAAAACGAATATATACTAACAAAAATTGTACAATTAAAACAATTCTTTGATTTTTCTTACAAGCCTTACAGCCAGACTGTTGATATTACACAAATTCGTACAATATTTAAAACCAAGAAAATACAAAAAAAGTAATACCATAACACCAAGCTTATGCATTATGAAAAGTCAAATTTCTGTGAATTCTTCCTTTGTTTTCGTTGCGGTGCGTCAAAAGTTGTGAACGCGCAACTTTTTAGGAGCATGCCACGTAGCATAACTTGCGCACACAACTGTACTTTCACACACAATTTCAAGTTATAATCAGTGCTCATTACTATACAAGACACGTTTTCAGATTTCGCGTGATTATGCGCCGCGGCTCAGCGACGGCCTCGGCCAGGATCTGAGAAACCTGAAGAAGTTCGACTGAATGCTGTGCTCTCTCTCTCAAGCGTCAGGGTGTCCGAAGACGAAACAAAAACAACAAAGTCAAAAAATTAAACTTGAAAATAACTTAAAATGTGTATGTACATGCTGTGTATCTAGCAGATCTAGTAGTCGGCGAAGAGGCCGGGCCAGGCCGGCTAGTCCTGGTCCTTGTAACTATTCAGGCACATGCCATAATGCTTATTGTTGTCATTTACAAGGCTCAGTTCGGCATGGTGGTGTGTGAGGGGGCGTGGCACGTGGTGGTGTGCAGGCGAAAAGTTAACGCGCTTGCGAAAAATATGCAAATTATAATGAAAAACTTGACACTTTACATGCAAACGAACGGTGGGTGTGGCTTGTGGGCGGATGGAACGATGCGACGATGCGACGATGCGACGATGCGAAGGCTTTTGCGACTGATGCGAATCTCTGTGGCTGGGCGATTAAGCGAGCCAAATGAAGCGCTCGCACCGACTGCGCATTTTAATTAAGCAACCAGCTAAATAAGTACGCGTCCTCGACTTTGCCATTGTTGTTAGCTTGGCTGTTCTTGCTGTTGCTGCTGTTGTTATTATTGTTGTTATCGCTGGCATTGCCGCAATCACACGGCTAGCGCGAAATCTGGCACAAAACTTGCCGAAAACGACAATGGCAATGCAAAGTTCACGATGTTAAGCCAAAAACGCGTCTGCATTTGCATAAAACATCTGCAGCAATGGCAACGGCAATGGCAACGGCAACTGCAACCGAGCTTTGTGGCTAAGGCCAAAACAGTGAAAGTCATCGAAAATCCTAACAAATTTCGAGCATAATCAAGACTTTCGAAACTTTCATTTATACGATTTTATATAACAACTTTATTGGGTTTTTCAAGTTTTCTTTTACTTTTTATTTTATTATTTATTTTTTGTGGAGTGAAGCTTAAACTAATCATAGAGCTCTTAAAGATAAGTGCTAGGCTAAAAACTTTACTAAACATATTTTAAACAAGTAAGAAACAAGTCGAGACGAGAATATTCCAGCAGCAGCAAAGATGAATTAAAAATAGTAAAATAACTCAGCTCGCTCTTCGATACTTTTAATACGGACTTTCAATCATCATATTAACTTAAATTAAAATTATTCATATGCCGGAATTTGCATATTCACGTCGGCGTCTGGAATAGAATGGTTAATAGTTAATTATATAAAAGCTAAGATTCCTTTTTTTCAAACAAATCCTTTGCCTTTCCTGTGGCCATTTTTAGCTCATAGTACGACAGGTGATGATAGCTAAAAAACTCTGGATTTTTATAATCTTTCGACTTGCCCGCACCCGAACCTAGCTGCTCATTCGGCTCCATAGGCCGAAATGCCTTCGGATTTATATACTCAGGTATTTCAAATGCTCTCGTTCCCAGGCATTTGGGCGCATAACCCGGCGGCGGATCACGACAGCATATTGGCGTGGCACCCAAGCGATTGACCTTGCTCCGAAGCCGGCACTCACAGTCCGCACTACATTTACAAATGCCGGTGTTCTTGCAGTCGCAATTGCACTTTGCATAATAGCGTAAGACACACAATTGGATTTGGCTTCGAATCTGAGGAGAGTCCGTGCACAGTAATAATTGACGAGAAATTGGCTTAAATCTACATGTCGGCATTCTTAAAATTAATGAATAATTTTGAATTTAATTTTGAATTTAATTGCAAAAAAAAAAAGGAAATAAAAAAAATTATAATTAGCCATGGCCTGCTTTGAGCTTGAAATGTATATAAATTTATAAAAAATAAAATAAAATAAAAAAGATATTAAATAAATAAAAACAGCTTTTGCAATATTATTATTATTATTATTATTATTATTATTAAGAAAATATTATTATTATTATTTTTTTTTTTAAATATATTTTCTTACATATATATACTTGTAAAAAGAAAATATGTTCAAAAAAAAAAAAATAATAATAAATAAAACGCGTTCAATAATCAATTAATAAAAAATCATAAATCAATATCATTAAAGCTTATACATGTTAATTAATATTTTAATTAATATTCAGATTTTTTAATTACCTAAAAACACGATTTGGCAGCGAATCAATTGTATTTTGGTATTCGAGCCCATTTCTGAGATTTTGATGAGTTTATTTATGCCAATATCACATATGCATTATTTTGACAACACATACGCGAATGTTTCTCTCGAGCTAAAGCCTTTACGTTACTCTAGAGCAAAAATGTGCAGAGTTATATTTATAACTCATTAGCTCGCAAATAGCTGCTGAGCGTTTCTCAATGTCTGCAATTTAGCGTTCTTTGCTTTGAGAAAACTCTCAGAGAGCCTTTGCATTGGTTTCTTTATGAGTTCGTTAACGATCGGACAGAAACCTTTTTCTTCGCTCTCGTTTGGTTGAGTTTGAAGTAGCAAAAAGTCTTTTGAGCATGTATTGGTATATATGAGAGCTTCGCGAGGGTTGTTTTCTCTGAACACATCAATAGCATGCAAGAATTGCGTATGTGAGTTTAAAGACCATTTGCACAGGCTCTTTGCTGCTCAATTCGCTTACAGAGTCTAATTGAGTGAGCGTCAATTGTATCGCTGCCTAAACGATGTTCATTCGAAGAGCTTCACACGAATACTTCAACGAAACCCAAAACGAATAGAACCGAAGGCACTTGTTCAAATTGAGAGGAAGTGAATAAGATATTCTTCGGTTGACCTCGCAAGCAGAGCGTTACAAATAAATTGGTCAACTATGATTTTTGGAAATATCTCAGTTCTCTCTTATAATTTTTAGCCTTACATCCTTCACTAACGACTGTCAAACGTCATTTGGCATTACATGATATATTTATAAATATATTTAAATACATTTTATTTAATTTGATCTGCCAATAAATTCAAAGTAGTTTAAAAAGTCTTCAACATACTTTAACATATGTGAGCTGTATCTTTAGTTTTGCCTAGTATTTGGGGATAAGCCTTTGGCGTGCCTATAAACGATATCCCATGAGCTAAGCCAGTTATAAAGTTAAGTTCGACCCAGTTTGAAGGCAGACATAAACAGGCTTAAGCCAAAGACTAACACACGTTGAGTTATTTTGATCATTAAACTTATTCGCACTTGAAATCGTATTATTGTTGTTGTTGTTGGGCATCCAGCCGTACAACTTTGAGGGCGTTGAGATAAATGCTCAACACCCGAAACGTTAAACCTCGACAATCAGCCAGATGCCCGCCCGCCCGCTCCGCCCATTCTTGCCAAAATAAAGTTTTTAAAACTAACAACAACAACAACAGCAATAAAAATCCTCAACAACTACAAAATAAACGTTGAAGCACCGGAAAATTGTCAGCTCACAGCTAGCCGAGACACGAAGCACGGCACAGGTTCACTTGAATGCTTTTTAATACACTCACACACACACACACACACACGCAGAGAGAGAGAGAGAAAGACCGAAATTCACACTCAAACCCAAAAAAGATGGCGCACATAACGGTACGCTGGCGGCATCACCATTGCGGCTTGTAAATTTATAGTTTCAGCAAGAAAATCGCGCTGGTAAAGTTTTTACTGTGTCTATCCCTTGCCCCCGCTGCCTCTCTCTCTCACCCTCTTTCTTTCTCACTCTACGTGCTGCACCCGCACAATTCCGAATCAGAGCCAAACAAATGGCAACGTCGCCGATGTCATCTAATTGCTTTTGTTTTGGGTTATACTGGCAATACAAAACCTCCCCTCGCGCCAGCTCAACTGTGTGTGTGTGTGCCCATGCCACATAACTGACCTGGTACAGTTGTGCCACAAAGGTTATACAGTTGCGGAAGCTCTTTCGTTAAGGTAATTTTCCGCCATAATTTGTACAACTTTGTTATGCGTGTGTATGCAAAGAAAATTGCTGAAAGTTTGCCGCAATCAGTTTGTGGGTTCCGTCAGGTTGAAGTTGAAAGCGCTGCCTGAAATCATGCCTAAAGAGTTAACTAGATCATTATTGGGAACAAATACTGTTACAAATACTAAATTTGACATTAACTTCAACCGTTGACAAATGAATTCATCTAAGGTCCCACGACACTTTTCTGATCATACTTCATCGGAGTGTATCAAAATTCGTTTTAAAATTCCATTTTATTTGTATTAAATTTTAAAATTCCCAAAAAAATGTTGACCCACAGTGGATTACTTTCAAGCACGGTTCTACGGCAATTTACTGGCCAAATTCCATATCCACTGACACGTAAATCATCAAAAGCCAAACTTGCACCAACAAAGAAGTCAAGCCGCAAAGGCTCAAAGTCGAAATACGATCGCGATTTGCCCATTAACTATGACCCCGCCTACCTTGTAACGAACGTCTTTAAGAACCCGCCATATGTGACTACCACAAGCTTTCGCGAATTGCGAAAGAAAGAGAAACGCGGCGGGAATGATGGCAAAAATGAGTATTACAAGAATCCAGGGTACTACAGCTATCAGCGCTTCTCCTACTACGATCTAATGATGGCCATGAATTCAGTTAAGAAATACATCAAGTGTGTAATATAGAATAATCCATGTGAGATTTTAAGTATGAAACGAATATTAATTTAGTCTTTGCAATGAGTGAATGTTGTACAAATCAGAATACGTCGAAAAATAAACCAAATTCTTTATTTCTTTATTTACTTGTCTATATTTTACTTATACTTGAATCGTTGTCCATAATCACTCTGGCTGGTGCATCGTACTGCATTATTACCGACTAAAAACAACCTCTTATAGAGCTTCCTTCCATCTTGGAACGTTTCTCGCGCTAACCTTCAATATGGAGCTAAGCAGCAGTCTTTTTCCGCCGCAGAGCCTTTTCGTGAAAGTCTCAGATTGTATGGCAAGAGTTATTAATGCTGCTGTATATTTTTCTGTACTATTATCTCTACTTGAACTTGTCCAACAATGTTTGCCTGGGTGGTTCTTCTGATATAGAAGAAACTGTGTCGTCATCGTCCATTACGTTTTCACAGTAAATGCAGCTTGATTCGACAGTTTTGCTCATCTTGATTAGGTACTTGATAAGTAAGCCTGACCGAAAAGCAATTGTGTCTCATAAAAAGAAATTTATACGTATCATAATTATAATATTATTAATTTATAAATATATATTCCTATTTGATATAGATATTTATTATTATTTTAATATTATTATATTCCACATGTCATTTCTCACCATTTTCAAAAATCCTTAAATATAAACACAAGCAATGCAGCTATGAAATTTACTTCAATGTCAAAGAATATTCTATAGGGCTCAGTAAAATATTCAGCAAGGAAAGCTATATAAAATTAATCACATTTTCTTTAGACAACATTGTTTAGATCTCAGTACTACGCACATAAATAACTTATTCTAGATGGCTAATGAAGAGGATATGGACCGTCTGGATGTCGTGATATTTGGTGCCACGGGTTTCACTGGCAAATACACGGTATACGAGGCAGTCTCTGTGCTTAAAGGTCTGCGCTGGGGCATTGCCGGACGCAATCGTGAAAAACTTGCGCGAGTGCTTGTGGAAATGGGTAATAAGGCCGAACAGGACCTATCACAAATACCCATCACAATTGCCGATATTGGCGATAATAAGTCGTTGGTGCAAATGGCCAAATCCGCTCGCATAGTTGTCAACACGGTGGGTCCATATCGCTTCTATGGTGAAAATGTGATTCGTGCCTGCCTTGAGGCTGGCACTCATCATGTGGACGTCAGCGGAGAGCCGCAGTACATGGAAGAGATGCAGATGAAATACGATGATTTAGCCAGAGCGCGCGGAATATACGTGATTAGTGCTTGCGGTTGTAATTCCATACCAGCTGACATGGGCATTATATTTGCTGAGCAGCATTTCGATGGCAGGATGCATTCTGTGGAGACTTTTTTTATTAACGGCCTGAAGGAGTGCACTGATAATGCCAAAGCTGATGCAGGTCGAGCAGGTCTAAACTATGGCACCTGGGAGAGCGCGGTAAATGGCCAGGCCCATGTCGATGAGCTGAAGAGTTTGCGGAGGCACATGCAATTGGAGCCGGTGCCACAGTTCTATCCTATTATGTCACGTCGTCCATTGATATTCCATTCACGTGATATTAATCAAGTGTGTTTGCCATTTTTTGGTCCAGATCGTTCGGTAGTCAAGCGTTCGCAGCAATATTTCTACGAGCACGAGAAGAAACGTCCTATCCAGATGTTTTCCTACATTGCTTTCCCCTCGTGGACAATTGCCATTGCCGTTGCCCTATTTGGCTTCATTTTTCTGATCCTCACAAAGTTCGAGTTCGGCAGGAAACTGCTGCTCAAGTATCCCGAATTCTTTTCAGCTGGCTACATCTCACGCAAGGGACCAAGTGAGGCTTACCTGGAGCGTAGCTATTTTAAACTCATACTCAAAGCGACTGGCTGGCCCAGCGATAGCAACAATCAGGACAAAGAGCTTCCCCGCAAAAGCTCAATGTTTCGTGTGTCGGGTCCAAATCCTGCCTATGGCAGCACTTGCGTAGCCCTGCTCACTGCAGCAGTTACCATATTGAAGCAAAGCCACCAAATGCCTAGCACTGGCGGTGTATTGACACCAGGCGCCGCCTTCGCCAAGACCAATCTGATCACTGAGCTAGAGAAGCACGAACATGGCATGAAATTTGAGATTCTAGATGACAAGATAAAATCGAATTAAAATAATTGAATTATTAGAAATGATTCGCACGTATCTTAAAGTATAAAAATATATTTTCAGCAATAAAATAATTTGATAAAATAATTTTCGATTCAAAAAAAGTATAAAATAATAATTATATTTTTATTTATTTTGAATATTAATGGATTCATATTACTAAAAAAAAAAAAACAATAGAATATTTATTTGCTTTTGTTTAAGTATTGATTTCGTTTTTATTTATTTATTTTCAGTTTTATTGGTTAATATTAACTAAAATAATATAAATATTAATATAACAAATTTTATATAATTTAAATATTTTCAAAATAATTGTTATGTTTTTATTTCTTATTATTTTTTTTGGTATTAGATTAATTTTAACAAAATATTTAACATTAAAATATTTCTTCTATTTTTTTTTTATTTTATTTTATTTTGTTTTATTTATTTATTTATTTCTATTTAGTTATTCATTACTTTTTAAGTACATTCACATTCACATTGACTAAATATTTAAAATACTTTTATTATTTATTTTAATTTTATTATTATTTTTTATTTATTTATTTATTTATTATTATAATTATTTATTTTTTGTATGAATTTATTAAATGTTAAATATTAAATATTGACTAAATATTAAATATTATTAAAATATTTATTTTGTTTTCATTTATTTATTTTTTTTTTAATATTTTTTTTTTAGTATTAATGGATTAATATTGAATAAATATTAGTTATTAAAGAATCTATTTTTATTTATTTCTTTTTTTTTTTTATTAATATTGAGTGAAACTGGTTCTTAAACAAAATCGTATAGATTTCAGCAGCTGCTCAGAGCTAGACAAATATGCCTGCCATTCGCCTTTTCAAGATTGTCTCGCATCTGTTGGGGTCGGGCGTCCTGCGTCAAGTGCTGCAAATAAAGTGCGACATTATTGACATACTTAAGTCCTAGGCATTATGACACTAATCGTATTAGTTGGTCGTTAGTTAGGCGCTGCTGTTACCGCTCTTGCTGCTGCTGCTATCAGCGCCAAATGCGATTTCCGCACAATGAGCCGTTTTGGCCCTTGTGCACACTATACCCCAACGTCGACTTGGCTCGCCTCGTTTCCGGTTTACGTGCGCCATTTTTCGTACAGGTGACATAATGACCCGGCTCTGGACGTGCACCGACGACACGTAATTAGAGAGACGCGAGAGGCGCCACCCGCTCTTCACCCGACAACTTTGTCATTTAGCAAATCGGTTTAGCTGTCGCCATAGAATACAGTTCCAACAGGTTTTGTCATCTATGAAACTGGCTTTATTAAATTTGCAAACAACTAGCTGCGTACTTACAGCTCAATAAGAGACCAAAACTGAAGACAGAATGGTGTGTAGGTCTTGTCTGAGCTCACTTTAGGTTGCGGAACTCGACACAATCTAAAGCTGGCACATAATTGAAAGCCATTGACGACAACTGATGTGTAGGTCAGGACAAGGTCTGCTTCCAGTTGTTCCACAGACCCATACCATAGACAAGAGTAGAAATCTACACAAAGTGCTCAATGGTTGGGGTCAGCCTTCATTCTCCTTCATTTATCAATCTTAATCGCATGCAAATTTTATGCAGGCTCGCCATTAGGCAGAAGCCCGGGAAAAATTTGTTTCGAGCCTAGTTATGTTGCTCATATGCCAACTGGCTGTTAGTTTTGTTAACAACTTTTGCTGTAGACCCGGACTTTTGCTAATCACATACCCAACTACCCCCATCGCTCACTGACCCCGTCTTTCTCAGCTCGTCCCAAAGTTCTGTCGCGACATTTGCATTTTGGTGACATAATTTTTGGTGTATTGTGAAGTCAAATGGGTCTCAGTAAGGCGCTTGGCCAAAATAAAAAACATTTGCATAATTAATGAGCTGAATAGATTTTGTGCTGAAGGAATTCTGTTAGTATTATGAATCCTAAATGGGGGGCACTTGGAAAATATGGAGATTGTTACCGTAAAGCAGCGGAGATTTTATGGTCTGTTGGATAAAATATTTGAAAATAAGAAGAACCAATTTATGGGCTAAAAAGAGTCATGATATGCTCAAATTTAATAATCGATGAACGTTTTATGTTAATTAAAAAAAACGAATGAAAAGCCTATGCCTTATCCTATGTAGGTCTAAGTCTAAGTCTAAGTCTAAGTCTAAGTCTAAGTCTAAGTCTAAGTCTAAGTCTAAGTCTAAGTCCAAGTCCAAGTCTAAGACTAAGTCTAAGTCCAAGTCTTTCAATATATTTTATTAAATTATTATATTTTTAAATTAAGGTGTAAAATCTTTCAAAATATGTGCACATCGGGCAGGGCTCATAGTGAACTGCTTTGTATAGACTCGTCACAGGTAATTTTGGCTTATTGTCGCCCTTCGCACGGTTCAATTACTTGGGATTTGGCGAAGATGACATTCCTTTGTGTTACCTTGAAATGCCTGACTAACGCTAATTTCCGTGGGTATTTCTTTGGGTATTTTCGCCTGAAGCTAATGACATTTGTGTCAATAAAAATAATCAATCATTGGCTCGCGGAGTGGGTAGAGTAGAGCAGAAAGCAGCGTAATCTTTAAAAATGATGATGGGGCAGACGGCTTTGAAGGTGCTTTTGATGTGATATTCTGTGCTTGCGATTGGGAACTGAAGTATAAAGTGATTCACTAGGTTAGCTATTTAAAAATAAAAAGTCCTTGTCAGATTTCTTGATGGATGTGTGTTTGCTGAAAACGTGGCTTCACGCAAATGGCATTTTAGCTAAATGCAACTAACATGGCCAACATCAACTCGTACAAAGTTTCAAAACACGTAGCTGGCCAGCAGCTGTGGAAAAAGTTCCACACAGAGAGAGAGAAAGAGAGAGAGAGAGAGAGGGTAGTGAAAGAGAGAGCGTCACAGCCGCACACACAACAATTTCCAAATAAATTTTAATTGTTTTGAACAATTAAAAATTAAATTTAAAAAATAGTACGTGAAATATACGTGAAGAGCGATGCTGAAAAATTGTACTTTTATTCAATTTGCGCAACTGTTCGAGTACGTGAGTATGCGTGAGTTTTCTCAGTAAGTCCATGTGTGTGTGCCGCTGTGTGTGTGCGTTGCCTGTTCAAATGCCGCTACTGCTAAACAAATTAAATTAGACAACTTTTATTCATTCGTTTGACATTTTTATTTGTTTTCAAACTAATTTCGTGCAAGGCGTGCGAGGACTACTCTGACAACCGGACAATTAACAACAAATACAATTTGCAGACTTTAGTTTAACAATTTTTGCAACTGCTGTTATTTAATTGTTTGTCAGTCATCTCTCGTTACCTCACTCCCACACTCCGGCACGGGCTTCGTTTGTGCAAATTTAATTTAATGCCATTTTGGAAGCTGGTCTGATTTGAATGGTGTCTGCCCCAAAATGCTCGTTGCCTCTCTGACTTCAAAGTTGTAGCAACATTTTAAAATTCATTTACAATTTGATGGCACTTTCTTTTTATTTTCACATTGTCAGCGGCATTGATAAGCTCGCTTATCGCTCATTGATTGCCATCATCGAAAAACTGAAACATCACCCAACGACACTAAAACGACGGCATTTTTCATTACAATAAATGTTTTGTTTTATTCGGCATGCTTCAATTGCAGATATCACGTGTAATGAAAATAAAAGCGACAATTGAAATATATCTATATATACATGGATGTAAATTTACAATATTAGCTCTATCATATACCAAAATTGTTAGAAATTAACTTTTATTTTCTGTTAATTGTTTACCAAAAAATATTTGATTCGATTATAAGTTATATATTTGCTAATTGTTTGCTGATTAGTTTATTATTGTATCTACTCGTTATTTATACTTTTTATCTAACTACAATAAAGCTATCTGCGTTTTTCTTCCCTCTGCTAGTTACAGATTAATTGTCATAAAAACTGATTCTGACCTACTTTGTAAAAATTTGTTATTAATTTGATGTGGCTTAATATAATTAAAGTCTCTCTAAAACTTGATGAAATGGACCTCTTAATTAAGTTTATTTCATATAAAAATTTAAAATAATTATATATAGGGAAATTTTAAAAAAAAATTATGGATATCTTCGAAACATTAAATAGAAAAAATTAATTTTAATAAATAATTGATCTGCCCGACAATAAATTTAAAAATACTCAATTTAATGCATTTAATTAATTTAATTTAATTAATTTAGTGGATTTATTCTTTTTTAATATTATTATATTTACCATTCAAAAATATATAATAAATCATATCTAAAATCGAATTAATTCATTTACAAGTAGAATTAATATTAAAATGATTTACCATGCAATCCTTTTGATTTTATTTGATTTATTTATTTATTTTATTTTTTATTTACTGTTTAAGGTGGTGTTTACTTATTGCATTGAGGTTTTCATTCAGTTAAATATTCATTAATTGTTTTTTTTTTATACGTATAGTTAACTGAATGTTTGAAAAACCTTCATTCAATAAGTAAACCTCGCCATTCGAGTGCAATAAAAAACTGAAAAGTACTCGATGGTAAATGATAAGATCGTCGATCGTTTGTCGATTGTATTGAATGGCTCATTATCAGTTTGTCTGTGGCAGTGGCAACAGCAGCGCTTGTCCTAAAAATACAATTTATATGCGAACAGAAATATTCATCTTATCTGTGAAAATCATCAAGAAAGCAGCAAAGTGAAAAAGATCAAAGAGAATACGTTATCGGAAATGCCACTGCAGCTGCTTAAATTGCTGCTACTGTTGCTGCTGTTCAAGGGCCTCAAAGCCGAGTGTTGGTGAATATGAATGTGAATTTAGATGAGTACGATTCATATATGCTCTATTCGCAGCACCACAATGTTTTCATTTCACCTGGATTGGACCGTACGAAAACAAAACGAACATTGGCAAGGAAAGCTGCGATGCCAGAGTCGGTGATTTCAATGAGATACCCTGTGAAATGCCCCTGGTAGTTACTCGTAGGTATCTATCAATTGAATGTACATCAATCTATAGCTGTGTAAATGAACTTTAGCCAACGACACGGTGCCGGATGTGAAGACGCTGTGGAAGAACGAGACATTGAATCGCGAACATTATCTGTGCCCGATGTCGCCCGGCTATTCCTGCGTCAAGTACTCCTACATATTCAAGGGTGGCAGTAAGTACTAACTCTGTAAAGAAAACTAAGCAGTTAATAAAACAGGAATAGGTTACCTTATTGAGTATTTATTTGTGGAATGATTTGACCTGTTTTGATTGAGGTATTGTCTTTTGCGCAGAAGATGCAAGATGCATTTGCTTCTACATTTTCAAAAATATTTAAATTCATATATATGTATATATTTTTTAAATGAAAACACTACATATATATATTAAATAAGTGTTTATATATTTTGTTTAATATAAAATTTAATATATATGATCATCAATAATAAAAAAAAAGAGAATTAATATTTCTTTCATCTCTCCTTCTCTTTCATTACAGTTCAAAATATTACCTATATGTGTGCCAAGGTGAACAACAGCAATGGCTGTTACCGCGAAACCCAGTCGACGGGCATGCAGGTGGAGGCATGTGTTTGCACCTCTAAACTGGGTCTGATACCCTGTAATTGCAGCACAACGACGCAGTCTCAACAAATTCTGGGCTTGGCCACAGCTCTGCTCAGCGTTTTTATTGCTGTTAAGTAAACAAATCGAAAAGTAAAAAAAAAAAAAATGAATGTAAAAATAAAATATTCTCACTGATAACGCGCTGGGCACTTCAATGCGATCGGAAGTGCATTGGCAATTTGTTTAGTTAACGTCAGAATGGGTCGGGGGCGGGGGCGGGGCGGCTGGCATTGTGTACGTTTCGCATAGTAGTTCGACGCTGAGGCTGGCTGAGAGACTTCGTGTCCTATGTGTAATGTGACATTTCCGCGCTTTTGATTTTGACAAGTTTGCGCAATTTATGGGCTCTTTTTATAGGCCATATATTATTTTTTATGGTCTGCCATTGGTTACGCGTTGGCTAAATAAACTGCCATAATTTATTTACTTGGCTATTAATCAAATGCAACGATGACAAAGACTCCACACGCATTCCGCTTATTTGACTGTATTGTCAAAAATATTTTTTTTTGCCTATGTGACTATATGAAAATCCTTTTAACAGCCTTTTCAACTACTATGCACATAATTTACTTAAAAAGTTTACTAAAATGGCATAAAATCACATAGAGAAATTTATTTTTCCTTTTTGTTTTATTTTTATTTATTTTTTATAAATCTTTATTAAAACTGCAATTTTGCTGTGTGCATTTGGTGAAACGTGTTGCCAGCCAACAGACAACAGAAAAATCTCAACTCAATAATAACAATAAATAAACAGTAAATCAAACAAACCGTAAAATATTGTCACAGACAGCAGCGGCATAATAATAGGCCCTGGCCCTGGGCACTGGCATGAGATGGGTTGGCTGAACTGGAGACCATGACCAAATGGCAAACAATGCTGGCGATAAACAGAGTGTGAGCGATGCACCAATTGCCTGAGGGGGCTATGCGGCGTATGAGCAATGCACACAGTGCACAATTAAAGCACTGCCTGCAGTTGGGCTTGTCTGGGCTTGGGCAAGGGCTCGGGCAGATTGGCAGTGGCCAATATCCATTGGGCTTCCAATGCATTCAAATAAACTAATTTTAATTCCTCGCTCTTCGGCCGGGGCACGCAATGCAGCTCAATTGTGACGCAAATGGTTATTAAAGGATGGCACTGGGTGTTAATGCAAATAACTATGGCCAGGCTGCGCTGCGGGGTTAGAGGGCAAAGTGGCGCGCTGACAGAGCAGTTATTCGTAGCCATGACAGACAGACATTCATTTATTTAATTTACAAATTACTTTTAATGTTTTTATTTGAATTTAAAGCGTAAAAGCAATGGGGAAAAAGCCTTAAAATTTACCAATTGCAAATTATGACGTTATACGATATGAACTCTTGTTAACTATGAAAATCTTTTATCATTGGTTTGATATTTACATTTTCCGATGTTTGTTGTTGCATTGACAAAGGGCGTGCGTGCCGATGCGATAGCAATTCATATTTTTCAATATTTAAAAAAAAAAAGAGAACTCTACTATTTTATTATGATTTTTTTTAGTAAAGTATTAAATTTTTTATGCAATTTTTCTTTAGCCATTGGCAATCTATATTTTATATGAGTCGACAGTCTGTCCGTGAACAGAGCATAATAGAAAGAAAATTTATTAAGGCTGACTCATATCATACTTATCTCTCTTATGTGATATCGAATTGCAATGCAAGTAAAGAACGACCTAATAGGTTTTAAGTGCTCTTTTAAAGATCTCAAAGAAATCTCTCTTAAAAAGCTAGCTAAGTAAATGTCCATTGAATAATTATCTTGAAAAAGCATTAACGAAAGGGTCGAACGAGAAATGTGCATATTTAAAAAATTACTCTTGCTAGAGCATTGATTAATTGTATTTGATTGTTTATACTTTAAAAGTATTAGTTTTAAAAAATACTATTACTAATCATAATCTCAATTTTTATTTTTTTTTTTAAATCATTTCAGTATTTCTAGCTAATATTAGCTAATAAATTTGCTCTCTAAGCCCACTTATCACTATCACGAAGTTATCATTAAGGAATATAAATAATAAACTAAAGAATACGCAATGACAATGCCATGACAATTTCTTTAGCGAATTTATAAAACGAAGTATTTCTGGAACACACTTACCTGTCGAAATAGCCAACTTGCAGAATAAGCGAGTCTGCCGTAAAAACAACAAGAACAACAGCGACAACAATAAAATAAAAATGCAATTGAATCGTGGACGAGGCGTTGCGACTGCTTTAATTTGCTGTTTTATTTATGCACAGCGAATACATGCATATATAAATATACATATAAATTTGCCAATATATTCGATATGCATAGACTGAATACTCCAATCGACTGGACGCTGTGCTTATCTTAACGCCCGCCCATAAGCCAGCATTTTCGTTGTGTGAAAAAATAAATATAATTTGTTGTTATTGCTTTTTCTTTTGTTGTTGTTGTTGTTGGGTCGATGGCACCTAATATTATGCCATGTTTATGCACTGAACATAACTAAGCCATTGTTGTTATTGCTGCTGCAGCTATTTGTTTAGCATTTCCCTCGACTGTTTTATGTATATTTAGATAGCTCGACTGGCCATGGCCAACGCGTCGCATGCGTTATATTACAGTACAAATGTGCATATAATTTATATGTCTGCGCCACACTCTCATATATTTTGCCGCCGACAATAATAATCGCCGAAGATAAATACATGTGATTAGTATTATCAGCAAATGCAGTGATAAGAGCTGACATTAGCCAAGATTAGGGACAGTGACTGCATTTACCCATTAGTTGAGCGAACGTGCAAAGGAATAACGTAAAAAGCATCTAAAAGCGACAAGAAAAATGAGTTAGGGTTTTATATTTACATTTTAAATATCGATATTTCATTAAAATAATTATAAACTAAGGAATAAGGCATAATGTAAAATATAAATTCCAAATAAAATCCTTTTTCTAACTCTTAGAGCAGGAACGCATGGCAATAGATCATTGACGCTGCAATTATTTAATGAGAAAAAAGTGAGCTATAAATTGACATTGGCATGGCTTGAATGGCACATTCGATGAGTGCATTCATACATTCAAATACCACAAGCTCAATTATTCATTGCATGTTTTTTTTGCGCAATTTTCAAATTGAACTAAATTTTGCGCGCTCTGTATTTATTTTGGAGGCAAGCACAACGAGGAAAACCACGAAAACCGCAACGAATTTAGCAGGACGCTTGACCGGATAAGGCGCATGGCGCATGTTGTGCAGTGGGGGGCGCGAATGCATGGGGGCGTGGTCAGCTGGCGCGCCTTGGCTGCATTTCAATGCAGCGCCGAACAATCCAAAACAAAATGGCGACTCGCTGGCCAGTGAAGTGTGACAGGCAAAACAAAAACCGGCTAAGAGAAGGCGCCAAAAATTAAGCATACACCGCGTGGGCGGATAGAAAAAAGCAACATCAAAAAATAGGAGAAAATTCAGCATTCGATCGCAATCACATAATGCATATATATTTAAATATATGTATATACACATATAGATATTTGTATGTTTATGCATGTTTTAGAAGCAATGCGAAGCAAAATGCAAATGAAACCCACCGCAGCGCTGCTCTGCCATTAATTGGCAATTTATAGCAGAGCTAAACCACATCAGGCGCTCGCATCACCCGACAGCATCACCAAACTCCATTTTCACGTGCGCGCTCAAGTGAAAATTATCATTTCCAGCAACTGAATCTCTCATAGAGCCGCAAAACAAGAGCCAATGCTATAAAAATGTACATAGAAAGCGACACTCGGCCAGCAGCAAACGAACAAAAAAATGAAATAAAATAAAATAAGAGAAGAAAAGTCGCCAAACTTTAGCCGCGAGCAAACCGTCCATGACGACCACAGAAGGCGACACCCCAAAACAGTTCCGACAAAAGCAGAAAAAATAAACATGAAAGGCCAGGCAGTTTTTTAATGGATGAAACGAATAAGTATTACCCTTTACTGCAGCAAAAAAACATAATATTTTATGACAAAAGAGCAAATAAGATGCTACAAAATGAAACTATAATAAATTGTAATTATGCCTGAAAATATGATTTAATTTATAATGAAAATTCTTTATGCAGACAAATATTTATATATTTTATTGAAACAAATAATAATACTTTTTAAATATTTAAAATTTATTTATTTTGATTTTTATTTTTTGTTCAAATATATTTAATTATTTTAATACGAAAGATTGGCTATATAAATTTATTTAAATAATTATATAATTGTTGTCTATGTAATATGTATTATTAAGTATTTTATAATAATTCCATTTTAATATATTTATATATTTTTTTATTTCATTTACTTATTTAATAATTATTAATAATTCAATTTTAATATATTTATTTATTTTTTTATTTCATTTATTTATTTACTATTAATAATGCCATTTTAATATTTTTTTTCTATTTTTTTTTTTATTAAAATTTTTATATTATTATTATTTATTTATTTTATTTAATTTGTTTCATCATAAATGTTAACATGCAAATTTTGGTATAAAAAATATTTTAATATTAATATCTATTTTTTTAAATATATTTTATGCATTTTAAAACTAATGTGAAATATTTTTAATTATAATTATTTATTTCACAATACTCTTACTATTCAAATGAAATTCTATATTGACAATACTCTTACCATTCATATGAAATACTATATTAAATACAGTTTTAATTTATGCCAAAAATGAGAAACTTTTGCTTTCGCCTCGCGAACTAACTAAGCACATTCCAACAGATATGTTAAGCAGATCAACTTCCGATAAAGAGTATAGAGCCCACCCAGTTGGCGATTTATCGCATTTTGCTGTGGTGGGCATTAGTTACGCTGAATTTTATCACAATTGCAATTCTTTCTGGACCCGGTCCCAGACCCGCCGAAAAGGATTTCTTCTTTTTTTTTTTTGGACTGCAGCCAAGCCAAAGAGGTGGTTGGAAATGCGAATGATGATTAAGATGAAAATAGAAATGAAAATGGAAATGGGAAATTCGCCGCTGCCTTGGCAACTGACCGAGCGTCGAGCGTTGCTAATTTCCACGTTTCGCCTTTAAATATAATCATAATTTGGTCTGATTTTTGCTTTGTTGCCGCTGTACATGATTAACGCCATGGGGCTTTTGGCCATGCGGGCCGCGTGGGCGTGGACTAGGGCCATATAACCGTTTAACTTTTGCCGCCAACGCAGCCTTCAGTTTCAGTTTCTGGCTAGCTGACGCCAGCCATTCGAATGGGTGCTTTAAAGTGCTTCAAATTTCCTAATTTGAAAAAAAGAGAAGAGAATCTATATATATGTATATTAAATGAATTTCATATTCTTGAAGCCTGATTGCTCATTAGCACATTCATTTGGCTGCACTCCAGCGGGAGAGCTTAGCTCTCATGGCAGCCTCCCATACGACCCTAGCTGATAACTCGAAAGCATTTGCAGCACCGCGTTGAGTGCGCGTAGGGCAGGAAATGTACCTAGATCCCAACAAGGCAGCTAATAAATACTCTATTTTCTCTAAATATTTTATATGAAATGTGGAACTTCGGTTGGTCTGTTAACTTGTGAAAGAAAGCTGAAAAAATTGCAGAACTGTGAAATTTATTAGTTTTAAATTAATTATTTATCATAAAATATAATTTAAAATGTTTGTTTAATTTTTAAAATTATTTAAATTTAAATTTATTAATATTTAATTTATTATTTAGTTTAAAAACTTGCGCAAAGTTCTGAATGAATTCCATTTTTAAATACATAATAAACATAAGAGCTAACAAGCATTTTTATTTTCATTTATTTATTTATTTAATTAATTTATTTATTTTTGTTTATTTATCTATTTATTTTTATTTATTTTTTTTTTACATTCATATTAATTTTTTTTTTTTAACATTTTTGCTAATGTTCTCTTAACTTATTTGACAATTTAAAACTAAATCTTATAAACTCTCAGTAGCAACCTTTTTGAGCCTGCAATAGTATTCCCTCACCTTAACTCCATCAGCACTGGCAACAAACTTGATTAGTAATTGAAAAAACTTTGTGCCAATTTGAATATTTTCAGTGTATTTGCAAATTGGAAAATGCTAAAATGCTTCAAAATTATCATTTTGTTGGCCTAATGACTTGTGCAAAATGTCGCGGTGCTGAGAGATACTTGGCGAGCTGCTTAGCATGGCAGCTGCGAAATGCTAAATGTGAATGTGGATGCTGTATGCTGTTTGGTGTATGCTGCTCCATGCTCCACTGAAGAACCACTCCCAGTTGCCAAGTTGGCTGGGGCTGAGCGTAAAATGTTTGCTTAATTGTCAAAATTTGTGTTGCTGCTGCAGGGGAAACTATCCAAAGACCACAAAGTCGCTTAGGGAGATAGCAAGGATGGGGCATCATGGCTCATGATGAGGGATGAGCATTAACCCAGTTAACCCATTAAAGCCGTGTCATAAATTCAAAGCCCACAGCACAACAACAGAGTCAGCAACAACAACAACAACAACAACTACAGCAGCAGCAGCTACGTTGGCGTTTGCTTTGTGGCTTTTTGTGGCCAGGCTTGGCACCGTTTTTCGACTCATTAAAGCCAACTTTACGCAATTAGCCTAATAAGCCACCCCGAAGTAGGCTACAAAAAAAAAACCCCCAGCAACAACAACAAGATGCGAGACGCAAAAGCAAAAACAGAAACAGTAGCAGACACAGCCGCCACCTCGCAATTTTACAACACTTTTGGACGCATTTCGCATTTTCGCTCAATTAAATTAATTAAATGACAGCTCAAATATGCAGCGAGTCCGAGATGTGAAGATGACCCTACTGATGGCTACCGCTGTGGCTAAAGCAACCAAATTGGGATATAGCTAATAGCCGCCAAATGATGTGAGTGGATGTATGTGCAAATGATTGGCTATGAGATATCCTAGGAACAAGATTGTAGATATTTAATGTGTAATTATTTGAACGAAGGTTGAAGCATTGTAAATACAATTTATAATAACATTTTCACGAATTATTGATTGCTAAGTTAGCAGAATTTTAACTAATAAATATTTAGTATTAAAAAAAAAATCAATTAAGTATGTAAGCGCAAAGCACAGAAGTACAAGGCGACGGAGCATAGGCCTAAGCAGAGTGAGTACAGGGAGAGCTAGCTCATTTGAGTTTAATTTGTGAGAGTAACATTTGAAGTTGGCTCCCGTCGAATATAATCAACAGTAAATGCTGCTCTCACAGATCAAATTCAATGCGCACGCTCTCCTTGTACTCGCTCTACCTCAGCCGAGTCTGTGCTGACCCTATGCTTGCTCTCCCTCGGCTGACTCTCCCTCTATGATCGTTCGCCCCGAAGCTGACTCGCTCGATTTTCGCTCACTGTGCGCTCATATAAATATAAGATAATTTTATTTAGGCTTAGGCAAATTTAATAAAAATGCGTTAATTCGATGACATCAACAAATACACAGTGCTGTAAATTTTATTTATATACACTCAGAATTCTGACAAAAAACCTTTACGCATTTTCTTAACACTCTTGACATCAGGACTATACAATTTGGATTTAAATACCCCTCTACTCCCGCCATTTGAATACGTTAATGAATAACGAACAATTTGGAAATAAATAACAATAACGAGACAGGCAAAACAATTTAAAACAAATGAAATTCTGAAAACTCAAAGGCTTTCAATTGAAGTCGAAATAGTTGGCCAACTGGCCAACTACTTGTTGTCTGGACAGGCCATCTGGTAGAGGAACTGGATGATGGTGCGAGTGGGACGACCCGTCATGCGATCGCGCAGCAAATACGGCAGTGGAGCATATTGAGTTATCATGCCCACGTTGCGAATGTCGAGGTGGGCCCAGTCCACGCACGGCACCAGCTCGTGGAGTATGGCAGCAGCGATGCAGCTGGAGGCGGGTCCACGGCCACGATTATTGATGTCGTAGGTGAGATTGGGCGAGATGAGACGCTTAAAGTAACTCCACAAAGGCAGACGCCACACACGATCGCCAGTTAGTCCGCCGGCCTTCTCGAATTGCTTGTAAACGAAATTAGAATTGCTAAAGATGCCAGCCGCGCTGCCGCCGAGGCCACAGCAGACGCCGTAACTCATGGTGGCAATGTCCACGACGAGGCGTGGCTTAAAGTTGGCCTGGGCATAGAGCAGTGGGTCGGCCATGACCACCACGCCCGCCTTGCTCACATCCTTGATGCCCAAAGTCTTGCCATTCAGCAGAGTGACCACGTCGCCCGGCTTCACAGCCATTCCCGAGGGCATATTCTCGCACAGCGGCAGCACGGCGCTAATGTTCAGGGGCAGCGACAGTGCGGCTGCAGCGCGAATGGTGGCCACGCAGACAGCGGCGCCGGCCATGCAGCCGCGATAGAGCTGCATGCATTTCTTGGGGCGCAGGCAGAGGCCGCCACTGTTGTATGTGATGCCTTTGCCCAGCAGCAGGATGGGCTTGTCCTCGGGCGCTGTGCCGCAGTAGTTCACCTCCAGCACAACGGGCGGCTCACAGCTGCCCTTGGCGACCATCAGGAACGAGTTGAGACGATTCTCCTCAATCCAGTCCATGGAGCGTATGTCGACGCTAACACCGCACGGACAGAGTGCATCCACAGTGGATTGTGCGAATATGGTAGGGGTCATCTGGTTGGCCGGCGCATCGCTCAAGCGTCTGGCCAAATTCTGTGACTCGGCCTTGAAGAGACCACGTGTCCAGGCATCCACCTCAGGGGAATCGTATAGCTCCAGCTTGGGTATCTGTGTGCGATCCTGTTTCCGGCGATTGCTATTGTAACGCCAAATGGCCAAGGCGCTGCCCTCGGCTGCCTGCTCTGGATACTCCATGGAGTCCACGAAGACTTCATTGACACCCTGCAGCTGCAAGGCACGCGCACCCACGCCGGCAGCGACACGTGCATTCTCCATGCCCTCGTCAATCATTTCCAGGTCATTGTACCCGGCTCCCTCCTGGCCCAGTCCCACAACGGCAACGGCACTGAACTCTGGATCCACATTCATGAAGACCATGCCCTTGCCCAGTTCACCCTTCATGTGCGTCTCACGCACCAAATCTGAGATCTTACCCTGAGCACGATCATCAAACTTCTCACCGCTGGACGTCAACTTGGGCTCCCGCTCTCCCTCCTTGGAGTAGACGCCAATCACAACGCCCTTCACCACGCAACTCTCCTCGCACTTTATCGCATAATTACGATACTGACTGGACATGCTACCTATGGGATCCGGCATACGCGAGTCATCATAGCCACCAACATCCTTCCATGGCCTGGTCATGCGAATTCGCCTATAGAAATGCAAATTTTTATGGAGCGCAATGGCCACACGATTTGCCAACATCATAGTGTTTACTCTTTATTAGTTTACGCTATGTTATCTAAGAACTGTATTAGAAGTGTTTTGTTTTATTAACCTCTCCCGAAAATTATTGTGATACGAATGCGAATGTGACACGTGTTCTCAGCCGAACGGAATACTATATAATCACAGTTGACTTGTGGAACTTGGCCTCCTTAATGTAAGCAATCAAATGTGTAACTAGAAAAATAAATGTGAGCTAAAGATTTCTAAATGGGGAAATTTCAAATATTGTGTATTAATATGTTTTTATTTTTATTTAAAAATTTTTTAATAACTTTTATATATATAATTTGAGTAATTATAAGTTTTTAAATTATATACATTAAAGATTTTTTAACTTTTACAGACTCGTATTTAATATAAAAATATATATATTTATAAAAAACATTATTGTACTAAAACAAACATTTTCTAGGCCAATACCGATCATATTTATTATAGAAAATTATTATTTTCCACGAATAGCTTTAAGACCACGAATTTATATGATTCTCATATTTGTCGAAGACTAATTATATATTTTTATAATTATATAAATTATCAAATTATATAAACAGAATATACCTCCATAAAAGAACTGTTTCATACAGCTAAGAAAAATACACCAAACACATTTACCCAATTGATTATTTAATTTATCTGTCGACAATAAGATTTTACAAAATTAAGAACATATTTCTTCGACAATATTCATATTCTTATTCCTCATCGGAGTCTTGTTGAGTGCTTGGTTTCAGGCCACCAAAGACCTTGGCAGGTATTGCCTTTTGTTCGAAGCGCAACTTCTTCATGATAAGACCCTCAGCATCAGTTTTGGTTGCAGCAGCTGCGTCGCCCTCTGGCGCCTCAGCAGCAGCTTCTTCCTCATCTTCATCTTCCTCATCACTGTCACCAATATCGATTTCGTCTGGATTAACAACCGTGTTGTCCTTAGTCTTGGAGCCGCCTTGCGTTTCGCCACGCACAAACATAATATTGGAGACAGCCGTTTGAGTTGGCTTCTGCTTAGTTTCGGCTGCCGCTTGTCGCGCCTTCTCCTCCAGCATACGCATGGCATCCGAGCCAGAGCCAGCGCCAGCATCAGCTGCTGCACCACTGTTCGTATTGAGAAACTGAGCTGCCATCATGTTGACCTGTGTGTTGTAGGTGGCCTGAACCGAGCGCTTGATACGCAACATCTCACGCATTGTGTCCTCGTTGCCATGACGCACCTCAAACTCTTTCCATGTCTGCCAGAAATCGGCGGTGATTCGTGGATCGCAAACCTAAAGAGAGTGATAAAATTTTTAATTTTATAATTTGAATGTGAGATTTAATCATTTCCATACGACTTGCCTGTGAGCAATGTGAATAGATGGCTCTGGCACGATCCACCTCGCCCAGCTTTGTCTCCAGCTCGGCGAACTTGACGCACATGTGTCGCATATTCTGCTCTGGCAGCGCCTCAATTGCCTTCTCATAGATCTCACGTGTGCGTGGCAGACCATAAATCTCGGCTGCTTTTTTGATAAATATGTTGTACATATCGAACATCTCTTCCTCCTTGACGGCGCTTGTAGCACGATCGTACACGGCCATGGCATGACGCGCCAGTCCGTGCTCCTCCTCCAGCTTGGCATAGAGCAGATAGAAATACTTGGCATGCTCTGGCGGACAATTGTCCAGGCACTGCTCAAATAGATCGCGAGCACGCTCTAACTTGGTGCCGCCATAGCGCTTTAGGAATTTGGTCAAATACGAATTCCATATATCGTAGACGTTTGGCCATTTGAACAGCGCGATGCCCTTCTCATAAGCACGATAGGCTTCCTCATAGTAGTTGTGCTCCTCCAAAAATAATCCATAGTTTATGATGATTTGTGGCGTACAAATCTTAAGGTCTATGATGCGCTCGTACACCGCCTTGCAGGTTTTGAAAGTGCCAAAGGATTCCTCCAGATCAGCGTACATGGACCACACCTTAAGGGATTTATACAGACGCATTTGCACCGTTTCCGTCTCGTCGTGATAGGCAACTTTTCGTTTTGGCATTGCCGTGGCACGTTGCATTAGCTTGAGCGCAGCTTCGAATTGCTGCTGACGCAATTCCAATTCAGCCCATTCGCACCAAACCGCCGCCAAGTGTTCCACTTTCACGTATTCCACTTGCGTGGCGCGCTCAAAGACCACACGAGCATCGTCTACCTGTCCGTTCTCTTCGTAGAACTTGGCAAACTCCACCCACAACGTGTGCAGCTGGCCGACTGCCAGCTTCGGCTGCACCGTCTGCACGGCCTCTGTATAGGTGTTGATAATCTCTTCAGGCTTGTCCTCATACAATTTGACTCGCTTGTGCCACTCATGCACATTGTGAGGATTCTGGCGCAGCAACACGCTGTTCAGCAGCAGCAGACGACGTTCCATTAAATACTCGAAGCGTGAGAGACGCAACTCAACATCAATGTCATCTTCCTCATTGGCATCCTCATCATTTGCCACCTGTTCCATTCGCTTGTTCAACGATAACTCCTCAAACTGCGCATACTCATCGAAGACTTGAGTGAAATCCCGAACTGTGGTCACCGTCTGTATGGCCTCTTCGTAGATATCACGAGCACGATCAAACAAGCCAGAGCGCACATAATAGTCAGCCAGGGAGTTCCAGAGGTGCCCCAATTGATCCGTATAGCGGCGCAGGCCACCGCGAATGATTGCATCAACATTGAGTGAATGCACCTTGTGAGGATGCTTCGATATTAGATCGCAGAGCTCGTTCCATAGCTGATGATTCGACTTGCCGTGCTTCGACACAAAATGCTCGTTGTCCACAATATGTGCCAGTTGCTGTGCCGCCTCATCCAGACGTTGTGCCTCCTGAAGCAATTGAATGATGTAAAAACCAATATTTTCTACAAGTTACTCTCTTATCTTACCTGCAGGTATGCCACATATTCCTCGGCGTCCTCGGGAAACAGTTTCAGATATCGTCTATAGACACGCAGCGCCGTCTCGGGTATTTCGTAGCGCTGCACAAACTTCAGATACAGCGGCCAAATGCGTCCATGCTGTGTGATGGGCAAGGCGCGCAGAGCACGATCGAAAACGTGGCGAGTGCGTGTAATTTTACACTGCGAGCTCATGAATACGCCATAGTCCATCCAAATGCGCGGCATCTTGTGCATGAAGACCAGCGCGCGCTCAAATGTGTTATTCACCTGCTCATACATGGGATCTGTTGGTATGCGGCCGCGCACCTGCTTCCTGCGCGTACGCAGATAGTTGTACCAGATCTTGTAGCTGCCCGGCAGCTCCTTCAATGCGCGCTCATACACCAAATTAACGCCATGGTTGGGCGCCTTGGCCTTGTGATCGATGTAGCGGAGCCAGTGCTTTACGGAATACGCATTGCGTAGGATTTCCTCTTCGTACGGCACATCCTCTTCGTCCTAAAGATATGTAATTAGCTAAATACCCAAAAATACCTCCGTTGCATACTTACGAAATTTAGTTCGACTTGCAGGGCCTGTGTTGATTTTTCGCTCATTTTGCTTTTATTTGCAAATAATACAACAAAAGCCGCAAAACGTTTGCATGCGCGTCTTCTATCAGCTGTTAGTGCACAGCGTTGCCACCTTTGTGGAAAACAATGGTTTTAAGCCATAGTATTTAAATACCCTAATAAGCCATTGCAACGACAACTCTAATAGTACTGTAAAATACAAAACAAACAGTGTTGAACAGCCGCACGCGGCATCATTTTGGCGGCCATCACAACTAAGAACCGAAAACCGCAAGCTAAAACGCATATTTTAATGTGTTGACAAAAAACGCGCATTTAGATTTAAATAAACCGCAATCAAACAATTTGAAAATGTCCGCAAGCGCTGCACGAGTTTACATTCAAGTAGAGAGCGAGGCCGAGCAGCAGGAGCATCTGAAGCAACAACGTAAAACTCTCAAACCAATTCAGGCGAACGCCAACGCCAACGACAAGGAGAATCTAACGGGACTCGGCGGACGCGTCTCCATCGTGGATCAGCTCAGTCGCTTAAAAGCCGGCGTCAATGCAACGCCCAAATATGGCAAACGCAAATGTGTCGATTCAGCGGCCACAACAACGACCATAACAACACAGGACGCCGATACACAAACCGAAGAATTAGTACCCATCAATGAGGAAGATAAGCCCATCACAGCGGATGATCTGACCAGTGAGAGCGAACCCGGTGAGAACTACTACAAACTGCTCTCGGAGCAGCGACGCCTCGCTCTAGAGGAGACACTCAACGAGAATCGGCATTTGCACGAACGCATCGAGGGACTCGAAGAGGAGATGAACGTGATGCGCAAAGAGCTGGACGAGGCTAAGACTCTGGTAGAGGTGCTCAAAGAGATATGCGACGAGAATGAGGGCAATGACCAACAGGCGCTCTCAGGGGATGAACACGAATAGTTACACGAAATGCTAAATAACCAAGTAATACATTTATGTTTTAGAATCATTATATTACTATTATAATTTGAAAGTATATTTAGTTAATTCCATTTCGATTTTCTTAACTTATACATTTACAATTATTATTATTATAATTATAATTATTATTAATATTAAGCCAACCCAATGGACTGGTCTCAATGTACGCCAGCAATAAATATTTACTAGTTAATGCGCCAGTTATGTTCCAATAAAAGTTGTTTCCGTACTTTGCACAGTTGTTTATTATTAATATATTTATATAATTTTACTTTCACTTTAGCCAGTCGGTGATGATTTCCTCGCTGTGAAATGTCTCCACATCGAACTGCAAGGGAAATGTTGATAAATGTAAAATATATATGTATATATATATATAAATATTGGATAAGTACTAGAGGGGTCTGCATGGCTGCAGTCTGAATACATTCAAATCGAATTGAGTTGAGTGCGTGAGCGGCACAGAATGCAGTGAGTGCGTATGAATATGAGCAGACATTCGCTCAGATACTACATGGCATTCATTTGAATAAGTAAAAAGAAATATAGCATAAACTGGAATGAGAAATATAGCCAAAAGCCGAAAGCTCTTCGCATCTTCATATTACGTTTATCCGCTTTCGTTTCTTCCCCCAGCTCACTCATTCAAACACAACTCTTCATTCAAATGTGTTTATGCCATGCATGCAGACCTCGAATAAGTACGCACCGCATCCGTGGATACCTCAATGCACTCCTCGTACTTGGGCACAACGCCCAACACGTCCACATCATTGGCAGCTGCATCCAGATAGGCGGAATCAGCCTTTGCTGCTGCAATGAGCACTGCTGTCTCGGTATCCGGCACAATAATCTCTTCGTCATCAACCTCGGCATCTTCGTCATCTTCCGGAGCAGGGACTTTTGCCAATCGTGTGTCCGCATCATCAGGATGCCCATGGGCGGCCTTCATGTGCAGACGCAGGGCAAAGGGACGCGCATACTCCGCGCCGCAAGTGACGCACCAATATTTATTGGACAACTGTTGGTTCTTGATCGCCGTACTTGTGATGTTCTTGGTATCGCTGGTCCTGTGGGTGGACATGTGCGCCTTGACCGCATACAGCGAGGCAAACGGCCGATTGCAGACGGCGCACTGATACGGTTTCGTGTGCGTGTTTTTGTGGGCATAGAGCTGCACCGAGGTGCGAAAGGACTTCGGGCAGCTATCACAGGCATACAGACGGTCCGAGCTATGAATGCGCAAATGATGCGAGTAGACCTGATACGATTTAAAGCTGCAATGGGCAAACGAAATGCTTGATTAGATTGATTCCTGGAGTGATGGGAAAGTCTTGGACCAGTTCTCACCGCTTATTGCAAGTGGTGCACACATAGGGCCGTATGTTGGTGTGCGTGCGCAGGTGCAGCGTCAGTGAGTAGGAGACGCGAAAGGTTTTGCCGCACACCTCACAGCTGTATGGCTTCTCGCCCGTATGGACGCGCTCGTGCTTCACCTTCTCGTAGGGCCGGGAGAAGACACGCTCACAGTATTGGCAGGCGAATCCCGGCTTATCCCTGTTCGTATTGCCAGGCTTTTTATTGGCATTATTACTGTTGTTATTGCTATTGCTGTTCGCCGCACGCTCGTGAATCTTCAAATGCACCTCATAGTTCGTGACATTCTCAAATTTGCGATTGCAAGTGCCGCACAAGAACTGCTCCTGCCTCTGGTGCATCTGCTTGTGCACGGTTAAGAGATTTTGCTCGAAGCTACAAAAGGAGTTGACAAACAGAGAAACAGAGTTTCATTATTGAGAGAGGGCTCTTTGATATGCCCATACCCACCTCTTGTTGCATATCTCGCAGTAGAACTGATCCAGTTCGCTGTACTGCTGATGGGCGCCCACAGGCAGCGCATCCTGTATGGACTTGGGTGCACGCTTGTTGTGAATGCGCATATGGAACTTGAGGCATTTGGCCGAGCTGAATTGCGTTTTGCAGATGTCGCAAACTGTTGCGCTGCTGTTGTCGCTGCTGCTGGCAGCTGTGGCAGCTGCACCCTTGCGACGCATTGGCGTCTGGGTCTTGGCCAGCTTGGCGCTGTTACTTTTGCCGCGTGCTTCACCAGTCGTTTCGGCCTGGGGGCAGCTATGGTCCTCGGCGCTCTGGCGTGTCTCGAATATGCTATGGCAGTCGAAGCAGAAGTAACGCTCCGATTTATTAGGCACTTCTTCAGCCTCCGACTCCGGCCCCGCCTCCGCTTCCGCTTCCACTGTCGCTTCCGGCTCCGGCTCTGGCTCAGCTTCGGATGCGAATTCAGCCTCATTGCAAACTTCTGCTTCGGTTAGGTCAATTTGTGAGTCATCCTCCAGCACCTCCCACATCTGTGGTTCGCTCACCTCGTCCAGCTCCTCAATCAAATCATCCTCTACGACCATGGAATCAATATCTATCATGCTGTCCTCGAACTCATCCTTAATCTCAACATCGTGAACTATGACTTTGGATCTGGCCTCAGCCGTGGTCGCACAGCTGTTGGGGCCACTGTGCGCCTGATTATACGACTCGATGCTGTCAAAGTCATGGTTGCAGTCGTCACAATAATAGATTTCATCTGCAGCCGTATCAAATATGAAATGGTCAACATTGCTTTGTTTCTTTTCGTCCACGTGCGAATTCGCAGTTATTCCGTATTGTTTCCCACTGGGTTCTGTTAATAAGCAACGTAAGAAGTGGCAAAAATTAATGTTTTCAATTTCTACACACCTGACATCGCATTATTTCGCCTTGAATGATACAATTATATATATATTCTCGCTATCGGCCTGCTACATATGTCGTCCACTTTATTCTTGTCACAAAACTGGCCCAACTATCGATAAGATACACAGCGATCTAACTATAATTCGAATATCGATTATTTCTGGCGATAGTTGGCTAACATAAAACTGTTAACTGCACAAAGTTTCTCTCTGTAGACGTTCAGCTAACCGCCAGTAGAATTCAAATTAATTAAAATTAAATAGTTGTTCTTTTTTGTAATTTATTTGCTCTATGTGATTGGCACTAAGTTAGGCATATGTACAAAAACAATATAACAAGTATCAATATCAATATCAATATCAAACATTAAACAGATCTCTTTACAAGCTATTAAACGACTTTAAGCAGGAATGATTGCAAGTTTATCTCACTGACTGACTGACTACGCGGGGTACAATTAGAACTAGAAATGTCCCGACTCTAAAATAACAACGAATACAGCTGACAGCCAATACGTTTGCAGACATTCGAAACGACATAGGCGCCAGCCGAAACGGTCACGAACAACGTCAGCCAGCCAAGAAACGTAAATTCCCCGACACGCGGCCTTATATGCTGCTGCAGACCCAGCCAGCCGCCATTGTCGATCAGCCAGTAGACCAGGTCATCCTCAATAATCTCAGCCAGGCCATCGACCAGGGTCTGCAAATAATCATAGTGGCCCTGGCGTACACAGTCAATGGCAAAGCCGCCACAGACCGAAAATATCGAGATGATTTTGCCCCACGTAATGCTCGAGCGAAAGAGATCCTTGGCCACCAGATTGAGCAGCATGGGCGCCATATCGCTATCCTCCAGCTCACCAAAGGGCGCACGCGACAGCTGCCTGGAGATATTCGTATAAACGCGCGGATGCATGCGCTCCAGTTCCTCGCCCATCTACATGAGAAATTATATAACAAATAGTTAAAAAGAGATCGCATATATATGTATATATGTTCGATTTTTATACTTACGCTATTGAGCGCTGGAAACACCTCATAGACTACATGTGACGATGGTTCCAGTATGTTGCGTAGTCTTTGTATCACCTTGCGATTGAGTACCCCGGCACGCCGCAGTCGCGCTCTTATGTACTGCCCGCACAGGCACTTGCCCTGGCAAATAGACAATAAAAAAATATAACGAAGTTCAATTAATAAATAACCAATTCGATCAAATCAATTTAACTGATGGACACTGCGAGCTTTGATCTTTCACACATGGTGCCATCAGTGCCAAGTTGAGGTTGCGATCTGCAGGTGTATCCATCAATTGCTAGTCAAAATTTCCGCTTATCCGGAATCGCATAATTTATGATATCTGGAAACAATTCTAAAATCATTTCGGTTTCGTCTATTTTCATTTTGTTTTCTTGCCGCTTTGTTTGGGTTTGTCGGGCACTTTTCAAGCAATTTCATTTCGGTTTGGCTTTTGGCTAAAACACGAACACACACACACACACACACACACACACACACAGCTTAAGCATTTATGCTTGTCTGCTAATTTTGAGTTTTTGGCCAATCACCGAACTGAGTGACACCTGCTAAATTTCATTCACACACTTAACACACACCCCAAGATAGTTGAACTTTTGAAAGCCAAACGCAGCACATTAAATGCAGCGCTCGCAAAAGTAATATAAACACAACAAAAAATAAATAAATTTATAATTAACAATGCTCAACCTATGAGATATTGTGTATTAAGTTTTGATTCGTTTTATCTTAGTCTAGAATCTAGATACAAATTTGACTGAACTGATTTATTTATTTATTTTTCTTTTTTTCTTTTAACATTCAGACATTCGAGTTTGTTTACCTCTTTCCTCTATATGCATGTGGTATATTATTTATATTTTAGTTTTAGATTAATAAGTCTACGCCAAGCTATCATTAATTATTATAATACAAACAAATTTAGTCATAGACATATATGCTTTTTGCATTTATAATAATGTTACTAACTTTCAAATACTAATAAAAATTTAAATCTAATAAAATCTAATAATAAAAAAACACATTAATTAAAAATAAATTAACAAAAATATATGTATATATATTTCATTGTTTTTAATATATATAAATATTTGTATTGTTTTTCTTTTCATGAATAAATCATTTCAGATATATTCGGCAATTTCTTATTATAATTTTCACGCTATTCTACAATATATATGCGAAATTTATCTTTTAGCCATACTCAAATTAATTTATATATTGCAGTCTCTGCTTGGAACAGGGTATTTTGCACTATAGTTAAATGAAATACGATTTTATTTAGTGGCCGATGCTAACCGTGCGCGCTGTGCAGACAGAAAGAAAATGGAAATGTTTATAGAGATGTGAGCTAACCATTAGCTAATAAAATCTTAAACAGATCCAAACAACTTGTGTTGCCCAAGACTAAAGCTCTGTTAGGGTAGACTATAGCGGATCTTATCAGTAAACAATATAGAAAATATAGTGAGTGATTAATAAAACTTAAAGTAAAGCGAAATTCTTTTAGCTAGCGTTGCTCGTCACTTAATGCAAGATAAGATTTAGTTCATTGAATTACTTTGCCTTAATTAAAAATTGAGTTTTAAATGAAAGTTTCTTTGTAAATGATAAATATTTTATAATTTATCTAAGTTAACTATTAATTCACCTTTTCAGCATTTCCAAGCTCAAGCAATGCAGTTCACAATCGTGTCGATAGAGTTGATAGCAAAGTCTGCTGATGTTTGCAAACAAAGGTTATCGGAAGCAGCCTGCTCAGACTTATACCCAGCCTTGGCTTATATATAAACAACTAATAATAGTTGAGAAAAGTCTGCAGAATAATTGATGCCATCATCATAAAAAATGTTAATTAATAATCTCATTCTACATTACAATTGAAATGAATATGCTCGCTACTATTTAATTTAAATAATGTAAACAACTGAATTGGCTTCATCACTTCCAGACAGAGCCAATGCTTATCGAGCTCAACATGAGACAGACCGACTAGGAAATATCTATGAAAACACGTGTCTACAGTGTTGTCTATTATGTTCGTGTGTGTTTGTGATAGATGTCTGTTTAATTGACAATGTCAGGCCGCTGGCAATTGTTATCGACACTCGTTAAATAATATTTTATTTCGCACAATTATCATTTGTCATGCCAGCCAGCTGGGCAGCCCCACAAATTGGCGCCAACTTGACATATGACATTGCCGAAAAAAGAGTCGGCACGACCTTGGGTCAGTTGGGGTATTGAATTGTTGAATGTTGACAAGTCTATTGACTATTGTTGGCACTCAATGGCTATTGCCAAACTCTTCCCACATGGGGTTTATCAACCTGTTTACGCTAAATACTCTTCGGTCCATAAATCTAATGCAATTTGTTTATGCCACGCACTCTCTTCTGAACGAACGCCGACATAATTATTACCACCTGAAGAGCTAAATGCTTTCAGGTTTTTCTTTCAATTGCTTGCTTCATGAATCCATCACCCCCAAACGCAATTGGCGCCGAGTCTTACGATATCTATTTTTAGTATTTTTAGCAAGAGTTTTTTGCTCTCTCCATTTTTTTTTTTTTTTTACTTTTTGGATATGTGCTGTTTGGATATCTTTTTATTTTATTTATTTATTTTTTCTTCCAATTTATTTATTTTTTTTTTTTTGTTTGAGCAAACTATTTGTTTAGATTGCCCTTGGGGCTTTGGGGCTTTTTTTTATACATTTTAGTTTGTTTTTTGATAATTTTGGTGCTTTTTATATAGTTTAAGAAGAACAGCAAAATTATATTCTATGATTATATTTTCATGGGAAGCTTTACAATTTCATATAAAAAACAAATTTAGTTTGTATAAATTTGTAAACATTTTTTTATATATTTTTTTGCTTAGTTTCAGTCAGAAGCTTCATTGAGCATTATTTGCATTACCTATTTCAGTATTACTAATAATTTATTTCTATTGACTTTTGCTTCTGTTTTATCGCAAAGTCAAAGTCAGACGAAGCTGTGACACCCGCATTCTACAGTTAGCAACAACATTTTTTATCACCAAATGATCAACAAGTGGAAAAAATATATAATTCACAACTCTCGCCATATGGTAAATATTTCTGAATTATTAAATGGCAGGCGAAACAACAAAAAAATTAAATTATAAAAAAAAAGTGCAAACACTTTTCACGTTGCAAAGCCAACCATAATAAATTTTTTACTTTGTTATCAGCTGAGATAAACAAATTTTGTAATGAGAAAAAAAAGTACAATATATATAAATAAACGTCCATTGCTGCATAACCTTGCGAGCGCACCCTATTAATTAAACATCGAATGGGCTTATGCAATGCACAGCCACGCCCACTAATTAGGTATATTTTTTGTGAAATTTCATTTCATTCTAAACAACAGCAGGAATGGGACCACCAACTGTTTGTTGTTATTTGCCTAAATTTATATAAAAACATATTAATATTCAATTTGTTTGCACAGCTTTTCAAATACCCTCTTGATATGCTTAAACAAACGGGTTATATAAGACTTATGTGTCGAATGTAACAAATTGTGGAGAACATATCATGATTGAATATACTAATTTATAAGATACAATTAAACCTTTCCGAAATAGATCATAATACATAAAATATATCTATGAAACTCTTCTAAATTGAATTTTGAAAGTACAACTTTTATTAATTGAATATTGTGTATTTAATAAACAGAATTAAAAAGCTACAGCAAATGCACTCTAGATCGAACATAGATTATAAGAGAGACATAATAACTTATCAGAATTATATATAAAATATTATATTTACAATGAATATTACAATGAATAAAATAATATAATATATATGAAAAATCTATAATTTACACTCTTTTATCCATAATTGAATTGTTTAAAACATATTTAATATAATATTTATTTAAAATTTATTTATTATTTATTTGTTATATCTTGAATATACAATTAATTGGATATTATTTAGAATCAGAATTTCAAATTTCAAGACTCTTGTCAAAACTGTAACAATAACCGTTTAATCTGACACCTGATGTAACCAAACATCTTTGCACATTCGCTGTAAAATTTTCTTTGTCACATAATTTAGTTTAATGCGTTTTCTGTTAGCTTCTTGGCGCTCCATAAATATTTCGTAATGAATAGAAAGAAAAAAGAAAACGAACTAATTGTGAAAACCGTCAGCAGCCTGTATATTCGCATTAGTCAAGGTCGTGCGCACTTCTGACAGAGTCTAGGGAGGGCAAACGCTCATCTAATCAGAGATTTGAAATGTTCTCATTGCTTTGCAAGGTTTTCAAGATTTTTAAATATATGTGGCATTCTCTCTTGATTTTCCTATGCATTGTAATTGAAGGGTATCTTGGCGCTTCACTCGCTTCGCTTATCGCTTTTGTTGATTTTTTTATCGCTGACTTACCTGATTAATAATTTCCATTTTGTACTCCTGGTAGTTCGTCATGGTGCGTGTACTGCTGGCCAGCGATGAGGTGGAGGCGGCGCGCGTCATGTGCCCCAATGTGCCACCCGTCTGGCCCGCTGCCGTGCTGCCCAGCTGCGGAGATCTGCCATTGAGCGGTGCACGCAAAGCTTTCCAATCGCTGGCTGCGGTGGCGATGGTGCTGCGTCTATTTGCCGTATAGATCTCGTTATCCAGTGAGGAAGACTTGAACTTGGCCAGCTTGGGTGTGGGCGTTTTGTTGGTAGAGCTGGCGGTGGCGCTGGTGGTGTTGGTGTTGGCGCTTGCTGCTGTGGTGGGTGCCATGGCCATCGTCATTTAAGCGCTGCAAGGCAGAGGAAATGCTTCGCTGCAGCTGGACAATGGACCAAGCTTTGCTCTCTCTCGCTCTCTCACTCACTCTCTCACTCACGCTTGCTTTTGCTATTGCTGTTGCCCTTTCTATTGCTTTTGTTATTGTTGTTTTTGTGCGCTTGCATGCAAGCTGTGTAAAAGTTGAGCTTTTATTATGACAATTTGCTGGGGCTGATTGTCGCCTTGCAACGAGCGCAGCTAGTTTTGCGCTTTTTTGGAGGTGGTTTGGCTTGATGAAATGTGCAAAACAAAATACAAAATCGAGAATAAATGTTGCGCCTAAAGCGGAGAGCAGTCAAACACACAAACACACACTCACGAATGCGCACACAAAAGAAAACAACTAAAAACTTGTTGTTGTTGGTGCTACTGCTGCTTGGCGATTGATTTTCAAGCTGCTTCTGTTGCTTTCTTTTTGCTGTTGCTCTTGCTGCTGCTGCCGTTGTTGTTGGTATTATTCTTGTTGTCGTCTCGGTTGTTGTTGCTGCTGTCTTTCTTGTACCTTTTTTTTTATTTTTCTGTGGCGCGTGTATTTTTACTGTCGCTTCGATTCACTTTGCTTTGAACTTTTAACCGAGAAATCTACGAAAAAAAACACAAACACACACACACACTCACAAAAACAACTGTATTGTGCAAACGTCGGGGGATTGCCGCTCTGTCTCGGTCACAATTTTAGCGGCCCCGCTGTTCTAACGCGTGAGAGTGTGCGCCGTTAACTCAGCTGCTGTTTGCTGCTGCTGTTGCCATTCGTTTGGCTGCGCTGCCCGCTTTCGGGCCGAGCTCCAAAAAAGCACGCAATGAAAAGCTCTCCAGAGCGAGACAGCCACAACAGCAAATCGTCTG
Source organism: Drosophila buzzatii (assembly GCA_035045845.1). NCBI lineage: Eukaryota > Metazoa > Arthropoda > Insecta > Diptera > Drosophilidae > Drosophila > Drosophila buzzatii. The sequence continues at coordinate 5,117,303 of JAWNOS010000244.1, read as the reverse complement.
TAGTCTATGCATATTTACATGAACGCAAGTAGGCGCCAAATTTATGAGATGTGCGTATTTTCGGTGTGTAAACATTGTATATGCTCTTTAACTCTTAAGGCAATAAAGTCTCTTACTGAAAGGCAATTATGTATGTTCAAAATATTCACAATCTGCGATATTTCTGAAAATCACGTCGATAATATATATAACAGCGATACTTAATCGCTTCGTTTACATAACTATCGATATTTATTATAAAGCTCAAGTGCTAAATAAAAAAGAATTCTTTAAGTGACTCAAAGCGTAATTCATGCTCAGCTAATAAACAACGGGAAATTAAATCAAGTCTAATTTAATCAATACAAATATTGACAAATGCAGTTTATAAACATCGAAAACAAAATGAGGGCAAAATACTAAATACAGTATTTGTTTACAAACTATTCTACGGTCACACTGCTTAGCGGCGGAAATTTTAAATAAATAATAAATTATATAAAATTTGGAATATGTTGTAAATCGTTGTGTATTATATTTTTGTATTTTTCGATCAGCTTGTAAATCGTTGGTATATTTTGGGTATTAGTGTGTTGACAATAAAGCGCAAAAACATGAATAATAAAATCAAACCAAACACAACACCGATTACCAGCGTGGTCCACTCTAAGGGATTTAGGCTATTCGTCGTTGGTAAAACGTGTGTATTGATGCCACTCTAAAAAGATAAGAGATGAGACATTAGTTAGATAGAAATTTGAGCTATGTAGATTGTAATCATTTGACTTTACCCAACCGCCATTCTCGTTTATCCAGGGCACTAGCTCATCCTCGATTACTTCAGAGACGCTCTCCATAAGCTTTGGCAAATACTCGGGATGACCCTGACGCACACAGTCCACCGACAGGCCACCGGCTATGGCAAACAACGAGATAACCTTACTCCACGTAATCTCGACCCGAAAAAGCTCCCGACCAACGGCGCCCAGCAGCAGACTCACTGCATCCGGTGTCTGAAACTCGCCGCCAGGATTGCGGCATATCTGACGAGCGACACCATTATAGATGCGTGGATGCATGCGCTCTAGCTCATCGCCCAACTAGGAAATGGCGCAGATAGAAATGACTAAATTAATCTAACACAAACTACATAGCAAACACATAGACCTTAAGCGGACAACTCTCTGGGGGCACTCACCACTTGCACCGCTGGGAAAACGTCTCTCACAATGCCCATAGTCGTGTTGCTGTTGCCCAATATGCTGCGAATGCGCTGCAGCCCCAGCTTCTTGTTGAACAGTCCCGAGCGACGCAGCCGTCGCTTGATGTAGTGTCCACATAAACAGCGTCCCTGGGTGAAAAATCAAAGCTTTAATTTATTGATTAGCAGCGATAAGCAAGAAATATTTCACCCATGGTCAGGCAAACGAAAAGCGAAGACCAAAAAATTAATCTCAAAATAAATAATCAATAAGGTAACACAAAAAAGTATTTATGTTGGCCTTTTATGGAATCCGAAAACTGGAAACCTTATTTTAATATTTATATTTTATATAAAATGTATATATAAATCATATAGTTAATTTAATGGTTAAATTGAATATAATATGATAATAGCATTATAATAGTAATAATAATAATATTAATTAAATATAAATACATGTATTATCAATATTTAAGAATTATTTTGCTTTCGTTTACTGTTAATTTCGTTATCTTATTATTAGATTTTAAATAAATAAATATCTATGTATAATATTCAAGGAACATAAAAACAAAGGTAATATTTAAAAATAATAAAATAAAAGAATATTTTGAAGAACAAAAGTCTAAGAATTAATTTGGGAAAACTTTAAACTGACAATACAGTTAAGGCGTAAATTTATTAATATTATTGATTTATTTGTTTACTTCTTTTACTTTATAAACAAATCTGAAGGAAGTTTATTTAAGCAGAAGTCAATTAATAATATTGATTTATTCATTTTTTATACCCTGAGCCCATTGAAAATGGGAAATCAGGGTATAATGGTTTTGTTAAAAGTATGTAACAGGCAGAAGGAAGCGTGGCAGACCCCACAAAGTATATATATTCTTGATCAGGGTGACGAGAAAAGTTGATATAGCCATGTCCGTCTGTCCGTCCGTCCGTCCGTCCGTCCGTCCGTCCGTCCGTCCGTCCGTCGTATGTATGAACGCGTCGATTTCCGAAGATACAAAACCTAGAGAGTTCATTCTTTTTGTGTTAAGTTCGTACGAGTTTGTTTCAGAAATTCGATAACTTGTATATTTTCAAAGTTATCGATAAACGAATTTATCGGGAACCAGTTATAAAATTCTAGCCAATTCATCTTTAGAGTTAGAGTCTCCAGGTCTTTTGAATATATATAGATACTAATTTCGGTTTTTGTCAGATTTTGGATTCCGGTCCCCACTTCGCCCCACCACCCCCAAATATGAAAAAAAATGCATTTCAAATACTAGAGACATGCAGTTTGGTTTAGCATATAGATATTAATATCATAATCATAATCTGAAGACATCAATACGATTGTCCATCTAGAAACAGAATTATTCATCATCAAAGTTTTCTCATCAAAACCCATGCGGCGCAGCAGCAAAGCAGCGAGACAGCAAGACGCTTGCAATGCTTACACACATGCATACACACATACATGCATGCAAGCGTAGATCAGTGTCTATGTGTGCGCGTGGTTTTGCATGCGTGCAGAAACGAATGGAATAATTCTTGGAATATTATTCGTTCGAAGAAAGGCTCAGGGGATTTCGTAGTCGAGCAGTCTCGACTACAGCTTTCTTACTTGTTAAAATCATAAATTAATGTATTTAAGCATTGGGCATTACTAATAAATCTGAATTCTGAATTTATATATATTTATGTAGATATTTTTAAAATAATCTAAATAATAAATAATCATAAATAATAATAAGCAACTGCCTATTCAAATTGATAGATTATTATCACAGGCTAAGGCTTACCTGTGTGATTATGTCTTGGGCAGGTATTTGAGCAGCCTTCCAGCCAATCGTGTAGGACAGTTTGCGGGTGACCACATCGCTGACGTTGCTGAGCCGCCGGCGTGTTGTCTCCCGCTGGCCCACCTCGAGCAGGGCAGCCGAATGGAGTGTGGCGGGGAAGCTGAACTTGCGGCGATTCTGCGCCTGCAGCAGTCGCTCCGCTTGGGTCGTGACCATGGGGAAGCCGTTGCTGAAATTGTCATTGTTCGTGGGGAACGAGGTGCCTGGCATGATGGTGCGTCTGAGATCCTGAAAAAGATTTAGCACGCATTGACATGACATAAATCAAACTGATTGGCGAGCACTAATTGCAGTCATCGATAGCCGATATGCGATACACGACACCCGATATCCGATATACGATACGCGCTTATTTTTCTGCCTACTTTGGACTTCATTAATTATTTTGATGTCGCAAACTCTGCGTGCGCTGCTCATGTTAAATCAATTAATTGCCATTCGATTTGGCTGATGTGGCAAATTTTTGCGCGTTGTTGTCAATCTTTTGGGTGCCGCTGCCCATGAGAGTCTTTTATCTTGTATCTGTAGCTGTAGCTACAGCTGTGGCTATGTCTGCTGGCTGGAAATGTTTTTTTTTGTACTTTTTTTGGACTGGCCGTCAAGGCGAAAACCTGCTACAACAACAAGCCAATGGAATAACAACAACAAACACATTTTTAACATCACATAAGCCCCACAGACAAACAATTATAATCAAAAATAATTGCCTCAAATCATAAATGTCATTTTGAAATTGCATTACATTTATGAATGACATTATTTAATGACTTGAGCCGCCAGCCAGAAAATCTCACATTAGGCGCGCAATTCAGAGAATAGTGATCATTGATTATTGAATAAAAAAAATAAATAAATAAAAGCTAATAAAAACAGACGCTGAAATGGATATGAAAATTCCGTTTTACAAAAATGTGAATTAATTTTACTATACATTTATATTTTAATATCTTATAAAACAAAGGTATAAAGGTGAGATAAACCAGAAAAACGGCTAAAAACGGCTAGAAAACAGCCCGACAGGTTAGAGTGAAGACTAATGGGCAAATTGATGGATAAATAAGACTGGCATTCAACCAATGAACAGAATCATAATTATGAGATAGAAATATGATTAGAAAGTGGGATAGGCAGGTTAGAATAAAGGTATAAAGGTAGTTGTTAAGATAAACCGGAAAAAGAGGTAAAAACCGCTAAAAACGGCTAAAAAACAGCCTGACATATTAGATTGAAGACTACAGGGAAAATGGATGGATAAATAAGACTGGTCGTCAACCAATGAACAGAATCGTGATTATGAGATAGAAATATGATTAGAAAGTAGGATAGAAAGGTCAGAAAGAAGGTATAAAGGTAGTTGTTGAGAAAATCAGAAAAACGGCTAAAAACGGCTAGAAAATAGCCTGACAGATTGGATTGAAGACTAACGGGCAAATGGATGGATAAATAAGACTGGTCGTCAACCAATGAACAGAATCGTGATTATGAGATAGAAATATGATTAGAAAGTAGGATAGAAAGGTCAGAAAGAAGGTATAAAGGTAGTTGTTGAGAAAAATCAGAAAAACGGCTAAAAACGGCTAGAAAATAGCCTGACAGATTGGATTGAAGACTAACGGGCAAATGGATGGATAAATAAGACTGGTCGTCAACCAATGAACAGAATCGTGATTATGAGGTAGAAATATGATTAGAAAGTGGGATAGAAAGGTCAGAAAGAAGGTATAAAGGTAGTTGTTGAGATAAACCAGAAAAAGAAGTAAAAACAGCTAAAAACGGCTAAAAAAGGCTAGAAAATAGCCAGAAAGGTAGATTGAACATTAGTACATTCAATGCCTGCATACCCTGTAATACCAGCCTCAATATTGTAATTATATTTATAATTAGCTTTTTTATAAGCTTGCCAAAAACAAAACAAAATCTTTTTAAGGTTTTCATTATTATTGCTCGGCCCACACAAGAATCACAGAGATACATAATCTGGTAAGTTATAGAGCCTGGCAGTTGGTATGTGGTGTCAGCTAAGCCTTTGCTTTGCTATTGCTATTGTGTTATTATTGTTGACTTTTGGCTTTGCGCCACCATTTTTGGGCACATTAACAACGGCGACGTTGACGTCGACGTCGGCGTTGGGGGCTCGTTAAGTTTGATTGGCGGTCGCGTCTTTTTGTTTTGGCCATTTCAAACGGACTTTCAGCAATCTGGCCAAAATGCTGTGAATGCGTGTTGTCATTAGCTGACCACAGGCGGCATGTCAAATGGCAAATGATTTGTGGATTGCGGCGACTGCGTCAAGTGAATCGTTTGAGTCGAGTGAAGCCACAGATGCGAGTGTCGAAGTGCTATCGTCTAGGGAGTACTACTATGCCAGCAATTAGCTTTACATAACCTGGCCCAATGAGCACGTCGTGATCAAGGAAAGTTGTCACAATCGTTAACAAGGAAATCGTGTGCGTTTCTCGCATGGAAAGTAAATTTTTGGACGCCTCAAAATAAGTCCAATTCTACATAGTGCACACATTTGGGTCATGCCAAATCACGATTATGCCAGCTTAGCTTATAAAAGCACGCCCACACATGGCTCGAGCAGTTAGTGATTGTGCAGAATGTCGGCCAATTGGACGTATTTACTAATTGTCAGCTCCACCCTGCTGTGGCTGCTACTGCTTGACGAAGCCTGCGCGGATGTGGCTCACTTCTTTGCAGCTCCCGCTGAGTTTGGCAGCTATTTGCATGGACAAGTGCCCTTTCAGTTGGCCCTGCCCCAATATGGCCCACCAGCCTCAAGTCCTGTGACCCCCGCACCTGTGGCCCCTGTGGCACCAGCCACCACGGAGTTTAGCCTGCCCGAGATCATTGATAATCGCAGCAATGTCAAGAGTTTCGGCCAGACACATGGCAATTTTATACCCCTGAGTCAGCATTATCTGCCACCCAGCAATGAGGAGCGTCCCAGCTACGAGAGCCCAAAGCCCAGGTAAATTACAATTATGGTAAAATATAACAATAAAAATTATAAAAAATATATTTTAGCGATGAATTCGCTGGCTACTATTATCCACAGCCCAGTGCCAGCAGCACCACGCGCATTCCCTCGACCACAACAACCACGCCACGTCCCATCGTTGTGCAGGAGCCCGGCGAGGATATTGATGATGAGCAATTGTCTGCCGCTGGCTACGATTACCATGCACCGCCGCAACGTCCCTCGACGCCAGCTCCTGTTTATCTGCCGCCTGCAGCAGAGAGCAGCAGTTCACAGCATCAGCAGCTGAGATTGCGCATCAAGGACATGCGCTGCCTGCAGGCGGGCTACTTTCGGGCGATTCTCAAGCTGGACAGCTTTGTGGGCGCCACACCTGTGCTGGACAACGACTACGATGAGTCGACGAGCAAACACTGTGAGTTGAAGCTATCACGTAGCTATCTACTGCTGGACATAGCCGGCGCAGACTTTGAGCGCTGCGGCGTGCGCAATTGTGGTCAAGATTTGTGTTTGCGACTGCGTTTCCCGGCTATACGAGGACTGCGCACTGGCGCCGACTCTATCCTGACGCTGCACTGCAAGACGCAGGAGCGTGTGGCCGTCAAGACGCATGCACTGAAAATGGGCGTGGCCAACGATGTGTGAGTAGTCGAGTATAGAGGACTTATACTATAATCCGAATTGAATCTGAATATTTGTACATATATTTCCCCTTAACGTATAGCCAGGCACGCAGCCCAGGTAGCTATGCCCACGGCGGCAATCAGAATGCATTTCGCACCCACGTGGAGCTCCTAAGACGCGGCAGCAATGGCTATACACAGCATCTGGAGAGCAATGGAGCCGTGCAGCTGGGCGAAGAGCTGTTGCTGCGTGCCCATGTATTGGCCGGCGATGGTGAGTCAATCAGATTGAAGCGATACAAATGGGAAGTTGAATGAAATGAAGAGAGAGAGAGAGAGAGTGATAGAGCTATAGAAAGAGCAAGATAGTTAGAGAGACAGTTAGAGAGAGTGACAGAGAGATAAAAAGATAGACAGAGTGAGAGAGTCACATAAAGAGTGTGAGATAGAGAGCTAGACAGATAGAGAGATAGAGAGCCAGACAGAAAAAGAAAGAGATAAATGAAAAGATGACGCACGAGATGATGAACGAAGTTTACATGCTGAAACCGAACTGGAATTTAATTTAATTTAAAGAGAAACGCTGCTGATAAAATGATAAGAGAGTTAAGAAGTTCAGCTGCGAAGACTTAAGAAGAGTTGAGTGGATAGATGCGAATGATTATAGAAAACTTGGTTGAACAGAACACTGAGAAGAAAGTTGAAAGAGAGAATTGTGCAGAGATTTTGCTGAATTCTAATATGGAATTAATCAATCACTTAATTATCAATGAAAAAAATTAAAAAACAAAAGGAAAAAATATTTAAATGTAATATAAAATCAATTGAAATTAAAATTGAATTTCAATAAACTTAGAATTGAAATTAAAATCTTAAAAAAAAAAATACACAAAGTGTAAGTCCGTGTATTGAAATTAAATAAATATTTAATTTCAATTTTATTCAATTATAATCTCAATTGAATTTATGTTACATTTAATTATATTTGCATATATTTCAAAAATATATTTTGACGAATAAACTTAGAAAAGAAAATTAATTTTTACTGCTTACAAAATATTAAATTTGTAAGCAAAATGTATCGAAGTTAACTAATTTCAAAACAAACATTAAATCATTAAAGATTTTTTGTAAGTAATGAATTTGGGTTAGCTATAAGCTAAGCTATATACAGATATTAATTAAATTTTTTTTTTTTTTTTAATTAAAATTCATTCAGAGATTCTTTTCTGATACCTTCATATTCAGAAAATATTTTATTAATTTGCTTGTTATTTATTAAACACATTTAAGCTTTATTTGAATTGAATCAAGTTTAATCAAGTATTAATCGTCATTTATATTCAGCATATTATATCTGCAACATTTTTCTGTATATTTAAAGTTTTCAATAACTCATTAAACCCGTGATTGCTCCCGTTACCAGGTTGGAACTACACCAAGCTCAGTGACGTACAGCTGCAGCGCATTTCGCCCACTGGAGAGCTCTTAAATAGTGCTCAGCTGATTACGCCCCGTGGCTGCCTGAACACAGCCATGCAGAGCATCTGTGCGCATGCGCCCAGCGCTGAGCAGCCGTTGGGCCAGCGACTGCAGTTCAGAGCCGTCATGTTTCCGGGCATGCACAGCGGCGATGTGCTGGTCATGTCCATGCGCATAACGGGCTGCCTGGAGCGCGAGGACTGCCAGCTGACGGCGCAGGACTGCCAACCAGGCGTAGCCCAGCGCCGCCGACGGGATACGGAGCTCAGGCCGCATGCCAATGGAACCGAGGCATCGGAGTTATCGCACATCACTTTCAGAGTGATTATGCCGCACATGGAGCTGCAGGAGCAGCCAGCGATTGTAAATGACTTGGACTCTGCACACGTGAGTGAGAGTTCCAAGTCATTCGCTTTGTTTGGGAGCATAGGCTTTGTGGTGCTGCTTCTGGCTGTTGCTGTCTTGGCGCTTTATAAGCTGGGCAAATAGATTGATGAATGAATGATTGATGATGGCTAAGCAGTGATGTTGCTTTAGAATTGGAATTGTACATTTATTTTCGTTGTTCTACTTTGATTTATTATTTTTATATTTTTTATTCTAAATAAATAAATCAATAATAAAAAATTAAATTGTTTATTCTATTGTATAAAACAAACAACAGAAGTACTTTAGTTAACTCTGATGCGCTTGTAATTATCCCTAATATCGTCTCTTCGTCTGTTTCCAACTTGCGTACTTTAACTACCACTTATTGCCTTCACTCACATCATTTTCATTTAATGTCCAACATATCTTTGCATCTGAACATGACCCAAAAAAAGGAGAAGTTTATTCACCTTCCTTTTCTCTACCTTTAGATAATGCATCCTGATTCTCAACTGGCAGCTCCATTAACCACACCCGTGCCACATTCGCTTCAAGCAAGCCTGCCAAACAGTGGCTCCACTACAATCTGTGGCGCCAATCGCAGCCAAGAGCAGCAAAGAGCGCCCAAAAAGCTGAAGTGTGCAACAAATTTGAACTTATCGGACGGACGAAATCAGTGGCGGGCAAATGCTTGGCCAAATGGAGCTACCAAAACAGAAATTAGCACTTAATAAAATGTTATTTATGTTCATGTCGCTTGTAATTGGACGGCCTGAGAATGAAGCTGAAGCTGAAGCTGAAGTCGAAGTCGAAGTCGAAGCAAATCTTGAAACATGGCTCGGCGACTGATTACCAAACTGCGCGCAATTCAAAAATTGCGATCTGTCAGTTTTATGGCGAGACGCGAAAACTGAAATTCTATCACGTTTTCACGCTTCGAGCACATTATAATGAAACCAAATACGCAAAGAACTCGCTTTTGCTGTTTTAGCTTTGTTATTTGGTGCAATTTGTAGTCATTTCTTATGTTAATTCTCCATTCACAACTGCAACTGCAGCAGCAGTCGAAGCTGCCACGAAATGGCATCCAATTAGCTGCTTGATTGACGGCCCAATACATCATGGGGGGGCCAGAAGCACAGCAGCTTTAAACAGCTGTTGCCTTTAACAATTATTGGCTGAGGTGCTTGCTGATTACGTGTTTACATTAATTAAATTATAAAATTAAAACTAAAAAAAAAAATGGGAATAAGTTATCAGCATAATTAAACTTTATTGAGCTGCCTGCATGTAGCTAAGGACTTATCGATTAATTTATTTACTCTTCAGCACTCTTAGCTGGTGAAGTATTTAAAGAGTTTGTATGCTGTCTCTGATTTGTCTACTAATTATTATTCATATATATTAATAAGTGAGCGAATAAAATGGGAAGCGCTGCACAGATATCCGTTTGAATGCTCACGTTCATGCTCATACACGCATTCATGCTGTCAGTGTGAGCAAGAGACTTGTTTCTTTTCCGTTTGGGCCTGAGTGAGCCATTTGCGTTACATTCTTCTAGAGAGTCTTATATCAGGAGTAATACGATTGACACTCGCACACTAATACTTCTTCGGAGCAATCTCATAACGTCAAACCCGACTACAATTCTTCAGCCCACGCGCGCTCACGATGTGTGCAACGAAGGCAACTCTCGCATCAGCACCAATACAAACACAAAAGACGTTTTGCTTTATTGAGCTCAACAAAATTGTCTTAGAATGACAAAAAACACAAAACACAACGTCTCTGTCTGGGTGCGAGCGAATTTATTGAAGACGTCTGCAATCCATTACTCTCAGAGTGTTTTTCCTCAAAGTGTGTGTGAAAGGCACTTATTTTCGGACTTTGAGAGACACTCCACAAATATTTGCTAGCTCTGCCTGCTTTGGCTAAGATAGTACTGAGAGAGTGAGGCTGACTTAGAGAAAGAGTTAGACATACATGTATATATGTAGAGGGTGTGTGTCAGAGAGAGAAAGAGGGAGAGAGTAAGAAAGTGAGTAAGAGCAAGTAGAAGAAAGCATATCTTCTTTCTTCCAAGAGAAAGAGATTGCTATAAGCTTGTAAGCTTCTCATACAATATATATAAAATTATTAGAATACCTACACAATATTTAACGCTAACAAGACATTTATTCTTACTTTAACTATACAAAGCCTTAAATTGATCTGAAAAGAGACCTTTAACAGGTTGTCTTAAACACAAATTAATTTATAATGAAAAATGTTATGTGGAAAAGGCCAAACCTTCTTTCCCGATTTCTCAATTCATTAATTAATCCATTTAGTCATGTCTCTAGTAAAACAAATTTGAAAAGACCAAAGTCCAGTATTAGAAAATGTTTTATGATTGAATGGCAAAGGACAAGTGTTGTAAAGCTAAGTCTATACGATAAAGTCTAAAGAAAACAATCGAATTGCATAAAAATTCTTGCTTGCAGTTCCACTAGAATTTAGATATCAAAACTTTTATTTTAATTACAAATAATCATAAATTGACATTAATTAATCGATACTAAGCAATATTCTTGACGCATAGTAGACCGTAGTAGGCCAGTTCAATTAGTTGCTGCATTGATTTCTTTGGCATTTAAAACGAAAACAAATTTGTTAAGATGAACGCGTCTAGGCATAAATGTGAAATGTAATTTAATGTGAAAGAACTACGAGACAGCAATAGCTATGTTGCCATTCAAGAGATCCTTTGGCCATGTTTAGCAGGTAAGTCACTGAAAGTTCAACTTTTCGGCTTGCGTGTCAGACTCTTGGCCTGACCTGTGCAGTTCCCAGCGATTGCACACAGCTGTGGCACAGTGAGGCGACAGTGCTGATCACATACATAACTGGCAAGTGGCATGCACCTTATGGATCGCTTGGCTGAGCGGCCTACTCAGAGCTAATTAATAAAACCGACACGTTTGGGCCGCACAATCGCATGTGTTTCCAGGCAACACAACATGGCCAGCAACTACAACTTTGTCTTTGTCGCAAATGGCAGGCAAAATGTTTACTTAGTGCACATAAATTAAGTGTCGAGCAGTGCCGTCGCCTCGTCCAGCTGGCGCTTAACTTTGTAGTCACAACGCAATGCGTTGCTGCCTAAGCAACAATTTACACTCTTCATTCCGCAACCGAATCGGCCAAATGATCAGGCAAACCAGACCTAAAAAAATAATAAAAATACACGCAGACAATTTTCATGTCTCTCTTCCTCTCTTACTCTCTTGCACTGCTTAAATTAGCGACTGCGACTACTTAGTGCCCAATTTAGCAACTCCCAATAAATATTTATGAATGCACTTCATTTTCATTTTTAGTCACTCTTCAATGGACTGCAACAGGTCTAATAGCTTATTCTACTGTGAATGAAGCTGATTTCTTTGAATATTCATATATATACAAATATATAAATATATATATTTGTGTATCTGTTATGCTTAACATTAAATATTGGATTTATGTGCTCAACAATATTTATTGAAGTTTTTCATAGGAGCCTTTTATGCTTTATGCCTTTGATTGAAAATGTTATATATATTTGTAGGCTATGATCCAATACTAATAATTTGTATAATTATATATAAAAGTATAATAATAATATTTTATTTAAAATTATAAATAAAAGCTTACAAAAAAGACCTTTAAATACATTTTTAAAAAATTTTAATAAATAAAATAATTACAATTGATAAAATAATAATAAAATGTTGAAATATAAATCATAAGTTATAGATGTATAAATATGTAAAAATCACTTACTTATGTATTTATAAAAAAAATCATTTACTTATGTATTTATAAAAACAACCAAAAATTACTAAAAATATAATAAATTAGATGAATTCTAAAAATAATACAATGAATTAAATGTAGTTTAAAATATTAAATATTATATATATATTCATAAAATAATATATGTAATATAAATAAAAAAAATATAAATATATAATATATAATATATAATTTTAAATTAATATATTTTTGTAATAGAGTAATTACATAAAAATTATTAAATAACAATTTTAAAAAAAAATGTAATTTAATTCGTAATATTGTAAAAAATATTCAACCATTAAAATGATATTTAGTCATCAACTAACATTATCTCAACTCATTTAGTTAATTTGCCAAACTAAATGCAAGTTTAAAAAATAATCTATTATAAATAAACAACCAATCAGTCTTTTGTTTCGATGCACCTAATACAAGTTGAGCTAATTAAGTATTTGTAGCTCATCTACTATTATCTATTATGTTTCAATTCCAATGCCAATCAATCACTCCACCCCTCGCTGATTCGATTGCCCATTCCCATTGGCTGATCGCTGCGATTAAATCAAATCACATCAAATAGTCAACGCCTCGACTCACTCATTAGCAACTTTTATTAACCAAATGTGTCGCATGTTATTTTTTTTTTCTACCCTGCCTATTGCTATTGGCTCAAATGTTAGATTCGAGGCGCTGCAGTGCTTTAAATTAACGTCAAGCATTTTGGCTAATACAATGTGAGTTTTTTTTCACTTTTATTTTGTTTTGTTTTTGTTGTTTGTTGCTTTTTTATTGCCTGTTTGGCAAAAACTTATGCCAGTCACAGATCTCGTCCAACTCGGCTTCAATTCGAGTTTGTCGTTGGGAATACCCTGTAATTGTGAAAACTGAAATGGGATTGACCACTGCGAGGCAGACAATTTTGACTTTATATTCTTGAGCTTGATGATCAGAAGTTGAGTTAATTCTTGATTTTTGTTTATTATATTAAGAAAATATACAGTATATAATATTTCAAATATTATATTTGATATATTTTGTTGTAAAGGAATTTCTCCAACAAGGCAGTTTATAGGGCATCTTTGAGTTGTGCACAACCCAGCATGCATACTTGTTTTGGTTTTTTCTTAAGCATTATAGCCATGTTAACATTTGTGTTATTGATTTTTTACAACAGTTGACAGTTACGCAGGCGCAGTAGACGCCAATGCCCTGACACTTCAAGCCCCGCAAATGAAACTGATTTTTTTCTCTCTCTATGGAATTTTAATATATTTATACACTACTTCAACAGAAAAGAACTTGGCATATTGCGTCTGTTTACTGATTGTTGCCTCAATGATTGCCACGCTCATTCGTACAAAGTTCAATGATGAATAGAAATATCTGTAAACCTTTAAAAATTGCATAAATATTTTTTTTTACTTAAAACAGAGCATCTTGCAGTCGTGAGCATATGTTTTGAACTGCTTTTTTATGGCTGTCATAGACTTTTGCATTTGGCTCTGAATTTGGCGCATGACAAACGATTCGAGCAATTTGACTTTCGATTTGTGATTGGTTTATCAAATCGCAGTTCATTAAAATGCCAAAATACATTTAATTGCATTTCGGATAGGCCACAGGCGAGCAGATAAAACCGCAGAAGCCCAAAGACTACTCACGGCTCAGCTATAATAGTTTAGAAACAGAAATTTTTGTATTTAATCTACAATTAGATGCGGTTTACTGACGTCGATAGCAAAACATGAAAATGAAAATGAAAATATGATATGTTATCGTAGTGAGTGCTCAACGTAAATATACGCTGTAATTTAAGCAAATTTTGCAATTTAATTGGGACTGAATTTATTTTGATCTTATATCTATCTTAATATGCAATAAGTAATAAATACAATAAATTATGAAATTAAGCAAATACTTATGCATCAAGTATCCCATTTTGTTCTTCTAAAAATATAGGGTATATATAGATACATATATATGTAGCTAACTAATGAGTTACAGCCGTTAATAATAATAGATCGCTAGTGTTAATAGTTTGCGGGGGATCGTTAGCTACTCGTATTGTCGTCGCTTGATTTTGCACTTTTCAATTCCATTTACCATGCCCGATTCGATTTACGTCATTCAATTCGAGCGTGCAAAGTAGCTAACAATTTGCGCTCTGCACCTTTTTAATTGCATTCAGGTAAATACTGAGCCAGCGCGGGTGCTGTGAAGGCGGCGGGGCGCCATCTATCGGATAACTGTTGACTCACGCCCAATACTCTCTTTTGTTTGATATATTTATGTAGTGTCTATATTGAGGAGACCTAAGTAGTTAAATAAGCTAACACAGTTGTGTTTTCATAGGCGAAACATATGCTTGGACACAGCCAATACACTGAGAGAAATTAAACAACTAATATAGGTTAAAGCTAAAGTTGACAAAATGCCATTTTAAATATTTATGTTTGTTGATGGGAAAGAAATATTACCCATGAAATATTACCAAGAAATGTCACCCATTGTATGTGACATAAATTTTATGATAGATTTAATTCAATTTTATTTTATTAAAAATAAATATTATTATTTTTTTTTTTATATATATATTTATTTATTTTTTATATATTTATTTATTTATTCTTTTTTTTTTTTGGAATTTCATAATAATAAATAAATATGAGTAAAATTTTTTTTATGATCTTATGGAAAATTTAGTTAGTTTTATAATATATAGTAATTTTATATTTTATGTTGTATTTTATATTATGTTATTTGTAATATAAAAATATTTAATATTTAAGAATTCACAATAAGTTTTTAGTGTAAATACCTGAACGGCAACTGATTACCTCTTCAGAGCGATGTAAGTTCACAAGTTTCAAACAAAGTAGATTTTTAGTTCTCTTCTTATTTTTCAAGTACTAATCGTTGCTTTGTCAATGAACATTGTTTGTTTAATAAACCAAATGACGTTGCTCAGGGAATCACATAATAAAGAAGCGACTGTGTTTGATGTTTGTGATGTGGGTGTGCGCATTGAAACACAGCTCAAACACACACACATATATATATATATATATACACTCTCTCTCTCACTCACACGCACAAGAAACATAAAAGGAAATTAAATTAATATTAAGTTGAACTCTTTCTGCTTTTGTTGTGTGCAAAGAGTGCGTTGAACTTTATAATTCAGCAAGTGGCCCTCGGGTTGGCATTCTGAATTTGTTTTTTTTTTTCTCTTTTTCTCATATTTACTTTAGGTTAATGCATTAATTGGCTAAATAAATGTTATAGCCACACCAACTTCCCTTATCGGCATAGAATTTCATTGATACGCGCGCACATTGTCGTTGTTGTTTATCTTTTCGGTGTCGGATGCGCAATTTGTGCTGATAATGATTTTTTCTGTTTAGCTAGTGCTAATTGTATAAACGAAAAAAAAAGTGTATATATTACTGGAGCCATGCACACATATTTAGATATGCTTGTTTCGCTTGTAGGTGTATAAGCCGCGCTCTCTGCTGCATGAAAATTGCTTAATTAACTATGCATTACGCGTTTTATTTTTTATTTGGTGTCTTGAGCATTCACGGTCACAGCTTGAAGGTTTTTATTGCTATTGGTGCGGAGTGTTTATAAATAATCAATTTCCACGCAAAACCCACAAATCTATATAAATATATATAGCTGACTTGAAAGATAATCATTTATAGCACTTGGAAAAGATAATACACTACCGATTAATATTTAACGGAAGTTAAAGAAGCCGCCGGAAACAACAGCAGCTTTGATCGTGGCCCGTTTCGCGTACGAAGTTGTCGAGCGTTGAATGTGAAATAAAAATAACGAAAAGGCGCGCCGATTTAACTGGTTGGCCAAGTGTTGAAGAACGTGGCGCAAATTTCGCATTGGCAGCACTCATCGATAGTTGCGCAGCGATGCGCATATCGAAAGAGAGTCATCGATTGTGTTGGCCATAGAGCAGTGTCGCTACGATTGGCTTCCTCTGAAAATAAAGTGCAATATTTTTTTCACGAAAAGTGCAATACATAGAACATTTGCATACCAATTATTTAACAACATGTCGCTGACCATAGTGAAATATCGAAAAACAGCTGATGGCGTTCAGCCCATAACACCCACAGTGATATTTAGACCTAAAATAGAAGTGCAAGCTGTCAAGGTATACCACACACACATGCAAGCATACACACACACACACATACACGCAACTATACTTCAGTTGCCGCAAACAGCTGTCTGACGGCGGTCTGGCAACGCTCTGAGAGTTTAGTGGAATTTTAAAGAATATTGCAATATTTGTTTTATTTGATTTAAAATTGAACAATGCATTACAGAAGATAGCAGGCGCCAGCATTTCGCTCGGCAAAACACCTGCCGGAGCTATCATCAAACCAAATATGAAACGCGCCTCAACCAGTGGCACATCTCCAGGTATGGGGAATTGGCTTTTTTTATGAACGATTTTCCTTACTACAATTACATATCGTAGCACCTCCGTTGGTAAAGACACCAAAGTTTGTGACTCAATCGAATAATTATGGCAGCTCAGCTCCTCCAACGCTCTCTTGGCAATCTTCGGCACCTTTGGCCAACATTAAGAAGGAATCGATAGGTGCTGCAATTAGCTCCCTGCCACCCAATACGATTATCAAAGCAACCACCAGACAGCAGCTAAACACATCTAATAGTCCAGCAACAGTTAGTGGCAATGTTGCAGCTGCAATGGCATCAGCTCCTGCCGCAGCGCCCGCTGTCACATCTGCCGTGCGTCAGGCGGTGTTCCTCAAACGTGATATGCCGCAGCGCACAATGCGCAGCATGACTCTGGGATCGATTGACATGGCATCCACCTTGCACTTGGGCATATCCAGTGCCCATTTGCCGTTGTTCAAGCGTCACATTTGCAAATACGCAAATTTGTCGTACATGGACTGCTGCATAACACTGAGAAAACTGCGGCTCAACGAACCCTTCGAACTACTGGCCGAGTTCTTCGAGCTGAACGAGCTGGAAGTGGAGCAAAGCTTTAAGCAGACGATTGTCAAGCTGGCGCGCTGCCTGCGACCCTTAATTCGATGGCCCGACGCCAAGCATTACTCGGAGCGTTTAAAGCACATGCCGCTGGCGTACAGAGCGAACATGTTACATGTGCGATCAATGATTGAGTGCGTGGAAACGGAGTTGAGTGAGAAGTTAAATTTTGGCTGCGACAGCTACAAGTTTATACTGTGTCTCAACACGAATGGTGAGTGATTGGGCGATGTCTGAGATATACAGCAATATAAATTAAAATTGATTCTCTCAGGTATTATCAGCTATGTTTCGGACGCCTTTCGCGGCGACTGCGATGATTTGCAATTGTTTGAGGCTAGCAACTTTAAGGATATCATTCCAAAATACCTAACACTCTGCGCAGAGCCAGGCAAGGGCGTCAAACGGCTGCCCAAGTCTAATGCAGATGATGGCTACACAGATGAAGAGTACGAAGCCCTGGACGAACAGGAGCCCAAGCCAATACTGAGCAAATATAATGAGCAACGCCTGGCTGGTCAACTGGCCAATATGCAATCTCTCTCCGTTTCGAATGGCGCATTGACCTCCACTCGCGCACCACATCTGCAATTGCCCACGTTGCGCGTCAATGAGCCCGCCTGTCGCTCACAGCTGCGGCAGACAATTGACGCTCTGCGAGAGTTCAAGATGCTCGATCACTGTGCCTTGCAAAAGGCTACGCAGCTGGGCTGTCTGAACGAGATGTTGGTTGTGGCCGCAGCATTGTGTAATCTGCAGCAGCAATAACAATTGACACGAAGCAAGATCTGTTTATTGTGACTGCAGCAGCAGCAGTGGGATTTAACTGTAGCAAAAATTTAGCTTAAATTTATAGAAACACCTGTTTTTAGGTCGTTACACGCCCAATTATGTGCACAAATTGTTAACAATACAAATGGAATTTTTTATACTGAAACTTGTATGATAGTAAACTTATCTCTCGCATTTCAAGAGGTTCGCTGTTATTTGAATTCGTTGACCTTTAGCCATTAGACATTGCAAATACTTGTGCAAACTCATACATGCATTTGAATTCGTATTTTGTTTTGATCACAATTCATATATTTTGTATTTTCATAGCTGTTTGCGCTCTCTTGAATTTATTTGAGCAGCTGTTTGGACGCCTCTGAGAAGCGCTCGTATTAATAGCCTAATTAGAACGTAAATTTAAAATAATTAATTACGCAGAGTAAAAGTAGTATATAATATTATTATAGAATGTATATTATTATACAACTCTAGCCGTTTATTTTTAAGACTTTGATTTGATGACAACTAAATCTCTAGAATTATGTTGAATGTGTCATATGTATATAATTTCCATATCGATTTACGATTTTCACTGTCTTTTAGTGTTAACTACAAGTCTAAATTAATGACAGCTATTTATCTAGCTGACTTAAATACCTTTTCATTGCGGCGATGATTCATAACAGGTTTTTTTATATTTCATTCAAGTTCATTTAGTTCATAAATCATTTATATGTATATATATGCCAGCTATAAGCTAACATATTTCTAATTATGGGTATTTTGAAGATAAACAATTTTATATGGGAAACTTTTTTGGATTTTCCAAATGATTTAATTATTGTTGTTTTTTTTTTCAAATGATATAATTATAACTTTTATTTTTTATTTTATTTTACTTTTAAAATTTTTATATTATATTAATTTTGTAATATTTATTTTATTTTATTTTATAATTTTTATTTTACTTTTAAATGTATTTCATTTTACTTGTACAATTATTATTTTATTTATTTATTTGTTTTTCTTTTTTTTTTCTATTTTACTCTTTTTAATTTTGTTATTTATTTTTATTTTTGTAATTTTAATTTTATTTATTTTGCTTTGCTTTTATAATGTTTATTTTATTTTAGTATTTTAATTTCTGTTTTATTAACATTTTTGTTCATTTCATTGCTTATAATTCTCAATCGAAATTAATTCTATAAAACATTTTCGAATGAAGTTCCATGGCTGCTTAAGTTAACTTGCTTTCAACACCTCTTACCAAAGTAGTTTATGATGGTTCAACTGCTTATTGATTGGATTTACATGACATTAATTAGGATGAAGTTTGTTGTAATCCATTTAATATCCATTTGTTGTCCATTTAATATACCGCTATATTATAGACGAATAGGTAATCTTATGATCGTATATAAGCATGCATATAGTTTTAATAATATATTATATATTAATATTAATTTCAGCTCTGCAGGCTTTCAGGCTATATCTCCCAATTAAACACTTTTACTTATATTTTAAAATTTCCTTTTATTGTTTTGCTTTATTTACGGTATAAAGAGTACACACGTAAGCTAAATACATACATATATATATATATATATATATATATATATATATATATATATATATATGGTAAATATATGATAAAATAAATTTAACGAACGTTTTCAATGAACTAGCCGCAAATGCAAAGCAAAAACTTATCTATAGATATATGTATATATGTTGTATAATTATCAAAAATATAGAACAAAATATGGGCAAAAATTATTTAATTTTTCAACACATTTGTCTCTTTGTTTTGGGAATGTATTCGGGGGGTTTTCAATGTTCTTCATAACTAGGCGCAACGTCAAATAGTTTTAGATTTAATTCTCATTTATTTCTTTTTCTTTTCAATTTCTTTTTAGGGTGTTTATTTCAACGTACCGGGAATGTGTATTTAGCTTAGGCTAAATTTATTAATTAAAAGCTTGCTTAATTCATAAGTGACTTTTGCATACTAGAATACATAGTTAGATTTATCATCAAGTATTACAATGTATATGTATGCCTGCCGTAGCTAAAGAAAGATATATGCCTCCAAGCCTCAGCGTTTGGGGACAATATGTATTTGATATACATATCGCATATATATGGATCTGCCAGCCATTTAATAATAGTTTAACTTATCGTTTGTGCGCTTCGTGTAAAATAATAACAAGTACGGTGTTTTAGAATGCTCGGTGCATGGTATGGTCTGAATCTGTATGGGATCTCAGAGTTTTTGTATGATTTCGAATTTCTTTTTTAGATCGACGCTCTCGTTCTTGGGATCGTATTTCTTCTTCGAGGCCAGTTTGGCGCGCATTTCGGCAACGGTTAGCGGCAAATTCAAGCTGCCTGCACGATTCGTGCCCCCATTGGGCGCTGGCATTGTGGGCATGGCACTGCCATTGCCATTGACATTCGTGGTGCCATTGGTGGTGCTGGTGGTGCTGTTGTTGGTGGTGCTTGTTGTGTTGTTGTTGCTGCTGCTGTAGACGCTGCCATTGTTGTTCATGCTGGCCATTGTGGCCGACGGTGGCGGCGGGGTGCTCATCATTTTACTATTGTTGTTATTGTTGTTGTTGTTGTTGTTGCTGCTGAAGCTGTTGTTGTTGTTGTTGCTGCCGGTTGGCGATTTGTTGCCATTCTGAGCTGAGATTGGAGCAACGGCAACAACAGACGCTGGAGCCATCGGCATACCCCTGTCAACCACATCCATGTCGCTGGCATTCATTGTGCTGCCGCTCTGAATGCTGCTCGCATTCGAGATGCGCTTCGTGCTGGTCACACTGATGCTGCTTATATTGGCGCTGGCGCCGGGCAGCTCCTGCTTAGTGCCCTCATAGCTGGGCGGACTGCCATTGGTTGCCGGCAACGGCGAAGCTTCAGGCGATGTTGACTTCTTCGGCATTTCGTTCGCCTTGCCATCCACATCGATCAGCAGCAATCGCACCTCGTTGGAAATCGCCTTGATGCGCGCCACCACCTGCTTGTGTGTCTCGCTGCCAATGGAGACGCCATTCACCTCCAGTATGCGATCGCCCTCTTTCAGGCCAGCTGCCTCGGCTGGCGAATTGGCATCGACTTTGCCAATGAACTGGCCCGGCTTTACCTTCTCCGAATGCAGATTGAAACCGTAGCCATCGAAATCAGGTCGCTTCACTATATGGCATGTTTTGGTCACGCCCGGCGGCAATGTGGGCGGCGTGGGCGTTTTGGGCGTGGTTGGCGTAGACATGACTGCAAGTAGAATAATATTTAATATTATTAAATAATACAAAAATTTTAAATTGTATTGTAAAGCAAACAGATGCACGCCAAGAATAAGCTCAGACTTGAGTTTTTCTTAAAGAATTAATAATATATTTACTCTTGGCAAATACTCTTAAGAAACTATTTTAATAGAAATGACTTAATTTTATAAACAGCTCACCGAGCGACTTGCTGCATTGCGCTCTATTCAAGATATGAGCTCATTGAAATTGGTTTGCCTCAGCTCGCTTTATTTATTAATGATTTAAATTGTTAAAAGGAAACAAAATATTTATGCTTTATCAAACTAGCTTAATATTGTTAAAAATATAAAATATTTCACGAATAATTCTGTAAATTGTTATCAAAATAAAAAACACTTCAATCTACATTCCGCTCGTAAATTGCACGTGTTTAAGCCAGGTTAATTGACCAATTGAAGAATTGGTAAATGGCCAAAAACCAACAGCTGTCTATTATCTAGGCAAATATTATATTTTTTTATTTCCTATTACTGTTGTTTGCTTAATATCTCGAAGGCTGTGTTATTGTTTTTTAAAGTAACCCAAATAGAAATTCCACTGGCATGTGCTCATGGGTCAGAATATCAATTGTGTTTGGCTCTTATCGTGGGCGTTACGCTGGGTAACGTGATTTTTGTTGTATATTTTTGGCACCTCCATTCGTTGCCGTTAAGTACAGCTAAGACCATGAGTTTCAACTATGCAACTAAATGGGCTGTAGAACAACTATTCAATAGATTATTGAGCTTACCTACGCGCATATGTCACCTGCCAAAAGCAAAGGCTGAAATTCATAAAGTTCTGTTATAGTTGGACAATCATTGCTTTCAATTTGAAAGTCATGTAAATAAATTTTTAAAATTATTTACGCAATTCAATGAAATTTTATGAGAATACCTTTATTGAATTTAATTTTAATTTTTAAATTAATTTGATAATGGGAATCGGACTGTCTTGCTTTAACTAAACATAAATTCTAAATGAATAAATAAATATATTTATTTTTATTTTATTTTATTTTTGTTTTTATTATTTATTTTTTAATTTTTTTCAATTACAGCGTTAATATTAATATTAATATATCACAGAAAAATGTATTTATATTCTTTTTAGTAAATTATATTAAAATTATTAACATATCTATTGAAATATCTCTAAACCCTGCAATCTTATTCAACATTTCAGTAAATATTTTGTAGATATTTATTTAATAGCTAAACGCAAAGTGAATTTAGCATCAAGAGCTTTTGCTGCCGTATTCATTATAATTAACAGATTAAATGATTCGATTTGCATCTCGTTAACAAACACAAATTAAATTAAAGCCAACGCTTCCAACGAATATTCTAATAATAACTTTTAATGTTTTTTTTTTCTTATTTAAATAAAAGTTTCAGAGTTTTTTAAGAGTATAATAAAGTTCTCAGAACCGTTAAGATCTATTCATTTAGGCAACTAAGCATTTGGCTGAACAGAAACGTCCTTAAATATATATCATACTTTACTACAATTTCTATACTCTATACGCTCTTACTATATCTTCCCATCAGTTATCTCTTATTGGAATATACTTTTTATTCAATATTGTGATTTCGAAATGCTTTTATTCAGCTCATAATAGATCATATAAATGCTGACTTTGTTTTGTGCGTGTCAATTATCTTTTAGCAATTACTATTATATGTTTCTATCTGCTCTTTTTTTATACCCTGAACCCATTGAAAATGGGAAGTCAGGGCATAAAGGTTTTGTGAAAACGTATGTACCACAGCCCCACAAAGTATATATATTCTTGATAAACAAAAAAATACGGCACTAGCCGACTGTCCGTTCTACACTGTTTTAGCTAGAGACTTCTATATTTAGATAGATATGGATACTCAGATTTTGTATTCTAGGGTATCTTCTAGTCGAGTCTCCTTACTTGTTTTTGTTGCTGCTTGTGACGCTTTTTGCGAAATGTCAGTTCCGCTTCCTAAAGCAACGAATAGTACTGAAAACCCACATACGTACATCAATATACTATGCACAATTGATATTATTATTATTATTATTAGTATTATTTTTGTTGGTTTGATTCTCCCGCTATTCGTTGCTCATTTCGCTTTTTTGCGCTTCATTGTTTACTTTTGTTGTATTAAAAATCGCTTACTCTAGGTGCCACGGGGTGGGGCAGAGGGAGGCGATTGAATAGAATTTGATTGTCTGGCTGGCAAGTCAAGGTCGTCTATTGAGCGCATCTTAAAACTTGAATAACAGAATATTTATATAATGAATTCAGCAAAGGGGTGTAAAGGCAGACAGCCACTGAACAGAACCGATTAGAAAAACAAAACAAAAACAAATGTTAATTCGCAGGGCTTCAATTACGAGTTTTTGCCTGTTGTAGCAATAATTCTTGCTTCCCCAAGATGATTCAGACAACAAATAAATGATTATGTATAAAAATATGTTTATTTTTCCCCCCATCTGCTTTTTGTTGGCTGTCTTTTAATTGAACTTCAAGCGTAAATAAATATAAAGGAAGTGCCGCAACGAAATACCTGCTCGCGAGAGCTGTTTTCTTGACATTTTGGGCTTGTACCTGTTCAGAACTAAGTTCAGGGTCATTGGAATTTTAAAAGGCTTTGAAGTTGACGCGTTAGCACGTAACAAAATATTTTAGCTTCATAATAAATATAATAGAATGTATGTGAAAAGCTTACGCTGAAATGTTTTTAAGCTGATCAAGATCTCTCAGACAGATTTGTGAGCATGTTCTAGTTGAATTAATTGGCTAAAATTATTTTTTGGTAGAAATGGAATGACGTGACGTACGTTAAAAAATATAAAAAAAGGAAAGGTTGAAGAGTATTTTTTTTTTAATATATTTTTAAAGGGAAGAAAGAACATTTAAATACAAAAATAAATGGCTTGACTTGGCTATATTTTTAGTATTAAATAAAAGCTATCTGTGATTAAAAAAAAAGTCATAGCTATAAAAATTACATATACATTTTTACAAAATTTAAAAAGCTGATTAAAAAATATATGAGCTAAAAAAAAAAATTTTTTTTAAATAAATATATAATTATTAAGCACAAATATATGCTAATTAAAAATATTTGGTAGAATTTATGAATTTGAATATAATAATAACTTATAATTGAAATAAACATAGATTATAAGTTCTATCAGGAAACACTAATAATAATTATCTAAGAAACAATCAAAAATAAAACTTCATTAAGTCATATTGTTTAACAATTTATTTTATTTTTTAATAAATTAATATTCAAGGAAATATCGTATACATATATAAATGTATACCTTTTAAACTATTCCCAACTAATTGCAATTAAAAACAACAACCAAAGTTTATAAAACTTTGACATGAAAAACAGTTTAGTAAACAAATGCCAAAAATGTTTTATAAATTGAGCATTTTAATAATAGTTGTTTTTTTTTTTGTCTCTAATGTTAAATAGACAAAAGGCTGTCAGAAGAGTTTATTTTGATGGTCGTATATATTATTTACAATTTTTGTGGGCAAAATTCCGAATTTTGTTGGATAGCGCTCAAGCTTTTGGGGCTTTTTCAATCATGCTGTTCGTCTAAACATTTGCCTGCCTTGCCGCGCCCCTCATCCGCCCCTCAGTTGAGGAAATGTGCGCAAAACTTTAATTGAATTTGCAATCAAGCATGAAGTACACGCACACACACACACACACACACGTGCGCTTTAACACAATGGAGAAATATGCCCCACTTCCTCTCTGACTGCTCTCGTCTTTGGGAAACAGTGGATACCCGCATGAACGGCTATGCGACAACAGCCTCCATTGTATTTGTTGTTTGTTTATTTAAGCGGTTTCTCATCATTAAAACAAATTAGCCGTTAGGCATCAGCACAGGTAGTAGCACAGGTAGTTTGTCTGTCTGCCTGTCTATCTATATGTCCGCCTGTCCCTCCCAATGTCCGATTCTATATATCCGACTACGTCTGCTCAGCACTTTGAGCACATGACAAACGCGCTTAAAACACACACACACATACACCTTTATATATATTTATTTTTTTGCCGTTAAAAACTATTGTTGAACATATTTAAACACCGTTGCATGTGGGGTATATCTAGTGTGAACGCCTTGACTGGGAAACAATGTTGGGCTTCTGGCGAAATGTTTTAGATTTCAATTATTGACTCGAATCAAGCAAACTGAAAATGAAATAGGGTCTCTTTATCAATTGTGTTGTAACTCTTTATGAAGCTCAAAACTTTCGATTGTAATGTTGCTATCGGTTTTATTATACCTTATTTTGCGTAATGCTCGTCACGCTCTGCGTCTGAATGCAATGAATTTTGTTATGATTAAAGCTAGAGAGTGAGAGACTTGGCAGAGAGAGCTAGAGTCTTGAAAATTTGACTTTATGCTTTGCATACGCTCACTAGAGACGTAGTAAACAAAACAATATAATAATAATAATATAATTTCTATGATTTTTCAGTGAGAATCTTCAAGTTCTGTTTTGTAGACCAAACACTGCTCGAGAACCAACAATTAATTATCTTAAATATATTTCTATTCATTTCATAATCTCAGCTCTTTTCATTGAGCCTTGAAAGAGTATTAAGCAGTCAGTTACCTTCGACTTAAAGTTCTTAGTTATTTTCTTGACAAAATCAGCGGACGTGTTGCACAATTAAACGGAAATTCGTAATGCGAGTAGAGTCCGCAGCATATTTGTTGTATACAAACTTTGTGCACATGCATTTATATTCCAGTGTCAAATCATAATTTTCATTTATTTGGTGTTTTTTGCGAAATATTTGTTTATTAGCTCGCAAATTAATTAGTTTTCTCGTGTCGCGAGCTACTACTCTAAATCAAATATTAGCACGTTCTCGAAAGCAACATGCAAATTGAAACTGATAAGCGAGCCACAATAAAGGAAACACCGCACACACCCCTGCTCAGGGGGAACATTGTGGAATTTATTAGATAACCGAACTGTGCACAATTTCGAGTAACTATTTTCATATTATGAGAAATAACTTGAGCACATATTGTTCTTGAATGCGTTTCAAGTAAATTCCGTTGACACACTTTAGCTGCGAGTTGACATTATGAAATGAATTGTGTGAGTGAGAATTATGACGTTCAGTTGCTAACAGCAGCATAGAAATGAGTCATTCACTAGAGAGATTAACGTATAAGATCTAAACAGCTGAGGGGAAAGTCATTGTAAGCGGAGATAACGAAATTATTATGAATGAACAAATTTGTTTAGATAATATTATATTTATTTTGTTTTACTTGAATGAAATGTGTTCTTAATATACTAAAAATGGTAAGTGAATACATTCAATTCAGTTACTAAATGATTATGAATATATTTTATGCTTTTTTATTTAATCAATCAATTTAATTAAAAATTTTTTTATTATTTATTCAGATAGTTACTAAATGAGTATGCCATTTTTAAAATGATTTAACTTTTTTAGCTACATATATAATATTAATAATAATTTATTAAAATTTTTTGCTTTAAAAATTATCTCTGATAGTATTAAAAAATATATCAATTTAATATATATTTATTTTTATTTATTTATTTATTTTTTTTTTTAGCATTTCGCATCTATTTCAAACTAAATTGAAGTAAACATTTTTTAATTAAAAGTAAAGTCTGACTGGCCGCATTGATAACTGAGTGGCCAGCGCAGCAAAGATAAGGTGAATCCCACAGAATTGCAAGAGATAAACGAGCTACATACCTACATATATAGCAGCCATATAGATAATAAAATTATAAGTAAGTAGGTAAGAAATTTATCTATAAATAAATTAAGAGCGATAAAAAAGCGTAATGGGAATATATTGGAATTGGGCTGACTATTAGACAGGCTGAAGAGCAAGCAAGCCCTACGCTAAAATATGAAAACACAATGAAAATGGGATGAGAGCATGCTATCTGCTATCTCTTTCTATCTCTCTTTTTTGTATTAGATGAAAGATCGTTGAATGGGTGATTAGTCAGATGGAGAGGTCAACTTCTTTACTATTGCTCAGCTAAAGTATATAAAATGTAAATATTTATAAATATTTTTATTAAATGTATTAAAAATATATATTGTCGAGCACAGCTATTATATCAAAATATAATATACCCAGCTGACGCCTTGATTAGGTTATAACTGATTAAATAAATAAGATAAGTAAATCGGTAAATAAAAAAACAGATATCTTACATTTGTTATACATATATGAGCTATCAACTATCAAACATATACTTTATATAAATGAAGAGTAAATAATTGCATAAATGTAAGCTATTGGAATTTAGACATCTACTCATCTGCTCTATATAAAAGTTGAACTACAGAAAACGATCAAGTTGATAATAAATGATCTACATTAGTTATCGTTGTCTGCTACAGTAGATCCTTAGCAAAAGCCATCAAGAGCTAAATTAAAATTTTTTAAAAAGTCAATAATAAGTGAACAAAAAACGAATAATCATTTTGAAAGCAAAATATAATTTTGTAGCCTTTCGAAATAGTGCAATTAACTCAGCTGCAGAGCGCAAAAGCTCCAACGTCATTTATAAACACTAAAAATTATATAAAAGCCCTTCACATTTTTTCAAATGATGCATCACGAGCTATTTAAAGTCTTATGACAATAATTATTTACAATAAAACAAAAAACAAAGAAAATATGAAAAAGAATGCCGATAAACAGAGTTTCAAACCCAAACAAAACAAAGCAAAAGTAAAAAGTAAAAACAAGAAAACACCTCAAAATAAATTAAACGAATGCTGACGACATTTCCTTGCTTTCAAGTGCTGCATTGAGATTTTCTATAAAAAAAGCTCATATCTAGGTAAAGCAGCCAGAACTTTCACTTCATATATTATGGAAAAGTTGAGTGAGTATATAAAAAAGCATTCATTTCAATGTTAAACTGACTCAATAACAATTAGAGTTGTGTGTGCATGTGTTACGTGATCAAACTGATCAGGTTAAGCTGCTTTGATTGCAATTGTTTAATCTTGCGGCGGTACTCAATTTGGGCATATGCTGTCCACAAAAATGGAAATGTATACGTGTTTACTCATCAGGCTTCTCTTAGAGGTTACTCAATATGAAAAGAGCGCATACAAATTGCGGAATGAGAATGCATGATTCGTGATCTCGCTGATCTTTAAACATAGCTCAATAAGCTAAGTGGGCACGAGCTAAGTAGTTATGGCATCTCAGCGGAAATTAACAACCTTTTTTAAAAAGCATTTAAATTTTATTTTCCTTTTATAATAATGAGTTTTAGGTAAAATATGCATATTGAAATAATAATGATATTTTAGGTACTAAATTATCGACAAATTAAATTTTACATAATATATCTGTAATATATCTGTAATGGGTTACGTTGAGCTATGTATGTGGGAAACGTTTACATTTCATATCAACATATTTTGCTATTCAACACAATTATTTTGGCGTCACACAATGTACATTTGAATAGCTCTACATTCCATCGGCAATCGATACACTAACAAATTTATTACGATTTTTGTTTTGCTTTGCCTTTGATTTTCTTATCAGCAACAATTTAATGCACATTGAATTTAGTTGGCATGCTTAAAATAAAAAATGTTTATATTTATTTATTAGGCAAGAATTTCAACTTTTCATTTTCAGTGTCTAGGCTGTAAATTATCTTATCGCTGCTTTTCATAGCTTGCTGAGATTTCTGATTTTTACACTGAAAACAATTAGTACGCGTTTTTAAATATGACGTCAAGAAAATTAATAGAGCTTTGTAAGTGAGCTGACAGTTTTGATTAGCATCTGGCTGGCTTACTTTTCATTTTATTTCATTTATTATTTATTTATTTAATTATCATTTTTTTTCCTTTGCTTTTTTTTTTTTTTTTTTTTTTGGAAAGTGCAATTACTCGCACTCGTTCATGAATCACTTACAAAGATCTTCACACATTGCCCTCGGGGCGCCCGACAAAAACTCATTAGCAGCTCTCAAGATGCGCCCAACGAAGAGACCCAATCGCTGCCAGAGATTGTCGCCGTCTTCTCATTTGGTTGAGTGACTGGCATTGAGAATGGTTAGCAAAGTTTTTCTTACAGCCATGGGAAACTATGTGAAACTGGTTATGAATATTGTTAATGCCCTGTAGCATAAGGCCAGTAGGGTTATTTTCTGTTTTTACATTTTAGAAAATATCTTTGTCAAAGTTGACATTTCATATTAACATGTGGGTCAGCTAAGTGTCGTGCTATATTAGAAAATTGTTTTCATTCATATTCATTTTCTAATAGAGCTTTCATTTAACATTTACTCGTAGTTTGGACAGTGAATATGATGGGACTAGTGAATTTAATATTTATAATACTAATTTTTTGTATATTTAAATATAATATATAAATAAATATAAAGCAACTCAGTTTCTTTGCTCATTCAGAATGATATGACTCTGCTTTTCTGAATAACTCTCGCTTTATGTTAAGTACTCTAGGACTTAAATACACTCCATTCCTGCAGTTTTTATAGGGCATTCTATTAGTCTATATGCGTTTCTCTGTCTTTCTCTCTTTTGCACTCTCTGTGTGTCTCTCTCTCTCTCACTCTGATTGCACGTTTGATATTCAATGACAAATGCAAACAATGTGACTGTGACCCGTCAGCTCCACACTCGGGCAGCAGCCACCTGCAGCGCACAATTTGCAGGCAACTTGAGACTGAAGATCGTCTCGAGAATGTTGCGCAGATCCGATCCGCGCCCCCATCTCCAAGGCAAGCCAAGCACACACTCACACACAGCTGGATAACGTCATTAGCATTTAGCACATTAATCCAACTGCGGCAATGATAAACAATAAACGCAAATATATATTTTTTCATTTTTTTTTTTAGATACTTATTAATTAATGGTAAACAAAAGTGTGCAAATAAATACGAGTTAGGTAAAAAAATAAAAAAATAGGAATATTTAATGCGTAATTGGTTATAATAAAATTATTTTGAGCGTCAATTTTGTAAACCGTGTGGGCCTTGCGGATGAGATCATCTCGAAAGCTCAAATCTGAGCGCAAATTCAAGTTACAATCTTTCTACATGAAACTTTTATTCAACACTTTATCGACTTCTCCCTAAAATATTTAAATATATATTTTGTTTCACACATGCGAAGAATTGCATAAATTATATACAAATACGAGACACTAAATGCAAATGAACTCTAAATAACTTTTCATTGTTTAAAAATAAAACTTTCGATTAAATTAATGCGAATATTAACGAATCTCGATCATTTAAGCTTACGATCGATCGGATTTATATTCTTCTTATTACACACAATTTAAATTCTTATATATTTAAATTAATTTGAAAAATGTTAAACATTTGATTAGATTCTGGGTTTTTATCGAATTATTTTTATGAAATTAAGAATTAGGATTAGATTATCGAATCCAATGGAAATACCATTTCGAGCTTTAGAATTACAAATTTTATACCACAGAACAAATTAATCTGTATAGAATTTATGATATTCATTTCTTTTCAACAGTTTGGAACAAAAATAATAGATTAATATCGTATGCACGTCATCTTGTACATTACATGCTTCAATTTCAATATTATCCTTAATATAATATATTTAATGCCATGCTTTCATCGAATGTCGCATGCTACTTAAATATAGCATGCTTCTCACGCTGAATATCGGATTCCACTCTTACCAAACGTCTTATGCCACTCATAGCGAATATCGTATGCAACTTATATCGAATATTGTATGCTGCTTACGACAAAGAGTGCATAATAGATACCGAATATCGTATACAACTCATACTAAATATCGTACAAGCATTGTATGCTGCTCAAAACTCATTGCGAATATCGTATGCAACTCATGCCAAATGTCGTATGCAACTCGTATCAAATATCGAATGCTGCTCAAAACGAATAGCGAATATCGAATGCCATACCGAATATCGTACGAAACTCATATCAAACATGGTATGCTGCTGAATATCGTATGCAACTCATACAGAAGATATATATACTCATATGATACTCATAGCATATATTACTCTTATCGCATATCGTGTTCCACATCTGGAATATCGCATATAATATGGTACTTAAATTGAATATCGTATGCATATCACAGCCGATTATCTGATTCTGTGAATTTCAAACATTTAATACAAATATATATATATTATATATTTATATTCTTCTTCTTCTTCTTCTGGGTAAAAAATATATTTAAAAACGCACAAAAAGCATTCTGAAATCTCTTAAGAGAAATCATGAGATGTCATTAGATAAGCTCCCATGAAACTTACCTATCTACTACTTCTAAGCATTGTATTTTTAAAGTAAAGTCAAGTTCTTGGTTTGCCAGCTGGGCGTGCTCGATAGTTAATCAAATCCAGCAAAGAGCTCGCAAAAAAAGAAAAAAAAAACTCTCCATGTGTTTTGGCTACACAAAAACCACATTAAAAATTGAAAGCGGCGACAATGAAAATTTGTAAAAAGAGAGAAATACAAAGTGGAAGACAAAAGAAACAACACACGTACAATAACAATTGGTGCTAGACGCGTTGTTGTTGTTGTGGTCAAAAACTTCACGCAAATAGTTAGTACCAGGCGCGTATCTCATGGATACATACATATAGAACGACATGGGCAGTGTGCAGATACTTTTAGCACATACTACAATAACAAACAACAACAACCACAAAAAAAAAGTAAAAAATAAAAAGTAATAATAAAATGTTTAAAGATCTCGTCTGCCAGCGAACCCAGAGCGACGCTTAGAAGCTGCGCAACTGCTGCTGAGGCGTGCAGAGGGGCACAAGATACTTTTCGTATATGTATCTGCAGCTTGGATGCCACAAACTGGCTGCTGCTGCTGGCCTGCCGGCTCGCTTGCCTGACAGCCTGCTGGTTGGAATCAGTTTTGGTTTTGGTTTTGGTCTCGGTTTGGCCTGTTCTGAGAGGTTGGTTAACCAAATTCATTTTGAAGCTGCCTCAAAAATATTTCGTGCATTCGGTTGGCCGAGGGATTCTTATTTTGTTGAGCTTGAGAAAATAAAAATTGATTCTAGAACCAGTTTGTGGCTTGTCTTGTGACTCTCTCTGTGTGTGTGCTGGGTTTTGTACTTGTTTGGCTCTGCGCTTTTTAGGCGTTTCTCGTCTCCTCTTTGACTGTCTGTAAAAAAAAAAAAAACAACTTGTGGTCATCTCTTCCTCTTCTTGCCTATCTCTTTCTTTTTCTATATATATATTTTTGGTCATTTATAAAAAGCATATTTTTTTGTATTTGTTGAATGTTGTTCGCTTTCGTTTTCGTTTGTTTTGGGGCGTTGCAGCCGACGAAATGGTCCATCCATTTAATTAAGCAGATCTTTGTGTATAATTTATGCATATTTTCAAGCATAAAGGAAAGAAATAACTAACCAAATTCGAAAGTTCCCCGTATCAAAAGCGAAACGTACAAAATTTCTAAGCGTCATCGATCAGCTTAAGCTTAGCTTGAATTTTTCTTTATATAATTGCCGCTGCAACAATCATCGTTGCTTTTACATAGAAATCAAGCTCGAGTTCTCAAGACCTTGACTACAATATGAAAATTGATTGCTAATAACTGTAAACTCAGGAAAAACAACTTGTTAACAATGCAGCAAAGTGAGAAATACTTATATATAAGCATATATATATATATATATATATATATATATATATATAATTAACAAACTTTGGTGGAAATTGAATGTGTCTGTAATATTTATAGAGCTGCTATCCATTTTGATGTGAGAGTTATGGCCGGGGCACATATTGTTCACAGCTTTCCAGCAATTGTTCAGTTATTCACATGCCACTCAAAATGAGTTACATGCAATGCAAAAATGTTTACTGAATAAATATGGGAATTTTATGAGTAGCCGCAACAACGTTTACAACAGCCAAAAATTAAGAAACTTATATACACTTTAAACTTTGTACTCGAAAATTATTGCAGTCTGATGGCACTAGCCATAAAGATTCGAGTATAATATAAATTAATGAATATTTTCTAAATTTATTTAACACAGCTTAGTCAAGAGTTGGTTATTTATATATATGCAAAACCTGACAGCGAATATTTGTATACATATTTGACTGCAAATATAGTAAAGTTTAACTTTATTTATTGATATTCGCTTTACTCACATATTTTTATACGTTATTAATTCTTTATTTTTTCTGGCTCATTCCACAGCAAAGCAATAAAGATCTTTATAGAAGAGGAGCATGGCATCAGCTGTGAAAATAGTTTTCGGCCTTCGATAAGTGTCAGGGCCAATAACCGGAAAGTGAGTAAGTAAGCACTGAGTCCAAGTACTTGGTAATGCTGATTAAAGCAAGGTTAATGGCCAATGCGATTAGTCAGGCCATTTGGCAAAGGAAGCGTGAATCGTGATAAGCAAACATTTGAAAATCTCAAGAATGTGAGATATCATAAATACCAAAGTGCAAATAGATCAATTATAGCTCTAACTTAGCAATCAACATGAAAGTGAATGGAATATATGTATATATGTATATATATAACCGTATATAACTGTAAACATATCACTTAGAGCTTACGAACTGCAAATATATCTAGATATTAAATCTGAAATATTTGTTATCTTTAATACAACTAGCGAGTATTATGACATCGTTTATGCCCGATTGTAATTCCATTATTAAACACATCAATTCGAAAATTATTCTATAATCTTCGCTGAGTTCTAGATGCCCAAAAATTGGTTAACTTCATTTGGCTAGCTTTGTATCTCAATTAGCACATATCGATGCGGATGCCAAGGAATGTGCCAAAATGTGATGGCCCATAACGGTAACGTGTTAAATAGTCAACTTGATCGCTTAACCACAGCCAAGAGCATTAATTAAATTAGCATAGATCTAGAGCCAAGCCCGACTGTCGCTGATAACACTTGTGAAGCCAGCCGAAATGGAGGAAAACACACAGAGAGCAGCAGAGAAACATTTGAAAACCAGAAATACACGCGACAAAAATGCACAACTCAAGAAATCAGGTGAACTAAACCGGTGAATTAAACTAAAAACAAAAACAAAAATACATCAAAAACGCGTTGACGAAACCTGCTCCGAGGCATAGCTGAAATTCCAGCCAAGATCGTCGTGGAGGGTAAGGCGGAGAGGCACTGGCACGCCTGCGCCATGAAAAAAACCCAAGTTAAGTAAAAAGCGAATTGTAAATAGACTAAACTAACCATGGCTTGGTCGGCAATTAAATACCCTAAGAAATGGGAGAGTTTTATTTAATAAAGAAAGCAAATAATGTAAAAACTTCTATATAATATTTCTTAGTTTTTCGGAAAATTAAGTATAGCTAATGATTAAATGTTAAAAATTTATGAATTTATAAATAGTAAAAAGAATTGTTTGATATTCCAAAATTTAGTAATGGCCAAAAATAAAAAAAAAAAACAAAGATTCTTTTAAATAATATATTTCCCACAGAAAAAAATTAAATAAAAATAAAAATTTATTTTAAATAAAAGAAATCCAATTTTAAAATAGTAATTATTTTATTAAAAAAAAAAAATTGTTTTTTATAATATTTAAAAGTATATAAAATGCCTAATTAATGAAAACCTTAAAAAGATTTCTTTAAATTAATTTTTAGATAATTCATATAATTAAAATAACCTTTAGAGTTTTTTTTTTTTAGTAAATATTTATAGCTATCAGATCCTATAAAAAACTTAAGTAAATTTTACAAAATTAATTTCTAGATAATGCGTATATGCAAATACTTAATAACAAACAAGTTCATTTTTTAAATACAAATAAATACAAAAATAAAAATAAGTTAAGTATTTTACAATAATAATAAATAATACAAAAAATAATCTGAAATGCATACATGAAAATGATACTATATAGACAGCTCAAGACAAAATTGTAATACTCTCAACAAAAGTCTCCAAAAGGTAACTGAAATACAGAGAAATGTCTATAAACACATATATATGTATATATCTATATAAAATCGCATGCATGTCGCATTTGAAAAAAGAAGAAAAAATATCCACGCTGCAAACGGCCTTATGCAATGGAAAAGAGAGAGAGAGAGAGAGAGAGAGAGGCCAACACAAACAGCGGCGTGTGCATGAACGTGGCAACAAGACTAATAACACTAACAACACCATCAACACACACACACACACACTCACGCAACAAGCGGAGGGGGGCATAAGGAGCCGTAACAGAAATAAATCAAAACAATTACGGATTATGTAAGTTGTTGCTGCCGTTTGGCTATGGTCATTAAAAGCAGTTAACTGTTAACAGGGCAACACATTTTGCTATGGCAAAAAAAATGTTTAATGTTTATTGCACATTTAGTTTATTTAGCGTGCGGCTTTTAAGGTTGATCGCTCACAAAAACTAAAACAAAGCACAACAAAAACGAAACTTTGAGCCGCATTGCGTGCGCCAATAATACAAACTGAAAAGCAGTTAATAAATATAAATATATACATATAACTAGTATATGCTGTCTTTTTGCTATTGAAAAATGCACTTCGTTTGTCTATTTGCTGCATTTAGTTATATATAATTAAGTATTTTGACTGCTAAAATGTGTAATTTAAGTCAGCGCGCGTTAAAACTCTATTAAAATGTGATTTAAGAAAATGTAAGTATTATTTTTAACAATAACACTAAATTGAAAATAATCTGTGTACATTTAGAAAACCAAAAAATGTTAATTTAAATAAACATTTATTTTCTCAAAAATTTAATTTGCAAGCTTAGTCAATGGCAGACTGCTCAAACTGCGTGGAAACTTAAAACTGTAGCAAAACTGCCACATTTACATACATATATAAGCAACTATACTATAATGCAGTAAATTGCTTTACAATCATTTATTACCTCATATAATTCAGAGTATATATCATATAAACGTAATTTAATTCTATTTATTTATATGAGAAAAAAAAAACATTTATAAATAATTAATATTTATTATCAAATATAATTTAGTTTCGCATATTCCTATTTCAGTTTGTGGCATAATTTTAATGGAATTTAGTAGCTAGGCCCAGTCTCTGAGCAGGACTCTAAAACTATGCCAAGGCCGTGCGACATCATCGGCCTCACAGTTTGACATGCACAGGCATTGCATAAACTTTTATACGCTACCATGCAGTTTTGCATGCAAATTGCGCGTTTGACAGCTCCTCAACTTACCGCTTAAATAAACAATCCGTTAATGTGAGCGAGTGTGGGTGAGCACGTGTGTGTGTGAGTCTCTGTTTAGTTTTGTTTTGTTGTTGGCAAAGTTTTAATGCCCTTGTTATTTATAGGGTTATTGTTATGGCTGTTCACTTTTTTTCTCTTTTGTATATATTACTCTTTAAATTGTATTTAATTTATTTTATTCAATTGTATTTGATTCAATTTCTGTTTTCTTTACGTATTTCGCATGCACACATACATATGTACGTACGCAAAGACGAACTGATGTTTGGAGTCGAAATCAATCAACAACAAAGATAACTGAGAAGTGCGCGAGAGACACAAAACGACAATGGCAACGGCAACTGCGACGGCGACGGCGACGACAACGGCGAAGGCGAATTGCGAAGATAAAGTGTGAGACGCATGCGCACGTAAAATTATTTGTAGCTGTTGTTGTTGTTGTTGTTGCTGCTCTTTTTTCTTGTGCTTGTAGTGGTAATAGTAGAAGCAGTAGTAGTTGTTGCTGTTGTTGTTTCTGCTTTGCTGCTCTTTCGTCAACTTCTACTCACGTAGCGCAATCGAATGTCTCGCGCTTCAACGACTTAACCGTTTTCGCGGGCGAATTGATACTGATTGTGACCGGGCCAACGGCGCTACATCAAGAGGGCCAGTCACCAAAAGCCACAGGTGAGCTCAAAGCTTGCTAGTGATGGTCAACGAATATCGTATATCGTATATCGCATATCGTATTTTATTTTGCGAGCGTCAAAGAGAGAAGTCTTCAGAAACTGGTTATTGAAAATATGTTTATTAATCTTTTTGTTATAAAACTCTTAATGAATTTCAATGGATTTTGTATTCAGGTGATTCTGCCATCATTAGATCTCAGCGACGCTCACCACTAGCTTCAAACTTGAAATGAGAGCATATCGCTGGAATGAGAGGAAGGGAGAGAACTGAAAACAGCTGTTGCGGGCAAACACAGTCACACACTCACACACACACACTCATGCACTTGAGGCATACTTTTAGGTGAGCCTATCAGCGCACCACACACGAACAAATGTGTACATTTGATTTCCCATGCCATTCGCTCTCAATTGAATTGATAACTCATGCACTTGCTTTCACTCTCGCCATCGAGAGCGTTAATGCCCATTGTCTGTGCCGAGCTGAGACTCGCTTATCAGCAGTAGCCAACGCTGTTTCCAGCTGACTGCCTCATCTGTATGGCATATCAATTTGTTTGAAGGATTCACGAAGTATATGAATGCATATGAGTTGTGCACGATGGGTTGATGGGGAGCGGCAGACGCAAGGAACGTGCCGCTGCATATGCAGACAGCACTTTTTTTTTGTCCAAGCCAATGCGATTCCTGGAAAACAAAGACCATACAAATACAATTTCAAGACAATAGACAGGCGACAAATGATAGAGAAGCGATGTATAGAGACGTGAAGATATCAAATATAATTAATTATAAAATATGAATAATCTTATGAATAACAAGTTTTCAGTTTAGTCTAAAATTAAAATTATTTACTTTAAATATTTAATATAACATACTTTTAGGTACTTAGATATTTATATTATTTTAGATTTATTGAACTCAAAAAAATATATATTTTATTTAGCATATGTATATTTAAATTATTTGTGTATTAAAAAATTTATAAAATAAATTTAAAAACTAAATTAAATAATTCAAAATAGTTTTGTACATATAAAATATAAAATCAAAATAAAATATAAAATAAATATTATTTATCATTTATTTAAATTAATTGTAAAGAATAAAAATTCTAAAAGAAATAAATCAATTAAAAAGTACAAAAATAATTTTAATTATTTTTGTAATAATAATATTTTTCACAATATTTATTTATTTATTTAGAAGTAAGTTAGTATGGCCTTCGGCTTATTTTCACAATAAATATTCACAAAAAGCTTATGTATTTTATAGTATTTACCTAATATATATTTTTAAAATATATTATTTATATATAATTATTTAGAACCAAAATCTAATTTGTTATTTTAATTTATTTCATAAATTTCATATTCCATACAAATTAATCAATTTAATTAAATTCAATCAAATTTAAACAAAACATTCAAAAGGCATACAATTTTAATAATAATAAAATATCAAATACTGAACCGAAACATTTATATCGATTTCATTGCACTCTTTTCCCTTGCCTGTGGATGCAATCTTTTGAGCCCCAACATAGAGCTTCTTCGTATTCCCATGTGCACACCTTTTATCGGCAACTGTACCATTTGCCGTGTTGACAGTTGACAGTTGGCATTTTGAGTGGTTGCTGACGTGCCATGGCTATGATTGATCGGGGTAGCTGGTCAGCTTATGGAATTTATTTAATTTCCGTACGGCCATTGAAGCAGCAGCCCCAGGCCCAAACCCAGCTCCAGGCCCAATCTCTGGCGCAGCATCCCGCCTCAGGGACAGCTCGCCCGCATGCACACACCTTCCAGCTGGAGTTTGGCATGTGTAGGCAATAACAATGCGAGTGTACTAAATGTAGTCATGCAGCAGAGAAGAGAGATAATGATCAAATAATACTCAAAAGTACTAGAAGGCTGACTGGTGGACCCGCAATCGCGAGCTCCTTGGGCCGCAGCTCGAGTGGGCGGGTGGGTTCGTTCGCTCATTCGTTCGTTCGCTTGGTGGTTCGCTCTTATCGTTTTAATTAGTTTCGTAAAAGTTGGCAAACAAACAAACAAACTAAGGCAGAACGGGAACTGCAGCTGGGCAGAGAATATTTGCTTATGGCGTAATGAAATTTAAGCAAAAATTTGCTGTGCACTCCACATATGACTGTCTCTCTCGCACTATTTCTCTGCCTTCGCCTTCTCTGGGCGCAAATTAACTTATGAAATTGCTTATAATTAACAAGCCGGCAAAGTGGAAGTCAGAGTTTTGTGCACAAATTGCATTGCCAATTGCATTTAAAGTTTACACTTAACATTTAATTAAGGTCCTTTCAGGACTGCAGCCAGCTGGACGCACCTGTATTTATCTCAGCTACTGGAATAGCTGGCGGCGGCCATTTTGTTTGCATGCATATTTATAAGAAAATCGCGCGAAATGAATTCCAAATGGCTGGAAGGCAGGCAGGCAGGCCCAGGTAGAGGTCGCAGCACCGGCAAATGCTAAAGATTAAGCAAAATACCTGAGCGTTTTCCTTTCAAATTAAATGCAATGCCAACATATATATGTTAATTAAAGCGTAAATCTCAAAGAAATAAAAAAGAAAAAAATCCCTTAAACCCTCTTTAGCCTGTCAGCTAAAACACAATATAAAATCCAAATGCTTTACGTCAATCAAATGGAAATTTCTCTTAAGTCGATCATATAAGATCAGCAATTAGCTAAAAATACACTCGAACTATTTGTAGAGCAACTGCGCGATCGTTGCTTGAAGCGTCAACAGACACGAGAGATCGGAAATGTGTGTCTGCTCCCTTGGCCTGGGCCGTTGGAAAAGGGAACGAGAATGGAACCGAAATGAACTTTAATTTCAAAAACCGTGCAAAAATCGTTCAATCATTTAAGTAAAGTGCCAGGCGCGCAGCGCCGACAACGAGCGGAACTGACGCATTCAATTCAATGGGCAGCAACAAAAACGTTGAAAAACATAAGAGAGCGGACGCCAACCCTCACATACGCGCGCACACACGCTCGAGTACACACGTACGCACGCACACACGCTCACGTTCACTCAATATCGCTTCGTTGGCTGGGGTTCTTTGCATCGCTTTGCCTCGCTCTGACTAGTAGCTGCTGGGCTGGCACAGCGCGGTCGCCACTCTCTTTCCATCTCTCTTCGATACATGACGTGGTGCATTTTACAGTTTTTGTATTTTGAAACGATCATGCGGGCGTATAGAAATAAACATTGTCACAATGTAAGAAACGAAGAGCTGCTGCTGCTAAATAATTTGCTTGCTTTCCATTGCTGCGCACCTGCTAGCCGCATGGATCACTTTATCGATTTTACGAATGAAGAAGCAAAAATGCGATCGATTGTGATCTCAAATCGGAATAATTTTGTACTCGAAATACTCGATCGTGCACAGTTTAAGCAGAGCAACCCAGCAAATTCCGACACAATAAGTGAGAAAGGAAATTAACCGGGCTAACCACCTGAATTGTTGTGATCGCTTACAGCCGGGCGCACAACAGAAATATCAGCTGACAACAAATGTTCGTGTATTTAAAAAAAAATAAAATAAATAGAAAAAGTAATTGGAGATGCCGGGGATTGAACCCGGGGCCTCTCACATGCAAAGCGAGCGCTCTACCACTGAGCTACATCCCCGTTGTGCGATTGGTGGCACAAACAGCAATTTAAGCCAAATGTATGTCAATCGTGAATAGACATGCGCATTAAAGTGAAACGTGAAGAGAATAAAAAATTACGTACTGAATTATATATGAATTTTAAACTGATAACATATATTCACAATATATATTTAGCTAATTGTACAAATTATTGTTGTGCAATATTTCAGATAATTTATATTTTGCTTTCATTCAATAAATTTGAAAAGAATTGAAAATTCACAATATATACTAACATATGTATGTTCAATAACAAATATGAGCAACTACCTCATCGAGTTGTACTGCTCTACATGCTCTCTAACTAATTGTCTTTTGGCAAAGCACTTTCAACATGGGGATGTAGCTCAGTGGTAGAGCGCTCGCTTTGCATGTGAGAGGCCCCGGGTTCAATCCCCGGCATCTCCAATTACCTTTTTTTTGCATTTTTATATTTATTTAAACATGTCGTATTTTTGTGTATGTGTATATTAACATCAGACGAGACTTGTCAAGGCTCTTACATGCCGGCTAAAGTTCAAGTTAGACCCAGCAGTCAACTGTGCCATGTGACCTCAGTGTTTCTGGTTTTGGCTTTGGACCGGCTGACTTGATTTATGCGCAACGAGGCGGCAATAATGAATTATTTATGCCGATTTACGGCTGCCAGGCAGGTCTGCATGTCAATTGGCAAAAGCACTAGCGCTGCCAGACTGCCAGGCTGGTAGTCAGGAGGGCCGGCAAGCGGGGCACACAGCTGAGCGACGCTGACTTCGGGCGGTGACTTTGACTTCTTGCTGCTATTTTAGCCACAATGCAGTCAAGTGGTTAAAATGTATGCTCGCAGCTTCTTGTTCATCCTGTTGCTGTTGTTGTTGCACTGTATATATACATAGTCAAACGACTTGGGCGGCTAGTGTGGGCGTGGCTATAGCTTTTTGTTTCGAGTTTTGTTAAGGCAAGGAAATTGCCTGTTCTCACTTTCGCAACATTTGCTTAGCTGAAATTAAAATTAAATTTTGCATGAACCAACCCACACACACACACA
Source organism: Drosophila buzzatii (assembly GCA_035045845.1). Taxonomy (NCBI): domain Eukaryota; kingdom Metazoa; phylum Arthropoda; class Insecta; order Diptera; family Drosophilidae; genus Drosophila; species Drosophila buzzatii. The sequence goes on along the minus strand of JAWNOS010000244.1, from coordinate 5,075,198 downwards.
CACACCCATAGAGACATAGTGATGTGTGGCTAGCTTAGACAGGCAATTGATTTTGCTGTGGTTTCGACCAGGCTCTTTAATTGGCTAACAGCGACTGCAGCAAGAAATCGCATCACAATTTCATTTGATTTCACATATTGTCCATCAATTAGCCTCAACTGAAATTTAACAGCAGCTGTCACATAAATATAATTATGGCAACTTTCAAATAAATATGCAAATGCCCAATTTTGAGCATATTGAAATTAATTACCACAACACCGTCTGCTAGTGTCATTGTGTGTGTGTGTGTGTGTGTGTGTGTGTGTGTGATAAATATTATATTACAATTGGCTGGCATACACACGTTTGCCAACTGCCTGAGTCAAAGCACCCCGAAGGCATAATTTAAGTAAAAGAAAATACAAATCGAAATTGTCACACAAAATTTATGTAATTGCGCAGACACCACAAGGATCCATAAGCATACACACACACTCACACACACACACATGCAAATTGTTTATGATGCTGCCTTTTTGGGCTACTGAATAATTGAGGCAGCAAAGTAAACAAATGACATAATCTCAATTTTGTGACATTCGTGTCAAGTCGAAAGTGTCCAAAGCACTTGGTAAGCAAATGGATTTTGGCTTTTGGCTTTTAGGCCTTATTGCCATCGTGGACTTTAAGCGACACATTGTCTCTTGAATTGATTGATGTCCTTGAGACTCGAAAATAATGTTACCAATCGATTTGTATAATATTTTACGCATATGCAGAATAAATTCTTGCTTATAATTAGTGGAACTTCTACATCATGTACGCTATATATTTGCCATGGCCTTCTGAAATTATCGTGACAAATTTGCTTATGTAACAGCAAATCCATAAATAATACAGAAAGAATTTCTTTTAATTTAACCATTATTCAGAAATTAAAATTCTTTACCATAGCTTAAAATTGATAATATAATTATAGTTTCGATCGATAAAGGCATAAATTAGAGATTCGATTGGGTTTAATTTGATTTTATACAATACGATCACAGCACTGGATTATCAAAAGGCAGAAAATAATAATTATTATTATTATTATTTATTATTATTTATTATTATTATTATTATTATTATTATTATTATTATTATTATTATTATTATTATTATTATTATTATTATTTTTATTATTATTTATTATTATTAATATTATTATTATTATTTCAGTTTTACTTCGATTCATTTTACGTTTTTACTTCAATTTATATAAATAAATAACTATGTTTGCAATCTCATATTTATTTTTTATTTATTTATGTGGGACACTTTATTTGATTAAAGTTAAATATTACACAAGTGAAATTGAGTTACATATATGTACATACATAAATGGAATAGTACAGAGCTTTGACTTTTTCTTCTTAGATATAAATTTTGCATTGAAGAGAAATTTGTTTGCAAAAAATGTTATAAAAGCATTAAATTTGCTAGTTTTTAATTTTGTTTACTAGATAATATATGGGTAATTCTCCAGAAGAGTCAACTTTTTGTCACGTTCGACACTTTGGTTTTTTGTAATTATCTTGAAAATGCATCAACATTAGTGCTGAAAATGGCAAAAAACTTATTTATTTTGACAAATAGTTAAATATATTGCTCTTGATTAATTAATAATTACAAAAACCCAAAATGTCGAACGTGACAAAAAGTTGACATTTCTGGTGCAATACCCATATTATATTATTTATATATTTTGAATTTTATGGAGAAAATACTTATGGGAAAAGTAAAACCCATAAATTTTAATAAAAATATATTTATTTATTTTTTTGAATACTTTTTTGACAAAATCGTTTTACTTATTCTTCTTATTCTTAATTGTTCACAAAATTTTAACCAAAAATATTTTCTCCAAAGAATATTCTAATATGTATATATAAAATGCAAATAAAAATGTTTTTGTCTAAGAAGTATTTTAATATATAATATAAATATTATTTTAATCGTCGATATTAATATAATTTTCATTAAATAATTATTCAAGTAAGTTTTTATTTTCAGAGATTTAAAACATTTTAGTAAATATTGCTTAAAATTACATTTGCTATCCTGAATTCTTAAAAGCACAGAGTTTTTTTTCCTTTGTTGCCCTTTACGCCTAATAACTAACCCGAATTCGTTTAATTTGAGTTCTGATAAGACTAACTACAGGTTCAATTGGTCTGTGTGTGTGTGCGTGTGTTGGCCTGTCCCTAAATCCAACTTAAGAACTTAACTTAATCACATTAAGAGTGCATTTGAAATTCTCTTTTGCAAAGACCGGAATCATCATCAATATCAATATGAATATCAATGTCCTTTATGCAAAGGTGAAAAACCATGTGTGTGTGTGTGTGTGTGAAAGGATAAATGTACATATGCACAATCTAAAGAACAGCAAAGGACAACTAGCTGTGTGTGTTTCAGTTGAAAATTAATAATGCATTCGATATCGAAGCCATTTCGCATTCAAATTCAATTGTGCGTGCGTGCAAATTGAATTCCCAAAAGCCCACGAGCATCAACTGAATTATATTACGCACAACATTTAAAGCCTCGACAAACATTTGCGTTCTTTTCTGTTACGCTTAGTGCTGCTTCAAGCTACAAATATTCATTTTGCACGTTGACAATTGCAAATTGCAAGTGTCAAAACGCAACTGGCCTCCATTACTCAGCAATAAGAAATAAAGGTGGAAAAAAGTATGGAAAGAAAACTGGGGCTGGCCCCATTTTGGAGTCATGGCAGTTACTGTGCCGCCTTCAACACAATCACGTTTCAATTAACACACACGGTCCAGTCTACACACGTTTCCAACTGCCGGCCATATTCATATGTAAAACACGCACGCAGCCTCGCTCTCGCCTTTGCCTATGCCTGCGCCTCATTCACTTGGCTTAATGGGTTGAACGTCGGCTGGTCCTGGACATCATAATTCCGGCCGCAATTCCCAAATACCGCAAAAACAACAGCAGCAGCCCAGGCACAAGCCAAAACTCTGTCTGGCTATGCTACAGAACCCATAGAATTGGAATGCCCCTCGGCCTGCAGTTCGAGTTTTCAGCTATAGACACCCCGTTAGCCACACAAACACACCCGCTGCCCGCGTCCCCGCTCACGCACCCATTGCCCTTACAAGCTTCAGCCAGTTGCAGTCAGGCTAGTTCTATGGGGCGCATGAACTAATTACGTTAATATGCGACAACGTTTTCATAGGCGAAAAATGTTTGCAGCACTGCGGGCGGCTCACTGCGTTGGGGCAGGGGCGGCGAGAGGGGTTCCGCCAGGCAATTCGCATTCGCATTCGAGTGGAGCAGCATAAAGTGAGGTTAGGGTCAACGCAATTGGAAAACCAACTGTGGTGCAAATGAGTTGTTCAACACGAAGTGCGGTTTTTTTTTAGGCGTTGCAGGCTTGACGTTGCAACGCTGAACATGTGTGCAACAGTCAACAAACTGCAGCACTAATTGAGAACTAACCAAACTTCTGAAATGATTTCAATTCAACACAAACTCTCCTATTCAATATAAGATTGCATTAAATTACTCTTATGAATTTCTATAATTGCATAAATATCCGAAAATATTCTGCTGCCTTTGCCAGGCTCATTCTACAATAAGAAAATGGCGTCGAGTATCCCAAGTATCAAGTATTCCCAGCTGTGCCCTTATTTTTGTATGTAAATAAAACATGGACTTATACGTTTATACGTTTTCAAGTAATATTTTTAATCTTAAAATTTTGGTATACATTTCTTCTTTTCCAATGCTTCCAGAGCTGTAGACACAGCCGCATGACCTCTTTCGAGGAATTCATTCAGGCAATGCTCATTTTCAACAACCTTTTTGACAAAGTCATATATAATCTGAAACAAGACATCTATGTCTAGTTCAGGTATTGGTGGTGGAACATATTTGGTACACTTCATCATATCCTTCAGTTCAGGTATGCCAAGACTAGCAATCTCTGCACCTGCATCAGCCGCAACCTGCGCACAATCTAGTATTCCTTCTAGATTAATGCCGTTGACATTGGATCCCAAGAGCTAGACGATGAAAACCCAAAAAGGATCCTTCTTATCATATGCCATATTTAGTTTGCCATTCATGCTTACCAGGACACAGCTCAGCAATAGACTGATCTTAACGATCTGCATTTTGGTTTTGACTATCTTGTGCCTTGCCTTGATGGCGCTATTTATAAGGAAACTGGAATCAATTCGCTATGCCACCATATTCATATCCAATTAGAATTGCAACAGCGGATCAAATTCATTTAATCACCCTGCGTATAAAAAGGGCAACACAAGCTAATCTGGAATCTAGTAACACTTGAAATGCAGATCATAAAAGCTATCTTTTTGCTGTGCTGTCTCCTGGTAGGCCACCATTTTCACTATATCCAACTACTTGCTGACTCCTACTCTCTACATATCACTATCTAACCCACAGGTTGTTGGGAACAATCAGGCACAAGGACTCGATGTATTAAAGATACTGGACTGCTCAGAAATTGCTATTGAGGGTGGCGGCTTCGTTGGCGTGAGGGCTGTGCCCATAATAAAAACCTTGGCCAAATGCTCCAAATTCGAACCCGACGTAAAGGTTGATGTGGATCTGAAGGACTTCATAAAAATTGTTGGCCAACTCCTTAAGGCAGTTACCAGCAATCCAAACTGCTTATCGGCTACAATTAACGAAGTTAAGGGCTACGTCGAACCGTTTTTCAAGAAATTAGTAGCCAGGAAATGCTTCGGTTAGACATTAAAGTTGTACATTGAATCAATAAAGAACTTTTAAAAGTAATTGTAATATTATTAATTTGAATATTATTTATGAGGGATTATGGTGTAATCCTTTGTTATGCATTTCAAGTCTCTCGCATTCCGCGTTCCGCATTCACCTTGATGGTGAAGGATCTGCCCCAGTATACACAGACTAGGATTATTTATTTATTTTTCATTTGACGTGTGAGATTTAATGGCAGAGTCCTTGTAGTGTCCCTCGTGTCAGGTCATTTCGTATTCGCCAAGGTAAGGTTCAATAGAGAAGATATGATGAAGTCGAGATGGATGCTACACAGAACTGAAGCCGATGCCTGATACAGGAACTTAGAACGCTGCTTAATGTTTGGAATTCATACTGAAGCAGCTTCAGCAGCTTTATCATACAATTTAAAATGTTTCAGCAAATAAAGAATAATTGTAAGTTCTTTATTGAATCAATGTACAACTTTAATGTCTAACCGAAGCATTTCCTGGCTACTAATTTCTTGAAAAACGGTTCGACGTAGCCCTTAACTTCGTTAATTGTAGCCGATAAGCAGTTTGGATTGCTGGTAACTGCCTTAAGGAGTTGGCCAACAATTTTTATGAAGTCCTTCAGATCCACATCAACCTTTACGTCGGGTTCGAATTTGGAGCATTTGGCCAAGGTTTTTATTATGGGCACAGCCCTCACGCCAACGAAGCCGCCACCCTCAATAGCAATTTCTGAGCAGTCCAGTATCTTTAATACATCGAGTCCTTGTGCCTGATTGTTCCCAACAACCTGTGGGTTAGATAGTGATATGTAGAGAGTAGGAGTCAGCAAGTAGTTGGATATAGTGAAAATGGTGGCCTACCAGGAGACAGCACAGCAAAAAGATAGCTTTTATGATCTGCATTTCAAGTGTTACTAGATTCCAGATTAGCTTGTGTTGCCCTTTTTATACGCAGGGTGATTAAATGAATTTGATCCGCTGTTGCAATTCTAATTGGATATGAATATGGTGGCATAGCGAATTGATTCCAGTTTCCTTATAAATAGCGCCATCAAGGCAAGGCACAAGATAGTCAAAACCAAAATGCAGATCGTTAAGATCAGTCTATTGCTGAGCTGTGTCCTGGTAAGCATGAATGGCAAACTAAATATGGCATATGATAAGAAGGATCCTTTTTGGGTTTTCATCGTCTAGCTCTTGGGATCCAATGTCAACGGCATTAATCTAGAAGGAATACTAGATTGTGCGCAGGTTGCGGCTGATGCAGGTGCAGAGATTGCTAGTCTTGGCATACCTGAACTGAAGGATATGATGAAGTGTACCAAATATGTTCCACCACCAATACCTGAATTAGACATAGATGTCCTGTTTCAGATTATATATGACTTTGTCAAAAAGGTTGTTGAAAATGAGCATTGCCTGAATGAATTCCTCGAAAGAGGTCATGCGGCTGTGACTACGGCTCTGGAAGCATTGGAAAAGAAGAAATGTATACCAAAATTTGATTAACTTCATTGAAAATATTACTTGATTAAATGAATTGGATCCGCTGTTTCAATTCTAATTGAATATAAACACGCTAGCATGGCGAATTGATTCGACTTTCCTTATAAGTGGAAGAGAAGAAATGTATACAGAAACTTGATTTGATGAAAATTATACTTGTTTATGTATAAATCAATTATAAATCCAGTATTTATTTCAACAAGGAAGATGTAAGAAATCTTTATTTATTGGAGATTTTCTGAATACCGAATAATCAGGCTTTTAAATAAACCAAATGAGTATAACACATATTTTCGTTTATAAATGTCGGAAAAATAAAAACGTGCAAATGTTTTCAAAAAGAAACTGACACGTTATGGAGTGTATCCTTTTGCTTGTTACATTTAAGAAAACCCTTATACGCTGCTTCCCCACAGCTAATTCTGTGTATATGCAAAAGAAAAAGCTACTAAAATTTTCGAAATTTATCAAGAGCATACCAATTTACAATTTGAATAATGTACGTACATCGAATATGTGTATATAAGTGCTTTAAGGAACCTTTGTACGACTTGAATGTGAACTGTGATTGGGTCTAACTAGAATTTGGGCATGCACCTGCGTTTGAATTTTTTCAAATATGGTTCGAGATAGGTTTTAACGGTACCCAGCGATTGTAGCAAGCACTTTACATTGAAAAGGAGTTCTTTAAGGAACCTATTCACAACCTTCAGGAAGCCGTTGTAATCTAAATCCAAGGGTGAATCAGTATTGAAACCCATGCATTTGGCCAAGTCCCTGAATAAGGGTACGATCTTTTCGATGAGGTAGCTGCCACCATCCATAACAATTGAACTGCAGTCCATTAGCGTCAATAGATCGAATCCTGCGGCATTCGCCCGATTGTCACCAACAACCTGTGGATTACAAATAGATAGAGATTGATAGCGATGTATAGAGAGGAAGTCAGCAAGTAGTTGGATCTAGTCAAAATGGTGGCCTACCAGGAGACAGCACAGCAAGAAGATAACTTTTATGATCTGCATTTCAAGTGTAACTAGATTCGAGATTAGTTTGTGTTACTTTTTTATAAGCAGGGTGATTAAATGAATTTGATCCGCTGTTGCAATTCTAATTGAATATGAATACGCTAGCAGAGAGAATTGATTCGTGTTTCCTTATAAATAGCGTCATCTAAGACATTTCACAAGATAGTCGAAACCATAATGCAGTTCGTTAAGATCAGTCTATTGCTGAGCTGTGTCCTGGTAAGCTTGAAGGCCTAACTAAATATGACAAGATCAAATTGCCATCTCTCGTCTAGCTCTTGGGATCCGATGTCAACGGAGCAACTCTTGAAAAAATACTAACTTGTTCGCAAACGGCGACTGAAGGGGTTGCGGCACTTTTCGGTGTGGCTATACCGGTGCTGAAGGATGCAATAATGTGTTGCAAGTTCATGCCGAGTCAGATAACGGATATTGACCTTGAATATTTATTACTGATTACTTACCAGTTTCTTCAGAAATTTACCCAGAATAAGAAGTGCGTGGGAGAATTTGTCGACCGGATTCAAGAAGTTGCCAGTCCACATTTAAAGAAGTTGTTCGACCAACAATGTGTACCGTACTTTAATAGAAAACAGTAAAAACGATTAAATCTCATTCAGAATGTAATCCCATGTATCAATAAATATGATTTTAACAATTCGGTTGGGACTATGGAGCTTAACATTATTTCTATGCTCATTCATGAAGGAAAAAGAGAAGGACTAAACTAACTTAAGTGAACATGCCTTTACATTGCATTCCGCTTTTGAATATCCTATTTTATCAGACTTCTGATAATTGTATCAAATCTATGAATATTCATTTATATATATGGAGGTTACTTTATTGTTCAGCTTGAAAATGTGGCAAACTTGAGTAAAAAAATAATCTTGAAAGTTAAATATTAACATGCCCATATAATCGAATTGTGCATGGATATAATTATAAAATTACCTTGAATATTCAATACTTTAAATAGCCTTGACATTATTTGCATAACTCTTTTCAATCATATTGCAAACATTGCAAATCAAATTCTGCGGTCAGCGCCCAACCGACAAATAAGAGAAGGGAAAAATTTGAGCTCGGAGTGTGAGCGAGTGCGCAAAACGTTTAAAAGTTATGTGCGAAGTATGCTCACTTTTGATCTCAGCAGTTATAATGGCGCTGCGCTCTAATTGGATAAGCTATAGCATATATTTGTCTCACTCTCACTTTCTCTGTGTCTGTTTATTCCATTTGGAGCATCTCTTCAACTTGATTTACAGTTATCTCTTATGCAAATAACAAGCAATGGCAGAGTACAATTTTTAAACATATATCTGTCTCCCTCTGTCAAATGTAAATGTCAACTCGTGAGCACAGTATTGTTTATTGTTGCTGCAGTAATGGAGACAGCTTTCTCGCGAAAGAAAATAATTATTATATACATACGTACACATACATTTCTCTTTGAAATATACTCAACTTGTTGGATCAACTAGGTGCTAGAATAAAGTTTAACCTGGTGTTATTGCAACTGTTTGGACTTTTGCCTATTATAGCTGCCAACACAGGCAACTGGGTGCGTGATTCTGAATATGGATGTGAATGTTTGCACGTAACCTGACAGGGTGGTGTGTGTTGAGGGTCGGTTATCATATCTGCTGTACTACATGCCCAAATCCAGGTCCAGCAGCCAAACCCAACAGAACGCTTTTGCATTCATAAATAAGACATTCAACGAGGCAACATCAGCGCCGCCGACAGCAGGAGCAGGAGCAGGAGCAACAACGTGCTACAAGCCGTACAAATCCCGACTTGACCAGCTGCCCGTCAAGCGCACATACACACATACACACACTCACTCGATCATTCACTCACGTACAAACACAGGAGCTTCCCCATGGGGAATTGCCAGAGGCGGGCAGCAGTTTGGCCGGCAGGTGAGGTTGCGAGGGAGGAGTTTGGGTTGCACGTAACTCGTCAATGTCCTTATCGTGCCAGTGCTGCTGACAGCGCCTGCTGTCATTCATTCATTAATGCATTTTCCTGATTTTCACTCATTTAACTTCATAGATTTTTCATTTCGCCTATTACGTGGCCGCCCCAGCAACTGCTGTCCTGCCCCAGCGCTCTGTGTGTCGTCAGTCGAGCTTTTCATCCTGTTTGCTGCACTTTGGCTGCCAACCCACTCGCCACTCGCCACTCGCCACCCGCCTCGCTGCGAGCCCCCTTGGCCTGCAGCTATGCTTCATTTACTTTGTTGTCAGTGGCCATTAGTTTTGACGCACTTTGGGCTGGACGAGCTATCTGGCAGCAGTTAGCAGGCAGCAAGCAGCAGCTACCTGGTAACAGGTCCCAGTTGTTACCCTTGATGAGCATGCCCCATTGCCGTTGGGGCTTTGGTATGCCAATGCGTATACGCAAAACTGATCTATGTGTGTGTGTGTGTGTGTGTGTATGCTAAATGTAATGGAGTTCTATGTGCCGTGTGTAGCAGTGGGAGGCCAGCGCTGGGCAAACTAAAAACAGGCGATTGAAGTTGCTCCCAACAACATCTAGATGCCATTTATTTTAAGCGCTTGCAACTCGAGCAGCACTTCAATGTTGCAAAAATATGTTTAATATATAACATAAAAATAATAACATAATAATAAAAAAAAAAAAGAAAAAATATAGATATAGATATAATTTATTTTTAAAACTTTTTTGATAACAATAATTTTCAGGCTTTATTTTGAAAACCTTTTTCGCTAATTTTTTAAATTTTAAATTCATTAAGAGAAAAAAAACAAATTAAAGGTAAGGAAAATACTGCCAAACGTCTGTGACATGCAGCTGAATTAATTACAATTAGGGGCGTGTCACCAAAGCTAGAGAAATAAGAAACGAACTCAAAGAATGGAGAAAAACAGCTAAAAGCCGCTGCCAAAAGGCGACAAAAATTGCACTGGGCGAAAATAAATTTGGTGTTGAGCGAGGATACGCCTTGAAGTATGCAACGAATTTTTGCTATTAACTATAAAGGACGAGTAGATGATGAGGATGTGGCTGAGCATGAGGATGAGGATGAGGAGAGTGGAAGCGACTTTAGTTGGATGGGCAGACAATTTGAGGCAATCATGCACTCGTTAATCTTGCTCAGGGACTAGAATTAATAGTAAACCTGGCCAGCAGAGTGAGCGAGAGAGACAGAGATAGGTGGCTTTTGGGGCACTTTGGTCAGGTCGCAAGAAAAATGTGTTGCCGAGCAAATTAAACTCGTTCTAAATACATTACGATAGCGTCCTACGCTTTTCAAGCATCAGCCGAAAAGACAAACAAACAGAAGCATCGGGTGACAGGCAACAAGAACAACAAGAGGAGCAAGAAGAAGAAGCAGCAGCAACAGCAGCAGCAGCGGCAAGGACTAAACAAGATTAATTATACCTGAAAGCCAAAGTCAGTTAGTTGCTGCCAGGCATAGCCTTTTGACTTTTGAGCATCGGCAACAATTCCTAGTCGTTGCCCTCGAGCATCATTTAGCAAGGACTGGACTGCATAGCAAGGACGCAGCCCTGGACACTTCTCAACGGCAACGTCGACTCGAACTCGAACTCTGTCTCTGACTTTTGTTTACTTGCTGTCTCTCATTTGCTGCTGTTGCTGCTTAAACGCTCGGAAAATCGAGTCGTTGATAAAGCGCAGCTGAGGCTGAAGAAGTGTCCTCTGTGTTTGTGCCAAGCGTCGCTTCAGGTACTTGAGCTGGCAAAATAAATAAATAAAAAAAGCAACAACAACAGTAGCAACAGCAGCAATAACTGGCTAAGAGCAAATCTCAATGATTTCAGCCAAATTCAATTTACACAAACCAAAATTGTTGCTTTGATATTTGCTGAAAATTTGTTTAAGATAAAAAAACAGAAATAGAGATAAAATTTATTAACAAAATTAAAATAGCTGTCAAAGTCAAAAATGTAACTGATTGAAAATATTATATTAAATTAAAAAGATTAAATTAAATTTACTTTTAAATAAAGAATATTATTATGTAAATTAGGAACTTGAGTATTGCACAATTTGCATGGACAATTTTAATCGAAATATGTTTTGAAAGTTTTTGCCATAAAGTTTGCATCTTGTTTTGTGTTGAAACAAGTTTTCCACATTTTCAGCACATTGATTTCTTTAGCATTAGTTTTCGGTTCACATTCAGCTGCCCTGCTGCTTGCCGCTCCCCTCAGCCAGTTGGGCTGCCATTTTGTTTTGTGTCCAAAAATTCTCGAGCTGTACGAATTCGTTTGGCTGCTGCTGCTGCTGTTGCTGCTGGAAAGTAAAATGTTTTCATTGTATTGAAAATGCTGGCAGAGGATTTTGCTTCTTTGTTTTTGTTGCTGTGTTATTGTTATTGTTATTGCAACAAAGCTGAATGTGTTTTTGCTGTTGACACCTGAAATGCAAACACATTTGCCACAGCCGCCGCACAGCAAACGGGATTCAGTTTCTGATTCAGTTTTCTAGCTGCAGCAGCTGTTCATGTGTCATTCGAGTGCATCGGTGTGTGTTTCGGTCATGTGCATGCAGTCGACAGCCTGCACTTTTTCCATGTTGGAAGTTAAAGAGGGTTCAAAGTCTTGTTTTCATTTGCCAACAACATGCGAAGGCTGTATCGCTTGACCTGCTCGAGCTGACCCAGTCGCAGCTGAATGCAGTGCTGCAATACACTGCGATAAATCTCAGTCATTCATACTGATTTGATATGCAGGACAATCCAAGTTTGATTTGGTTGACTGTCTAGCCGTATGCGACCGCACTCTTGTTCTCATGCTGCACACTCACATTAGTGTTCAATGGAAATTTCAGAAACAAAAGGAAGAGGGTAAATTTCAGCTGTAAGCTCATCTCAACTTGGCTGTGGCTAACCTGTCGAGGCGCCCCCTGCGGCGACCTTTGATCGTATTTGCATTAAGTGCCACTTAACATGGAATCTCAATATTTTATGCAAAAGCTGCAAAGTTGCAACTTCATTGTAGTTGCTGTCGTTGCTGTTGTTGTTCTGTGTGACTGGAAGGTTTCAATAACAGCGGCGTCTGTGCGAAGGCCGTGAATCAAAATCTGTGATGACGTCTCTCACTGCTGCTGGCTGGCGTCTGCTTGGATTGGCTGTCAACTAGACTTTCGTTTCGCCGTTATTCTCTCTCTCTCTCTGCCTCTGCCTCTCCAGCTTTGCACATATCATTTACAAACCTTCTGCAATGTCTGTTGTTGCGCGGCTTAGCTGTTCGCTGTTCACTGTTCGCTCACTCCTTCACGCACAATTTGAATTGAAAATTCAAGTGTTTTTGTTTTTGTCTCGGCGAGAGCTTTGCAATGCATCAAATTGGCAGCAGCTGCCAGTGCTGCAGGGTAAAAGTGTCAGCTAGCCAAAGTTGTCAATCACATTCCAATTTAAGCAGCAGATGTCGTGTAATCAAATTGGCAACGCAAGTAAATTGGTTGGCTATTTACTTCAATTTTAAAGGCAATCTAATTGGTTGGCCTCTCGAAGATGTTGTTGCGAAAGAGAACAGTAGCAGCAATCGCAAGAACTCAAGTTGTTAGAGCGAGACAACTGCCTATGTACAGGCAGCGATCACTGCTTATGCATGTGTGCCATTAAAAATGTACCGTTAGAGTAAAGTAGGGCAGACAGCGCGCGTTAAAGCGAGAGAGCTAGTTTAGGTAGATTGGTAAGCAAATGTGTGAGAGTGCTGCAGAAGATATCAAATAGCAAAACTGTAGAGCACGCGTTAAAGGGAGATAGCTGCAAATACTCATTATAACTTTTATATATGTATACTATGCGAGTAGCGATAAGCCTATCTTTCTCGAACACATTTAATTTATGATTTGAATACACAGCTGAAGAGAAGTTATCATAAATTATGGCATTGTTGCAAGTAGGTTGCATACAAGCGAAATATGTATTTGTATTTATTTATGTTGTAAAGCGGATTAGTATGTCAGAAAGCGCTGAGAGTGTATCCATAGCAACTCTCTAATTAGTGCAAAGCGAGGCAACAACGCAATGCTATTATCGTTAACTCTTGGTTGTAAAACCGATGATCTGTATTAAAGTTTCTGTGCGTGCGTAAGCGAAATAATAACTTTAACTTGGCTGCCAATCGCATGAGCTTAACCTTAACACACCTGAGACTTGGCTTCGCATTTGCCCAGTTGCAATTGGTGTAATTTGCTGTTGCAGCTACTCATTGGAAAATAAACTTTTGCCGCGTTTATTCTGGCTCTCTGACCTCTGGCTGTGCAATCGCAAAGTCAGAACTAAAACGGTTTTGTGCATTTCGACGATTACCCAACGCAGCGTTGCATAATTTCAGCATCAAATATTTAACGTAAATCTTTTGTGCGCAATCAAACAGTTTTAGCAGCTTGCCGAGTCTCGTGCGCTTCACCATTCCCATTTGCCAAGTTTTTAGTTTCACTAGCTTTATTCCATTTCTCATTTTACATTTTATATCATTTTTTAGCATATTTTTCTTTTCTTTTTTGCTCAGTCAAGCAAACGTCTAAAGGCAAACAAAGTTTTTCGCCAGCATCAGTTAATTTAGTCAATTCAGCGCTCACTGTATTCCCTCTCTCAGCTTACCTGAGCTACCTAAAAATAAAAGTTGGCGCTGTGGAATGGAAAGCGGAAAATTCTATGCCGCAGTGCATTCCGGGAGCATTACGTTTCATTTCATTGCACTGCACTAACACCGCAAAGTATGCAGCGGAAAAGCAGCGCTGCAATTTTTATGAGATTTTCGCGTTTGGCGTGCTAAAAACTCAACAAAATCAACAGAGAATTCACTTAACTTTCAACTATGCCAAGCTCTGATTAAAATATCACTAGCCTGCTGGAAATTTAGACAAGTTGGCAGCAAGCACATCCACTTGCAATAATTATAATATGTTGAATACATTATGTTAAAAAGTGTGCCTAATTAAGTTACGCATGAATGAGTTATGTGTACTCAGAGCATTCTCTTGAAAGACTCTAATCTAAATATAAACTAAAATGGCAGACTTTTTTATGAATTAATGTAAATAGGTTTCTCTCTTTCATACACATGTCTCAAAATAATTGCACTTAAAAATAAACCAAAATGGCAGCCCATGGTATGACATTTAAAATAGTGCATATATATTTATCTCTTTCGCACATATGATCATGAGCCAGCATTTGCTAATTTGAAAGCCTCAAGAGCATTTGAAGAGATATCAAAATGGCTGCCAACTTCATACAATTTATACACTTATTCCTTTCATACAAATGCTTATTAGGCCTTGTGGTTTATGCAAGCATTTTTTTCCGCTTATTCACTCGTTGGTATGTAGATTATTAAAATATCCATATTATCAATTCCGTATTGCTCAGATAAATCTTAAAAGTTCACCAATCAGATAATTTAGCAACCTTGAACTGTTGGCCTTCCCTGGGTTTGTTCAGGTTGTTTGTTTATCGTAATTTATGTGTCGGCACAAAGGTTAAATTCGAAAAACAAGACGAAGAGGAAGAAGCAAATACTGCCTGATTTTGCACAATTTCCCAACTGTGTTTGGTCGCCCTCTGCTTGGTTTAGGTGGCAACGCACAAAATAAATGGCGCAGCGAATTTAAGCCACTAAATCAGTGCAATTTTCATATCGCAAAACATTATTCACAGATTTCCCGTTTTGTTTATTTGCAATCCATTTTATTGGGGCGCACCGACCTGCTAAACAAACTTTATGTACCCCAAAAACTGCACCGACTACCCATATTTTAAGTTCTTTCGAGCACTGCACGAACAAAATATGCAAATTTATTGCTGCACAAAGTTTCGTAGACATTGGAGCGAAAAATGTGACAGCAATTATATGGGGAGCAGAGGCTAGATGCTACCTGAACAAAGTGGGTAACGATAGGGGACTTTCCCATGGGCTGCACAAAATAAGAGACAGGAATTCTAGACGTTACTGCAAATTTCAAAATTTAATTGGTTTTTGAAAATGAGTTGAATAAATATGGTCAACATTTTAAGAACTCTTGGGAGCATATATTAGATTTTTTAAAAAGTTAATTAGAGAACTTTAAATGATTTCTTTAATAAATTTTATGTTAAATAACAAAAATATCAAAATTGAAAATAAAATATTGTTTAATTCAGAACTGTGTTTCAATACAATTGAAGTGGCATTTAAACTTTGTTGGCATTCAATAAAAAGCCTTTTGCAATATTTACTTAACCATTTAATCGGGGTTTTCTTTATAATTCGTTTCAATCTATTTATTTTATTTTTGTCGGACTAACTCTTTTCAAGTTATTAGTTTAAGTGGTCTTCCGTTGAGTTTCATTTCCAGCTGCTTGCCCAATCAAAAAGTTGTAAAGCCGCTTTGTGCCCAAGTTGATGCTTTGTATGGCCTACCTGGAGGCACATTTACTTTAGCCTAACATTTCAATTAGGTGGGCGCCACAATTTACCCAGCTTTACTTTTCTCTTCTACTGCTGATCAATTGGAAAAAAGTTTTTCCGAAAACAATGAGACGTAAAGAGAGAGGGAGAGAGTGAGAGAGGCGCTGGCTTAACCGAACTTCAATTTATGCCTCACCAAGTTGAGTTTATCTTGCCTAACCGAAAGCCTCAGACTCGGTGCCTAACCTCAAGCTCGGGCAAACCCCAAACTCAAACCCGAGCTATTGCACTAATTTGTCGTCGTTATGCAAGGTAAGCCATTCACCATTCACCATCTCACCTTTTGCCATGGCAAGCAGAGAATTCTAGAGCTGGATGTCTGGATTTGTTGCTCTCGGACTCCTTCGAACTGCTCCGCTTAAGTTTCACATAATTTACGCACGCACATTTGTCGCCAGCTATCTCGCTCGCTCACACACCTCAGCTGCTGCTACTTCCGCTTAAGACAATCGTGGGCGTTGAGGTTGAGGCTGGAGTTCGGGCTGGGCCCGTTTGCCGTTTGTGTAACTCCCCTTGGCATAAGTTAATGCATCTTTATAGGCAATAAAATTTAAGTTTCTTGGCTGCCTTTGCCGCTTGTTAAATTTTTCATGAGCATCTACCCAATAAGTTAGCCCGGCCCTCTTCGTCGGCTCCACCTCGGCAAAAAACTTTGGACAAAACTTAACAGAATTTAGTGGGCAACTGAACGGCGGCATTTGCTGAGCGGATGTAGCATGGGCGCCTGCATTTCGTTTACACGGCTAGCCAATGCCTCGTCCATTGCCGCGACAGCCGCCCCCTCCTGGCAGCTCTCACAGCCAGGAGCCTGAAATTGTTGTTCTTGTTAATTCAAGCGTTTGGTTACTGCAAAATTAAGTTTGTGGTCTCTTCTTTCTCTTAACCTAACTTCGCAAACATAATTACCAGTTCATTTTTATAGTCTAACTAATAGCGATATCTTGTGTTGTTTTCAATTAGCAGATGCTTTAGTTGGCTTTTATAAAAAATATAGGTGGGAGAAATGTTTGAATACAATTTTATTTTAAATTGCTCAACTGTTCTCAAGTATTTAAATTTATTCATTATATTATTTTAGTTTGAAGTCTCTTAGTTTTTCAATAGTGTACAGAGAAATTGCAAGACTCACGTCATCTCTATATGGCTTATGGGCTCCAAAAGCCTTTCTTCTCTCTCTCTCTCTCTCTCTCTCTCTCTCTCTCTCTCTCTCTCTTTTGCATACATGTGCATCGAAACATTGTACTCTGAATTTGACATGTTCAGCATGTAGGAAGGATAACACGCAAAGTATCCTACGGGCAATTATTGCCGCAGAGCAACCTAGAACAACTTCTTGACTGGACCGAGGCGAGGCAGGTGATGCGACATTAATGAGAATGCCTTCAGGTGGCCGCAGCGACGTGTTGTGTAAATATTTTGTTTGTCACTATTAAAATTGACTAAAAACAAATGGCTCTCGGTTCATATATGCATGTGAGTCTGTGTGTGTTTGTGTATGTGCGTTGCTACAGCAATTTTTAATTAACGTGATTAAATTAATTTAATGAGCTCGTCCTCTGTCTGCATTCAGCTCAATTGCAGTCGCTCAAACTTACTTCTACCCTGTAGAAGTTTACTGAAAGAGGTAGATTGATGTGCTGAGAGGGAAGGAGGAAATTTAAGAGAGAATTTGAAATATTATATTTTATATAATATAAAAATTGTATAAAAAATTAAGAATTATATTATAATCAATTTTGTTGACACTCAATTATATTAATTATATTGCTCTACTTGACTGAATTATAATAATTTATAAAATATAATTGGTCCGCTTTAATTAATTTTTTTTTTTAATTTAAAATTTTATAAAATATATAAACTAATAAAAAATAATAATAAAAAATATAATAAAAAATAATTATTTAAAGAAATATATTATTCTATATGATTCTCTTTGTATTATTATTATTATTATTTATTAATTTTTTTTTTTTTTAATTTTATTTATTTGTTTTTTTTCCTTTTTTTCCATATTTTTTAATAATATATTTTTGTACTATTTTTTTATATTTTTTTATATATTATTCTTTCACTCCTTTCAATATTTCAAAAAAAAAAAAAAAATAATTTTATTTAAATAAAGTTTAGTTTTTTATATAAAGCTTAATTATTATAATTCAAATTTTAATGGATTCTACACATTCACATTTCTTCTTGCTTAGCTGAAGCTGACTATGCTTAATCATATCAAATTACATTAATTATAATATTCAGAAACTGTTCTGTTTCATTCTCTACAGGGTATCGGGCAGTCGATTCTACTCGCCCGTCAATGAGCCCAATTTAAACTCACTTTAAGCGATAATTAAATTTTCATGCGTTTGTTGCTGTGCAAGGACAACGGCTACAAGCACAACAACAATAACAGCAGCAGCAGCAGCAGCAACAACAACAATGACGTAAACATAAACGCCACGTTACGTGTAATGTATAACGTAAAATGATTTTTACGACGCCCAGCGACCGCGCCACATGTCTGATCAACGTCAGGTCTGGATGAACTGGACGAAGGGCTTGACAGAGTCGAGCGGCATTATCATTAACAACATCATGGGAAAGTGCCACGCCCCTCCATCAGTTTGCATTCAACACAAACGCACACATTCCCCCCACCCCACCCTACATGTAGCGTACTTACATTGTCAATTGCTGCACGGGGGCAGCAGAGAGAGAGAGAGCAGAGGGAAAAAGGACATAGAGCAAGAGTCCTGTTTGCGTGTTGAGTCAGAACGAATGGGAGTGCGTGTAGGTGGGCTAATAAACCAATTTCTGGGTTAATTTTTATGCTATGACCATGAGCTCACTTGTCTTTATTGACGTTGTCTCTGTGAGGGCAATTACATAATGAGAGGTTCTACATAATAAGAGAAAAGAAAGAAGAGTTAAGAGGAGCCGAGTTAGATGATGTTTTACATGAGCTGGATTTTAGTTGATTATAGTCGTTAGATAACTATAGTCATGAGATAAAGCTAAACAACGCTTCTCTGTGCTTAAATTTGAATAGAGATTTCTCTTGTATCAAGCAAAGACTGGGAAGTTTTTGAATGAGCAAATTTATAGAATTTAAGGTTTATAAGAAACACAAAATTTACAAAATTTATGAATTTTATAAAATTGACACAATTTATATAAAAAAAAATAAAATAATAAAAATAAAATAAAGATATGTAGATATACAGACATGGCTAAATGAACTCAGTTTATCGCCCTGATAAAAAATATATACACATTTAGGTATTTGAATTATTATTTAGTTATTGGCTTAAAGTAATTTCCTTATCTTGGCCATTAGCTGCTTAGAATAGTCCCACCTGGGCATTCGTTTAAAGGCCGTAATTTACACACATTAATTACAGTTCGGAGTTGGGTGGGCGCATGGACGTGGCGAACCGGAGATATAATATTTTGTGCAGCATGCAACTAATTGCAACTGTTGCCAGCTTGGCGCCATATCGCAGCGACAATGACAGTGCTGCCATTCCCACGCCCTTTCTGCAGCAGGAGGCGACTACAACTTTCTGGCTGGCAGCGCTGCCGTGTTAACCCTTGGGATGGCTGCTGTCGCTTTTGCAACGCGTTGGTGTGTGAAATAGACAACTTGCATTCCAACGCGTGTGACGCTGTGTGTGTGCGCACCTTAAACTTCTTTAAAAGCAAGGGGAAAGCTAGCTGAAAAAAGCGAAGTAAAAGAAAGGAAAAACTGCAGGCAGTCGGCGAATTTCCTTTTTCGCTAGCACATTTTTCACTGCCATGTGCCAGCCAGCCTGATGTCGTTTTGTTGTTGCTTTTTTATACTTTTTTATTCATTTCTCTTCCAGCACTGGCACCTGGGGAATTTACGTGTGCATGCGTGCGCTTAGCATACCCTAAAAACTGTGCAACCTCTGTAGCCAACGCTTTGCGGCGGGCCTCTACTCTTTTTTACTTATTTTTTGCTTGTCTTTATTGCGGTTAAGTAAAAATAATGTTTCTCACTCTACTTGCCACTTTATTTTTGGTGTAAATTAGCATTCATTCTAAGTCAGCACGATTTAAATATAGAGTCGAATAAATATAATAATATGGCATTTTTCCTTATTTTACAGAAAACCAGAATTCTGATTGGAATTTAAATTTAATCTGCTTATATCTCCATCTCTTTCACTCTATATCTATTTGTATATAAAGAAAGCTTTTAACTGCATTACTTGAGTTTTTAACAAGGGTTGATTGCCGCTTCACACATTTAGTGCTTTTGCCGCTGGCAACTCAACAAGCAGAGTGGCGCAGTGGAAGCGTGCTGGGCCCATAACCCAGAGGTCCGAGGATCGAAACCTTGCTCTGCTATAGATATGGGAGAAAAAGTAATTCTTTCTTTTTTATTTTTTAATAAATGCCATGTGAAATAAAAACACTATTTTTATTTTTTTAAATTTATTTTTCGTGTTTTTATTGTATTTCATTTTTTTTTTTTGTTTGTTGATGTTTGTTTTTCATGTTTTACTTTACTGCTAAATAACTTTAAATGTTGTATTTTCTTGACCATATTCGTTCATACATCTTCCGCATTTCCCCTCCTGACTCTGATTTTCATTTTATTTTCCTTCTTCTTCTTCTTGTTCTGGTTAGTTTCGCAACTGCAACAAAATTACGATGTTTGCTGTGCATCTCTTTATTTATCATCTTTACTCATCTTGTTCTTTACATGTATATAATAACTAAATTTGCTTTATAATAATAAATATAATAATAGTTAATAATGATTTGTTTATTAAATATTTTTAAAAAATGTTCGTTTTTAGGAGTATAATTATCATCATCATCATCATTATCATCATTATCTTTATCATACTTATTCTCGTTATAATCGTTGCCAATCGTTCCGCGAGCGGGTTACATTACTCTCTTTGTCTCGCTCGCACTTGTTCTGTTCCGTCTCGATTTCTGTTTTATTTTTCACGTTTACACAGTGTCAATTCATGATTTTCCCTTAAGCTTAAGAACTATTATTTCAATTCATCATGGTTTTGTTTTGTTTTTCTCTTCTTTTGTATATATGTATAGGTAATTGAATATACTAGTTCATTAATTAATGTATATAATAATAAGTATATATATATATATGTATATATATGTTAAATACAAAATAATACACACGTTTTAGTACGTTTGCATGTATATCAAATAAAAACAAACTACAAAAATATACAATATTTATGAACACACAAACAAAAAATGAGACAAGATTTAAAACCAACAACAAATAACTTTTTAATGAATATCACAAAAAAAAAGAATAATAAAATAAAATAAAAGAAATGAATAAGAACATCAAATTTTTAATAATAATTATAATAATATGTGTAATTTATAAAACATAAAAAAGTATACATAGAACACCTATTAAAATTAACGATCTATAAAAACAATTCAATCTTCTGGCTACGTTTCGTGAGGAATACGTTAAGCCGCAGAAAAAAACATAGAAAATTCGTTGATATCACCTGACAAAAATGAAAGACTACTTACAATTAACTACACCCACACACGCACACAGAGAGACAGACACAAGTGTGTGTGTGTGTGTGTGTGTGTGAATTACATTTAATTCAATTAAAATTAAAATTAAAACGTTTTAATATTTTTATACGCACGCTTAAGTTTAGGTTTCACACCTAGTTTAGTTTTTTGTTTAGTTTTTAGTTTCGTTTCGTTCTTTTGTTTTCTTTTTGTTTGTTGTAGTACAATAAATGGTTTGTTTGTTTCATTACGTTGCAATATTGATTCTTTTTTTGTTCTTTACTTTTCAATAAACACATCACATCATATTCACAATTAATAATCATAATAATCTAATATATGTATGCATGTATGCATATACACATATATATGTATATACACATGTATATATAAATGTGTGTGTAAATATATAAACTAAAATTAACAATAATAACTATGACTTATGCTGAAAAAGGACTATGCCATATATTATTACATTTTATTATTATGGTTCCGCTATTATAATTATACCTTTATATAATTATATTTATATATAATTTTGTTGAATTTATTATATTTTTATCTGGTATTCGAATGCGCCATGTACAAGCGTCATAAGGGTTAAGTGTGTCTATGTTTATGTATGTATAGTTGAACAAATTCAAAAACTAGATTGAATCAAAATCATTCAATCTAAATTATATATAAAGTATTATGTAAGGCAAATAAAAGTTTCGTTTCTAGTTTACACGTTCCGCGCGTGTCACGCACGTGTCACGACTGACGCGACAATCGCTTCAACACAAATATTTCTCTTTTGGGGAGGGGGGAATTGCTTAAGTAAAGTTCTTATGATACACAGAATCCTATGCTCATCTATATTTTAGTAGTTTTTTTTTTCATTTTTCTTAATTCAATTCAAATCTTATGAATTTATTTATAGAACATTAAGTTGATTTTTTTTTGTATTTTTTTTAAATATATTTTTTTGTTTTGTATTTTCTTTACACAAAAGTTGAGTTTTTATTTTATAATAATTTTTTTGTTGCTGTTTTGCAGCTTATTGTTTTTCCTCCAATTGTTTATTACATAAGTGTATTAGTAACTGTTTAAAATGTTGTTGTCGTGTTTGGTGTTGTTGTCTAATCTACGAATATGCATTAATTTTATTGTAAACTTTTTATTTTAATTTTTAAAAATTTATTTCTTTATTTTGTGTGTTTTGTTTTTGTTTTTCTCCTTTCTATACAACTTGGCTTTATCGTTCCACTTGCTCTTGCTGTTGTTGTCGTTGTTGTTGTTGTTGCACATAGATTTAAGGTCTGCTTATAATGGACGGAAACTTATTAGGCATTTTTGTTGGAGTTGTTGTTGTTGTTGTTGTTTTAGACTTCTATGGGTTTATTTCTATAAAACGTTTCTTGGTTAACGTAGAAGTAGTAGAGAGTGTGCTTAGAGTATGCATATGTATCATAAAAAGGATATCGAATAAATCGAGTAAATATGATTGTGGACATAGAGTAGAAATAGGATAGATTGAGATAGCGTTAAGATCGAGCGCGAGGGGGATAGAATTCAAATTAGAATCGGAGGCACAAATCATCTGCAGTAGAATTAACAAATTTCCGTATATTATAATCAGCCCTTAAATGTATATGTATAAGTGTATAACGCTTAAAACTTGAGAACGATCTTAGCCTACGTTGATTAAGTTGATTTTTATCTTTAGTTAGTTTTAGTTTTTCTTTCTTTCTGTTTTTGTTTTCGCTTTTTTCTATGCATATTAGAGTTGCTCTCTTTGCTAATTTACGTTAAGTGTATTGATTAATGGAACCGATTTAAAATTACATTTAGATTTCATTTTCATATTTTTCTCAATTATTATTATTTTATTTTTTTTTTAATTTTTTCATTTTTATTTCAGAAACTTTTCTAATATTGATTGCTACTATTTATACATGTATATTGATGTTTTTTTTTTTTTTTGGATTTTTAATTTTTTACCTTTATCCAGTTTCTTTTTGCTTTTACTTTTACGTTCACTTCGACTTTGCTTTGTTATTGATTTCTCATTATTATGTTTGTTTCTTTTTTTTTTTGTTTTTGTTTCTTTAAAAGATCACATTTCATGTTTTAGTTGCCATTAGTATATATGTATATACATATATATATATATGGATGTATGTATATATATGTATATATTTATATAAGTATATAGTTATGTATTCTTGTATTAAATGTTTCTATACATAAATATATGCATATACATATGTTGTATATATAATAAGTAAGTTTTCTTTCTGCTTTTTATTTTCGTAATTATTGTTTAGTGTTATTTTCTGTTTTTTTTTTTAGTGTTGTGTAGTGTTTCACGAGTCAATTAATAGTTATCAAAAAATGAAATGAAGATCAGTTAGAAGTAAGACCATTTTCTCTTGCTGCTTGTTAATATACATACATATTTATATATTAATTCCAATGGATCTTACGCTTACAAATTTCATATAGGAAGATACAGTACGTTAGTTTTATTCCTTTTATTTGAAGTGTTCTTTGTGTGTGTTATATCTGAGAGTTTGTGTGTGTCTTATGAAATGTTTGCTTTTCATTTAATATTATTTCATTTTTCTAGAGATTTCAGCTAAATTAATAATACACTTTTAAAAAATTTAGTTATCAGTGTTTGCTTTTTTTTTTAATTTATAATTTAATTCTTTTTTGTTTCTTATGCAAAAAATGCTTACGGTTTAAATTTGATTATACTTTAGTGTTTGCTTTTGATGCTTCTTCTTCACTACTTCTTCCTCTTCCTCGTCAGATCTTTCTCGACTTTCTTTTTATTGTGTATTGTAATTTGTATATAAAAAAATATGTTTATTAGATTTTTATTTGCATTCCTTATTTGTGTTTGCATTCTCTTGAATTTGTTTTGTTTTCTATCCATTCTTCTGTAGTCTGCTGATGCACTTGTTTATAAAATGTAAAAAAAGGAATATGGTTTCGTTTCTTTGCTTTCTCTTGCATTTCGACAACAACAAAAAACCCTTTTGAATTCGTTTGCCATGCATCTGCTATCTGTTTCGTTTCACTTTGTTTTCTTATCTGTTTTGTAGTAAATTGTTGTTGCAAAAATAGGACGTGACTGTACTTATATTTGTTTTTTATTTTGAATTCTTATTTATTTGTTATTATTTCCTTACTCGTATCGGCTGCTGTTGCCTAACTGTGGCCTATGAATTTCTTTCGTTTTGATTACTTTTGACTATTTTCTTTTTCAATGTAAACTTTTGTAGATCTCTCCTGTGGGCTCAACACTCCTCATTAAATCTTTATTGTTTATTAATAATAATTTTGGTTTATTTGTAATTTTGCATTGAAATATGGAACACTAGAGTTTAAAATAGTTTGTAACTAATTTTAATGCAACTGCGTTTTCCCATTTCGGTTTCATATTCATACATTTATATGCTTATTTATATATATATATATATATATGTATGTATATATATTTTTTTCAATTTCATTTTTTAATTGCTAAGTTTTCTTCTTTTATTTTTTTTTCATTTAACAACACTAAACATTTTTATTTTATTTTTGTTCTTGGGTCTTCTAATCTTGTAGAGCTGTCACTCAATATTTTCTCTCAATTATGTGTAAATCGAATGCTTACAACAACACACTTACGTTAAAGTCTTGCTATACGTACGAAAAAGTTCTGTAGATTTCTCAGTATATATATATATATAATTAATTTTTATTTTTTATTTGTTCGGTTTTGAATATTTCCCCATAATCTTGTAAATAGTTCATATCAACCTTTAATTTGCATCAAAATTTTTAATTATTATTTGAATTTATTTATTGTGTGTCTGCTCTCTAGATGCAGGATGAGGGCGCGGCTATGGTGGCCGGCGTCACGGTGATTGTGGTGGCTGGGAGGGCGGCCACTGTGGTTGCCACCACCGGGTAATGATGACCCACAAATGCGTGCTGCTGATGATGATGGTGGATCAGGCCGTGATGCTGCTGCTGCTGCTGCTGTTGCTGTTGTTGCTGCTGCTGCTGCTGCTGGGGCGTTGTTGTGTACTTTAGTACATGTTGCTGGGGCAGCGAGATGAACGGTGCTGCCTGAATCGGTATACAGTTGGAGTTGTAGTCGCTGCTTAGCACCAGAGTGGGCGTGGCATCGGTATAATAAGCTGGCGCCTTCAGGAATGCAGCTGCCGGTGCTGCAGCAGCAGCAGCAGCATACTGTTGCTGCGGTGTCGGCATTGTTGCTGTCGATGTGGTGGACAGCGTGGTGGCCGACGATAGTGTGGGCGATGTGGCAATGGAGCACGACGACGATGAGGAGGCCGA
Organism: Drosophila buzzatii; assembly: GCA_035045845.1. Classification (NCBI taxonomy): domain Eukaryota; kingdom Metazoa; phylum Arthropoda; class Insecta; order Diptera; family Drosophilidae; genus Drosophila; species Drosophila buzzatii. The sequence continues at coordinate 5,049,552 of JAWNOS010000244.1, read as the reverse complement.
CGAGGGGGAGTATGGTGAGCTGCAGTGATAAGTGATGTGTTGCTGTTGGTGTGGGTGTTGGTGTTGGTGTTGATAGATGTTGCTGGCGTGGTGTGCGACAGCTGCTTTAGTCGCGTTGCTGTGATAGTAGTTGGTGTTGTAATTGTATTGCTGTTGCTGCTGCTGCTGCTGTTGCTGCTGCTGATGCGGCTCAATGATGATCAAGTTGTTGTTGCTGTTGTTGTAGCCGGCAGCAACTGCTGCAGCTGTTGTTGTTGCCACCGCCGCCTGCTGCTGATGCTGATGCTGCTGCTCACTGGGATTGGTGATCATGGCAGCCATTATGTTGGCCGGCGGCAAGACAATCGGTATATGATAGTATTTACATTGCTTGCGGCGGCACTGGCTGTTGGCATGATCCCGGCAGACAGCAACACGTTGATCAATCACCTCGACCTTGTCATCTAGAGAAAGAGTGATGGAGCGGAGTGTGGGAATAGAGAGAATTCATTGATTAGTAAACGAAAATGAAAATCAAGTAGAAAATTTCATCGAGTTATTAGATAAACAGTGAAAGCAATTATAAAAATAATTGTTTTGATTTAGATTTCGATTTCGATTTAAAATTTATGTTGCTCGCGAGCTAAAGTGAAACTTGAAAGCACAAAAGAGTGTTCTTGGTTGACGCTTCTTCTTCTGCTTGAGCTAATCGTGATATTCCGATTTGATATTGGTGCAAATGAAAACGGACTTGAGTTGAGTTGAGTTGAATTGAGTTGAGTCTTGATCTCTGAGCAAGAATCGATTCCTATTACTTCGGCTAGAGTTACACATACTTGATGTATGTATGTAAATGAAAATAGAACGAAACACATCCAATTCAATTGTGGTTTGTAAATAGGTATTACAATTTTCTTTGCGTGTATTTTTGTGTGTGTAATTTCTTGGAAACTTGATAGAACCTAAAAGGGAAACAAATCAAACGAAAACTGAGAACAACGTGTAAATCAAATAAAGTGTCGCCAATTGAGCTAAAAGAAAGTAATTAATAAATTGTATTTGGTATTTGTCTCTCAGCTACAGAACACAAGAAATTAAGTTTTTTTTTTTAAATTCCCGCTATAAGAAAAGCATTAAAAGCAACGCAAAAACTAAATGCTAGAACTAAAACTACAAACTAAGAACTGAAAAGGGAAGAACTTAAGCACATGCACTTACCTTCAGTTAAATGAACGAATCTACAATTTAACCGACTGCACATAGATCTATTAAAATCTTGGCACACCGGGAGGGTGTCCAGTAACTATATATAGATTTTGTATGAGAAGTTTTTTGATTTCATAATTTTTTTTTGTTTTTTTTTTAGTTATGGCAGGATGCAAACGTAGTAAACAAACCAATTGACAAAAAATAATAATTGAATTTTTTTTGGTTGAATTGTTTCAGTGTAGTTTGATTATTATTTTTTTTTTGTAGTCATTTTTTTTTTTTGGGATTTTCGTTTGAAAAAAAGAGAAGAGCAGAAAAAGAAAAGAAAAAGAGCACAAATTAGTTATATTCTTATAATAATTATATGATACACTAGAATTGTTAATGGTTTGTTAGTTGAATTACGCTTTGTAAACATTTTTTGTTTTTCATTTTCATTTTTTTTTCTATGGTCAATGTTAGTTGCTGTTTAATACATAATAGTTATCGTGTTGAATGACAGATACATTAAAATTCGTATGTTAAACTAGTTTGTCACTTAAATAATCTTAAGGGCAAATAGGAGAATAAATTATAAAATGGCGGCGCAAATGAATTTAAAAACTCTTTTTTTCTTTTTTATCTCTTGTATCGAGTGTGTTGCGTGTATGAGTCCTGAGATAGTATGAGACGCAGCTATATAATTGTGTTCTAAGGTTTTCGGTGTTTATTAAATGCTAAAAATATATATATATAAAAAAAAAGTTTGTTTTTATCTGTAACAAAAATTTGTGTTTTTCTTTGTAAAAACTTAAATGCTAAGCTTAAAAATAAAGTTTTGCCACAAAAGCATCAAGTCGAACTTAAGGAAATCTAGAAATCAATGTAGAAATGAAACACCTTTAAAGCAGCAAGTATTGGACAACTAAAACTTAGCTGTTGATAGTAGCCGAACTGTTTATGGATAAGCCAAGAAGCTTTTAAGCACAGCATAGACATAGAGACGGATAGAGCGAAAGAGAGAGAGCGAGAGAGAGAGAGAGAGTGACAGAGTGGGGAGAGAGACAGAGTGGGAGAGCGAGAAAGAGCTTTTAGGTCTGTAACACTCACTTTTTGATAAGGTTCAGAACGCGCCTTAGTTACGATAGATATATAGAGTTTTCTATATATGTATGTGTTAACGGCATATGCATTATACAGAAAAAGAGATTATTCATTTTGATTGTTTGCTTAAGTTCTAGTGGGCTGAATTATGCAGTAACAGTTACATATCCTAATAGGCGGCACTAGAAGTATAAGAAAAAAAGAGAGAAAAGAGAGAGAGAGAGAGAAAGAGAGAGAGAACGTAATACATACGCAATGTTAATTTGTATACCATTATTAAAGACGCCTGTGTTTTATGATATTTTTTTAGAAATAATTAACAAAGTTTTTTTTATGTAAGGATAAAAAGAAACCAAAAACGAGAACAGAAAATGAAACCAAATCATAAACTTGGTCTTGAGTAGCGCGCAAAAAGCAGCTAAAAGCTAAACAGAAATTCGAAAGCCTTAAAGCTTTAATACAATTACTGCGATCGCCTTGAAAGCGCACTGAAGCTTAAAGCTCATTTTGCAGAAGATGCGATACTATTGAATGAGTATTGAGTAAGTTGTATCAAAAGTGTTGCAAAGCACACAAATTGAATTATTTCTGGTGACACACAAATCAACAAAGAGCAAGAGTGAGTGAGAGAGAGAGAGAAAGACAGAGTGGGACTGGGAGTGGAGAGAGAGAGAGTATTGTAAACATATTGTAAATAATATTTAAATTCGCTGGCCGCTCTTTACCTAATTATGTAAAATGTGCCATTCATTAGCATAGGACACTGAGTGTATAAAACGCCCCGTTCCGGCTGGGCTGTTGTATGAGTATCAAATAGAGAGAATATTGATAACGGATTAGCTTGGCATTGTCTAATAAGGTTTTATACAGTTTTATTTGCTATTATTTTCTTTTTTCGTTTTTTTTATTATTTTCATTTTGGCAAATATTGACGACAGGTGGTAAATATGTGTGTGTGTGTTGTGTTTGTGTGTGTGTGTCGGTGTGTCGGTGTGGGCGTGGCGTATTGGGTCAGACAATTGTGCAAACAGCTGCTAACAGCTACGACACACTCAAAGGTGTGTCCATGTCAGAGCGCTGACATCATCGTCGACAATGTTGGCAACGCCTTCAAAATGGCCGTCGACACTTTGTTCATCGTTTTTAGTTCTTGTTGTTGTTGCTGCTGTAGTTGTTGTTGTTGTTGCTGTTGCTGTTGCTGCTGTTGTTGCTGCTGTTGTCTTTATGGTCTGGCTGCGCTGTCGTCGCTGTCCCTTGTTGTCCCTTGGGGCGCGGCAGCGCATTTAATTTGATTAACCCAATTCACGCAGGCCGTGTGTTGAAATGTGTAGCACAGTAGCTGGCATAGACACTATTCTTGGCAGTTGTTTGTACAGCAGGCGACGTTGATATTTATATAATAGATATATATATTTTTGCGCCAGGTCTTTATCTATATATATATATGATGGTGGCTTAATTGCTAAGATGTTTGCTCGTCGGACAACGGGATTTCGGCAAGCCGTAAAATATAGTTGGAAAATTCTCTTAATTTATACGCAGATACGACACTTAATTATAATTTAAATATGACACTTTCACGGATTATTAAACACTTGCTGCTCTAATTGTGTTTGTATTTCTAGTTGATTACATAAACATAAAATACAATTGAATATTTGAATTTGTCTGTGTGTGTGTTGTCTTTACAGAAACAGAACTTAAAACTAAAGAGAGAGAGAGAGAGAGAGAGAGAGAGTGAGAGTGTAAATGTCAAGTGTTAGCATTAACAGCCGCTTAACATGCTGCCAATAGGCTGTTAGCCAGCCAAAGGCTGCGACTGTACCTGGCCGCTGGCATCGGTATAGATAACACAGGAAGCATTTAGTGGCGGTATTTTAGTGTTTGCTATAATTATCGATAGTCACAAAGCCGGCAAAACATGCAATTTGCATTTATTCGTGTTTAGAGAGAGAGAGAGAAAAAAATAATATTTGTATATATTTATGTGTGAGGTGAAGAGACAGCCGGAATGAAGAGCGAGAGGGTAGAAAAATGTGATTGTTTATTGGTTGTTTTTTTTGTTTTTGCAGTTCGGCATCCATTCAGCAGGTGTGAGTGTGTGGGTGTTTTGTATGTGTGAATTTGCGTGTACATTTGGTTGTTTTCATTATTTGGTTGCATTTTGCCATTTGAAATTCCAATCCGTGCGAGTCGTTGAAAATATATAGATATTTTTAAATTGATTGCATGCAAATTGTTGAGTAATTTTGTTGTTGTTTTTGCGTATATGTTAGCATGTAAAAGGAAAAAAAAAATCATATATGAAATTAGTAGAAAAAGAAATGATGAGAGCACAGTAGTATAGAGTCGAGAGTTTGCATAAAATTGCAATTAATTTGCGTTCCATATTCAATGGGCAGCGGCTTAAATTAAGCTTAAGCTGCATTTGCGGTACAGCAACATTTTTCGTGTTGTGGCAATTAGTCAAATTATTGTGGCAAATGCTTCAACATGTTTCAATTAAAAATATCATTTACTATACATTCAGCAGCTTAAGCTGAACTGAAAACATTTTAATAGAGCTTTAAATATCAAATGTGATTGAAATGCGTTTCATTTGAAGCAATCCTAAAATATATAGGCTGCATTACATCAAATCCTTTTCAAAGCGCAACACGTTATCCTTGACTCCTTCTCTGTTGCGACCAGCCAACATTCAAATTAACACTCAGCTGCGCCCTAATTACTTGTGAATTTTCCCTTTATGCAAATTCAACGGGCTACAAAAAAAATATACATGTGAAGCCACAGGAAAAAACACGAGTTAATAAATGTAAATTAATGCCACGCCTTTTTTTCGTTCACCCATTAAAGTTCTCTTGACTTGCTGCTACAATTAAAAGTTTTGCCACACAGCGAAAAAAAAAAAAAACAGAAAATGCTGCTGCATCGCATATGCAAATGGTGAAACGCACTTAAAACTAGAATAAATTAGTATTACAATGTAAGCATAATATTTCGGAATATATTGGAATATATGTGCGGCTTAAGCGAGTTAGTAAAAGTGTTGCATACTTTTGGGCGGCGTCTAAAAATTAAGCTAAATGTTATCAGTTAGCAGAAGCTGCAAAACAAATGTAAAAAACTGTATCAAAAATTATCAAAATATAAGCGCGCGCTAAAGCATATAAGGGGCAGGGCAGCAACTGAAATCAGAAAGAATAAATTATAATTTTTTTATACAAATAAAATTAAATAAAGAAATAAAAAAAAAACAGCAGGCGGCAGCAAAAATTGTGTGTAATTGAAGCGCATTTAAAATTGTTTGTTACTGGCGCAGCAGCTGTAATTAAAAAACAAACAGTCAATTTAAATACTTGTATCAATCATCAGTTTTATATAGTATATATGTACACATATGTATATATATGGGCAGTTAGTTTGAGCTCTCTGAGACAGGAGACAGGCACACACAGAATAACGCAAAGTAAATAAACAACTTGAACAATAATGCGAATACTTACTACATTAAGTACATACAAACAAGCCTGCAAGAGTCGATCAAATATAAGTACAGATATATATATGCATGTCATATATATATACATATATATCATATGTGTATGTGTGTGTGTGTATGTGTGTGTGTGTGTGTGTGTGCGTTTACTCAATATCCAGAAACAAGTCATAATTGAAGCAACAGTTAAAACGCATCTGATGGGCAGCTCACTTGAGTCTGTGTGTGTGTGTGTGTGTGTGTTGGTGTGTGTATGTGTGTGTTTATCAATTAAATTTAGTTTATAAAGCTTTTGCCTGCAAGCATTCTTTTTATGACAGCTCTGTGTGTTGTTGTATTCGTTGTATTTGGTGTGTGCATGTATTTGGTTTGTTTCATTTTGATCAGCATACAGTCATACAATAATACTCTCGTAATCCATGAAAAAGAAAAGAGTCATGTTAATAACATTGCTTGCAAAGGGCAGTACCACAAAACTTAACATTTATCAAATAACAGCCAAAGAGATCAGAGAGAGAGAGAGGGTCTGGGTAAGTAACTTCTTAAGTTAGCAATTACTAAATGCAAAGAGAAAACTTAACAGCGCATAATAATTCAATAACATTAATTTTAATTTTCAGACTGCTGCTCTCTCGCTTCGATATCTTTGGCGTTGAAGCATTTATAAACTAAAAATAAAGCTAAAAACTAAAAACAAGTAAACATTATATCTAGTTAAGTTACTAATTACTAATGAAATATTTTGAATAATAATTATATCATATACATACGTTCAAGTATAATAAAGAAGCTCATTGGGCAGTGCACCAGCTTACCTTAGAAGTGCGATTGTATTTTTTTTTGTTTTTTTTTTTTTTATGTTTTAGCATTGTTTTTTATGGAGTACTGTAGCTCATTTACCATCATACCACATGCCTGAGAAGCCGAAATACGAGTATAGTAAATAAACGTAATGCGTATTTAGCGGGTACTTCGAAAGTTTCAATCACAGTTAGCATGAGAGTGACAGCCACTTGCAACACAGGACTTCAAATTTTCTTGCTGGCGATACGGATTTGATTCATTTCTGATATTTGATTTTGTACTTGCTACGAAAAGTTCTTGTTTCATTGAGCACATGCTGAAAAATTACAATACGATACGCTCCAAAAAAAAAGAAGAAGAAGAAGAAGGAAAATACGAAATCATAAAGAGTAAAGAATGTTCAACAAATATGAGAGATAGAGAGAGAGAGAGAGAGAGAGAGATACGTAACATGTAGAAGAGAAACGTACTTCCCACTATGGAAAGGGTATTTATATATATATATGATTTATATATATATAAGAACAACCTGTACGAGTATTACGTGTAACAGGAAAACAGAGAGAGACATAGAGAGAGAGAGAGAGAGAGAGAGAGAGAGAGGGAGAGCGAGAGTGTGTGGACATTGAAAAGATTACTGCATTGTGTGAGTGTTTTTGTGTGTGTGTGGAAACTCGCTGGAAACTTTTGTAATGCATTCAAAGAAATCCGAAATTTTACATCTGATCGAAAAAATGTATTATTCAGACTGAATTTAATATTTTTTCATTGGGTTGTTGGAAACATGCAAGAGCTGTGGATTAAAGAGTCTACTTAGAGTGGGGAAGACAGAAAAAAAGAGACAAGACATTTGGTGGCAAAATGTTACTTGTATTTGAGAGAGACAGAGAGAGAGAGAGAGAGAGAGGAGAAACAGATATTTAAATGGAAATTAAGACAAAGTGTAAAAGAGCACAAAATTTTAGCGAAAACAAAATATGTTTTTTTTTAAGCATTTCTTTGAAACATTACAAAAGCGCTTAACTCTAAAGAGTATATATAGATAGATATATATAGGCAATTGTATATATATTATTTAATAATATTATGCTTCCATACACATAAACTAGTTCATAAATTGTCATAAGCAATACAGTAATATTTTCGGTTACAAACAGAAAGTACCAGCTCGAGCAAGCCATGTGTGGAAAACTGGAGTACTACGAGTACTATCTCGCTTGTTGAGTGTGTGTGTGTGTGTGTGTGTGTGTTAAGAGAATTGAGCAGAGAGCACACATTGATAAACGCCCAATGAAAGTTAATAAAAAGGTTTTCAAGAAGCTTTCAAATATAATTGGCTAAAATAAAAAAAGAGTTGGGAAAGATTTTAAGTTAACTTAAGAGCAAACAGTCATATATACTATATACCAGCATATCTAATCATATTAATTAGCAAAATAATTAGTAACAGAGATAAACTCATAAGAAATAGCAAAACATATGAGGAAATTAATTTAGAATCAAGGACAACGCACAGTAAAATTTCTTAATTTTTATATTAATAGAAAACTGTCTATGTATGTGTGTGTGTGTGTGAGAGAGAAAGAGAGATTGAGAGAGAGAGACAGACAGAGAGAAGAGAGAAAATGTACGCAGAAGTATTAGTGTTAAGTTTTTGCCATTTAGCACTTTCCAGTTAACGAGAGTTAAGTAAAAGAAGCAACAAGTTTTTTACGGTTTTTACAATAAAACGTTTATATAATTTTCAATATAATAATTGTTTTTGTTTTTGTTGTTTTTGTTAATTTTTGCATTTTTGTTGTTGTTGTTGTTTTGTATTATTTTATAATAATAACGCATATAGTTAATAAGACTAATTTTTGTGTATATCTTGTTTGTTTGTTGTTTAATAGCACATAGAACATATTCATTAAAGTGTTTGCTTGTATTGGTTGCTTTGTGTTTATGTTGTGTATAAGTCATAGAAGTCATAAGTATAGCTTTTAATTGTAATTATCATCGAACAATTTAGTTTTGTTTATTTTTCTCTTTCTGCTCAAAATTACATGCATTAGTTAACAGTTAGATACACTGAAGTTTCTCGTTTTGTCACTTTTCATTAATCAATTTTCTGGTGTTTCGTGAGAGTTTTCTAGTTTACTGATCGATGAAATCAAAATGAGAAATGCAAGAAATGAAAATGACATCAGCAGGCTGATGCGCTATACATTAGTTGAATCAAATGTTGTTGGCTAAGTACTTGTTTTTTTTTTTCTCAGTGTTGTGTATGTATTTTTTTTTTTTTTTTATATTTTTTATGCTATAATGTGGTGTACTTTACAAAAGATGTGCTGCTCTTATCTACAAAATATAAGTTTAAAGTCTATTATCAATTGTGGCCGTGCGCAGACTACGCTACAAGTTCTCTTTTCTGGTTTTTTTCTTCTTTTTTTTTTTTGGACGGTACTGTATTTAGTGGCTTGCTAAAATATTGAACTACGTTTAGGCTTGGTTCATTGCAATCGCTATAGCAATTTGTGAGGACTGTAAGAGCTCGAAAACCGGATGAGCTGCTGAACTGGCTCAAAACTGAATATATATAGATTCAATATAAATAGTTGTTCAATCTTCGTTGTGATCTTATTGTTTGTTGCACTGTTAACTCACTGTTAACTCGATGTTAATGTTATTACGTATTGTGTGTGAAGCAGAGTTTTGATCTCTTAACTTGTGCAATTGAATGTGAATTTAGAAGAAAGCAAAAACTAAAAATATATGAAATCATATTCGGATTATTGCTAATACATGTTGTTGTCGAAAATGTTTGAGTAACAATGTTTATTCTTTTTTGCGCGTTTGTAACATGCAGTGTTGGCATAACTATTTGCTCTTGTATGACTTTCGTTTTCAGAGATTTCTCTAAGTTTTCACATAATTCATTTGGCCCAAAGCGCCAAACAGCAACAATTCTACAATGTTAAACAAAAGGAAAAATGAAACATACGACAGCTAGAGAACTGGACATACATGGATTATTGTTAATATGTGTAACATACTTTTAGCAAGACATATATATATCGATAGTTGGTATTATTATTTTGTTTTTTGTCTTTTTTTTCAGTTTTTATCAGCTTTCCATTGTTTGACGCATGTTTACTGCATGTTTTTTAGTAAGCAAACTTTCTTATCAAGTATGTAGTATATATATATAGATATAGGTAGGTATATAAGTAGATAGTAAGCCTGCCACAAGTCAAGCAATAATAGTTATGTATATATAAGGAATGCGTATTGTTTTCAGATTTGTTACAGCTAGTTTCTACCGTTAGAACGAAATAGTATTTTGGTTAGCGTACTCAGTTTTGCTTGCCATTATATCTAAGAGCTAAACATAGAGAAATTTTACTAAGTCTAATTTTTTTTTTTTTAAATTAGTTTTTCTTTTTTAGTAGTAGTAGTAAGTATTTGCTTTTTATTTTGTTTGGGCAATGAAATTAAGCAAAAATATTGAAAGCATTTTACAGACAGTCAAGGCAGACAGAATGTGTTTCGGTTGGGTGGGGTAAAAGGTGTTTGAAAGGTAAGTATTTGGCAAAGGCTGAACGAAGCGAAACTTAGGAAGGAGAAAGCTGGAATAAAGAGTGCTGCTCTGCCCAAAAGCGCGGCATGTGGAAATGCTTAGCGTGTGGCATATGTGGCAAATGTGACATATGTGGCGTATGTGTCGATTGGGTGAGTTCAAAAGTTCAAAAGTATCAAAAGAAAACGGGAGCGTGTTCTGCTTAGAGATCGAATAGATATTTGTTGATAAATAAGTAACATGTATATATATTTGGGTATATATAAAATGTGTGGAAAGCGGCACAACAGAAAGAGTAAATAAATAAAAATAATTAAACAAGAAATAAGTGAATATACCAAAATAAATACCAACACACAATAAACTAAGTTTTTGTTTCTGTTTCGTAAGGTTCAAACTATATTTGATAAACACACACGATATTTTTCATTGTTTTTGTAAAAAATCAACATTAATCAATGAACTATCGACAACTAAATATTAGAATTAGTGGCAAACATTAAAAATTGTCATTAGACATTAGAAATATTGTAAGAATTTAAACGAATTTTACAGAGATTATATAAGTATATATGTATGTATGTATAGGTTTAGTTAATAATAATCATAATAATCATAATAATAATAGTAATAAGAGTTCGAATTTAGCAACTTTTTTAGCTAACAATTTAAAGTGCGCAAGTCTGTGGCAATAATTTTTTTTTTTTGCATTTTTTCTTTTTCTTTTCTTTTTTTTTGTAAGTATTTTCCTAATTCTAAACAGGGATAAAACACATAAAAATATAGACTACATAGTAAACTTGTATAATTGTCAGTACATAAATTATATAACGTAAACATTACATTGAGGAAAAAAACATAATAATTATGAAAAATCACACGAGATCTAAGATTAAAAACATAGTTCTGTTGTCATCGAATTTATTATTATTATTTGTTTGTTTTGTTTTTTTTTTTTAATAAACATACATCATGTAAATTGTTGAAATATATCAAAGAAACATGTATAATACATCGAGAGCAAGATATAGTTAGACAGATAGAGATAGATAGAGAGAGTGAGAGAAAAATATGTATATAGGAAAAAACGAAAAGTTTACATAGTTGGTTTTTCATTTTTCTCTTTTAATTGTCAACATAGGAGTCAAGTATTGAACATAACATTAACGTAACATAACATAACATAATTTTGATGGCTTAACATTTTCAAAAATGATTTGTGTTGTGACAATGTCTGTGAGTGTATGTGGGTGTGTGTGTGTGTGTATTTGGATGTGTGTATCGCAAAGAGACATGAATGTGATGATGGTTTAAGATCTTGGCTTTCAATTGATTTATTGATTAGTAAGAGCGCTTCATAGCTAGCGTGTACGATTATGGGTGTGTGAGAGTGTGTGTGTGTGTGTGAGAGAGAGTGTGCGTGTGTATGATGGCTAAACGATATAAAGAACGAACTTTGTAATGTTTTAAAGAGTGTGGATCGGGTGTTCGGGTATGGGAATTTTCGGATCTTGTGAGTGTTGGTGCTAGAGTACATTGTGTTGATGTTTATATATAACGTATAGATATATATATATAGTATATATATTTATGTATATGTATATATTAGCAGCATACAGCATTTATAGTATCTATGTATATAGGTATATATAATAGGTATAATTCTATAACTAGGCAATATTCGTTACGCATGTTCGTTGCTCAACAATTTTAAACAATTAAAATTACAACAGCATTCACGAGAGCTAACTAACTAGCTAACTTGTTTTTCTTTTTTATAGATAGAAGAGGCAGCTGGAGAGAACAACTGAGCAAGATAGAGAGTGAGACAGAGAGAGAGAGAGGGAGTAAGAGAGAGAGTCGGATAGACAGCAGAGAGGTAGACAGAATTGAAAACAGTTTGTTTAGCAGACACAACTGTACCCAGCAGCAGCATCTACTTGGGATTTTGCTTGTTATGGCATATTTGATAGGAACGATTAACTGACTCGCATTCAAGGTTAAGGTGTGTGAAGCTTTCCTTTTGCTGTGCGCATGTGTGTGGGTGTATTTATTTGTGCGTGTGTGTGTGTGTGTGTGTGCAAAGCTATCACAGTACTACTTCGTTACACCCAGTTGCAGTTGCCGTTACCAATTCCATTTCCGTTTCCGTTTCCGTTTCTATTTATATTTTGTATGCTCATTTAGAAGGAACTTAACTTTAAAAACTACATATTGAAAAAGGCTCACATTTATTATTATTATTTATTTGTGCTTTAAAAGCTTCGTTCTTATTTAGACTATGCTATGCTACGAAAATGGCAACAGCTCCAGTCACAGTGAGGTTATGTTTTGTTGCGTTTAATTCAAAATTATAAAATTGATATCAAATTGTTAAAAAAAAACCTAAGGAAAGTGTAGCAGACTCGAGCATTCTGTGTGTAAGCTGGGCAAGAGCGTTGCTCGATTGAGGGAAAGCTTTTATTGCGTATTGCACTTAATGCAAGCTCATTGAAACTACACGAAAGCTTTTCGCTGTGCTTAGCTTGATTTCAATTGCATTGCAAAAGCTGTGGATGGTTAAGGCTTTAAGCAGCTTTAAGCACATTAAGGAAATATCCCAACAATGTGTGTGTGTGTGGGTGTGTGTGTATTTCGGATTTGTCATGGTGCAATTTGATTGTTGAATAATAACAGAGGACGCCTTTCGGCACTCTAAATATAACGCTATGCTATTACGAGACCTAGTGTATAAATTAAGTTAAAACTGAGGCACATAATCTTACGTCTTCGATGTGTACTACATACTAAATAGTTACTACTACAAATAACTGGACCAACACGTTCATTAAGTACAGTTGCGTTCGAGTCTCTCAGTGTGTTTGTGTGTATGAGTGTGAGTGTGTGTGTATGTGTGTGTGTGTGTGAGGGGGGGAGTCTGATTAAACTGCTTAGGAGGTCTTCATTTTCTTGTAGGGATTCAGGACCATGGCAGTGCCAGGTGCTGCGCCCTGAGCAGCTGCAGCTGCGGCGGCTGCTGCTGCATATTGCTGAGCGGCAGCGGCTGCTTGGCTGCTGGGCATCGCATAGGCATAGCCGCTGCCAGCGGCTGTGGGCGTGGCAGCCATGACACCCGGATAGAAATAGCCCTGGGCAGCAGCCGCTGCGGCATACTGCTGCGGACTGGCCGCCATTTGCATCGGCGTCGCAGCGCTCGGTGCACGCAGCAGCGCAGTCGAGGCGCCGGACAGGTAGCCAGCGGCCGAGGGCGTGCGCACCGGTGTGCCGGGTGCCACGGGCGTGGAGAGGCCTGAGCTGGGCAAGGAGCCATATTGACGCAGTTGCGCCTGAGCCTGAGCTTGAGCTTGAGCTTGAGCCTGAGCTTGAGCCTGGGCCTGAGCCTGTACTTGAGCCTGCGCCTGCATTTGCAGCAGCGTTGCCATAGACATGGGCTGCGCTGGCTGCTGTTGTGGCTGTGGCACGGGCTGCGGTGTTGCCGCAGCTGGCACAAAGCTCTTGTTTAGTGTCATGCCCGTATAGGCGGCTGCCGAGGCGGCAGAGACGGGCTTGGCCGCTGCATTGGCCACCTTCAGGGCGTAGTTCTTCTGGGCCACCTCCTTGGCCAATGCGGCGGGATCAGCATAGTAGCTGGCAGCGGGACTGAGACCAGCGGCTGCTGCATAGGCGGCATACGCCTGATGTGCATAGGCTACCTGAGCCTGAGCTTGTGCCTGAGCCTGCGCTTGCACCTGAGCAACTTGTTGCTGCTGCTGCTGCTGCTGTTGCTGCTGGTGCTGTTGGTGCTGCTGCTGCTGCGCCTGCACATAGCTGGTCTGCAACGAGCTGCTGGACATGCTGACAATGGGCGTGGCATTCGAATAGCCGCTATATAAATTGGCATAGCTATAAGCGGGCATGGCATAGCTGAGACGCTGATACTGCTGCACCGTCTGAGTCACCGAAACTGGGCAACTGTTGCTGGCGCTGCTGGTGGTGGGCGTGGGCAGAATGCCGCTGCTGTGGCCATTGTGATAGCGCTGATAGACAGTGTCGCTGCCATTCTGCTTGATTGCATAGCTGCGCTGAGTCGATGCCTGAATATAGGCAGGAGCAACGGAAATGGAATCGGTATCGACTGTTGCTGCTGCTGCTGCTGCTGCTGTTGTTGCAGTTGTATTGGCGGCAACTGTTGCTGCTGAGGTCGCATTGTCTGCATCGCTGGACAGCAGCTCATTGCCATTCAGTGATTTATTCAAATTGTTATTAATATATGACAAATAGTTATTATTATCGCCATTGGCAAGGGTCTCTGTGTTGGGGGGGCTGGAGCTACCGTTTACTGCTGTTGTATCAGTTGTTGTTGCTGCTGCTGTTGTTGTTGTTTTTGTTTTTGTATTGGTTGCATCATTAGCTGTATCAGTGTCTGCTGCTGTTGTTGTAATTGTTTGTGTTGTATTACAATCGTTAGCTGTGTTTGTTGTTGTGTTTGTTTGTGCTGTTGCAGTGGTTGTTGTTGTTGTTGTTGTTGTTGTTGCTGTTGTGTCATTATTTTCTTGATCATGATCAGAATCGTTAGCTAGCGCTTGGTTATCATGATTATTAATATGATTAGTAGCTGTTGTTGTTGGTGTTGGTGTTGATGTGGCTGTATTCGTGTTTGTGTTTGTATTGGTATTGGTATTGGTATTGGTATTGGTATTGGTAGTCATAGCAGTTACAGTTACAGCATTATTATTATTATTACTGGCTGTTGTTGCTGCTGTTGTTGTTGTTGTTGTTATGGCGCTACATATTGGTTGTTGTTGTTGTTGTTGATGTTGTTGTTGTTGTTGTGGGGGATACTCACATGACACTGGCACGTAGGGCTGCATTAATTGTTGATAGGTTGTCGCACCGGGTTGATACACTGGAATGCCAGACTTTTCGGCAGCTGGACGTTTAAACGGTACCATGCCAGAGAATTGCTATTGTGAAAAGAGACAACGAGAGAGACAGAGAGAGAGAGAGAGAAAGCAGATAGGGAAGAGAACATAAGAGAAAAAATCCATTAGTACAAAATTGTCATTGACCTATATAGCTTCAGCTTAAACTAATTGCACTCTAACCGTACATATGGAATAATAATATCATATATTTGTTTTAATATAAATAGCTTACAAACGAGCTCAACTGGGAATTTCAACAAGTTTTTACAACTTTTTCTTTATATATTTTTTCTTTAGATTTTACACTCAATTTTTTCTCAAACTTTTGCCAATTTATTTAAAATAATACAAATTCAAATGTCCAATAAAAACCATGAAAAAAAACTATTCAAATCGAATCAAAAAACCAGGAATAAGACCAAAAATAAAGCATTTGAAGCATTTAACTAAACGTTTAGCGTGCATTTTATCAAGAGCAAAAGCTTTTAATGTGCTTCGCATACAAAAGCTACACAAAGCTTTGCTCAGCCAGCGATTAAAGCGATTGTGTGAAATGTGAAAGTTATATTCTGTGTATGTGGAATATTGCCGCAGCAGAGCACAGCCGAGTTCATTTTAATTTAGTTTTATTGTCGATTTGAATCAATGAATCTCTGTAGCTGAGTCATGCTGAAACCAATTTTGTTCACCGAATTTGTGCAGATTTCTCTTAGTTGATTTGATTTTTCTCAATTTTTATTTATATATTTAATTCAGTTATTTTATGTGTAATTGTATTTCTGTGTAATTTTGATTTGTGTTTAGAAACATGCATTTTGTAAGCCAATTGAATTTGTTTGTATCTAGTATGCATTGGGTTTTCATTTTAAATAAGCTGTGTTTCCTCAAAGTCTCAAAAGAAATGAAAAACAATATAATTTGAGTTGTAAATAAAACTGATTAAATCTATGGACATGCCAGCATAGGCAAGAATAAGAGAGAGCTCTATAATATTTTATGAAATTCGATTATTTGAGATTCTCTTTGCATTAGAAATAATTCTGTTATTCAAATATACATACAATCAATGAAAGTACTTCTCTTTCCTTCAAAGTCTTTGAATAAGCTATATATAAAATTCTTGTATGCCATAGAACACCTATCATCCGCGCTCATCTTAGCTCTTCTCACTCTCAAGCAAATGGGTCACTTGCTCTCTTCTGATCACTCTGCCCAAGCAAGATTAAGAAACAAATTTTTATTGCATGGGTCAGCAGCTAACAAGCTCTCTACTAATAGACTCTGTTTCAGTTCCGTTTCGTTCCCTTCTTTGCTTTGAAGTTCTCATTCTCATTTACTCTCATTGCGCTGCTACACAAAGGGAACTCTATACAATATTTTAGGCACGCTCTATATAATTTCAATTAATTAATTTATTTCCATTATAGGAATTTAACTTTTGTTGCGATATATTAATTAATATATAAATTATTTATAATAATAAATTAAAATATTATTATAAATAATTTATTATTATAAATAGTAATATTTTTTAAACTAATTCAAACCAAGTTTCTAATTCAATTTACTCATTTTGTCAAGAGCTCGTTAGCTTTCGTATCTTCGCCTAAATTCTATTTTCTCGTCAGCTGTTTTTGACTAGTATTTATATGATAATATATTTCTTGCCTGTTTGAGAATATTGTTAGCAAAAAGAAATTATTATTACTATTCATATAAAGACCTTGCTCAAAATAATAGAAGCATATCGAAATGATCAATAAATGTTATTTGCAAATATGAGATATGCATACACTGGACGAAACACAGCTTATGATGTGGGTTTGTTAAGTTGTTATATGTACTAGTTCATTATCATGTGGTGTGTATATTTATATATATAGATTGTTGTATTGTGATAATACTGGATGAATAGTTGTTCATTTATTTAGTTACGTTTTCTTATTGGCTTTGGAGTACTTACGAAGTTTTCATAGTAAAATGAACCAACCGTTTTAACATCCATCTTTTTGGCAATTGTGCACATTTATGATCATTATTATTGTTGTTGTTATTATTATTATTGTAATAATTGTGATGATACATTTATCCATTATGAACGCAATTCGATATTAGTAATTGAGTTTATTTGTTCATTTTGAATGATTAATTTGAATGAATTCGCATTGTTGATTGATGCATTTATTGTAGTTGGTTGAATTTGTTTTTGTTTTTTTTTTTTTTTGGGTTAGCAGACATTTTTGTTGTAGTTGCAGTTGTTGTTTGTTGTTGTTGATAATTGATTGTTTTTTGTTGTTTGAATTGTTGGCAACAAGTAACATAGAGAGACACAGAAAACAAAGGAAAGTCGAATCGAAAAAACAAACGAAGAAGAGAGAGAACACAAATGAAATTAGTGAATATATTCAGCAGAAATATACAAAATACAAAAATGTTCATCAAGAGGTAGTAGCGATAAGTTAGAGATATATACATATACATGTGCACATGTCTTTATATGTATGCACATGTATGTAAATACGTAGTCTAGCGTGATGTGAGATGTGTGATAAGTTAACCTAAATAATTTAATAATATAATACATACAATTCATGATACATACAAAATACATACAATTAGGCCAAGACTTAAGGTTAAAGTTAAATTTGTAGCAAAATGCGCAAAAGCCAAGCAAAGATCGCATGTAAAGCTAATTAACCTGGAAAAGCACTTAGGCACTTAAACAATTAAGCTCGACTGGTGCCAGCAGCTGCAGCTGTAAATAAAGAGCGGAAGAGCTGTCGAACCAATCGAATCGAATCAGCCTAGCCAAACAGTTCGTCATGCAGGCAAATGTGAGAAGGCGAGTGAGTTGTATTTCTTGCTGGGTAGAGGCTGGCTGGGTCAATTAACAGTTAAACCATTTTAATTAACACTTGCCCAGGTAGTCAGTAACTGTGACTGTATGTGTCTGTGTGTGATTGTGATTGTGATTTATCATATGCAACCCCTAATTGATGCCACATGTGGCACGCAACGCTGATTGCAAGTTGAAGCTGTCGCTGCCAGCTCAACAAGGCAACACATGCATCAGTATTGATAAATTGATTAGCCATATGGATTTGTCTCCATCAAAAAGTCTGTGTGTGCGTGTGTGCGTGTTTGCTCTTTTGATATGCCAGATAATTACTCGGGTTTGCAAATTAAATGCTCGCCGACTAACTGACTGGAAGGCTTGGCTGAGTTGCTGCTTGTGAACGCTAATTGATGGCTCTTCATAAGGCATGTGAAATTTGCAACTAAATAAGTGAATAAGTGAGTGAGTGCTTCGGTGTTAATGAGTGGATAAATGAATAGCTGAATAGTTCAGTTGAGTGCCGAGGTTATTGCAGTGGCAGCGCTACGAATTTTTGCAATTTTATGTTACACTACAATTTTTTTTAGCTCTAATTTTGTTATATACTCTTGGGCTGAGTTAAAGAAAAGAAAATTAAGTTAAAAAGTTTTTTTCTCTGTTCATTTATACGGGAAATAATATTTCAAACATATTCAAATTAGATTTATGAATTTAAATGAATGTTAATGATAAATAATAATAGAAAGACTTTTCTTTTGTTAATTTCAGTAACGAAGCTCTAAAGAAATAAAGTATTTCTGTTGTTAAAAAGTTTTTATTATGACTTTTTTTTAATGGAAATTATAAAAGAACTCTATTAATCGTTTTTTATTTATGAGTGTGAGTTGACAAAGTGTTTGAAAGTTTTGCATTGAATTTTTATCAGAATTATTGAAAAATGACTTCGGTCTTGGATAAAATTTACGAAAATAAATACTTTTTGGCAATTTGGCTGCGTAAGACATTTGAGTGACTGTAAAATTGAAGAATCTGCAGCTTGATAGTTTTTTTAACTGAATTTCATAAATAAGCGTGAAGTGCTTTTTTAATTCTTCTATAAGGGAGTAGAAGTAATTAGTATAGTAAAAACTACATATGAATTAATTACATGTTTTATTTCTTTAATATGTTTTCATCTCATTGCATTAAATTTTATATATGTCATTTGCAGTCATGTTTATTTTTTATGGAATTTATTATTCATTTTATAGATTTTTTTAAATCAATATTTTATACTTTTAAATAATTTTTATTTGGATTTTATTTATTATTATTTGTTTATTAAAGTAGTATATATTTATATCGTATCATTATATATGTATATATATGCTTTTATTTATTTTAAAAACATATTTTTTTATATTTTTTTAATATTAATATTTTTATACTTTCAATAAAATATTTATCTAATTATGTTTTTATTATTTATGTATTTGAATTTATCTAAATATTTTTTAATTTATTTTCAGCGCAAAAGTATGCAACAAAAATCTGAACAGCCATTTGGGCTTTGTTTTTTTATGTTGATTGCATTTTAGAGCTTAGGTTATTTTGTTTTTAATATTTTTGGCAGCGCTGCAGCTGCTAGTATAGCTTAAAATCATGCGTAAAAAAAGAAATACACTTAACCCAATTAAAAAAAAAATGAACTCGCAGCAAATTAAATAACAGTAAATAAAACCAGAAATCAGAAATGGAACGCAATGCAACAGAAACAGAAATAGAAACAGAAACAGAAACAATATTTATAAAGAAAAGAAAAGAAAAGAGAGATGTGAAAGAAATTAAACAAAATACCAGTGGAAACATTTCAGGATCCGCTGACCGCTTCTTGCCCACTTCCAGTGTGTGATGACCCATAACAGCGGCGGCAGCGGCGGCGGCGGCGGCAGCAGCAGCGGCAGCGGCAGCGTTGTTTGTTGTTGTTGTTGCTGTTGGTGTTGTTGTTGTTGCGCCAGCAGCGACGCCGCCGGCCGTATGGATGGTGTTGTTGTTGTTGTTGTTGCTGTTGTTGTTGCTGTTGTGGAGGTGGTTCTGCAGTTGCTGCTGATTTAGTTGTTGGTGTGCCGCAAGAGGTGAGCTCTGTATTGCGTGAGTGTGTGTGTGTGCGAGTATTTGTGTGTGTGTGTGTGTGTGTAGTTGTGCATGTGCGTGTGTCAATTGAAGTGCATAATTTTGATCAAGTTGCATATATTTGAAATTATAATCAAACATAATTATGCCAAAAATCAATTAAAAAACGTGTATAGAATATAATTTTGATCAAGCATTTAAATTATGCGTTAAATATGAATAAATTCCATTTGAATTATTTAAGCAGTATTGGTGTTGGCATTTTTAATAAGTATGCACAATGATTATTTTTTTATTGCATTTTTCGAATAAATTCGACAAATATTTTATGTTCAATTTATTTTATTTTATTGTTGTGCGTACGAGTGTGTGTGTGTGTGTGTGTGTGTAGTTGTGTATTGATATCATCCATCGTAGAAGCAATTACAGTGTGGCACAGGCGAACAGATGAAATACATAATAGTAGAAGAGTACGAGTGTTTTTTTATGATAAGTAAAAATTATAGTTGAAAAGAAAAAAACAATAAAATCAAATAGAAATTGTTTTGTTTTCAGAAATATAGTAGACTATTGAAGCTAACTTAAATTTGTTTTTCTTTTTTTTTTTTCAAATCAGAATTTCTCAAAAAGTTCCTAAAATAAATATGGAAGAACAACTAATTGTTGAAAAATGTCAATAAAATATTTATATATAAAACCGTTTTGTTAAAGAAGCAGAGTTAATAAAAAGCCCAGAAGCATATATTGTATATATAAATATAGAGTATTATTATTCATAAAGCTTGTGGAAGCCAGCAGCAAAAGCTTTATTGTTCAAGAAACCCAGATTAATGATATTTTAATATATATTTATAAATACCTAATTGTATGAGCTTAAGAGCTACCTTAAAAGAAAATTATAAACAATTGCAACAAAATCATTTTCATGTTTCGATTAATACAATTTCGCTGTTGGCCAATATACAAGTGCTGTATATATATATTTCCATCGAATTGTAATTCATTTACGAATTATTTATTTAACAAAAATTGATTTGAGTACAAAAACACACACACATTCGCATTAAGACGAGCTGCTTAAGTGCCCGATACCTACCGATGCATCGTTGCTGCTGCTGCTTCAACTAATTCTCAAAACTAAAAACCATAAATATTAAAAAGAAAATGTTTCGTAGAATTTTTTGTTGAAACCACTAAAGATCTCAAAGATAATTCGCTTAACACCGTCATTTACACGGCAGCACGACAACTTTTACTGCTCTGAAATGGGTGCGCGTTTGAGTTTGTATTTTTTTTCTTTACTTTTTTCCTAGTGCCTAATAAACAAAATACACAGAAAAATGTATAAAACATAACGCAAGTTAACATACTTTTTAGGGCTAACACACACACGCTGCTCGACACGAAAAGTGCAAAAAAATTTGCATTTAAATGGACTCGCTGCGGCAGAGGTTTTCACGAAGTTGTTGTTGTTGTTTTGGAGCGTGTTCTCTGTGTGTTAGTGTGTGTGTGTGTGTGTGTGTGTGCATTTTTTTTGTGGTCTTTTTTGCTAGACACACGTAGCTCAGGTTGTGCGCCAGTTGCTATTCCAGCTGCCTTTGCCCAGAACTGTTTCATGTCACCGCCAATGAATGCTATAAATGGATTAATTCGCTTGGGCAAGGCGATATGTGGTCTGGCCTATGAGTGTGATATCTACGTGTGTGTGTGTGCCATGAGTGCGTGTGTGTGTGTGTCGTGTTTGCCGTGTTGTTGTTTTTTGGGGTCAAAAGCGAATGTGCCGAAGAAAAAAAAAACGAATTGAAGACACTTGGACTAGCACGCACAATGAATACTCTCTAAAATATAGAGATCACTGCTGTAATATCTATAGATCATATCAGATTGTACTTTTTATATGATTTATATATTTTGTATATTATTTATTATTTATAAATCGCACTAGATCACGCTTTGTTTAAGGTCGACAGATGTAAATTCTACAACTTCTATATAAAGATCTATCTTGCATCAATCAAGTTGATCATATCAAATTTTTAAATGCTTAGAGGCTTAGCTGAATGTTAGCTTTTACTCTATACTCTCTCTATTCTAAACGCTTTCAATTAGTCAAATTGCTTGAATTTAATGTAAAATATCTAACTGAACTTTTAAAGCATTTAATAAATATTTTATTTTTATTCCAAAAAATACTTTTAAAATTCAAGTCAATGCCAATGCTCAATTTTAGTCAAAGATAAATACAAATATTTGATATCTTCAGTGAGGGCAGAAAGCTGCCCTCAAAGTGAATATACCCTGCACATACACCTCAGTTAGGCTTGTCAGCTGAAAACTGTCGCTGGTTGGGTAGCGTTGCAGCTGGACAATTCATTGGCATGGAAATCTCTGCTTTTAGTTAATTTTCCGGTTCAAACGTTATCCTGCCGACTAATCCGTGTCGTCGTTCAGTGCGTCCTGCCAGCCAGCGAGGCAGCCTGCACAGGTTGACATTTACATTTTTGGTCAGGACAAAAAAAAAAAAAAAAACAAGGAGAAGAGCAGCACAAATGAAGCCTCACAGCGGGTCATGTCCTACAGCTTTTTTTTGTTATAGCTGCTGTTCCCGTGTCACGCTTACATGAGGATTATAGTTTGGGGTTGGCTCGCTGCAGGACGCAGGCAGGAGCAGGCAGCACAGGCAGGATGCGGAGCACTGTTCGAACTGTAGCTTTGATTCGACAGTTGACATATTTCGGGCATGCCCCGGGCCTCTTGAAATATATGGCTAATTTTTTTTGCGTTGTTTTTTTTTTCTTTTATTGTCCGCTTTTATTGGGGTCATATGCATGTCAGGGTACGGACAGTAGAAATACTTAAAATGTAAATAAAAACAGATTAAATAATATTAATAAATAACATTTTGCTTAACGCAACCAAATAAAATATACCAAAAATATATACACATATTCTTGTGGCTTGGGCAGTTTTGGCTCGCGGGGCGTATGCGTAATGTGTGTTTCAGTATTCATCTTGTATTCGTTGTTCATGTTGTACTTGATGTCTGAGTGTGTGTGTGTGTGTGTGTGTAAAATAACAACATTTAATAAAAGATTTAGGTATAAATACGAGTATATAGTTAGGCATTAAGTAAACGTTGGGGTTGGGTGGTTCTGCATATTAAAGTTGAGGACTGAACAGACTCGAGTGGAAATTTGAAATATCTAGTTTTGGATTTATGATATTAAATATATTTGAATTGTATCCACTCAAGTACTGGCAACATGCATAAGTAACCCCAGTACAGTTGGTTTATATATACATAGATAGTCTAGGAACGGTTTCTAAAGAGGGGTACGGATACACACACAAAATAGAAACAAAAACAAAAGCAAAAAATATATTATAAATATATTTTAGATAGTTTGTAGACCGGCTATAGCGAGGTATGTTAGGGGTAACTGCTAGCTGGGGTGGGACTTGATATAATTCTGGGCAGATTCGCTTAGATTATGATGTAACTTGATGATAATGAAAGAAAAAGTATTTTTATTCAAATGTAATTTAGAGCAGCGCTGCAACGGCCAAAAACACATCGAGAGAATCGGTTGGGTTAGGCTCTGATGTGAGCAAAAAAATGTATATAAATTTAGTTACATTTTTATAATTTTGATGAAATTGTAATGGAATTAATTTGGATAGATTTTGTTGCATTATCAAAATAAGATTTATGAAAGAGAGAGAGAGAGAAAGAGAGTGAGAATGAGAGCTATAGTATAAGGTATGATATATAAGTATATATTCATATATTTATAAAACTAATTGCTAATATATAATTAATTAGCTACAAGCTGTAAGCACAGCCAGGGCCACATTTAACGAGCCATTTAATAATAATCAAAAAATTGGCATTTTTATATGCATTTAAAACGTTCAGAGCAGGTGCAACAATATACAACACACACACAGAAGCGTATATATATTTATATATATATAAATTCTTTTTGGCTGAAGCTCATAATCATATTAAGCCTGCGTCCATAAATAAAATTATGCGCTGCTCTGGTTAAATGCGTATGCGCGCGAGTGAGATAGAGATAAAACGAGCAGACAACAAGGCCTCTCTCTTTCTCTCTCTCTCTCTCTTTCTCTTCCTCTCTCTCTCTCTCTCTTTGTGTGTGTGTGCGTGTTGATGCAATTTCAAAGGACAATTTGATACAATAATCACGTTTGTCGTGCCTGGTCTGGGGCTCGATTGAATTACGCCTAAAATGCTGCAACAATTTTTCACTTTATGCGATATTATGCTGCAATTATGTGTGTCATGTTTGGAGCTGACAATGGAGAGCGGTGCAGGGACGAGCCCAACAGCCAGAAGAAGCAGCCCGGCTACGACTCGACGTTTATGTTGTTCCTGTTGTTGTTGCCGCGCAGCGTCAAATAAATTTTCAGCCAAAAGCAATTAAGTCGCGAATTAAGTGCGGCGCATAGGCAGGACCCCATGGACGAGGCAGGACCAGAGCAAACACACACAGAGAGCGAGCGAGTGTGTGTGTGTGTGTGTGTGGCACATATGAGAGTTGGGCAATCAGGAACGTGCGCCCACGTGTGTCTGTGTGTATGTTTTTGGCTGGCTGACTGCTGCGTGCTCAAAGTTTTAACGCGTTGTAATAAATGTTAATTTTCCCCAACGAAAATCAACATTTATGGCGTGTTTTATGTGCAGCTTCAACATATTTTCCATGTTGTTGAATGCCAATCCCTGTCAGTTGCTGTCTCTCTCTCACTCTCTCTCTCTTTTGCTGTCTCGCTTCGTGTGTTTGTGGGATTATGAGCTTGGCACACACACAGAATGTTTATTGGTGTGCGTGTGCGCTATTATATTCTTGCGTAAAGTCAAATTGTTTAAAATGTAATTCTTTTTTCTGGGTTGTTTTGTTGCATTTCATTTATTTATTTATTGAACATCTTAGGGAAATGTGCGCTTAAATGTCTATAAAATGCTAATATTAAATACGATTTAGCAGCGTTTCTAGAAACACCCATAAAATATTCGTATACCTCTGTACTTGTTGCTTTATGTAAACAAAATTTTGCTAAATTTGGAAACTTTTCATTTGAATAGTTGCAGAACTTAATTTATAAATTATGTTGATAGGAAAACTTTTCAATTATTTAAAACTCGGGATAACTTTTAAAGTTGCACTCGATTAGGGCAAACGCATTTAACGCCGCCTAAATGAGTTTTTAATTAAGCATTAAACTCTGTGTGCACATTATGAAATTTATCCACTTGATTAAATCTGAATTACAACTGCAAATTACACACGCAATAATTTTTAGAATTTCAATACGATGTGTGGGCGCCCGTGGAGCTTTAGCCTGAATCAAAAATCATAATTTATTTTATATTTATTTTTCTGTTTGCATTTTTTTGCTCTCTGTTTGAGTGTGTGTGTGTGTGTGTGTGCTTATATATTTGCAGTTATTTATTTGCTCTTGTGCTTAGGTTTGCATAAAGTTAATTAAATCGTTTGCATGCAGCATTAGGCTTTCATCGAATTTTGCTTTCAATAAACACGGGGGTAATGGTATATAGCATGCAGTTACCATAGGGCTAACAGCTGTTTAACAGTTGCTATTCAAAGCAAATTTTCCATGGAAACTTCAATTCTAAAACTATTCCATCTACATTTTTTACATATTTATCTATATATATATATATTACTACTAAGAGAGATAAAAGTAAAGAAAATTGTTTGCATACTTTGTGTGGTGTGTGAAAGTTTCTTGGTGCGGGTAGTAAAAGTGTTTCGTTTGGTTTATCTTTGTGGAAGTGAAACACAAAATATTATGAATTGCTCTATTAAGCAACAAATTGACAAAAATTCATAATTTTTCAAAGAAAAATTGCCTTGAATAAGCTCAAATTAATAGCAAAACTTGAGCAGCTGGCGCAAAGAAAAAAAATGATAAGGAAATAAAAAAAAAAAATATGAAAAAAATTTGTATATTTAAATTTTGCGACTCATAAAGAAAATGCAAAAAACACTTAGCTGTCTCTCTCTCTCTCTCTCTCTCTCACTCTACTTCACTATAGGAGTGTGTGTGTTTGAGAGAGGGAGACAGCACGGGCATGGGGTTAGGCTGTGGGTTAGCTGGATTGGTTTGCGGGCTGGGCTGGGCGATTAGGTTTTCTTTTTTCTTTGCTTTTTAGTTTTTTAAAGAAAGAGAAAGTATAAAAAGTAAATATAGAAATAGCCATACCGCAGCTGCAGCAGCGACAGCGGTGGCGCGTGTTTGGGCCGCTTTTAATTGTGCCTGTAGGTGCAGGGGGGGATGAAAGTAGCGGCAGGGGTCACGTGCGCATCTGCCCTTCACGGCGTCCATGCAAACCGTTATGGAACCATCGTCGTGCCGCGCGACGCTCTCCTGCGGATGCGCGAACCGGCATTCCGACTCGGCCCGTTTGCAGGCGCCGCGCAAGAATTCGCGACAGACCTGGAAACACATTTTTAGGTTTTTGTTGTTTTTTTTTTTTGGTTTTTTTTTTGGATTTTTTATATTTTGGATACGGCGTTGGATTGATGTTGTTGTTGTTCAGGTGGTTCATGTTGTTTGTTGTTGTTGTTGTTGTGTTGGTTGCACAGTTGATTGCAGATTGCGGATTGCAGATTGTTTGTTGTAGTAGTAGTTGTTGTTGTTGGTTGTTGGTTGTTGTTGGCGGGCAGCAATAGCAAAAGTGGCAGCAGTTGTGGTTCAGAGTGTGTTTGTGGTGTGTGTACAAAAGGCGAAGTGTTGTTGTTTATATTTCGTAATTCAATTTTTTTTTTTTTTTGCAGATTTGGCGTGTGTGTGTGTGTGTGGGTGTTGTGTGTGTGTATTGGAAATAATGGAAGGATATTCAGTAACTGTTCAGTTTTGGTTTTTTCTTTTTGTTTTGATTTACTTCAAAAGTAAAGTTAAGTAGACGAAACGCAACAACTTTCAATGCATTTTCATTTTTTATTTTTGGGTGTTAGAGCCGATTTGTTGTTGTTGTTGTTGTATTGGATTTGCAGCGCATGCTTCCAAATGCATGTAGTACATATGTTAGGGTATATAGATCGATACATACAAATATATGCTTTTATGTTTGCCCAATCTGAACAATGGGCAGCAGGTTTTGGCTTTGACTAACTTTTTTTGAATTAAGTCCATGCCATATTTGGTTATTTTTTAGCGAGCCGATTAGTTTTATTTTTATTTTTTTAATTTTTAATTTTGTAAGTTTTGCACTTGAGAACAACAGAGGAACACAAAAAACAAAAGTAAAACAAGGCAAATGCAGGGATTAAAAGGAAAACACATTTAAAGCTACAACCTGTTGAAGGATCGATAAATATAACTTGAGTAGTTTGTCCTAATGTGGAGGGAAAATTTTACTATTTGAAACATTAAACTTTCTAATTTTAACTGGCAAAAAAAAAAAACTTGTTCTATGGGAAAAGTAAATAACTGAATAATGTGTTCTAAAGTTAACCTAATCAACGCTCTTAGAAAGGTCTAAGAATATTTTAATAAAAAAAAAATGTAAACTGACATTGAGGCTAACATAGTAGCTAACATGGTAGCTAACATGGTAGCTAACATAGCAGCTAACATTGTAGCTAACATAGTAACTTACATAGAAGCTAACATAGCAGCTTACATTACAGCTTACATAGCAGCTAACATTGTAGTTAACATATAAGCCTAGCTATACAAAAAAACACAAATTTATTAAATCCAAAACTAAAGTTTAGTCATATGGACTTTCTAGCTTTAGTTAATAAGGAATTTGAATATTTAATAAATTATACAACATGTAACAAAATTCAGCTATTCAAAATCTTATTCTAACTAGGAAGAAAAACAAAAATGATGTAGTATTCGTAAAGGGATTTGTGCACAGAATTGTAAATTTAAATATTTTATTGTTGGTCGGTTTTTCATTCTTGCTTTATTTACAAATGCACTGGGAAGAAAATATATGTTTTGAAAGCGCTTGTCGTAAGCTTTGCAGGTTAGCAGCTGCTTCGTTAAAGCGCTTCTTTCATTATGTTTAAATATAACAAAAAACTGTGCCAGACTTCCGGCACCTGACAAGATTGTTATCGAAACAAAAAGAAAGTAGACGTGGTAGCATATATAATATATATATATCATATGACAAAATCAAAATGAAAAGTTTTATATCAGACATAAGAATAAGTAGAACGATCTTCTTTTTTTTTGTTAGACAAAAGTTCAAGTCTTCAAATACGAATGTGTGTCAACGAGATCAAATCAATTTTTATTATCAGCGAATTGTTAATGATTATTGTTCGTTATAATTTGATATAATTATTATTTTCTTTTGGCAGAACTGAAGAGAACTTAAAACACTGTACATGGTTTTTAGTTGCAATATCTTTGATACATAGTTAAAAATATTAGGTCTTATAAGAAGAAATACATAATTGTAATAATCATAGTAATAATAATAACAATAATAATAATAATTAACAATAAATAAATACAGAAATCAATAAAGTGGCATGCGATAGAAATATAATGAAAACAAGTCAAAAGAAAATCGTTTCTCTTGGCATTTTGTTTGTCATCGTGTACGAAATTATTACGATAGAAACAATAAACGATAAACACAATAAACGTAAGCGTAAAGTAAAGCACAATTCACACATATAAATGCTTCATCTCATTGGCATCTATTGCAGTCAATAGTCAATGAATACAGAGTTATCGAAGGCAACTGTCACTCACCTCTAATCTGTCGGAGCGTGGAATTTTCTGTTGGGCCACCTGTACGGTCTGTGGCACCACCGGGCCCAGCTGTGAGGCGACGGCCGTCGGATCGGGTCCCAGCAAAGTAGGCACTAAATGTCCGGTTGCATAATAGGGACTGTATGTATTGGCTGGTATGCCAGTCAAGTAGGGATTTGCGGCCTGTACAGAAGGGAGAGAAAACATAAGAGAATCAAATAAATTGAATACATCATGTTAATGGCCCACTATCAATCAATCAATCAATCAATCAATGAACTGTTAATCAGTCAGAGAACATTTTGTGTGCATTGTGGAAAATCTTATAAATAGCTTTCAGCTGTATTTAATCTGCCACTGAATGCTGAGAGGCAAGACTTAATCTCCAATCTTCAGCAGAGCTTTAGGCTTTCATCTTTACTTAGCTAATTTAATCTTCAATTAACATTTAATTATAAATTTTTACTAAAAGAAAGAGAATTCTCTTTCGTGCTTCTTCATTCATTTGCTATAATCTTTAGATGAGCTTTAGGCTTTTATCTTTGCCTTATTAGATGAAGCTTATTTTAGTCTTTAATAATCAGAAGGTAAATAGATTTTATTCTCATCTTCTTTATTGAGCTCAGATTGACTTTAGTATAAAATAAAGAAAGTATTTCAAGATTAAATATATAAACTGAATTAATCCACAAAAAAATAAAAATAAAATAAGAATAAATAATAAAATAAATAACAAATAAATGAATAAATATAATAAATAAATAATGAATAAATAAATAAAATAATAACAATAATAATAATTAAAATTAAATAAAAATAAATAAATAAATGAATAAATAAATAAATAAATATAATAAATAAATACTGAATAAAAAAAAAATTAAAAAAATATATAAAATAAAAATAATAATAACAATAATCATAATAATAAAAATTTGCAATCAAAATAAAAAAAATAATAATAAAATAATTAAAAGCTAACTGAATAGCTGCTTCAACAATTCCATAAAAGAATACACCCAATAGCTTCTCATACATTATTCGACTATGAATTTTGTTTTCTAATTTAATAACAATAAGAGTTTTCAATACTTTCCTTAGACCCACACCTAAATGAATACCAATGACATTTAAGGTATTTCTAATTCCAAACTTAAACCTAGCACATCAACACGTATCCTTAATATTTACAGCAAGTTATGGTTGAATTTTTAATGAGATATCGTGTTAAGGGAAGGCGCATTGCGGCAGCTTATGACAGCTAAGCGTTTAGTCCACTTAAGTCTCAGCAATATCCAATTTGTAGCACCCGCCCACCTATAGCTCAGTCACGTTAATGAAGCTTCATTCATTTTTTAGCACACATTTCTATGTCGAACAGCGTTAGCGGCTAATGGTCGCCGTCGTTTAGGGGGCCATTTCAAAGAGCAACAAAAACGAGAGAAACGAACATTGTTCGAGAATAATTTGAGAATTAAATTTCGATTTGTTAGAAATTGTGGCGTAAAAGCGAAAAAGTGGCAAGTGCTGCTGCCCCATTGGCATGAATAATGCATGCGCTCGGCGAACCGGGCAAAAACTGACTCAAATTTCTTCTATAAGTATATATGTTCGTCTCTTTGTCGCCCTCGCTCTCTCGTCTTTGGGAGCTACTCATTTGCGCGCATTTAACATTTTTCGGCAGGGCCGGGGGGACGGACACGATTCTGTGTTATTCAAAGTCATGCAGCAGGGAGCAGACAAATGGAAATTGAAGTGGCATATCCGCTTATAAATATTCATATAGCACAAAATTGTCAGTCGCTGGGCCACTGTCTGCCAGTTGCGCTTAGGATATTCAATTAAAGTATTATGCGGCTTTACGGGCAGCGAGCGTACGGGAGTACTTACCACGGCTGGCACTTGGCCCGATATGACCGGTTGGCCGGGTCCCATGCCCATTTGTTGCATCAGTGCATTCTTGAGTGCCAGATGATTGCGTCCGTTTATCAACAGCTGATCCTTCAGATGCTGTGGTGGATGAAAGTATTTGCACGGCGGTTTGTCACGATTACAACGACCCTGTAAATAGTAATTGCAAATTTCAGTTAGTAAATCATGTTTAGAAAATGTTTATATATAGCTAAATATTGTTTATAAATACTATAAATAATTTGCATACAGTTTCAGGAATTTCTTTTTAAATTGCTTAATAATAAAATAGTTGATAAAAAGTTCTAGAAATTTTATTTTTAGCTTAGCTCTGTTGTAGAACTTCACGTATTCAGACCCAAATTGATGTTAACGTTTTGCGTGCTGCCCAACGGCATAAATTATGCGCAACAGTGTTGAATAACGTCAATATAAATTAAATGAAGAAATTTATACCTTATTGTTTATGCTTAAGAGCATTTTCAATGTGATTTAATAAATTACAATAAGGCTTTGATCTTTTAACGTTGATATACAGCAGGGTTAACTTAGTTTCAAATGTGTTGGAGCATAAATTCATGAAATGTCATTTGAGAATCCAGCCTTTATATAAATAAGAAAAAATAAGAAAAAGTCGCTTTCTGCTTAAAGCATTTATATGCCAAGTGAAAATCTGGTTTCTGCAGACAAATTTGAATGTATTAGATTGAATATGTTTGATCCATAAAGAAAATCCAATTGATGCAATGCAGTCAAAATGACGCGTTCGTGTCTTTGCTGTCATGTCATAATTTCGCATATAGAAACTCTCAAAGTAAATATAAAAAAAATGAAAACAATTAACTGCACGTAATGTGAAAATATTCACTGCTGCAGATATGCAATCAAGCTGCACAAAAAATAAATAAAATAAATAAATAAAAAACGGCAGGAAAAAAGGGCAAACAAACCTCATATTAAATCGATAAAAAGTAATTTCGCATCATTAGCAGGTGTAATTATGGCCGCGGATTAAGCCGCCGAATCATGAAGCACCTTTGCACACGTTTTAATTTTGTTTTTGTACTTTTTTTTTTGAGTGCTGGCCTAAATGTCAACAATAATTATAATGAGTTCGGGCTAATGCCCCAGGGTGAATTGAGCCGCGAGCCGGGCGCTGCATGCGACGTGGCATGCAGAAAAAAGATTTAATACAATTTGAGCGAATATATATATGTGTGTGTGTGTGTGTGTTGGGTGCGCAGACTGTCAAACAAATATGCATGTAAATTATATTTAATTCAGAGCAAATGAAGTTAACAAATATTTACATATGCCCAGGCGAACGGAACTGCCCGTGCCTACGCCCATGGCCGAGTCCTTTGTCCGCCCCAGCGCAAATATTAAATAAAAAGAAAAAAGAAGAAAAATAATATGAAAGGAAGCGAAAAGCATGCAAAATATTTATATGTATGCATAAATTGATTGTTTGCCTGGGCACGAAACAGGGGCACGTAGTTCACAATTTTCACTTTTCTTTTTTTTTGCGCTTTTCTTTTTGTTGGCATTCACAATTTATGACGCAATGAAAGCTCTGCAAGATTTATGGCGTGAACAAAATAAAACTGAGAGAGAAAACGCTCCCGGCCGCTAACTTTCATATAATTGTTGTTCAAAAAATTGTTCACTCTGTGCACACACACACATTTACCAAATTTTATTCACTGTTGATGTTATTTGGCAAATAACACGAATTGCAAAAATACTTGCACAAATATTTGTTTGCATATTTCTCAATGCCAATTCAGCTTGACAAATGTTGAATGAATGCATAAAAAATATGCAGCAAAAACCGAAGGCTATCGATAGAGTTGAACGACTAGCAGTTAGCCTGTAGAATAGTTTGTGATGCGATACTGTGGATGGATACGGAATTTAGCTTTGATTGAGAAGTCTAAGGCTGGCTACATATTTGTTCAGTTTATTGATTATTTATTGAATGAAAATTCAATTTGATTAATCTAGTATTTGCTTAATTAAATAAATGTTTGATAAAATGAATATTAAATTATTTATTATAATTAACAACTATTTCCTCATAAATCTTATCAAAGTTTCAGTTGATAAATTTAATTTGAATAATATAGTATTTAATTCTCTTCAACAGCGCATGCTGCAGCGCTCTCACTCTCTCTTCCTCTCACTATCTCACCCACTCACTCTCTCAATTTAAAAGTCCTAAAGCACATGTCTTGCCCTATTCGCTTTGCCTATGCTGGGTATAAATGGATTTTAAAAGAAATTTTTTGTTCTTTTTCGTTTCACAAAATAAATTTAATCCAATTTGTGTGCAGTGAATAAAATGCATTTTGATAGCCCAACGGATTTGTTTTAGTCTATTATTGTGCCGGCATTACAATAAAATTACTGGCGGAAAGAAGCAAATAGAATATTTGTTGTCAATTAATTAGCTCAATTATTTGCTGCACACAAACGCAAAATGTTTGTGCGCCAAACAATAATTTGCATTCAATTTGTTGTTGCTGATGATTTGCAATTTTGATCAATACACAAAATATTTATTGACAGCAGACAAACAAATTTCTTTGCACATCGATTTACGAACTGCGCATTGCGAGTCGAGCAGCAGCAGCAGCAGCAGCAGCAGCCTGAAAGCAGGCAACAACATGCGGGCTGGCTTCAAAGGCAGCAGCGAAACCCGTTCGCTGCCCTCTCGCTCAGGCACTTTTGGCTTATTTGTTTGTGCTTATTGGCGCCATTGGCTGTAATTTAATGCTTGGATTGAGTTTATTCAACAGCAGCAACAGCAGTACAACTGGCGGCAGCAACAGCAACAGCAAAACATTCAATGATAGCAGCCAGTCGCATCTGCGTTTGCATTTACATATATCTGTCTAGCTACATCTCTCTCACACACACTCTCTCTCTCTCTCTCTTTCTCACTCTTTTCCAGTTTGTCACTTGATTTTAAATGCTTTTACAAATTGTCTATAAAACGCGTCTGCTCCCACCTCTCGCCTGTCATTACGCTGCTGCAGACTCAGGGCTCGACAGCGCCTGGCTCTTGTTCTAATTTCCAATAATTAAATACAAATGTGATTTTTTAGTGTGGCACAGTTGGCAGTTACTGGCACTGTTACTTGTTGCCATCGTTTGTGTTGGCATGCTTCGTATCTGGGTTAATTGCAGCTGGTTGGCAGGCAACCGTTGCCATGAAGCGTCGACCATGCGATTCTTCTGCCCGATTTGGCTACGACTCGATCAAATAGGTCACCTCACTGGCCAAATGTACAGGCAGCGTACGAGAGAGCTTTGTTTGAATGCTAAATGTGATAGTTAAATCGATGCAACTCTAACACGACTGCGTTATGCTAGCTCAACTTGTGCTCCATGTGCAAATGTCGTAAATTATTGAACAGTTTTTCACTTATAGAACTTTTACGTTCAATGCTTTAACTTATTTGTGTGAGAAGTTTGTAAGTCTTTGAGTTAAGCAATGTCAAAAATGAAAATCTAAAAATAATGTGAAAATACTAAATTAAGCTTAAATTCTTGCAAATATTTAAATAACTCTTCTTTTTTATTTCAAGTAAAAAATAAATAATTTTAAAAATAAAATTAGCAAATATCAGGAACAATTTCACATTTTCTAATTGAGCTGGCAACCTCTTCATCAACATAAACCAATTTGTAGTCTAGTTTTCAACACTGAAATTGTTAAGAATTATAGCTGCATACTGTCGTATGCTTGCCTCTGGCCTGCAGATATTTTGAATGTCATTTGGCAAATATTTAAATTGCATTTGGCATTGCAATCGAATAAGATATTATTCTTGCACAGGCGAGAGACACAGACACCAAACGGCTCGAGGGACTGGCGCACGTTCTTGCCTCTAATGGCGACGTGGCAGACATTATCTCAAAATGGCAAAAGTGGAGCTCGCCTCGTCGGAGCTGGGCCAATTTCTTGTTGGCCAGCCGATTGCTCTGTTTAGTTCCGTTCTGTTCAGTTCGGTTCTACTTCTACTTCTACTTCTGCGCTGATTTTTTTTCCCCGTTGCCATACCAACATTTTCATGTCATTTCGATTGTAATCTGCATGACTGGCTCCCTCCATGCGGCCGAGACAACAGAAGAAGAAAAAAAGTAGAGAAAGATTTTTAAAATGCAGCAAGGAAAAACGAGTGTGAAAATTGCAAATGGTGTCCACTCACGCACACATAGCGAACGAGTGAGTTGCATAGAGCGCCAGATGAAGTGCTGCAAAGAGATATACAGATAGACGAGCAGCCGGACAGCCAGACAGCCAGACAGCCGGAAAAACAGACAGCCGGACAGTGAGACGTACAGCATATTTGCATTGTGCGCGCGCTGGAATCGCGCTGTTATTCTCACTGCATTTTTATAGCAGCCACCGCACCTCGAACCCTTTTTCTAGTGAGATTTTCCTACGCTTTTTTTTTCCAGTGTTGTCACCAAAGCCTTGTGCAGATTATCCGCTTTAAATTGCAATGATTACTTTTTCCCTTTATTTTACTTTTATATTTTTTGTTGTAGATGCTTTTTTTTTTTTGGCTGATATAGCTCTGGCATTGGCCTGGCATTTCAGAGCCATTTTTCTTCTTCGCTACGCTCGAAACAATGTTGCTGCTGGCTGTCGCCGTCGTCTGGCATCCTCGAGCTCCAATCGTGCTGCATGCGTTGTGAGTCCGTGAGGATTGTGTCCGTCGCACTGGTGGAGGCTAAGGAATTTTTCATGTTTTCATGCCAAGTGCAAGTCAAGTCCAGTCATGTATATCGTCGCATCGTATCGCATTGCCGACATGCGTCTTGGCGACGTACCGGCGTCTAGTGAGGGCGCCCATCCAAAGGCACTCAACGAAGACGACGACGACGACGACGACGACGACAACGTTGGGTATTAAATGTCATTTTGCATTTCGTGACAAGTTGGCTAATCTGACTCGAAAGTTATTTATTTCTCCTTTGTTGAGTGCAAAGGAATTTTTCTTGCACTTTGCTAGCCCGAGCATTTTACATGGCATTTGCCGAGGGTGAGCTGCCACTCCCCCAATTCTGTTTAGTTTTTTCTTTCCTCATTTTATTCCATTTTTTTTTTTTTTTACATTTCTTGCGAGTCCTTTTCAAGTTTAGCTACTTTTCTTCAATTTGGCGACGATAGAAATCGCCTTTGAATGTTAATAAAATGGATTTTTATGCAAATTTAAAACTGTTTGGCGGTTGGCTTGGTATGCATTACAAATGCCAGAGGGTTAGACCTAGACAATGAGTTTGCCATAAAATGCAAATGCTGTTTGCTCAGCTGAAATTGATGACCACAATGCGCTGCATTATGCAATTTTCAACATGTTTCATGAGCGCTGACATGGGTTGAGTGTTCAAGTGCTCTCAAATTTATAGCAGCTTAAATGGAGCTCCGTCTGAGTGAAATTTCCTATAAATAATTGTTATATATTTTTCAAAATTCGTTTGCTATTTAAAATTGTGAGCAGCTCTGTTCTTCTACTTCGTGTTGCACATTTGCAATTTTGAAACTTGATTTGATTTCAATTCGAAATATATTTTCATAGAGTAAAACCGAAAATTAGAAAGCAATATCATGTAAATTTTAAGCATATTTAATTTCTCCTTTTTCTCAATTTTTTTATTTATTTCATTTTTATTTTAAGCTCCGACAGTTGCCAAATTTAGTGCTGAGAACTAACGCAACTACAAGCTTTGGCACTTAAACGCAGACATACAGACATTGCATGTGACACTTGCTATTGAAAACTATTTTGAGCGTGTAACGAAGCATCTCAATTTATACCACTTGCCCAGGCAGGACACACACACACACACACTCACTCCTGGGGCACACGAAATGCTGAAAATCAAAAAGCAATTTACAATTGTAAATAGCAAGAGCAACAACTGCAAAAAGACAAAAGGAAAATGCTGCTAATAATTGAGAGAGCGAACGAAAAAAAATATGAAATTTAACCAAAAGTAGAGTTCGGCCAAAATGAAAAATAATATTCCATTTAAAATATATATGAAAAAAAGAAATGGAACATTTTACGTGCGCTGCAAACGGAATTGCGCTACTTTCGGTTTAATTTTCAATATTGTCAGTCGATGGGCGGCGGGGGCGTGACAGGAAATGAAAATGAAAATATTTTCGTAAAATGCAAACAAATTGGCAAAGGCAAATGGTCAATATTTGTTTATGTATATAGAACGCGCGCTAAGCGAGCCAAAGCCAAAGTGTTTGCAGCGAAACAAAACTAATGCATGTACGCTGCAAGGGGGCGTGGCAAAGAGGTGCAGTGCCTGTGGCACGACGAGCAGCGGTGCATGTTAAGCGTTTTGCCTTTGGACAATGCAAAAAAGAAAAAAAAAAGAAAAAAAATTTGAATGCGCCACAGGAAAAGCAACAGCCGGCGTTAGGTTCTCATTCTCTCTCTCTCTCCCTCTCTATCTGTCTTGTTCTTGTTCTCTTTAACTGCATGGCTGCCCGCCTCTGCTATAACTGCAGTCACTGAACTCGATGCCTAAAAAGCGCTTCGAAAAGCCGAGCGAAATGTGTGCAAAACAATGCCACGCTGTCAGTGTGTGTGTGCGTGTGTGTATGTAATGTTTTTTTTTTTCAATCATGCGTTCATTCATTCAATGCCTGCCATTGCATGGCATACTTTTGGGATTTGCAACAGATTCCCGCGCAGAACATATATATGTATGTGTGTACTCAAATGTGTGCGTGTGTGTGTGTGTGCATCTAGCATGTCATCCGCCTTCTGCTGCTGCTCCCGCTTTCAGTCTCTCGACAGGCTTTACATTCTATGCCGCCTGCTGTTAGCTAGCTGGCCCAGTGCGGCAGCAACATAATGTGCCGCACACACATTGTTGTTTTAATTTTCACGTTGCTCGGGCGACAATTATCGGGGGGATTTCGGATTAGTTATCGCCGGCGAGCCGAGAGCAAAAAGCTAATCAGCAGAGACTTTGTGCTAATTGAAAATGTTTCCAGCTGTCGCGCTGTAAGTTTCGTATTTCATTTTGATCAGGTGCATGCCATAGCATTGAGCTGAGAATTGAGTTGAATTCTCTCTTTTTTATGTGGGTTTAATGCATAATAATGTGTTCAGAGATTGCTTTGAAATTTATGACTGCTTGAATAATGAATAGCCAAAGTGATTAATCAATAGTTGCATGACTTAATAAAAAGAGAGAACAAAATAATGTTTATTTAATAAGACTCAAGAATGATAAAGGGGCAAAAAGAAGCTCTGCTGCTCTCTAATAAATATATATATAATTTAAAAATTGTATTTATTATTATTTTTCGCTATATAATCGAATAAACAGAACTTGGCTCAAAGAGTTTTATCTCTACTAAATATGGTCTAACTGCAGTCTAAGGCATTAAACAGTTTGTATAAAAATTTATGGCAACTCCATTTTGCTCACTTTAAAGAATCGCTCATATTACGTTATTTGGCAACTATGATAACTTTAAAGAATTATAAACCTTAAAGCCGGCCCATCAGTTGCTATAAAACCTTCAGCACCTTGCTATAAATTTTAAAGTCTTACGCTATGGCCATTCGCAGATCTACTTGATAAGCGCTAAAGTAAACAAACATATTATATACGTATTCACTGCTCATTTCCGCCAGCTGCCACGCCCCCCTCACTTACAGCGGCGCCAGCAAACGTCACACCTTAGCTCAGCCCCTCCCACTCTTCTGTTCATTTGACGCTTATCAGCAGCGAAATTCACTTAATTTAATTAAAGTGCACGCGAAACGAAATGAACTCGAAAAGAAGGCGGAAAAAAGCAAGCTGGGAACATTATTTTTATGGCACACACACATAGAGAGAGAAGTAAAAAGTATGCAATGTGCCTGTGGCACAGTGGTCATTGCCTGTGCGGCAGGCATCGCTCTTCCACCTCGCTCTGCTCTCTCATCAGCAGGCGTCAACTCATTGCTGGCCAGAGAGATCTGGTCATCATCAACGTCGCCATCAGCAACCAACGAAACGTCATTGCTTCATTTTCGCTCCTGTTCCCAATTGCCCAGTCTCACGTCCAGATTCTGGAAGCTGGATGCAGCTGGAGCTGTGGAGCTTCATCGACTCCGTCTACCGAGCAGTGCCCCCGAATTAATTTCCGTTTTGCAAACCAATTGAAAATCCAATTTTCAATACACAAACCGTATAGCGTATACCTATGTATACACTCTTAGCTCCACACTCTCCACATACATTTATATATATCTATATATATATTTATACATGTGTGTGTGTGTGTGAGTCATTCAGTCGAGCATACGTTTAACTAACGTAGCTGTGCCGTAGGCGAGGCGAGTAGGGGCGTGCCAGGCAGGCAGCAGGCCTTTTATTCAACCCGATGCACACGTGCAAAAGTTTGCTCACATTTAAATGGACTTTAAAAATGGCCAAGCTGGGACATACTAGCCACTGGCCACTGGCCAACGCGTTCAACGGGCTTTGCACGGCATTTCGCCTAAAAGTAGGCAACAATATATGGGCATTAAACGTAAACCGACTGCAGGCAAAAGCGTTGACGTGCGTGTGTGTGTGTGTGTGTGCGGTCGAAGCCTGTGTGCATTGCCGTGTTTATTTGTATACAAACTCATGCGCCGGCCAAGAGGCGCCCATATGGCCACATAATGCACGCCATGGCGCCTGACTCCAGCAATGGCTCTGGCCAGGTCTCTCTGGCTGAGGCCTAGCCTCCCAGGGCAGCGGAAACGCGCTGCATTGGCCACGGCTGTGTGGTTGTTTGTAGGTGTGTTTGTGCTGCTATTTGTGTGGCACATTGATTTTTTTCTATGGACAACACAAACTGCAGCAGCAGCAGCAGCAGCAGGAGGAGCGACAGCGGCAGTAGACGTAGGATCTGCTGCTGAGCAGGGATTGGGAGCAGACGCAGTTACAATCCCAGTCCATAGGCCTCTGCGATACGATTTGACCACATGCTACGCTATTTTTTTTTCCGCTTTGCAAATTACATGCCATGCACAGTGGTGCAAAATGTCGAATAAAGACTAAAGTTTTAGTCAACAAAAATTATTGTAAAATATAGAAAACAACATTTGAGTTATTTTGTAATTTATATAATTAATTATATAATAATATAAATAAATTATAAAATATACTGATATATACTTTTCACTATCATAGTTAAATACTCCAACATCTTTATAGAAAAATTAAATATTTGTGGGCGTCGAATAGAGTTTGTTAGTGGACAGGATTCTATTATCCAATTATTTATTTGAGCAAGTTTTTTTTTTTTTAATTTTGCATGATATATTGAGGCATATATTAGTTATACTCCTCACAATCTGTAAACATTCCTATAGCTCTTAGATTTTTTCAAAGTGAATGAGAATTGAAATGACTTTAATTTGTATGCCCTTATTCAATGTCTCAGCCCACTGTGCAATGCTAGTCAATTGGTGCACTGTTGACTCTATGCCTAGCCTATAGCTTCGCTTCAAGTGATTGGGCCTGCAGCTACAACACACATACATATACGTATATAATATACACACATATATAACAAATAGACATATAAATGGTACGTATATATGGAAGCAACCTTTTTGTTAACATTTTTCAATTGCAAATGAATATCAATGAACATTTTTACGTTATTTGCTGTTTGGGCCAAACAATCTTTTTTTTTTTTTTTCTTTTTGTATATATTTTCATTAGGTTTTCTCTCTCTCTCCTCGCTCTTCATTGCTTGTGTTTATTTTAAAAGCATTTTTCAAGCTGCGCCATTTGCAGAGTTTGCTTTTATGACGCTGATAAATTTAAGCTCTGACGTCTGCCGTTTGGCCGCTTTTGATATGGACACTGACGACGAAACATCATATAATTGGGCGAATGTCAGAAGAAAGCCGTTGCTCGTGAATTGAGTAGCTAGCTGCTCGCAAATATGCCTTATCTCTGCGCAATATCCACACACACGCACACACATGTGCATACACAGTCAAATAAATTGCGGCAAAAATTTAATGGCGAGTTTCGGTTTTTTGGCAGACATTGATGACTTTTTAACTGCAGTCATTTGCAAAGGCGTTATGCACACATTCGAGCTAAATGTTTGCCTAGCCACACACACACACACACACACACATACTCGCGCACACACATTTGGTGGCGTTTCCGTTTCCGTTGCCGTTGCCGTTGGTGAAATGGCTGC
This sequence comes from Drosophila buzzatii, assembly GCA_035045845.1. Lineage (NCBI taxonomy): Eukaryota > Metazoa > Arthropoda > Insecta > Diptera > Drosophilidae > Drosophila > Drosophila buzzatii. Next base: position 5,008,653 of record JAWNOS010000244.1, on the reverse strand, counting down.
CTTCTCTCCTCGCTGCACCGCGAGCCATTTTGCTGTGCGGCATTGCGGCGACAACATCGCGTGACGCGACGATAAAAATAATCATCATCATAATGTGATATGAAAATGGGGCAGGAGGCGGGCAACGAAACGGCAGTAAAGTGACTTAAGTGCAGCCCAGAAGTGTGCCCCAAGTTCTGGCAGTTCTGGCCGAAAAGCAGCTAAAAAAAAAAGGAAAAAAATAGCAGCGCGTCGCTAATCGATTTCTGCTTTGCTTTCTTTCAACTTCAACTTGGCTTGGCTGTAATGTGATTATTTCGCGATTTCTGTGCCGGACTCCAAGCTCAACCAGCGCCCACAAATTAACGAGCTACCATTATAATTTAGACGCATGCCCCAACACACACACACACACACATCGCAGTCACGCAGAATATAGCCTACTTTGTAGCTCGCCAAGGTCGTACACATTTTCGTGTGGGACGGCGCTCTGTAAGCAAATTGATTTCGTTTCATGTGCCCTTGGCATATGTTGTCGACTTTTTGGCGCCGCGCTCTCTCTCTATGTGTGTGTGTGTGTGTGTGTGTGGCACTCTTGCTCTTCCGCAACTCTTGTGCGACATTTGCATGGCCATAAAATAAGAAATAAAAGTGCGGGTCATGTTCTACTCGGGCGTTTGCAGCCAACTGCGGTCAAATAATTGGTTAGACCGAACTGTCAGGCCCAGGGTCCGCTGCCTTTCGGCCTCTCTCCCTGTCACTCTCTTTCTATCTCTCTCTCTCTCTCTCTCTCTCTCTCTCTCAGCAGCATTAAATTTGTTTCGTGTTTCGGGTTTGGGCGAACCGCTTCAGCTGCCATAAACATTTTTATTATCTTGTTGCCGTTGTGTGTGCGTTTGTGCGCTTAACTCTTGCCGAGGCGTGGCCGGAATGTGTTAGCGCCCATCGTTTGCAATTATTATTGCATACTTATGGCCGTGCATGCTGTTGGCAGCAATTGCGCCACATTGGCGCCAGCATCCAAAATCTGTTTGTTCGCTTTTTATTGCACTAATTGTGTGATGCTCTCTGAGTGTCGCATAAAAAATGTTATAAATTCAATATGTATACATTTGATCTGTGTGTGTGTGTGTGTTGAATGAATATTAATAAAATGTTTGGGTTTGATATTATAGGCTGAAGTCTAAAAAAAGGCTGATGGAACTCGCTTATAAAAATTTTAAAAATAAAAAGAATATTTAATATTAAATAATATATTAATATTAGCAACAAATTAATTAATGATTATATCCATAAATAAAATAAAATTTCTTTGTGTTAGACATCAACATTTTTTTTTCCTCTTCTTATTTATTAATATTAACAACAAATTAATGAATGATTATTTCACTAAATAAAACATCTGCAGTTAAATTTTCTAATACATATCGAAAACTATTCCTAGAAAATTTCTCTCAATTTAACTGCACACATAACATGCTGCACCTCAGCTTAATAATGCTTAAAGTTCAATAGTTGAACAAAAAGTGGAAATAGTCTGGAACAAAGGCTGATTGCATAACGGGAAGAACATGTTCAGGCATCTCTACGTTTTCTTTTTCATTTTTTTTATTTTTTATTCTGATATGTGCACATGGCAAACTAATTGAAAAGGGAACTGCACAAAGCGCAAGGACAAACTTTATGACAAGTTGTTCTCGTTGCTCTTGTTGTTGTTGTTTACTGTACACACACACACACAGATAGCAGATAGGAAAAACATGAGAGACACGCATTTAATAAATCCATCACATAACCCGCATTATTAAAAAGATCCAAGACACTGAGTCCTGGCACGAACCAGCAAAGTTTCGCTGGCAAACAAGCGCATAGATATTGACAGAGAGAGACAGAGAGAGAGAGAGAGAGAGAGAGAGAGGAAGGGAGAGAGTGAGTGGAGTAGAGGCAGCTAAACAAACATGAACAGCAACAGAAGCAGGAGACACACTGGAAGAGAGAGACACGAACAAAAAGCGCTTATCAAATTTCCACAAACGATGACAATCAAACAAGACAGTCGCTCTACCCTAGCAGGAGTCTGGCTACAGAAACGAAACGAAACGAGTTGATTGAGGTTTGGCCAAGCGCCCGGCCAGCAGCTATTGAGTGAATGTAATCGCCAATAAAGTGCACAAAGCGCATATGACAATAGCCAGAGCCAGAGCCAGAGCCAGTCGGGGACAACGCAAGGATTCAATCAATGCGCAAACAAAATGACTAACAAACATATACACAGTAAAATGGAGCTAGGGAATGCTGTCCAGCAGCTAACGGCCAACAGCCAACAGCCAACAGCCAGAAGCAGTGCAGACAAGATCAGCCAACAAAATGAGGCACATAAATAATTCAATTGTCAACACGCTGAACGATGCAACATGCGATAATATGCTCAGCATCGAGCATCCATAGTCACACTCACACACAGCTCCACACCTCCACAGCTCCACACCTCCACAGCTCAACTAACTCGTATCTGGCATCTACACTTGTTTAGCAGCCGAGTCGCATTTGTTGCCATAAGTCGCCGGACGAGGCGCAAAACTTTTTGCACACATCGAAAGTTTATTGGGCGGGTCGAACGTGCATAATACAAAAAGTAACAACTTTATCGATTTACACAAAATGAGGCTCGTTATTAGTTAGCAGCTGCTGAACAGGACACTCAGGACATTCGGCACAGCAGTCAACCGGACACAACACATGGCGCCAGCTGGCCAAAGGATTGATGACCATTAATGCTGCTTTGGCAGCGAGTTCCTTTGCCTTTGACTCGACAAGCGAATCCGCTACGATTCGATTGGGCATTCTTAAAGATAAATGCCAAAGCGAAAATGCTAAAAGCCCTACAATTAAGTATTTCCATATATTTTTATAAATAAATATATCTTTATATATCTCATTTTTTGGCTATTTATTTCTATATCAATATATTTATATATTTATCTTATTATTTTACTATTAATTTCCATTATATTTCTCTATTGAAATGGCCAAAAATAGATTTTTCTTTCAATATGTTTCCATTATTCTATTTTCAGCCAAAGCTCAGAGTTTTGCCTGTTTTAAAGCAGCTCTGCAGAAAGCAATCCTATAATTGCATTTAATCTCTGAGCATCTACCTTAGATGTCGGCAGCTAGCCACAATTGAAATGCCTCGACTCTAATAGTTTCACATCCGGAATTTCATCTCAATCTTTCTACTCAATTAAAGTCATTGGCTTTATGCCTGGTGTTCAAATACGGCTCAAAGTGCTACCCAATAGCTAACGGCAATCGCACACCACATTCCATACATACCACACACATCCACACACACCCCAACTGCCGTTGAGCAAGAGCTGCCTACGGTTTCCTGCTGCTGCTGCTGCTGCTGCTGTTCACTTGTCTCGCATTTCTCGTGCGTTTTTTATTGGCTTTCTTACACGCCACTTTGCCTTATTTTTTTTTATGGCTTGCCACAGCAAAAACCTTAAGTCCCCAACACCAACAGCTGCCTGGCCCCGCTCAGCCCCGACTCCTGCTGTCAGTCGTCGCAGCAGTTTTTATGATTTGTTTCGCTTGGTCTCGTTTCCATTGCTTTCGATTTTAAAGGCTTGTCCATGTCTGCATGTGTGTGTTTGTGTGTGTGTGTGCGACTTGGCTGTTAACCCACCCACAGACCACGCCCCCTGGCATAACCTCCGCGGCCCTAAACCCAACGACAAGTCAACGCTTGGGCCATTTTTTATTGTTGGAAAATTGTTTTCTCTGCAGAAGGAAACGAAAAGAGAAAAATTGATTTCTTGTCTTTATGGCATTGTCCTTTTGCCAGCCGATGCTATTGGCAAATTTAATATGTTATCCCTCGCAGTGCGTAGCTGTTGCTTGCTTGCTGTTGTTATTTGTTTGAAAAATATTGAATTTTTGCCAAAGGATAAAGGCTGCGATGGATAGCATCTTTGCCGTGTTGGCGCAAAATGAAGCAACTGCCAATGGCCAACGGCGCCAGCCACTGGAAAATTGTCCAGCATTTCGATGCGACTTAACCTGTTCACAATGTCCTTCCAGCACGCTGGCCGAGCCTTCGCTTTGCAGCTCTCTTGCGGTTAACTTGTATCAGCTTTTGCTTTTATTGTCTGCTTCTTGTTTGTATATGGGCAAACATGTGTTGTGTGTTTCTGCTCTTCATCTACGGATCGCTCATTGTTTGTTGCCTTTTTCACAGACAGTGTGAGAGAGAGAGAGTGGGGGAGAGCGGCAGCTACACAGACAGACACAGTCTCACACTCATACAGATAAACAATTTATGTTGACCAAATTGAATTGCATTTAATTTGCTGCATTGCTTTCGCCCAACAAATTGAAAATAAATAATAATTCAATTTGTTTGACAGCTCTATACAACAAAGCCAAGTTATGAAGGTCTATTTGAGCTGTCTATATACATAAATATAAAAATACATGTATATGTATTTTAGAGGCTTTTAATAATAAACTAGCTATAAAGTAAAGCTCTAGTGGAATGCAAACTTGTAAAATATATATATGATATTCAAGCAGAGACTATTCTAAACTCTCTTTTATAACTCTATAATCTGGGCTTATCCAGCAAAGAGTTTTCATTGGGTCTCATCAAACACCTTCTAACATTTGCTTGCTCATCTATATCTATATCTGAATTTTTTCTATTTTTTTCCCCTTCGTCTTAAATTGCATAAATTATAAACATGTATATAAATGCCTGTGATTGATTCGTTGTTGTTGCTGTTGCTTTTCCCTCAAAGCATTGCACTTGTCCTAGAACGCTTACCTGCAAGGAAATTAGAAAAATAAAATCAATTTGAATGTCAAATAAAGTATTTTTAGTTATTATAACAATTTAGTATCAAGTAAATATTTTCATGCTTTAAATTGTTAAATCAATGTTATAATTGCTGTGCATTGCCCCAAATCACCTTTGTCGTGGGCAACCTTTTGTGTATTTAATTAAATGACCTAAAACCGCAAAATTTCTGTAATTTTTGGTTGGCTCTCATTTATTTTGCAGCAGCAACGACAACAATGCGAGCTGAAGTATGCAAGAAATGCCTCAAATGAAATCAATTAAGAACAAAACATTTGCTGCAAAACAAATCTATTTTAAAATTCAACATATTTGCCCGTTTTTTTATTAATTTTTATTTATTTAAGAAACTCTTTAAAAAAATGCATTTTCAACTAATTTTTTTCATATGCTTCGCAAAACTCATCATAAAAGCATTAGCGCCAAAAAATGTTTTTTGTTTCAGCGAAACTTGCTCAATGCACATTTCAGCTGAAGCGTGGTAGGCGTGGCACTGTGTAGGGGATGGGGCCAAAGCACTCATGTGAAAGCCCAAAGGGCAACACTGCAACAAACAGCGGCAAATGATGAGCGCCAAATAGAAAAAAATCTGTAACTGCTGCTGCGGTAGGCAAACCAAATGAATGACTACAAAATACCCTGCACATGGCTAAATATGGAAATGCATTTGTAGTTGAAATTTGAATTGAAGCCTACCAAATTGCGCAGTATCAAGAGGCAAATGACTTTTAGATTCGAAATGCTGTGCAGACAAAAGGAACACTGAGAGCAATGAAATATTCTAACCAAAATAAAGGCAACACTTTAAAATATATGAAGAGCACACACACAGAGCGAGAGAGAGAGAGAGAGAGACGAAGCGAGTCAAAGCTGGCAGAAATACATAAAAAATAATATCATGAATGCAATGACTTTTAATGTACAGTTATTGCGCAGCTGTCTGACGTGTGTGTGTGCGTGTGTGTGTAGCCATAACAATATGTATATATAGATATACATATATGTTTATATGTGCAAGTATATTTTTAATATTGCATACTTTTTTGGCGTTGCTTACATTACGCGCACTGCACAGCAGCCCGGCTCCTGCTCCTGCTCACGCTCCTGCTGTCGCTCTAGCAGCAGCAGTCGAGTCGCATAAACGTAGCATACTTTTGAGCGGCGGGCACAGTGCATGCACGTACTTTTGCGTACTTTTCTGATTTTTTTTGTTGCCTTCGTTACACTTCTTTACTTTTTTTTTTGGTAAGCTCCATCAGCACTTTGCAGCGGCAACGACTGTGGCCCGTTGCACATACTAATAAGGCTAAGTGCCAATGACAAACACAACTGCACGCATACACAGTGACAGCGCACAGCCATTACAAACATGGCTAGTTGAGACGACCTAACGAGCGACCCCCAATTCCTTTTGGCTCACTCAAATGTCGCGTCCTTCGCGTTCACGTTTCGCTTGGCCCTGCCACAGGCCCGGCCACAGCTCGCTCCTAACCCTTGGCAAACAAAAATTTCATGACTGTTGATGACCTCATAAGCATGCGTGTTTATTTCCTTTGTTGTCGCGTGTGCACAGTCCTCTGCTGTTCGCATTTCTAATGCCATACAATTTGTGCGATTTGCGCGAAATATCGTTAAAAATATATATTTTTTTGGGAAAATAAAAATACACTTTAAGGCATACTTTAAGAAATATAAATGCCTAAACTCATAAAGAATGTTCATTTAGTATAAAATATATTTTTAAAATATCTTTTAAGCAAAGACAAATATTTTGATTAAAAAAAAATATGAATCAAAAAAGATAATGAGGCTCTAGAACTTTTCTTCAAATATTCTAATATTAAAAATGTATAAAATCAAATATTTGAAAAATCGTAAATGAATGCCTAAAACAAAGTATGCACTGCGCTCGCTTATCGAATTTAGTTTATGGAACTCTAGTCGCATTTATATACATTCAGCAAAACGAGATTCAGTCACACGCAGCTAGTATAAATATATAAAAATAACTTTATATAGACGCGACGAGGAGCAGCGCTAGGCACAAGTGAGCACAACGTCGATCGATAAATATTCACGCGAACTATATATAGACTTATAGCAGAACAGCTGACACATGTCCATGGCAGACGGCTCCTGGATCAATTGGTTTGTTAACCTGCCGTCGAGTGCGTTTCTGTGCCGCGTGCCCTACGAATATGCGCGCGACAAGTTCAACTTGACGGGCCTGGAGGCGATGGTGGATAACTTTCAAGATACGCTGGATGTCATACTCGAATCGGAGTTCGACTCGGAGTATGGCTTCGATGCGGACACAAATGCGGACATAATTCCCGCAATGGCCGAGCAGGTGTATGGCCTGATCCATGCACGCTATATACTGACACGACGGGGCATCACCGACATGTGCGTCAAGTATCATCGCGGCGACTTTGGCACCTGCCCGCGCAACTTCTGCAACGGGCAGCTGGTGCTGCCACTGGGCCTGACAGATCGCATCGGCGAATCGCACGTCAAGGTCTATTGTCCACGCTGCCAAGACATGTATGAGCCCGACGAACGTTGCGCCCAGCTCGATGGCGCGATGTTCGGCTGCAGCTTTCCGCACATGTTCTTCATGCAGCTGCCGTACCTGCTGCCCGAGCCGCCGACTGAGAAGTATACGCCACGGTCAGCACAATTCATAGCTCACTCTCAGTCTCTATAACTCTTCTTTATCTGTCTGCAGCATCTATGGCTTTCAGGTGCACGAGCAGGCGCTCATGCCGCCTAGGAACGCACTCAGCGAATCGGACAGCCAGGAGCACTTGGATCAGCTCGATGGGCTCGAGCAATTGGAGCATTTTGAACACTTTGAGCAGTACGAGCAGTTTGGGCAGGCCGAGCTTATGCATGGCGCCAACTGGGCGAGCAATCAGAGCTATAAGTTCACACTTGACTAGTTGAAATGTATTTAAATATTCTAAATTATAAATTTTTAGGTTAATAAAGGAAAAAACATTTTGTTGTTGGAAAAAATAAATGTTTTTATATACATTATTAACTGATATAGAAAATATAAATAAATAATGAAATTCAATTTTGAATATAAAATCAAATTTATATTTGATTATGATTTGATATATAAAATATAAATAAGTGAATATTGAAATTCATTTTAATTTATATTTATCAATATTTTTTATATAAAATATAAATAAATTCAAATTAAATTTTGTATACATTTTTTTAATATATGAAATATAAATAAATAAATAAGTATTTAAATTCAAGTTTAAAATTGGATATATATTAAATATATAAATAAATATTAATATCTTGATATATTTAATATATTTTATTAAATAAAATATAAATAAATATTTGAATTATTATTATAATTATTTAGTATTATTTATATCTAATTAATTTGAGTAAACAAAATATAAATAAATATTTGAATTATTATTATTTGGTATTATTTATATTTAATAAATTTTAATAAAAACAAATTAATATTTAAAATATTAAAGCTCTTAATGCTCTTACTGCTGCTCACTCGCTAACGCACAGTGTTAAATATTTCAATATTTGTCTTAAACTGCAGAGAGTAAGTTAAATTTTGAATGAGCGCATCGAGTCGCTTAAAATTAACTCGAAAAACTTCTCAACTGTTTTTTCTCTCTAGACTTTACGTTTTTCTTTCTCTTTTTTTTTTTTGCACCGTTTGGCTCTCAAGTTCGAACAGTTTAGCAAGTTCCATCAATGTCAAAGTGATTGTAAGTTGGCGTTGTCATTTCTCTTGCTATTTATAGGCAGCTGTCAAATTGCAAATTGATGCCAGCGCCTCACGCCCAACTATCCCACTCCCAAATACATATACACATGCAGCGATGTGCCTAGGGCTCCATAATGCTTCACTTTGCAACACACAAAATATATGTACATAAACATTTTTTCTTACTTTTATAATTTTTTCATCTCTTTCTCTCTCTTTTTTTTTTTTTTTGATGGTTTGAGGGCAGGCCAAAAAAGAGATGCGCGTAGTTTGCCTTGCTGCTTGTCAAGCCATAAAATGTTATCACAAAAAGTATTTTCCAAGTCAGTGCACACACAAAAGTGCCAGACAGTGAGTGAGAGAGTGAGTGAGAGCGAGTGAGACAGTGTGTGCGGGACTGATAGTGCAGTGCGGAAACGAGATGCCTGCCCAGCTTCAAAGCAAAAAGTTGCTGCAGCTCGCTCTACACACACACACACACACACACACAGGTTGAAAGTTACAAATAGAGTTGCCATAAAATTTCACATGCTTATCACGTGCGTTCTACCAGCACACACACACACACACACACACGTTGTCTCTTGCTCTGCCTGCCGACAGATGGCGCCACAGCATTGTGAACTTTTTTGTTTTTTTGGTTTTGTTCTCTTCTTCTTTTTTTTTTTTGCAGACTGTACTCAATGTTAAACTCTTGACGCTCAAAAGCTGTGCATGGCTTGCTTTTATTAGCGGAATTGTTGCTCTTCTTATTGTTGTCAGCATTTTCACACGTCACACACACCTGGCATCCGTTATGCGCCAAGCTTAACTGTACCGCGAGTGCACAAAAATATTGCGTTCATTTGAAATTGTTTGGCGTTGCTGTTGCCGTTGCTGTTATTGGTCGATATGTGTCCATTTTATTGTCATATTTATCAACAATCAGAGAATAACAACAACAACAAAAGTGTTCAATGGAAATTTAGTTGTTGTCTGCTTCATATTTTTTGGCTGCCTGTCGCCTGGCATTGACGCATTTTTCTGCCAAAAAATGAAAAGAGATTCGAGCTATGAACAGTTTTCTGGCCAAAAAACAAAGGAAACCCCAACAACAGATATGTCAAAATGCCTAGCGCGAATTTGAAATTAGCTTTTCTTTCTCTCTTTTTTCGCATTGGTTGTTGTGACAACGCGAATGCATTCAGCAAATGGAAAATATGCGTGCGTGTGTGTGTGCGCCATGCATTGTTGTGGATTGAACGAGTTGACATATTGCACAGATACGATAAGAGTGAAAAGCATCGGGGAGCCGATGTAGCCCCAAGTCATGGCAACAACAAAGCAAACATCTTGTGCAGCTCAGCCAAAATGTGAGCACCACAAATATTCACTTTCTCTCTGTGACATTGGCTTAAGGATTTGCGTGTATGCAAAACCAAGAGCTGATGTTCGAATGGAATGTGAGTTTAATTTGAAACATAAATTGCGGAGGCAAACGTTAAATTGAGAGAGCTCGAAGATGGAAATTCTAGATAAATAAATAAGAAATATGCTTAAATGTAGCAAAGATAATTTTTTATCATTTTACTCTTATTTCTTATTTATTTTTATTTTAGTTTATTTCTTCACTCTTTGTAATCCAACAATTTATTGTGATTTGTAGTTGAATTATTTTTAGCATATTTCATATTTATTACACAAGAATTCACAAGGATATAGAGTTTAATGCAAAGCATCTGCATGTAAATGTTTGCCCTTTCCCAATGACCATGAGCCATCCCCAGCGCGCTAACAACTAAAAACTCGTAACGATAAATTTCCAACAAATCTTTGTCTAAAACCTCATAAAAATGCAACAAAAATGGGCCAAAGTGGCAAACAAAACTCAATTAAAATGGCTTAAAAACTAACGTGAAAACGCTAAAGAAACAAAACGAAAAAACTTTTGCGCCTGCAACATTTTGCATTTGGCTGATAAGCCCAAGCGTCGACGAGAAAATAAATGAAAAAAACAAGAAAAAACAAAAACTAAAAAAAAAATGCAGACAAATTAACGCGCAAATTTTTGGCATTGAAAGCGGCATAGAAAATCTGGAACCAAAAAAGAAAAAAAAGCAACTAAAAGCCAACCAACTAAATAAACACAGAAAGCCAGACAAACAGAGGGACGGACGGACAGATGGACAAATACAGCCACAACTGGCGCAATGCAATATGGAGAGTGCGGCATAGTTTTTGGCGCTGCACAAAACTTTTGCCATGGCATGGGGCAAGGCAGCGGGGAGGAAGTGAAGGGGCCAAAAGTTAAGCATGTGTGTTAAACACATGTGACCCAGAAAAGAAGGCACATCTGTAAATTGCGATTGTGCCGAGCTGCTTATTATGAACTGATTTCGGACTGGCAAGCGCCTAATGCTATGCAATAAACTTTGCTGTGGATTGGCACAGAAACACAATTAAATTAGCAAAGAGAAAGGGCTGTGTGTGTGAGAGAGGGAGGGAGAGACAGTAGATACTCTTACTATTAGCACTAGCGATACTCTAGTGTATTCAATTTACATACATATTTACAGCCATAAAATGGCTGCCGTTTAATGTGGGCTCTTTGGCTATTCGAACAATTTATGCAGAGGCAAAACATGAAAATTTGATTTTCATGTAAATTTTCGCCTTTTTTTTGTTTTGTATTTTACTTTATTTTATATGCAGCAATAGTTGTTTGCCCAACCAGGTGCAATAAACCGAGTGAGAGAGGGAGGGAGAGGGAGAGATCTTAACGGCCGCCAGCTGTGTGTAGATGCGAGTCTATGGACTGACTGACCCCTTAATCTGCATAATTTGCGCAAAGAGCAGAAACGAGAAGAAAAAAAAAAAAGAGGCAGATGAAGCAAAAGGCAGGCAAGGTCCAGGCATTATAAATAGTCCAAGATATTTATTTGTAATGAGACTTGTGCCTGGGGCGGCATTTGCTATTGCCTGGTCATTGGCTGCTGCCCGGAAGGGTAGTTAAGAAACAGTTGGGACTTTTGCTTTTTGTTCGATTAGAACTCTCACTCCCTCTCTCTCTCTCTCCCGCTCTCTCTCTCTCTCGCTCTGTGTGCGTATGCAACAGCTGTTGAGGGTTCGCTTTTTATTTTTGGCGCAAAGTTCAGCCTAATGATGACGACCACTGAGTTATGTTAATGATAAGACCCAAGAACTTGATTAAAAACTAAAAAGCATCTTATGCACACTCAACTTTGGCTTTCACATCAATTTCAAGTCCGTTGATTATGCACACAGTCCACAGCTGCTGAGGTCTATTTCTGGCTTTGGGTTCATTCAACCAACAGCTGGCCATATATAATATACCACAAATGACAGTTTATTATTTAATCAATTTGCCTGGACTCACCCGAACACCATTAACTATATTTCCGCATAATTGAATTTATGATTCAAGTGCCCACAATTTATTATTGAATGAGCAAATATGACAAATGATTGTGTGGCCAAACGATTAACAAAGTTTTTAAATATAGTTATTTGTTTGCCCCAAAAAAATAATGACTTTTACTTGATGACTTCATAAGAATGCGATCCTAATTAGTTTTATTAACATTTGGAACACCCTATATATTTAATATATACAAAATTTGATCATTTTTGTATCTTTCCCACTTCTTAGCTAACTCAAAAGCTTTCAAGCCTATGCCAGCCATTAAAATGTTTTCCTTTAAATTAATAATAAATCACAATTTCTAGCCATTTATAGTAGATTCTTCTGTCCATCTAGATTAGTATTCGAATTATCCTTATGTAGTAGCTCCTGCTGTTTGAGGCTTTACTTGGAAATCCCAGAGCCATTTAATGCAGCTTTGCTTGGCATTGCCCATTCAGGGGAAAGCGAAATGAATTTCTCATGAGTTGCTCAGCTGTTATTGTCGCCTTTTGTTGGCTCGCATTTCTCTCCCCCCTCTTGCTATATATATATATCTGCCCATAAATATAGGGAATGGCAAAAATATATATCGATTGACCTGCACTTATTTGATGAAGTGGGACGCCAGGTGGACATTTCGACCTAAGCCTCGCCTCTATGACCTCCTTCTCTCTCTCTCGCTCTCTCTCTCTGTCTCTCTTGCTCGCTATTGATAGCTGTCACTGGCAGGACAGCCAACGTTTGATTGGCAGTGGCAGCGGCGGGTGTTCGATTTTATTGTCGCAATGAAACATAGCAATGAGTATGCCAAAGGGCGCTGCTAATAAGCACTAGACCTGTTTCTATCAGGTTTTCTGGTTTATTTTTTGGTTCTTCTTTTTTACTGTTTCTGTGCTCAGCTTTTGGCAGCTAAACTTGACAGGTGTTTGCTGCGGGGCGTGACGCAGCGCAGGACTTCCGTTTGCCAATTTTAAGTGGTTTAAAATACAGTCGACTGTTTAATTATGCAGGGCACAAGGCAGCGAGCACAATGCTTGAGGCCTACGGCGAAAAACCCAGCCGTAGACGACGTCAGTGCGCCCTGCTTGCCCACTGGCCGAAATCTGCAGGAAGCAATTACGTGGGCGGTGGTCTGAAAAGGGTCTGAAATCGGATAGTGGTTGAATGTGTGTGGGGTTTAGTTAAGCGACGAATTCTGAGAGGGGTGCGAGTGGTGCGAGTGACTCATGCAATTTACACACCCAACAAACATTTGACCGGGTGTTGATGACGTCAGCTTAGCGCCTGGGTAGCGAGCCCAGGGATAAGGGTAAGGGTGAGCATTGGCCAACAGCTAAGCACAAATCAAAGTCAAGCGAGTTTGTATTGGAGAAGGCGCTAAGGCAAATTCCAACTGGAGTCTACATAAGATATTCAAGACAATTGGATAGACTATAAGAGAGTGAGAGAGAGAGAGAGTGACAGACAGAGCGACACAGAGGGTAACGGCCAATTGAGGGTTGCTCAAGAGATTTACATGAGCGCGCGTGTGTGTGCGCCTTGAGCTTGAGTGATATGTTGAGCCTAAGAGCACTGAGAGTTGAGTCGAAACTGAAGGGTGCTGAAGAGTCTAAGTTAAGAGCTTGCCTCTGAATTGGTTATTTAGGGTATATATAGAAACTCTGTCGGGCTGTTGAAGTGATCCAATTAGCAGACCACGTAAAAGCTATTACAGAGACTGAGCCTAGGCAACATCGATCCCGACTCCAATTACAAAGTGTCAATAGGCCAGCAACTGCTGATGAAAACTAAAGTTTCGAGGCAATCACATTACTGGCAGCCACTGAGTTGCGTAATTTTCTAGTTTGCCCAGCCGCGACTTGTCTCGCATTCAACTTTAATTAAAAAGAATAAACTTTCAAAGAGTTTGGCATTGTGTCTGAAACAACTTTTGGCCAACAATAACAGTTCAAAGCACAACCCAGCCGCGCCGTTGACAGCAATTTGACAGGCTGCCATCGTAGCCAGCAACAAAAACATTTATACGCGGGAAAAATAAAATAGAAATTTAAAGAAAAAGTTGGATAAGTTAACTTATTAAATACTCTCATTGTTGTTGTTTTTAAATGTTTTAGAAATTGTTAATATTGAATGGTTGCTTTATATAATATAGAAATTATATATGGAGGGAGAGAGGGAGAGAGAGAGAGAGAGCTTGGCTTATGATTTAATAGCAGTTCCACAGCGAAACTTTTAAGATGCAATTTCAAGCATTGATATAACTTATAGAGAATTTATTTAACAATCAATTAATGTCAACTTTTAGTTCAATTAAAAATATTTAATAATATGTATAAATTTATATAATGATAGCAAAGCTGATCAAACAAAAATCTGTACCAATTTATTTCTATAATATATATATATGTCAAAGGAATATTCTGCAAGAATCGATATGGTTTAACTAATTCCTCCTATACGTTCCATAGCTCATCACAAAGCTGAAATACCCGCTTTTTTAAACACACTTTAGAAAGGTTCAAGAAATTCCATTTAACGCACACCCACTGTCCCGTGTCAATTTAAGGGTTGTGACACTCTACAAAAATAGCACCAAGAAAAAAAAAAAGAAAAAGAAAGAGTGGTAGAGTGTGCAGTCCGTAATTCAAGTGAGAATGTTAAACAAATTTGTTGATGATTGTTGGAGGGCAAGTATTAAAAAAAAAAAAGAAGACGAGAAAAAAATGAGAGAAGCGTAAAAAATGAAATGACACCTTAACCTTTCACCGAATCGAGCGAGTATTGTGCCGCAAAACACATAACAAAAGCTGAGAAGGGTTCCGGATATGGGACACCAATTGAAACAGAAGAATGCAAGAGAGAAAAGAAATAATAATATAATACTATAAAAGAGCAACGGAAACCGGGCGAACCAGATCGAAGAAGGCAGCAAATGCGACGAAGTGCGTCAGAGATTTATGAGCGTGTGCCCGGCTCGATGTCTTATTATTTATCATATTGTGCTCCTGCTCCAGCTGGTTTATCTCTTTGGCTTGTTCTTAGCATGCTAATTGCGTGCGGCGTCTGCTTACGGGACATGTTCTCCCTTAGGCGCTGCGATCCGTTGAAACCAAAGCCCAAAACTCGAGTTACGTGTGGAACGTGCCGCATATTTCAGGTTTGCCTTTCACTCGCTGTTGCTTATTGAATTGCTGCGCATTTGGGACACTTCTCCTTTTCTTCTTCATCGCCCTCTCCCTCTCCCTCTCCCGCTCGCTGTCTCTTTCTCTATGTACTGAAAGGCCCATCTCGAGAGGCATTCTTTGCATTCATGCGGGTAATTTATGTAAATTTATTGCGCCTTTATCTGAAACTGGGACTCTCGTTGAGGCGCGTTCCACTGGCGCGTGTTTGCCGTCAAAATATTGCGTTCTGGTGGCCTATTGCCGCGGCTTAATCAATTAATAATGAGAATGTGAATGACTGCAGATGTCATGAAGTAAAGTACGAACATATCGAATATGCTTATGAATATCGTATTGATACAGTGTATAGCGAGAAAGTGAGAGAGTGATAGAGAGGGAGAGAGGTAGTGTGTGAGGGAGAGCTCACTTTTGCTAATGATATTGATATTTATTTGGGCATTTATAATGTCTAACGAAGTGAGCTATTAAATGCAGTGAACGGAATGCCAAGGAATGTTTCTAGATTGATCTGTAATTTAGGAGGTTATTTTTGTGTATATATATATAAATAGTTCCGCACGAGTATTTCTCTATATAACTACGAATAGTTCTCTATACATTTTTGCAATTTGTAATACTAGAAAGTAAAAGTACTGAAAAATGTTAAATAAAAGAATTTTGTATTACAAATAAAGTCTGACATAAAAATAAAAATAAATAAATAATTTTCTGTAAAAGAATTTCTTTATATGAGTATAATTTTCCTTTCTCTATTGCCAAAAGCAATTATTGATGCCTTTTCCAATTTATTCAGAAATATATTTCATTCGATATTCAATAAAAGTACAGTAAGTTCTATATCTAGTCTAGTCTAGACATCGCATCGAATTCGTAGCCCAGCATTCAATTACAAAATTAGTTTCTCTCAGGCAGTTGGCACGCTCTTAAATTGGACACAGTCGTTATCTCTTATCTGAAGCTATCTGAAGTTTTATCGCTCTGGCAAGCACTCTCACTCGCATTCGCTACTGCACATTTGCAGCTGTATTTACATTTATTGATCGCTTTTACCCCCATGTAACCAGAATTTGTACACAACATGCATATCATAAAGATATTGTGCTAAACCCCACAAATAACAACAAAAGAACCCTTAACCCGCCGCTGTGAACCCCATTTTATTTATTAATATGCCCCATTCCACTATTCCCTTGTCTCCCTCTCTCTCTCTCTCTCTTTCGTTTCTTTCTTTTGGTATTCGAGCATTTTGCCATTTGGTTTTATTGTTTTATTTGGAGACATTCGACAAAGACACCTCCCCGCCCCCTGGCCGCACCAATAAAAGTCCCGAACAAACTCAATTACATAATAAAAATTTATGAACGCAGCAAAAGGGACATTAAAGTTTTGCGCCTATCCAAGCTGTCCGAGCCCATTGCGGAATGTCTCACAGTGCTCTCTATTGATTTGTGCCCCTGTTGTTGCCGCTGTCGCTTAAGTCACATTGAGGAACATGCTCAGTACATCAAGTTAAATCCACAGTCATTAATACATATGAGACTTTACTAGGGATTCGGATTCGGATTGGTATTGGTATTGGTATTGGATTTGGGAAACTGTGTTGGCAATCGTTGACCCTCATTTATACGTATATTTCATGTAATTCATCTCAATAAAATGCGAAAAATCCGCACAACAGCAACAACAACAATAAATCCGATGGCAACTATAAAATATATGTAGGTCCAGTTTCAGTTTCAGCTACAGCTACAGCCGAAGCACTGCATAAACAACTGCCAAAAGATAGAAATCAACAACAACTGAGGGCAGCCCAACGTCTGCTGGACGCGTGTCCCATTGCGGAATGGGTTGGCCTTTGACATCAAATAAGGTTCGGGGCACAATAAAAAAATAAAAGAAAAAGCAAAGGAAAACGAACTGTTTGGGGTTGCAGGAGCTCTATTTATGCAAACACATGATCTAGAAGCTGTAAGGAGTGGGCAGAGTGTTGCTAACAAACAAACTATGTTTATAATAAGCCAAGTTGACCGACTCTCAACGCCAGCTGCTAATTGTGAAACGTGTGAACGACTTTCGCTTGACCTTCAAAACCCAACCCCTTTTGGTGGAAATAATATAATAAAAACTGAACTTGTTATCAACGCAAAATCAAACGAAAAACACACACATTCACTCACGATTATTATGGGGAAGACACAATCGAAGAGATGAAATTCTAAACAAGTTTTTCATGAAATTTTTCGGGTTTCTAATGATTCGAGGCCCTGGGAAAGACAGTTCAGTTCAACCCTTGAGTTCCTCAGCTGAAGGATGCTAAGCATCCTAAGCACTCGCACAACAATATATTTATAAGCACATTATAATGCATTGTTGTTGCTGCCGGCCACTGGCCTGACCTGACTTGGTCTTGGTCTTGGACTTGGTCTGCTCAGCCTGCTGTCCGAGTGTCCTTTGTCACATGCAGAGCTCAGCATATTAATGATGCCATGCATTGTCCAGACTTCTCAGAGGAGTTGAACTCGTGTTTAGTTTTCCCAACCCCAACCCCAGACCCAGCCCCAACCCCAATCAATTTCGTATAACTATTCGGCAACCCTTTTCGCCTGGCTGCTGCTGCATATGCAGCACATACATAAATTAATTTTCTTGTTCGCTGAGTTTGATTTTCTTCGAGGGTTCGCTTAGGGTTCGTTAATGATGATCTGCATAAATATGCGGCTCGCAAACTTGTGGGCAGTCTGAGTCGATTTGTTTTAAGGAATTTCCAAATGATATAGCAGCTCTATGTGAAATTCTGGTTTCAATACATTTAATGCGAACGTTGTCAAAATTCTTCGAATGGGGTGTGAGAATGTCAGTGTAATTGAAATTTTCGCCTTTTCTCAAAAGCTGATTAAATTACTTACAGTTATCTGAGTAAGAATGTGAATAGAGTGATAATGATTATTTACCTGCAAAGAAAAGAGAAGGAAAATAGTTAGTTATGGTCTGAAAATTAGAATATATGCAGTTAACAAAAATGTAAATTTAACAATCGTTATTTATAGAAAAAGTCAATAACTCAGTGAAACCCATGATTAGCTTAAAGCACTTACTGCTACTCGATTCGAAATGAGACTAAATAAAAATTATATATTTCATAGTGATATATGAACGTGTTATATATATAGCTTATATCGTATACACTATATATAAAAGGAAATTCTATATTTTTAGCTTATTTGTTTAAGACACAGCTAATTGAATTTCTTTCAAGTTTGTCACCCTTATCGCACCTAAAACCCATGCTCAGCTCATAGAACTCAACATCATTCGATTCGTCACAAGTTTGCACTGTGATTTAGGCAAATCAAATTTCGTAGTGAATTAATGGAGCGATGGATGTTAATTGTTATAGACATAACAAACTATTAAGCAGCGCATACAATAACAAAGCATTCGGGGTGAGTTTCAGCGTTCGATGAATGGAGCATTCGGCACGTTAGCTAAACAGTTTACAAATGTATATAAATTGTTAGTGTATGTGTAGCTCACCCTTTGCACACATACAGACAATTAGACTTGAGTGGACGTCACACTTTAAATTAAGTCAAATGCTCAACAATGGAATGACAGCTCCTAAAAGTAGGCAAACAATGCCAAATGCCAGCAGAAGGCACTTAGTCACACACACACACACACACACACACACAGTTAGACACACCTCAGTGGGCCATTAAATTTAGCTGGCCATGCAATGACAGTATCCAACAGATACAAGATACATTGAGGACTCGCGCTCACTTCAAGGCCATTAAGCGCGCGCGCACAAATAAACAGGCAAATAGCGAAATAACAAAATAACAAAACAGCAAAATGGGCTTTGAGCTGCCTGCCGAGGCGTCAGCGTGGGCAATTTTTAGCACTTTTAGCAGCCAAATCCAAGCAAACCGCAAAAAGTCACGTATCCAGCGGCTCGTGCGACCAGATGAGATGTTGAACCGTTGCGCTGCGATTCGAGAGATGGCGACGCCGGCCTTAACAAGTCAACAAAATGCTCAAGTGTTTCAATATACATATGTACGTATATAAATGTAAACGCAGCGCGTATATGTCAGATGCGTGCAGTGTAGTGTTGTGTAGCGTAGTGTGGTCGCTTACCCCTTACCTAGACTAGGGTCTTAAGTGAAACCCTTAAAGTGCCTGGCAACGCTAGCGACGGCGGCGCTTTAAGTGCTCAATGCGAGCACGTCGAGGGGCATGTAACTGCACATGCACTGAGCGAAAAACTAACATCTCTAATTTTATAAAATTTAAGCTAACAAATAAATTTGCAATTTTAATTTAATAAATTTAACTTTGAAATGTCTGTTGCTATTAAACAAAATGTTTTGCAATTTCTTACATTTCTTTTAAATAAATCTGCTTTAGAATTTATTTATTTTATTTGTAATTTTCGTTGGAAATTGCATCATATTTTTCTTTAATTGAATTTGATAATTGTATTTAATTAAATTAATTCATTTCTCTCTGTGCACGCATAGCGCACTGTCTTTGGCCAACTTATGTCCCATATGGCGCAGGGCACAGTTCACTTCGGCACCTCCGTCCCACTCCCACCCACAGCGACCAATAGGCGAGCCTTAGACACACTGCTACAACAGCAACAAGAACAACAGCAATGAAATCTTAATGCCTTAATGGGCCACACAATCTAATTTACTTTTGTTTGCTTTGCTTCGGACTTGCGCTCTCTGTCTGTCTGTCGTCAGTTGTGCTTGCGCCGTCTCTGTCTATTGCTATTTCGCTGTCTTTACTATAAATGATTTTACTGTATTTTTGTAGTTGTCGCTGGTTGTTTTTTTCTTCTTCTTCTTCTTCATTCTGTGCGCTGGCTTTTTATCGCTGCTTTATGTGTGTGTGTGTGTGTGTGTATTTGTGCATGTGTGAGTGATTCGTTTGCTTTTAATTGTTGTTGTTGTTGTTACTGTTGCTGTGGGTTTTGGCCGTTGCTAATGCCGTTAGCTTTGCTTTGCGAAATGTATAGCCTCACTAGTTGTTGCTGTTGTTGTTGTTGTTGTTTCTGTTGTGCTAGTTGTTGGCTGTTGTGCTTCCTAATCCTATTAACAATGGCGGCAGCGTCGTCATCGCTTTTGCTTCGCCTAACCACGCATAGAGCGACTATAAACGAGTATTTCTTTCATTCTTTCTTTCTTTCAGTTTTTTTTTTATTCTTTATTCTTTTTTTCTGCTTTTTGCCTTTACCGGTTATGCCATGCGACGCCATTTTTCATATGGTTTTTGTTTATTCCCAGCTAGTGCCAGCTCCTCTTTTATTGATTCTAGTGTGCGCTGCTTTTCAGTATTTTCTCGTCCGAGTATTTGTTGTTTTTTACTTTGGCTAATTGGTTTCAAAGTGCATTGAACTCAATTAACGATATAGGTGAATATGTATAGAAAAATTTATTGATATAGAGTAGAAGCAATTCGTAAAAATGTTGTTCTAAAATATTGAAACTATTTCTTAAAGCGATTTGAAAAATTAAATATTTATTTATTATGGAATATTGATTTTTCTGCACCAAAAATATGATTTACATATCTGAGCTAAGTTATTATTAATATTATACACATTATATATTATTTAAAAATAAGAAATAAGCTTTAGTATTTCAGCCTTTGTCAGTTTACTCAACGATGAGCTCTTCACCTCAACAAAAATAAAAATCGAGAAGAAAAAAATATCGAGAATACTTCATTCCCATTCACAATTGCAATCCCAACTGTCTGTGACTTCCGCCTCGGGGAATTTGAGATCTGTTAGGCCAGCCGACGTCTTCTATCATGTGCATTATACTAAAAATTTCCTACAACATTCTTGTGCAGCACAAAGACAGCTTAATCCCAGCTCACTATAAATCACACACACACACACACACACACACACACGCACACAGACAGTCAGAGAAAGAGGTAGAGTGAGCTGGAAGACATTGTAAGCTCCCAGGCGCATATCAAGTTGAGTTTAAATATTCCATTTTTTTTTTTTGCTACCCAACCATTTTCAGTATTTTTTTTAGCACTTTTATTTTTATTATTTTTTGCTGTTTTGCAGAGCTGAAATTCCCTGAAGCTTAACAAGTTTAAGTTGGCTGCAGCTCAAAAAGCTTGCAGAATGCCTTTTTATCTAACGCACACACACACACACGCACACACACACACACGAGCGCGACTCACTTTAGCAGCCATGTAAAATAGTTTTAAATTACACACCGAACAGCCCAGCCGAGCCGGGCCGAGCTGAGCTGAGCCGGGCCATGCGCTCGCTGCAAGCAGCTGGAGAAATTCTAATTTAATTTTAAATTTGGCATGCTCGAGTAGGGTGTCTGCGGTGTGTGTGGAGAGAGAGAGAGAGAGGGGGGGGGGGGAGGGGGCACGCAGTCAGGTCTCGCTTAAAGTGCACGAAACTGTCTCAAGTTGTTTGCCATTTATTTATATTTCATGCAAATTAACTGCTGCAATAAATTGCCAGCAACACTTGCCGTGAAAGCAGAGGACTTGACAGACAAAGTGCAAAAGATTCGCCCGCAGCAGCAGCAGCAGCAGGATATGAAGGCATTTAGAGTGATATTTAGCTAGAGTTAGAGCACAAAAAAACCCCTTTTGTTGGCGTCAGAGTTTTGACAGTCGCGACATTTTCAGCTTGTTTACCGCTTTTCAACTTTTTAGCCCTGCCAAAAAACAGACTTTTTTTGCTCACCTGGCAAATGCTCAAGCTCAAAACTCTTTTGCCTTTTTCTCCAGCTGCCACATGTCAAAATCTGCGACAGATGCGTGTGACTCGCAAATCTGACTCAACCCTTTCACTCTCTCGCTCTCTCTCTCTCTTTCTCTGTGTACGCTGTCAGAAGTTTGATGTCTTAGCAGTCGCTGCCTTAACTAAATTAAAAACTATGCCCAAGAACTTATTTCGAGCTGCGTTTGCGTGCAAATCTTTGCAAAACTGCTAAAAAAGGTTAGCAAAAACTTTACCGAAATCTAGCTTAAACTGATTAGGATTATGTTGCAGAGAAAGTAGTGTTGCATATATGTAGATTTACTCTCGTAAAGCTGCCTACTTTCTTCTACTCATTCAATTGCGACTCGTGTAAGCTAGCCCTAGCTTAATATTCAATAGATGCAATTAAATTTCCACTCATGCTCAGGAGAACTTTTGGCATCAGCGCATGTACATATATGTTTGTCTTTCACTCTTTTTCCCAATTGTAATTTAGCTAATTGAAAAACGTAATACACCCGCCGGTCCACGTGAGGGACTTTTTTCGCCTTTTTTACAATCTTTCCTCTTTTTTTTTTTTGTGCTCGTTGCGTTTTAGTGCATTGCGTTGCTTAGCAGCAAGAGCAAGCTGATGCCCTGCAGTAGCTGTCATTGCAATTTACTCTTTGGCTCTTACAACGAGCCATTGTTGTCAGTTGGCTAAGTGCTTTGGACAGCTGCGTGTCCAGTTTTTGACAATCGATTAGCTGATTATGTCTAATTTTTCAGGACTCTTGAGACAGAATTTTTATTTAACGTAAAACATATACTGCAATAGCCAAGCAGCTGCATTCAAGCTAAATTAGCTCTCAGTTCAACAAAATTACTGTACATAAAATCAATTACTCAACACTCACAGCGCAGCAGAACTCCACACACTGGAAGGCAAGCTGTGTGCATGTCGCTAAAAACTAAATTAAATTAGAATAAAATGGGCACACAAAAAAAAAAAAAAAAAAATAGAGGAAATAGAGTGAACTACAGCTTAATGGAGAAACTGGCAACTAAATGAAATCCTTGACTGTCTGTCGAGCATTTGGTATTTATGCAAACCCAGGCAGGACGCTGCTCTCGCCCTGCTCGGTGACCTACACTTGGCATTTTAGTTAATTACGAATGCCGTGCAAGGGATGCCCGTCGCCCAAAAAATTAGAAAACAAAAAATGTGCAAAAATACTTGCCACAAATTGTTAGCCAAAGAGAAAAATCGAAAAAAAAGCTAAATAAAATGGAGAAACGTTAAGCAAAATAAGCTAACTGGCTTGCATTTGGTTGATTGTGGCGCGGACTAATGTGGATTGCAGTCGAATGACAGCTGTCACATAAGCAGCCACACACACACAAACACATGGCTTAAAGCCAGCTGCTTTAAGCTAAAACGGGCCAGTGCACATTTGGCCTCTGCTTTGACTCTGCACTGATTACTTTGCCAGAGACTCAGCTAATCATTGGCATATTGTTAACTTTGGTCTCAGTAGCTGCTTCTGCTGCCTCTGCTGCTGCACTTTGTCAGTTTTATCCGCCGCCACAAAGCCGCACTAATAACTTGCATAACTCTGTTGAAAAAAAGCGCACCCGGCTAGCACTTGTATTAGTATTATAATGAGCGAGCGCCTGCAAGTATGCTTTGGCTTTTTAACATAATGGCACTCGGACCAAAGTCCTGTATGCTCGTCCTTTGTCGCTGCTAATTAACTTGTTGCGTCGTTTAATTAGCCCAGCTACTGGACGAACAGAGAAAAAAAAACCCCCCGACTATACAGAGCTAAATCCATAAAAAAAAAACCTTTGCGCTTAACTGGCTGCAGTTCATTCCTTTTGTTGATTCTTTTTTATTCGCAGTTTTTATCAGTTTTTTTTTTCTATCTTGTGGCTGGCGCATGTAAATTATGAACATAATACAAATAGCACAAAGTTTTTTAATTAACCAAACGTTAGCGAGTCGCTTCCCCTCTCAGCTACCCACTGCAACTATCGAAAAGCTAAAAGCAAATGCAAATAAATTTAGCATAGATATTTATTACGGCTAAATGAGTACGAAAAAAAAAGCAGAGACGGAAAAAATTGCAATTTTCAACTCAACTGACACTTGGCACATAAATCGAAACGGATACAGATGCCGTTGCTGAAATGATGAGGCGAGGCCAGCGTAAAAATAAAATTTGACTGAATTTCATAATTAAATTGCCCAAAAAGTGGATCACATGCTGTGGCATACCAGATAGCCGGACAGCCAGGCAGTCAGACAGTTTGTTCATTCATTCACTCATTCATATATTCATTTATTCATATGTCACACGGCAGTTGCAGTTGCCTTTGCAGTCAAGTAGTTTGGAGTCAAGAAGACGCTGCGCTCGCTCGCCCGGCTCGGCACTTCTATAAATAATTGCAAGCGAATTTGTCAAGCGTGTCAGGCATGCCAAAGGAACAGGCTAAAAGGGGGGCGTGGCAGAGCAGGGCAAAGCTCTGCTGTCGCTTCGGTTCCGCATTCGCTGCGACAAATTTGCGATGTCTTCGGCTTGGGGCCTTGTGGCATGCAAAATGCGGCAGCTTGAGTGCAAATGTTGCGCCATTATGCTCTATGATGAATACAAGTATCTTATGGATGCTCTACTCTCTCTATATACACATACACGCACACATATATATACATATACATATAGATGCTAAAGCCAAATGAAAGTCGCAAGTGAGCAAAAGGCAAAGAGTCGAATCGAGTCGAGTCGAGTCGAGTCGAGCAGCAGCTACGTGGTGGCAATTAGTTTTGAATTTTTCGCACTTTTCAAAATGTATTTAATTTGAGTGTGTCAGTATGCATGTGTGTGTGTGTGTGTGTGGATAGTATATAAACTTTGCATATATAACGTATATTAATAGAGTTCTTTAACTAGCTATGTGCTTAACTAATCACGAGCACAAGCTTCAGCTGAAAGCATATTTTGCGGACTAACAAAAGGCTTGAGAAGTATATAATACTCAAAAGCTTATAGCAAAAATGTTTTGCGTTAGTTTTAATATTTTAATATCTTAGATTGTTGACCTTAGATGGCTAAAAGTTTGGCTAAAAGGCGCCAATAAATTGATATATATTAAAATAAAATAAAATTTATAAATCATTTGTGGATATGGCTCTATATTCGAGGTATTTTGCAACCTTAGTTTAAAATACCTCAAAATAAATGAAATGCGAATTGAACTGAATTTAACTTTTCTGATGCTTAAGAAAAGTTGTTACTGAATTGGCAAACTTAATTGGCTCATATATTCATAAAGGCCCGAAAACACAATTAAGTTGGCAAACATTTTAATTATCGATAAGTTGATTTAATCTGCGACGCTTGGAGCTTTGGTTGCCTTTTGCTACCGCCACGCTTTGATCCACTTTTTGGTTTTACACAATTTGCCAAATTACATTTATCAAAACATGTGCGAGAGGGTCATGGACTACGCAAGTCCTTTGCACATTTTTATTTATTTTTGCTTTTAATTTTTTTTTTTTTGGGTAGACTAGCAATAAATAACAACAACGTGGACTAGGAGTAGCTGAAGGCCAAGCGTTTTGCCGTTGCTTTTTAATTTGTTCCAACTGCGGAACACAGCCCTTTCATTTAGGTCCAAAAGGGACGCATTCTGCGGTCAGATTGCCCAGTGGAAGTCCGACGCCGAGCCGGAGTCAATGCGTCGTCTGTCTGGCTAAACGGGGCCACCTGCAGGTTGGGCTCCAACCAGAAAAGCCAGCCAGCCAGCTAAATATACTCCCTCGCCCACACGCCCCCGCCCCTTGAGAAGCATTTTGCGTGCTTTTCGCATTTTTTTGTTTATATTTTGCACCCTTTTTTACAGAGTTTTTTTTATCAAATTTTTTTTTTCGCTTTCTCTCTCTGTGTATTTGTGTGCGGCCGCTCGGTTTTCAAGTTTTGTGGCAGTTTTGCGTGTTTGCTTATAATTTTGTTTGAGTTGCATTGCCACGCCCACTAGCCAGCGCCCAACCAAACGACAGCCAGTGCAATAGGAACCACCAAAAACTACGCGACCGGCACACAGCAAAATTTTGTAATTACTTTTTCATGCAGCAATTAAAAATGGCGTAAATAGCTGAAAGTGGGCGGCCAAAGCTGCAGATAGAGCAGGATATAAAGAGTGCGAGAGAGAGGGAGAGAGGGAGCTGGACTTGCTTGCTATGGAGTTGCCGAAAAGTGAAGTTTTATTTTAGCAGCTATTTTAAGTGGTTTTTCGCCTGTGTTTTCTATTTTTGTTCTGTTTACAACTTTAATTGAGTTAACAGGAAGTGTGAGAGGGAGCAGGAATGGCTTGAGCAGGCGGCGGGGCAGCTGGCAGTCAGTCAGAAATAGGAAATTAAATTACACAGCTTGCAGTCTATTGATTTTGATATTAGCCGAAATAGAAAATTTAAGAGCAGCCGCGTGTATATATCTATATATGTATATCTGGAATATCGATATCCACGTAGTAAAAATCTATAATAATTCGTATTTAATGACATGCATAATGAAAGGCTTGCTGTTGTTGTTGTTGGCAGCGTCATTAGCGCAAATTACAAGCAATTAAATACGCGCACGCCCACACAAGCCAGCAAAGGCAGCTTGTTATCATAGAGTGAGAGGGAGAGAGGAGGAGAGTGAGAGAGAGTGTGAGAGAGTGTAGCAAGTCCTTGGCATAAAAGAGCCATTGCAATGGGCAAATGCATTAAATTAATTGAAAGCATTAAACGCAAACAATTTAGAAGCGCGTGCAATACGCTGCAAATGCTTTTCATAGACTCAGTCACTGCCAGCTGGCAAAGGAATGAAAGAGAGAGTGAGATAGAGTGAGAGTGAGCGAGAGCGAGCGAGTTAGCTACCTTTCCATTAGGGGGCTGGGCTTTCAATCAATTTGCAATTACTTAAAGTTCATTGAAATGCGCTAAACACGAAATCGTCATAAAAATAGAGTTCTCGCACTCGCCACTAAAATGGTAAAAACGAAAATTGTGCCATAAAAACGTGCAGCACGACTAAACTGAAACAAAATAGAAAATGTTGCATAAATAATTGAGTAACTCACACACACACAGACACACATGTGTGTGTGTGTGTGCACTACTTATGTTGTGGGCCCATGCACATGTGTCGTATTCCCCATGGAAATCAACATAATATCAAAATAGCCAACCAACATCACTTAGCTGATATGGCGCAGAGCCTGCAAACTGCATTTGGTGGTTGCTTTATGGCCACCAAGATGAAGCGTAGCAGCTAGAACTTGTTAGGGGAGCCACTCGGCCTCTTACTGACACGCAAAGTTGTGTAATGCAAGTTCATGTATTTGGCTAATGCGTGTTTCGTGTAAATTCAGCGCAAACTGATTGCGCGCAGACAAGACAGCGCAAGCCACCAAATCGAAGCAGCCAGAGACATGACTTCAAGATGGCCAAAAAGACGTCTAAATGTTATAGCCTTGCCAACTATTTTATTAGCGATCCTCTGAGTGCTCAAAAGTTATTTTATGTTATATTTTTCTTTTCCCAAATTACATTTATTTGTTTATTTCAGGCAAAGCTCATGAAAGAGTTTGAAAATTAAATTTATTTGAAACAATTTATTGAGCTTCGAATCTAAAAATTTTAAAGAAAATTTAAATCAAATTTCTAACAAGTATTTCTCAAACATCTTTAGTTTAATTGAAAAGAGCACACCTGCTGCCATTACGATAAATGTCTATCAATATTTCAGCTACGAACTGCAGAGGCCTAATTGCTCAGCTACAGCAGCTGCTTAAATTTCAGCTAATTTGCACTAATTCAGTTGCTAACACACTTCATCTTAGGCCCGAGCGATTAGCACACAAAAATCAAAAACAAAATGCCAGATAGAAAACAAAAAATGGAAAAGAGCAACAAAAATCGGAATGAGAATTTTGCTTTGTTGCGGCGCCTTTTGACGCTTTGCCAGGCACATTTTTTGTGCCTCAACTGGATTTGTTGGCAATGCTGCCGTTGTTGTTGGGCCTACAAGGATAAACATCTAGAAAGGCGCTTTGCTGCATGTAAATGGAAAATAAGTTGCCATTCCTCTTACCCAACCACCTCCTGCTGCCCGCACATTCACTAATGTAACGCGCTACTTTGTTGCCTGCCTGTCTGTCCGTCCGACAGTCTGACTATCTGTCTCTTTTTTTTGTCTGTTTCATCAGCCATTTGCTCTGTTTCTCGCTTTTACCTTTGCGCATTTTAGTTGGTTGTGCGCTTTTTGTTGGCCTCTTTTGTCTCAGGTTTTTGGTTTGGGCTTTGCTTTGCGCTGCGCTGTTTTGCTTTGTTTTGTTTTGGCCAACTCTTGCCATGGCAACGCGTTAAATAATGCTAACGAATGAGCCACACACACACACACACACACACACACACACAGTCAGACACGACTGTTAAGTGGATTCAGCGCACCACCCAAAAAACAACAACAACAAAAAGAACCCTGCTGCTGTTCGTGTGGCATTATGCCACACAATACCAGGTAATTATATAATTTTATTTATAGCCAGATAAGTGTGGCGAAAATGCAATTAACGTCTATGTGGCAGGGCTTTAAAAATATACGCTGCATACTTATTCGGGGCGACTTTAAGCTGCACAGGCAGAGCACACACATAACTTCAATTATGGCAGCCACAAAAAGTTGTAGCAGCCAAATGCAATTTGTTCATTTGCTTATTTTGCCAGACAACATAACAAAAATAAATATATAAATTTATTAAACTATAATTCAGCAGGAGTAGCGGAAAAAGCACTTTGCGACTCACACCTAGAGCCACAGTCGCTGGCGCCAAAGGCGACGAAATAAAAGGAAGAAAAGTGGCCAAGGCGCGACGCAAACAAAAAACAAATAAAAAAAAATAAAATACAAAAAAAAAAGGACAATGCAACGAAGCGCCAGCAGAGGGATCTGCACATATACATAAACAACCGAGCATAGAGCAGGCTGACAAAAAAGAAAAGTAATAATAAAACATGGCCAAGCCAGGGCCAAAGTACTACAACAATAAGGAATGCGACGTCCTGGCAGGCAAATACTAGTAAATACTCGCCCGTCGTATCCTGAATCCCTGACAGTCGCTTTTACTGCAGTTGTTGTTGTTGCTGCTGTTGCTGGTTGCTCGCGTGCTCGCGAAAAAGTTTTGTTTGCATGTCTGCGGTACATTTCCGCGACAGGCACAGGCACAGCCCAGCCAAAGCCCATATGCCCATATAAGCTGCATATCAAAACTACATATATATAAGTAAATATATATATATATATTGTATATGTAAGCCATAGACCGTGTTCTGACAGCAATAAAAAGTAAGGAAAACTTGCAACACGGCGCTAAAACAGCTGCAAATTATAGGTTAGAAGGCTCAAACGAAAATTATATACAGAGCAAGCAAACAGCACGAGCAGCTGGACATAGTTCGCTTGATTTTATGAAAAGGGGTTAACTAAGGGGTAACTAACTATGGGGTAGCTAAAGTATAAGTGTAAGCAAGAGCACTGAGAGATATAGCAAAGATTGCTCAACTGGAGTGAGAATATTACAATTTTTTAGAGTTAGCTCGAGTTAGAGATGTAAAGTGAAAGCTGAATTTTTTTGTTAATAAGAATTAAATTAAAGATTCATAGTTAATTAAGCAATTTAATTAATATGATAATTTAGAAAATTTAATTTAATATATAATATTTATTATTATATAATATTTATTATTTATTAAAAAATAAATAAAACTAGTTTCGGAAAAGAATCTAAAAAATTTACATAATTAACTAAATAATTTAAATAATATGATAATTTCGCAAAATTTTATTTAATATTTAATATTTATTTTTATATAATTTTAATTACATATAAAAAAAAAATAAAACAAATTTAGCTAAAGAGACTCTCTCATTAAATGGTTCATTTTTCAAAGCGACTTATAAAATTAATAAATTATTTATTTTAATTATTTAAATTTAATAATTAAAATTAATAAAAATAATAAATTATTTATTTCAATTATTTAAATTAAATAAATATTAAATAATGAAATATTGATAGTTAATTAAATAATTATAATTAATTAATAAAGAAAATGCTCATATGTTCAAGTCGTTTAGCATATGAAACTCTTCTAAACATATTGAGACTAACTCATTTCTCATTTCCATATCGAAATAAGCTTTAAAAAAATTTTTAAAATATGTTATGTTATCCTAGATATTACTTTGAAGCATTCGCGACTTAAATATTTGAACTTTTCAGTGGGAAAGCCATGAAAATCTAGCATGATAACTTAAGGTTTCTTAAGGTGACTAAATCCTGTCAGACTGTTTTCGTTTATCTTTCCGCCAACGACTGCCGCCCAAACTCAACTTATTTTCAAAGTTTTCTCAATTGATATATTTGGAGAGACATGTTATCGTTATCGATAGCACGACGCAACTGCAAGTGAATCAAACTTTACGCAACTTTGCTCAAGTGCAAAATACAGCATCAAACTTAAGAGTTTGTGCAGGGCAAACTGTTGTAATTTCTCACTAATCTAATGATTGCATTAGATGGGAAGTTCGCTAAACCTGAACTGAACTGAGTCGTCCTCCCCCTCTTTCAGCGTTCAACCAAAAGTCAAACGACGCCATTGACCCGCTGTGACCACAACAGACCAGAACAAAGCGCAATTCGTGTTTGTACGCGACTTGGAAATGTTTTTCGACCTGCACTGACTGTGGAGAAAGGGCACAAGTACAGGCAGTATCTGTGTAGCGAGCCAACCGAAACGTAGTTCGCAACTTCTAAAAACTACCCACACACACACACACACTCACACGCACACGCACACAGCGTAAGTAAAGTGACTGACTGGCGCCATAATGTCGCCTCGCCCCTTGCTCTTTGTGTGTGGCACGGCGTGTTGTCTGCTGCCATACAATGTGACGCTTGTGTATCCCTTTTCACACACCACCAGCAGCACCACACAGCACCACCCAGCGCCCACCTTTATCATGCAAGCCACCACAAGCCCTTATACCTAAGCCAACGCGCTTTTTATTGTGCTTGAGTTCTGCTTTGTGTTGCGTTGTGTAATATATGACTGGCGGGTGCGTGTGTGTGTGTGTGTGTAGTAGTAGTTGTTGCTGTAAGTAATAGTGTTGAGTGTTATTTTGCAGTGTCTGCTCGGCGTGTTTATTTGCTGTTAATAGAGCCAAATGCTCAGTTCGCTGTTTGCTTTGATAGACAATTATATATAAAGTTTTATGCAGAAAAGCTAGAGAAAATCATATTTTATAGCTACAAAATTATGTTGCTCTATATGTTTTATTATTATTATACTTTATATTGGCTTATATACAAAAAGTCATTGTGGCATAGAATGAATTCGTTCATTCATAATAATATCTGATTTCTTCTAAAAACATTTGATAAATTAAGTAGATATATTTGTTTACCTAGCGAGCCTAACTCCTAGCATATTTCATCTATATATATATTTTTATTTTCATATGTATTTTTCACATAATTTTGAACAATTTTGTTCATCGGATAGGGCGAGTCCTTGTCGCAACGCTTGTCTATTTATTTATTTTCATTTTGTTCTGGCTACATGCTCGATAAACATCGCGTTGCCAAGTCGGAAGCCCTCTGACAATGACAAGATTTACAGCACCCCAAAGCAAAACAAAAGTATACAAAAAAAAAAAAAAAAGAAGGAAATCAAACCAAGTAAAATTTGCAGAAAGCTATCTAAAGAGCAGGAGGGGTTAGAGAGCGAGCGTGTGAGTGAGAAGCGGCCCAAATCAAAGGCTTTGTGCCATAATAATCTGGAACCACATTTGAGATTTCAATGAAAGCTGCCACACACACACACACATACAGAGAGAGAGAGAGAGTGAGAGACACGCACATGAAAATGATTTATTTTCCATGTCGATAAACGAAAGAAAGCGAAACTTGAAACGTTGCCCCCAACCCAGCTCTCTCATTCCAACTTGGTGAGCTCACTTTTTGGCAATAGACTTGGCCAGAGTGTAGCGAATGGCGCATAACATTTTCCACAATAGATTGAGCATTTCCGCTGCCAGCATGTTGACTCTGTGTGCGTGGAAAGTTTTGGACACGAAATGCTGGGGAAATGCTGAAGAAAGAAAACGCGCTCGTACGCCGGCAAAACATGTGTAGAAGTTTAATTTAATAAGTTTTCTTAGGTTATAGGATATGTTAAACATGCCGATATATATATATATATATATATATTGTACACGCCTGCAGGCTGCGAAAGAAGGTCCGAAAACCTAAAAGCAGCCAGACAAAGGAGAGAGAGTAAAAAAATATATATCCACAAGTTTGGCTTTTTTTTTTTGGCTCCCCTCTTTCACATGTTGCTAATTTTATTTGTTGTAAAGTTTTTTTTTCGTTCCTTCTTTTGGAAGGTTGTTTTTGCTGATATTTAAAAAAAGAAGAAGAAGAAAGCACAGTCTTTGCTGCTGCTGCTGCTGCTGCCATTGGGGTGTAACATAAATCATGCGTAAAGTTAACCTAAACTTTGACATGGGTGGGTGGGCCACATGTGTTGCATAATTTGTAAATTTTTAGTGGCTGGGTGTGGTGAGGTATTTGAAATGAGGCAACAACATCTTGGCGATTTGTAAGCGCAAGCATCTTTGGCTAATTAAATAGCTTTTCGCTTAGACAGAAGCAGTTACAAAACAGTTAACAGGCAGCGCACAGGGTTGCCAAGACTCATTAATAAGCCGCCGACTGTGCTTGTTCGCAAGTTCGTTAGGCAAATACAAAAGACGCTGGCAAGAAAGAGTGGGAATGAGAGGGAGAGAGAGAGAGAGAGAGAGAGCGCAGGCAACAGACAGAGCCGGATGGGATGGCCGAGGGAAGATAGTAGTAGCTCAGGCCACTAGAGAGTTGCCGCAGTTTCCTGCGAGTGCGGCTGACAAGTGGCCCGGGCAAAGTGAATCAATTTTGGACCAATCAAATAATGGCACAACTTAGATCTGTGCGTCTGTTACGCTAATTGCTGGCAGCATTTGCGCGTGTGTGTGTGCGTGTGCGTATCCCATTGCCTTTATGTTCCTTTGTTGCCTGGCTAACAAAAGACTCTGTCACGGAAACCCATAAACGTTACGCATTCATCAAAGCTCTGCTTACCCTTTTCTTCCGCTGCTTAAACACAAATTTTGTTTTGCTGCTTCTTTTTTTTTTTTTAATATTATTTTTTGTGCCTTTTGCTAAAAGCGAAAGTGTTGATTTCTTCTTTTCGACCTGCGGCAGAAACAGGTGCATCCTGCTCAACTTTCAATAGACGGCGAACAAAATACAAAAGATAGAGCTAAAGAAAGAACCTTGAAACTAAATCAAAGCAAGGATGCAAAAGCATTGAAAAAGTGCGTAATGGATGCGACCTTGCCTCGTTTCTTTTCAGTTCTCTTTCCTCTTTTTTTATAAATATCTTGTCTTGTTGCGTAGGCTGGCGAAAAAAAGCGTGGGAAAAGTTGGCCTCAACTTGAAGCAGCTGAAGCTGAAGTTTATTTTTAAATAAAAGTGTTCAGCATTTTTATCAAGTTGCAGTCGGTATAAAGACTTGAGCCTGCAGCTCATTAAAAAGCGAAAAATCAATTTGCTTAAAGTTTTAATTGCATTAAAGATTGCGAAGATTTAAGATGAGAAATAATTAAGTTTATAACAAAATTAAAGAAAATTATGACAGATTAAAATAGTATTATAAGTTATACAAATAAGAAAGTATTAAATTATTTAATAAAAAAAAAAAATTATAAAAATTCTTAAAATAAATAAAATTATTAATTTATTCAATTCAATTGAAGCACGAAAAAATTAATAACTTAAAAAAAAAACGATTACTAATATTTAAAAGAAATTAAATTATGAAATTTATTATTATTTTAATATTATTATATATTTAAATAAAATAATGTTAATAAAGTTCAAGTTAATTTTGCATGAACTTCAATATGTTTCATTTAGGTAGAAGAAATTCTAATGTATCAGAATGTTGGCGCACTCTTCACGCTACACACTTACGTCTGGAATAAATAGAATAAGAACACTTTGAAATTGAAACTAGATACGATTGATGTTTCATTTGCACGTTCAAAGAGTCGAAGTCGCAAGTTTGAGCTGCCGATCAAACCTATTAATACATCGGCTTCTGCTCTCTGAATACACACATAAAACACGAACGTTTCTCTCAAGTTTCAATTTCCATGTGTTTTTATTCTGTTCGTTTCTGATATAAGTGAAGAGACTCCTGATGAGAGTGAGCAGTGCACCAATATGCCCGCTCTTACAATACAAGAGCGAGCTCATCTCAGCTTCATATGGCAAGTTAGATCTGCAAGAAAAATTCAGCTCTTATTGAAATTAAGACGAAGATCAATAAGAGAGCTCAGCTCAGCTCCAAATGGAAAGGCCTATGATTAAGATTAATAAAAGCTGAATTTCTCTTCTTGATCCGACTCAAATGCCTTCATATTTTAAAGCAGTTGATTTAAAGTAACTTTCGCTAAAAATCAACTTTAATTATAGTTGAATAATTCATTTTAGCCAAAGCGCTTAAATAAGCTTTAAATTTCATTTATGAATCCGTAAGCAATAGTTACACATGAAATCTCTGGCTTTTCTATAGCAACAACTACAGCTCAAATACTTTAAATACAAGTCAGCCTGGCCTAACACTTCATCTCTTTGCATGACGTTGGCTGCGACCAAATATTGCGTTACATATACATACATACATATATCAGCGAACACACAGCTGTCGCCTCGATTTCATTTTGGACTCTCCACACACACTCTCGTACTCTCTTCGCTGCTTGGCTACACCACAACGCCCTCCAACTACTGCTACTACTACTACTACAGCACGGCACGGCTATATTGATTGCTTCACTCCACACACACACACACACACACACACACACTTCTGCATCCGCATACGCACTCAGGCACATGAAACGCGCGCCGGCAACGAAATTACAACTTGTCAACTCAATCAAGCGCGCTTTATGCAGTAATTTCTGTCACTTGTGTGAGTTCCCACACACACACACACACACACACACACACACACACACACACATAGACACATACCCTCTAGCAATAAAACGCACATAATCAGCTAATATAAAATTTGAATGAGCGCGTTGCTGCTAATAATCCTTTTTTGATTTGGCAGCTCAAGCGAAATTAACAAAGGCTCTCAAATACATTTCGCTGCTGCTGTTGTTGTTGTTGTTGTTGTTGTTGCTGTAAGCTGCGGCTTACCTGAAGCCCAAGCGCCTAATATTATACAACAGCAGACAGTTAAGCTACACTGTGAGAAATCAAGCGACATTCTCAAGAAATAAAAAATTGAAATGTAAAAAATTAGTTTATTATTTCTTTTAATTTCAAGCTTCATTTACAAATTTAATAAAATAGTTTGTAATTAAGTTAACATTTTTTATATTCTTTTTTTTTACCCTATGTTCTCTCGCTCTCTGTCTTGCCTGTTCAGCATTTTAATTTCATGCTGGGACATATTTCCTGCCAGGCGACGATGCCATTCGGTTTAGCAAGGACATCCGATGGCGCTTCCGGCAACAGTTGCCAGCTGCCACGTTGTCCTTAGCCAGTGTCCTGGCCATGTTCCTGTCGCGCCAGCTACTACAATTTGCCGCCAGCGAAAGTAGCATAAGGACAACGCGACAAGGGCTGTACACAACAAAGACCAAGCCAGAGACGTTGATAAGCTGCTGTCGCGATTTCGCTCTGAGATTGGCCAGCCAGCCAAGCTTAAAGGTTACAGTTCTTGGCCAAAACTGCTTAAAGTGCACACAACCGTCAATTAGCAATTAGCCAAGTTAGCAACAATGCTCCCTCTATTCTAGATGTTTTTTCGCGTTCAATTTCCAAGCCAAGCCAGCTAAAGATGGTGCACAGCATCGATTGCAGCGTACGACTAATGAACTTTCGATTTAAGCCACCCTAATTTGTTAGCTTAGATACCCTGTTGTTGGCTGAACTTGTGATAGAGGCTATGCACTAAGCAGAGCGATAAACGGGGTTGATAGTTAAAGTAATTTGATATTTGTATCAATTTCTTTCCTTTACCAATTCAGTTTTAAAGGCAATTAAAGGGAGTTTCCTGGAAATTTGTTTAATAATTTATTTTTATCGATAAATATAAACATTTTTGCTGAATGCTAGATCTTTGATCAGATTGAATAAGAAGTCATCAAATCTATATCTTTTGTACACTCTCAATCTCACTCTGCGCCTCACTCAATTCTCCCTCTACAATTCTCTACCCAAGTACTATCGATATTTATCGACAACAGGTTATATTACAGTTGTGCACTCTCGAATTATTTCTTGTCCACTGATTTTATTTCTCTGTTGCCTTTAATTGCTAAAATCAACAAATGCCCGCAGCTCTGATTTATGCAGCACATGTGCGTGTTGCCCACGCCCCACACGTCCCCTCCGTGACCACGCCCATCTGGTCCCCCATTTACAAGCTATATTTAGTTAATTACTACCAGAAAATGGCAAGCAGCGATGCGGGTCGTCCAGTTGCGACTTTTGAAATTTTACGTCTTTCAGCAGCAGCTCAAAGCAAAGCGAAATTAACTCCCCGGCGTATCGTTTGGGCGGCGTGGGTGGTTGGGTTTGTTGGATTCTAATGTCAAACTTTTTGCTGGCTGCGATTTTTTCACTGTTTACGACTAAATTAAATGTGCATTAAATAACGGTTAACAGTTGACAGCCAGTGTATGCGGGGAGCGGGGGCGAAGTTGCCCAAGACTCGAGACAATAAAATGCCAAAGGGCAAAAGTTTTTGTGGATTTGTATGCGAGAATTTGGTCAAAAAGAAAACAAGCCAATTTGACATTTTATGTGACACGTGGCGTGGCGCGAGTAACTGCCACCAAGGGCAAAATCATTGCAGTGGCTGAGCGAGAGCATTGCTCTAAAGGGATTCAGACAGTGGACAGTCGTGGCACAATTTATATACATTCTGATTGACTGTCGAGAGGCGTTAGGGAGCTAGCTCGATAGTTATCGATATTAATGATTATCAAGCAATGACTTAGAGAGAGTTTAGCTCTAAATTCGAGCAGTTGTTACTCGAAATATAAATTCTGATTGAATATCGGCTGGCAATAGATGAAGAGAATGTTCGTATTGATAATGCTCAAAGAAGTTTCGCTTTAAAAAAATCAGAGAGCACTCAAAATCAGAGTTCTGATATATATATCGATATTGATAGCAATTACCCAATGACTCTGTCAATTTATTGCATTTTTAAATGAAACTTGTGTTGCCTTTAAGTTCTTTTTAAATTCTTCAATTACTTGTAGCAAATTTAATTTCCAATTTAAAATCAGTTTAAGCTGACTTGACTGTAAATTTTCGAGAGAAATTCTTATCTTCTCTTTTCGCTTAGTCCACATCCACAGTGCCGTCGACTGCTTCTGCTGCTGCTTCTGCGAAAACAATTGATTTTTAATTTAAATACGTCAGTTTTATGGGCTGTTCGTTAAGTTGAAGGTCCGAAGGTCGGTTAATGTCGTCACGTTGATTTGATTTTATTGCGGCCCGTTTGGGGCAGCAGGAAGCGAAACTTTTGTGCGTTAACAGCAGAGCCTACTTATGAAACGCACTCTTCAAAGAGTGCGTGTGGGCGGCTGTGCGCCCGCTTTTATGTTGCTGCGAAATGACCTGAGTGGCATAATTTATGCATGCCTCACTGAGCGAGCCAAGCTGAATGAAATGGATCCGGTGCATAAGTCAAATTTAGAGCCCACTTAGTAGACCAATAAATACCTCGCATACCTAGCCGTAGATGGGAACGACGTGCCTCATGCCTCGTGCCTCGAGCCTGCTGCCCCGTCCACTTAGGCAGTCGCATTTGTTTTATGGCCAAGCCGCAGTATTCGCCGCTCTTATTAAATTTCGTGTGACGAAGCATAAAAAAGGCAAAAAAAAAAATGCTGCTTGAATATGTTGCAGAGCATTTTTGCCACATATATTTTTTTGTTTCTTTTTGCTTGCCTTTTATTCTGTTGCTCTTCATAAAAATTTGTTTTATATGCTGTCACACACGAACAGCAACAGAACAGCGCTGCTGCTGCAGTTAGTCGAGTGGGCGGGCACACACTTGGACACACTGAGAGGAGATACACAGACACCGCAGAGGCCACGACGTCCGTGGCGACAACGTCGACGACTGCCAACAATAACCCAAAATGCCAACAAGTATGATAACCGCAACAGTAACAACAACAACAACAACAACAATCAACACACACACACACATACAGACAAGAGGGCGAGCTAGAATCTGTGTAGAGCAGGACAAAAGACTCAGCAGCCAGGAAGATGTTCTGCCACATTTTTGTACTAAGCGTATTATGAAATTTTTTATATATTTTACAACTTGTCTGCGCTGTTCTTAAGTTCCTACTTCTCTTTGTTAGCTGTCTCTCTCTCTCCCTCTCTTTATCTCTCTCTGTCTCTTTCTCTCTGGGGGTTATAGTTTCGCTTGGCAATTTCATTTTGCTCTAAAGAGTTTTTTAAAGTAACTCTGACACTGTATTAAAGTTGCAACTGAAGTGAGCTTAAAAAGAAATATTTTATATGAAGGCTTTTAATTAACTTTTTAAAGCGAGAACAAAGTAGTGGGAAAATATTTGATTGAATTTTTTATTTATAAATGAAGTTCTATCGCATAAATAATTATATTAAATATATTAAATATTATTTATATAAATATTTATTTCATTTTCTTTGATTAAAATAATTTTAATATTATTGTTTAAGGACTTGAACTAGGTACTGCAGTCAAGAAATATTATGAGATAATTTTAAATAAATACTATATATATTAAGATGTAACATTATTTCTCCATCTGCTTTAGAGACATTAATAAAGGTATATTTTAGCTAGTTAAAAAAATAAAATTCTCTCACAAATTCTAATAAAAAACTTGTAAAAAGAAATAAAATTAAAATCATAAAAAAGTCGGAATTAAATAAATAATTAATTGTATAAAAAATAATACATGTTTTTATCCAATTCAAATTGTATTACAAAGCTAAAATAGCATATTTTAATATTATTTATAATCAATTCCGTAAAATCAATTTCAACTTTAATATATTATATATTTTATACTGAATATATATTGAATTTTCCCCAACAACGCAACACTCATTAATCTCGCTAAAGAAACACTTAAGTCAAGCACAAATTTGTTTCATTTTACAATTTATATATATCTTTTCCATTTGGCAATTTTTGCGTTGATTCTTACACGAAACCAAACAAACAAAAACAAGCACTTCATATGTTAATTTTCCAATTAGACAGAGAAAAATGGCACTAATTACATGCGCACGTACCACACAACAGCAACAACAGCAAGAGCAGCAGCTACAATAAAAGTAGCCACTTGAAGGGCGAGTCATGGTCCTTTGCTTTTGGTCCTGGGGGCCTCTGCGGCCAAGGCAAGACACAGCAAGGCGAAAAAGTAAATAAAATTAATTTTATACACCAACAGGGGTTGGGGGCTTGCTGGTAGGGTGGGCGTATGGGCGTAGGATCAACAGCAGAGCCAAAGCAAAAGTCTTCGAGTCAGCGGAATGAAGAAGAAAACATAAAAAAAGACGAAAGCGAGAATAAAGCATAAAAATAAAGCAGCCAAAGAAATGCTGCAAATGTCTGGGCTCAAGTGGGCTCGCTTCTCTGTGTGGGCTGGGCAGGTGTGTGAGTGAGTGAGTGTGCGAATGTGTGTACGAGTGTGTATTTGTGTGTGTGTGTGTGTGGGCATTAAAACGAGCGCTTGACACGCGAAGCGTTTGCATTTTACACGCAGCAGGCGCAAGAACCAACAGCAGCAACAACAACAACAACAACAACAGTCACATTGTGGGCATTGTTTTATGAACCACAGACACACATACACACACACCTACACACACACACACACTCATTCAAGTAGGCGGAAATATTAACCGCACTGTACAATTCTAATTACATTTTGCCAGCCTGGCAGCTGCCTGCTCCTGCCACTGCCTGCTCCTGGTACTGCCAGCTTCCTGCTCCTGCCTCCTGCTGTTGCCTCTACATCTCTCCACACAGTTTGCAGGAGCCGCGTGCGCCTTTAATTTTATTTATTGCGCAAAATTGCTGACTAGAGGTGTGTGTGTGTGTTGGTGGTGTTGCTATTGCTGCAGCATCGCGTGTCGCATTGCTATAAACTGCAACAGCAACAACAACAGCACACAGCTACCCTGTAAGCTCAGCACTGCTGTGCAGAAATCTATTAGATAAGCAAATTTTTTGCTAAAGATAAGCTAAAGTGGAATTCAAATTAACTTAAATTAGAATTTCTATTTATAAACATTTTTTCTGTATTTGTTCAATTGTATTTTCATACATTTCAAGATTCTTGAATTCAATCGAAAAGCTTTTCTACAGCGTATGATATAAGTCATAACTACTCGACTCACAGCTACAATGAGATTACGAACATTTGCTGCTGCAATGTTTTTGCTTGGGGCGGATGTTTGTATTATTGTATAGGAGTACGTGTGAGTATATGGATTTTAAGAGAAATTTTGAATTTGTTTAAAATTTGTTTGACTTACGCGAACTGACCAAAAAAGTGTTAAGCACAATAGAAAGCAATTTAAACATACCTGCAAAGAGAAGAATTAAAAGAGAAATTAATATTAAATACCGGAAAAATAAGGCGTGATTATAGATAAATTATACTTATTAATTTATATATTTATTTATTATTTTGTATGTATTTATTTATGTATTTATTGATTTTATTATTATATATTAATTACGCTTTTATTTGTCTATTTATATATTTATGTATTTATAATTTTTTTCATATTTATTTATTTTTCTATTATTTATTAATTTATTTATGTATTTATTTCCTTTTATTTATTTATTTTTGTATTTATTTATTTATTTGTTCATTAATTTTTGATTTATTTATTTAATTTTTTTATTTTTCTATTCACTTTTTAAATAAATTTTTTATTTAAGTATTAACATATTTGTGTGTATTTATTTAATTCTTGATTTTTATTTTTTTTAATCTATTTATTTATTTATTTTATTTTTTTATGTATTTATTTATTAATTTATATTTATTTATTTATTTTTATTTAATGTTTTACAATTACAATATTATTATTCATAATTTGTTATATCTTTATACACATCTAATACTTGAATATTTTTATGTTCAATTAATCCAGCCTTAAATTGTCATTCGAATATACTTTTCAATTTGTTAATGTGCAGCCTTTGCTGTTCTACGACAACCGAAAGGCATTTGGCGAATTGCCACTCTGTGCTAATACTTAATAGCTCCACGCTGACCATTAAAAACACACAAAAAACGTAACAAAAACGATGAAGAAATGTGGTTCAAAGGATTGCATCACAGTAGATGAGAAATAACGACACATTTTACGCTTAATTAAACAAGTTCAATAAACCGAGCGACGACCGAAGAAGCACAGAGTTCGGATTCGTGTGTCCTGCAAAAGGCAGGCAGGCAGGCAGGCTGACTGAGCGGGAGTCAGGCCGGCAGGAAGGAAAAGCTTGAAAGAAAAGGA
The DNA here is from genome assembly GCA_035045845.1 of Drosophila buzzatii. Lineage (NCBI taxonomy): Eukaryota > Metazoa > Arthropoda > Insecta > Diptera > Drosophilidae > Drosophila > Drosophila buzzatii. The sequence goes on along the minus strand of JAWNOS010000244.1, from coordinate 4,967,010 downwards.
CTCCCTTTTTTTGTGTCATTGTTGCCGAGCATAATTGCCAGCATAATTCATAAAACGAAAGAGTTGCTTGAGTGGGCTGAGCAGTGAAACCGAGTCGAGAGCAAATCATTGACTTTATTTTGCGAGCCCATTTAGGCGCTGGCAGCCAACACAAAAGGAAGCGAATACACTCAGCTGATATTTTCTCATCTGCTACTTGGGCCGGGAAGAATTCGCTTTGACACACGCAGCGCAAACAAAGTGGCAACAAAGTGCAGCAGCAGGAGCAGCAGGACATCGTCGGTTCATCAAATGCACCACTGCCAGAGCCACTTGCTTTTTAATTAAAATCCAAAGTCATTTGCATGCGCTTTGAATGGCCCCGACCAAAAGAAATTGCCTCGCAATGGGCGGCAACTGCTTCTGTGCATTGTAATCTAAGTAGTTTTTGAGCGGGGCGAATGGCGAATAGAGTGAGTAGTGTGAGTGGGGCAACAACAACAACGACGACGACGACGACGACGACGAGGAGGACAGCGACAACGACCATTATAATCATTATCAATTGCCGAGCGCTGACAACGAGCTTAACAATGGCCACATCGAGACCAAGACTGCGACACTGAGTGGAAGAGAGAGAGAGAGAGAGTGAGGGAGAGAGGGAGACTGGGCCACAGACACAGCCACAGCTCACAGCCACGGAGACTCAACCACGAACCACGAGTCCGGGCACCACAAAGGCGGCCGCGATGCATAGCAAGTAGGCTGAAGTGTAATGGAAGCGAAGAAGATGCTGATGGCAATGTACGCGGCGGAAGGAAACGGCCAGCTGGGGCTAGTGGGTAGCTAGCCGGAAGCCGTGCAACGCAAACGGAAACGGAAAGCCTTATTAAGCGGAAACATTTCGCCTTTTGGCTTCGTGCGAGCTCATGCCATGAAATCGCCAGCTCATAATTTATGCCAATATTTTTGCAACTATGCCACGCCCCCCCCCTGACCCATTGACGGCCCACAAACTGCTGTCGCCCCATCAGTCAAATCAAAAGCAGCGCTGTGAATTATATTGGCCAGACAGAGAGAGAAAGGGGGAGAGAGAGCGAGTTGGATATACATTCTGAGAGTTTTCATCTGTGTCCCTTGGCATATCAATTGAAAAATTGCAATTGACGAAAGTGCAAAAGAAAGAGCGCAAAAAGATGCGAACAAAGTCGCCAAGTGTAAGAAACGCTCTCAAAGGATTCGCGGCGGCTTTTGAAGTGTAAATCACAGCGCAAAGTAATGACAATTTCTGCAGCGTAGTCAAGTGTAATTGGAAAACACATAGGGCGTATAGCGCTGGCTGGCCAGAGGCGAAAGGCTGCAAGTGTCAATGAGGGAAATTGATATTTACCGTTGGGGTTTTGCAGACAACTGAAGTGAGATAGTGCGAGTGGGGAGCGGAAGAGAGTGTGAGAGGGAGAGCGAGTGAAATAAGCGGCATTAAATGTATTCCACAAGATATTAAAAGCAATCAGCTTGACAGCATTTAAGCAAACTGGTAAATGGCGAGAAAGCATAACAATTAGTGTAGGGAAAATGCTGAAAAAATAAGAGGATCAACTGTATGGGAATGCGCATAAATGAAATGAAAATATATAAATAAAAAATTTAATGAAGTGGTAATTAATAAATATATATAAAATTAGAGTTAAGTTTCTGACAGCTTTAATATGCCTCTATAGCTGTGCCCTTAGCTAACTCAACCCTGCGGCCGGGCAACTTTAAGCCATTTTTCAAGAGCAGCTTTGAACCTTAATGATTTCTCCTGTTATATATTTCATGCTGAACCCAACAACAACAATAGCAACAACAGCAGTAAGAGCTACGCACACAACCTCAAGTATTAATGTTGATGTGGATGATTTAAGCTGGTGCCACACTCAGTTTAGAGCAGAGGCACGCATTCTGCAACTTATAATGTGCCATAAATCAAAGTCAAAGCCTAGCATATAACATTTTATATGTGAAAGGCGAGCAGCCGCCAGAGAGAATGGGGCGTAAAAGCCTGCTGACCACATTAAAGCTCAAATATCCTGCAATTTTCAGAGCCAACACAAAAACTTGTATACCTCAAAAAAAGAAGGAAGAAAAATTTGCTTACTACTGTGAGCGTTAGCCATGCTAGAGAGCACCCAAACAAAAGCAAACTTTGCTCATCATTAACAAAACAAAATATTGAACATGCCTCAGCAGCGATGGCAAGCGGAAAGAGCTCGACCAAATAGCCAGAACTCATAGAGCGGGGCTTACATTTCAAGTTTTTCGCAACAGCAACAGCAACAACAGCAAGCTGCACTCAAGTGCCTATTTATCTTATTAAGACGATGCCGAGCAGCTTGTGCTGGGTGCCAAAGCCGTGGCTGCCAGGCAGCCTCTCTGTCTGTCTGTCTGCCTCTCTGCCTGTGGGCGTGGCATTGTCTGTGTGTCTGCAGTAGTTTTTGGCCACGGCAAGGACATAGCCAGGCTCGAACAGAGCTTACCATACTTTTTGCTGCTACTGCTGCTTTGCCTATTAGTTTATTTTGCTGCTTCAAGTAGTTTCTAAGTTTCTGCAAAACTTGGGTTTGTTTTGTTAATTTGATAGGGCATACTTCTGCTGTCGAGTTGCGTTGACTTGTCCACTTACACTCGTGCCATGCATAAATGTGACTGAGCAAACAAAATGAAAATATTCTTGTTGACATGCCAGCAGTGACTAGTGACGACTGCTGACTTGACTAGTGACTAGTGAGTAGTGACTAGTGACTGCTGACTGTTGACTGTTGACTGGGAAGAGCAGCATATGGATAGAGATGTGAATGCGACTCGGTCTCTGTAACCGTCCGTCTGCTATGAATACTTTTAAAGTGCTGTCAACATTTTTGGACTTGTTTGATTTTGTCAATGTCTGTCTGTCTCTCTTTCTCTCTCATTCTCTTCCTCTCTCTGTGTGAGTATGAAAATGTATGCTAATTGGCTTTTGATATTGTGCCATTGTGGGCTGGGTCATCTGAATGCTGGACATAATGACTTTAAAGCAACCAACTCTGAGGGTGGATATCATTGTGCGGTTTTGTGGCTAGCATGCCGCTTGCTGTCGAGTGGAGTGTTAGTGGTTTGGCCATGTTGAGTGCTAGAGTGGTCAATTATTAGTTAGTCGAGCGAACAGGTAAACGTAAAGGGGCAACAAATTATGAGAAATGAGTTCAAATTGGGAGCGAGTTAAGAGAAAATTTGATAGAGAACAAGTGTAAGTGGAACATGACTACAGCTAATATCAATATGCTTTAAGAGCTAAAAAGCTATCTGGGCAGTAGCGTTAAGTTTAAAGAGATCAATATGCAAGTGGATTGTAAGTGGATTGCATCTTCAACTAATAACGATCTTGTTCAGGGACTAGAAAACCGTCTGGCCAATTGGAATACGCAATTCCCTAGGCCATTTTCGACAGTTGTGACAGGGCAATGATTTGTGGAATTCATTTGCATAGAGCCAGAGCCAATAACAACTTTTCACAGGATAAAAAAAAAGAAAATACGGAATAGAGAAGAAGAGAAATGTAAGCCCAAGCTAAACTTTTTAATAGAGGCAAAAGTTTTTGGTAGCTTAATTTATTAACCTCTCGAGATTCGATATGCCGAGATTTGGAACGCACTCAACGCACAATGCACACAACGAGGCGAAAGCTCATAAATATCGATTTCATTACCAACGCATATCGAGCAAAAGCAAAAGCAACAGCAAAAGCAGAAGCAGAAGCCGAAAACCAAAAGCTGATGAGTCCCGGCGCCAATGGAGTCGAAATCAAAGCCAAACTGTTGCCAACTGGAAGAGGGGGGAATATGCTCGTATATCGTGTGCGAATCATCTGCACGCCATGACTAAAAGTTACTAAATTTTCCGGCCGTTTGCGTCATTAATTTACAAAAAAAAAAAAAAAGGGGGAGAGAGAAAAGAAAGCGAGAAAAACGAATGACTCAAAGTGGAAGTGGTTAAAGGCAAACCAATTGAATGGCATGCAGCGAAAAAGTGAAGGAGCCGAAGCAAAGTCGAAATAATGGAGCAGCAAAAAGTTTCGCGAACGAGCGCCGATGCCTGTGCACTGATAAAGATAATGGATTTGGATTCCTGGACAACGTTGACTAGGACTAAAGGCATGAGGACGTGCCAACGCAAGTTGTCAGCGCAAGTAAATTTATTCATTGACAATTGAGTTGCGGGCTGCTGGAAATTGAGTTTGGGTCAGCAGCGCGTTATTTAGATGTTGGCCCCGCCCATTACCCCAGCTCCAGCTCCATTGCCATTCCCATTCCCATTCCCATCCATTCACATCGTCATCGTCATCGACATTGCCATCGCCATCATCAGTTCATCCCAAGTAATTTTGAGTGCTGCATATTTATTTGCACAAACGCTTTTTCGCTTTATTATTATGTATTGCTCTGGCTGTCATTAAAGCAGCCCACCGAGTGTCGCACTGGGAAATTCAGTCAAGTTTCGCTCAAGTGCTTCGCGCTTCGATTCGATTCGGTTTGATTTGGTTTGGTTTTGGCTGGGCTGGGCGCGCTGGAGTGTGAGGTCGTATTTCAAATACTTTTCGCGCAAAAATGTCAAGTATACTTTTTGGCTTACAAAACTATGTAGCGGGATTGATTAAGTTGAGAGCTGTCGCTGCCAAAGCTCTTACGGTAATGGGCGGGGCTGAAGAAATATGATAAGATGCGAGTTTCAAAGGAAGCAATAAGAGAGGATTTTAAAAATATGTTTATCAATTTTATTACATTTCATAATTTTTTTATTATTATAATTTTCATTATTATTAAATTTTTTTTTTTATATATTTTTATTTTTACTTCAATTTTTGTTTTTATTTTTATTATTATTTTATTTTAAATTTTTATTTAAATTTATTTTATTAATTTATTTTATTATAATAATAATTATTATTATTATATTATTAATATTATTATACATTTTTCATATAAGCCGAAATATTTAATAGGCGTTATGGAGAGTTACTTGCATGACCGACTATTCCTAGCTAAAGAGTTCAGCGAAGTTAAACAAGAGAGTAAAAGTTGCTTCAAAAAGAGAGAGAAGGTTTTGCGGCGGAACAAGTGGAAATGGAAGCAGGAGCTTAACTGCAGCATATAACACCTGGATACAAAGAGAGAGAGTTAGTTCAAGAAAACAATTTTTTTTTACGTCTCAGAGTGACGAGCTGACTGACGCTGTATAAAGCAATTTTACCTACACCAATTGTGAACGAACAAATAGCTATAAACTAAGAGCTCAACTCTCTCCCTTTCGTTCACTACTTAAGCCTTGTCTAACTGATAATACTGCGTTCCTATAGCAACTCGGCAGAGTCGAGTTCCCATTTTTTCTGCTCTGCTGCTGCATGTTAGACTAGAGACTCTTTCACTTTATGCCTTGTCTGTTCTTTAATATATCTGCTTTGCTAATATTGCAATAATGCAATTTTAAACAAAACATGTTTAAATTAAATAGCAAAGTCTTATCAAATATTATTACTATTATTTCTTTATCTATTCTTTTTTTCTAAATTCTTTTCTTACTTGTCATCAATCCAATTAAAAATAAACTATTTTTATTTTATTTTCTTTGAAACATTATGAAACTATTTTCAATTGAGAATTCATTAGAAAAACTACTGCTTTTAAATATCAAAAGTTCTTCCTTATTTATAATCATGGAAATACTGCAAAAAAGAAGAATGGAAAAAAAATTGTAATTTACTTCTAGCTGTTTAGCTCGGCATTCGCTCAATCCCCATTTGCATAAAATGAGCTGCAATTTGCCTGCATTTTCCACTCTTCGCTGTCTCCCTCACTCCCACACTCGCCCTCTCTCTTGCTCTGATTTGAAGCAGCGCTTTTCTATCTGCTGCTGCAATACTTCACATGGGCCCTGATATTTGCTGAAGCCTCATTTTATTTTTCATTTCTATGAGTTGTTTTATTTTCTCTTTTTTTCAGTAGGTTTTTTTTTCTTGCTATATATATATATGTATAGGTTTTTTTTTTTGCCGCATGAAATACTCGTAGATGTTGTCGTCGCCGTGGTAGGAAATCTAGTTTCAGGCAAATGCCACAAAAGATTGATTTTTTGCTGCTGCTTCTTCCACTACAACTAGTGCTTGTTTATTTTTGTTATTGTTGTTGCTGTTGCTCTTGTTGTTATTATTGTTATTTGTTGTTGCAGCTGCTGCTGCTGTTATTGCTGTTGTTGTCGCCATTTCTTTTGGGGCTGCCACACTGCTGGCAGCTGGCCAAGCACAAATTTGTTTTGAGTGCCTCGGCGACGACATGTCCAAGCCCAAGTCCAACAGCCCCCACCACCCCACGCGTCTAGCAGATACTCTTACAATGCTCTAAATTTGCTTAACAAATTTTCAAATTTAATATGTTCAGAAAAAAAAAAAAAAAAAACACAAACAGAAATAAATAAAAACCAAGCAAAACAGACACAAAACTTTGACAAAACAAAGACACAAATTATAAGCAAAATAACAAAGTAAATAAATACAAAATCGCGAGCAAAAACCGCAAAATAAGAAGAAGCAGACATAAACAGAAGAAGAAATAAACTTTTGCGGGCCAAACACGTAATAACATTTAAAAAGTGCTGATGCTTGAAGCCACACACACACTCACAGTGGAAAAACTGAGGAAGAGAGCTGGAGCTGGAAGCTGCCGCTGCTGATGATCAACAACATTTCGAGCTGTTGTTGTTGCTTGGAGCCACAGGCCACAACTTTTGCTGATTCAACACTCTCGCTTTTTTTGTTGTTGTGTGTTTTGCTTCAAAACATTTTCGCATTTATTCTTAATTATCAAGAGCGTATTTTCCTTCGTTACTGTTACTTTTCGCCTGTTGCTATAAATCTAGTTGGCATTGCTTTCATTACCAGTTGGGCCCTGCTGCACCCGCGCTCCGGCCCTGGGCGCAGACAGGACAGCCCCACACACACTCGACATACTTTATCATGACACGCGGCGTATTTCAACATATCTTCCACACTGACAGATGAGCCAAACAGCCAGACAGACGACTGCACTCGTCCTGTCGCTGCCTCCTGCTCCATCGCCGCCTCTTCATGCCCCTCCTCCACTCTGCTGGCAGACCAGTCCGGCATTTGCAAGCAAGCTGCTGTCTGGCTGCCGACTGTCCTCTGTCCATCTGTCTCAATGTCCTGTTGTCTCTCTTGGAACATATGACAGTTTAATTTACTTTTATTTTTGTGTGGATTGCATTCCAACAACTGAGTTGTTTGGCTTTTTTTTGGGGGGGGAAGGCCCCAAACTCCAGTTTAAAGTTTATGTTGATGTTTATGTCATTTAATTTCAATTACGAGAGAGTATTATGCTCGCCTATTGAAATTGTAAGCTCAATAATAGAGCGAGATAGAGAAGGCAAGAGAGCGAGAGAGAGAGAGAGAGAATAGCGGACTTCGTTTTGGCTATTTTAATTATGCGGCTGGCTGGTAATTTATGTTAAACTGTGAGTTATTAGAATTTATGGCGCGCTGCTGGCAAAAGCTCGTGAGCCCGTGAATTGCCAAATGGCCAGCTGGCTTTAAGGCAGCTTTAAGCGTTTCTACGTTAGTGAAATGCATTGTTGGCTATGCCAAATAAATACACGAAAAAGCAATCAACTTTGCTGACTGCCTGACTGCCTGCGAGTGGGCCAGAGCTGAAAACCAACGTTTACAATATTGTTCGAGTAAATCACAAAAAAAAAAAATAAATAAAAATAAATAAAAAAGAAAAAAGAAATGGACAGCACAGACAAATAAAAATAAAGCTAGAAATGCTGCGCAGAAAAAAAAAACGAAACTCAAATGCTCTTGCATGGCTAATGAAGCGCTTTGGGAGAGAAATTCAGAAATATATATGTATATATACATATATTGAAGATAAAGAACTGCAAGTAAGTCAAATATGTGTTTTAAACTACTTGAAAAAAGAAAGAATTGCTAATAAGCAAAGATGTAATCTATATTGCTTAATAGGCTATCTTAAAGAGTAAATAATTTAATAAGTTAGAGCAGAATAAATCTATTATCTTGAAAGAAAGTGAAAAAAAAATAAATAAAATAAAAGGAAATAAATAAAAAAATATATGAAATCTGCATTTTTTACTTGTCTCCTTAATTAATAAAAATAAAAACTAAACTGTAATAAAATAAAAATTAATAAATATAAATATGAAATCTACATTTTTCATTTGCCTTCTCATTTAAAATAATTAACACTTTTATGATCTGCACTATGATTGAATATAATTTAATGTAAAATATGATTTAAAATGTTTGCAAGAAAACCTTTTAAAATCAATAAATCATCCTATATATAGTCATATTCATATATACGATCATCTATATCACTTTTCCTTTTGTGATATTGATCTGAGAATCTATTGTTCAAGCAACTATATTTGCCTACAACTGCTACAGCAGCTCAACTCTCTCTGCTCTGCACTGCCATAAAATTAGATTTAAAACAGATTTGATGGCATTATACAAGAAGAGCGTGATAAGAGTGCGCTAACAGGCAGCGCTCACTTCTTCAAGCATATATCATCTATATGGCAATAGAATTTCATATAAGAGACGTTGCTCATCGCAGCGCTCCGAATGAAGAGATGCAGCTTGGCAAAATCTGGCTTATCAAACTGCTCTGAATATCAGCCAGCAGAGCTAAGCTACTCAGCATTACTCGGAGCTGTTCAGCATAGATCTCACTCATCTGAGTGCAGCAAAGATCGCTCTTCTCATTATTAATAAAAAACTTACAAGAAGATCTCGCTTCAAGTCTATGCAGTCACATTTACTTACTATTACTTTGCGTTGGACTTTATAAATTTATAAAAATATATAAATATATATAAAATATATATATTAAAGCGTATAGAAAATATTTAAATTATCTCACTTATTTTACTCAGATCAAACTGCATAAGCAAGTAGCTTGGACTGGCAGCTAGTGTAGAGAACGTGCGAGAGTTTGAGTGCAGAGACCCTGACAATGGACGCTGGGCAATGCCAAAACAATGACAGCGGCAAATCAACGCGCCAAAGAGCTGACAAATGAGTAAAAAGCCCATACAAAGAGTGTCCACAGAGCAAGGCAGTGACGACGACGAATACTTCGTCGATTCGCACTCATAGAATGTTGATGTGGAGGAGGGCTGAATGCTGTTGATGATGACGCCATCGTCCGACAGTTCAGTTCGAGTGACTGAATGACTGTCTGTCAGCCACTTTATGTGGTGTTTGACTTGATTCTTTTCTATGCTTTTCTAAAAAGTAAACAGAAGCTGCTAAGCAGCCACAAATTTTTGATAAAGTTTCCAATATATGCATAACTAAGCCAAATAGAAACAGACGAATTCGCACATACTTAAACGCCAATATATAGAGAAACTTTTATATATATAAATGTGTGTGTGTGTGTGTGTGTAAGTATTTTGTTACTTATGTTTGTATTAGTATATACCAGAACTGTCTGCACCACAAAAGTGGTTGGCATTTATTTTTTCTTTTCTGTTGCCTGCAAATACTTCCACTTGAATACAATTCCTTTTGCTCAGATCTCTAGAGATTTGTTTTTTGTTTGGTTTTTGTTTTGTTTTCGTGCACTTGTTTACTGCGTCTTTGTTAAAAATAGCAGCAGCATCAGTGGCAGCAGGAGCAGGAGCAGGAGCAGCAGCAGCAGCAGCAGTAGCACTAACAACAATGCAGCAATCCTCCTCCTGCTCGTGCTCCTGCTCCCCCTGCGGCTCTACACATGTCACCGACTGAAGAAGCTTTTGCCAGCTCGAGGGATTTTTCGTCTTTTCGCACACAGCTCGGAGTAAAAATGTAAATTTACATTAGACGCAAGTAAATTTAAATAATGCGCGTAAAATTTACTAGTTTTTTTCCACACTCCTTCACCATCACCACTTGCCTTTCCTTTTCCACTGTATGAGTGGTTGTTGTGTCTGTGTGTGTGTGTTGGCAGCGACAAGGAAACAGAAAGCTTTAGATAACAGTTATGGTATCGCCTGAGCTGTTGTCGGTTACTATGGGGCACTATTATGTGGCAGCTTTTTGCTGCTGCTGCTGCTGCTGCTCTGGCTTAAAAAATATGTTGACAACCATAAAGTTGAATTGTTACGTTAGATTTTGTTGGGCTCTGCTTGAAAGAGCAGAAAGTGCAGCGGCACATGGACAAGTCATGCATTGTGAAACACGGCATTTGCGAATAAACAAAGCAGAAATAGTTGTTACATAGATTTTGTTTAGCCAAGAGCAGTGGAACGTATGTGGAGCAGATGTTTCTCTTTATATAACTGCTCTTAGAGTGTACATTGAAATGGTTGTGGAACTCAAGTGAATACTAACTTTATGATGACATCATATTCTATTTTGGTTTATTATTACCCCAAAGCCCTAGCATTTATGCTAATTCTCTTAAGTACCCGATGCACCAGCCAACCCTCGTCAGAGTAAGAGGCAGTTTTGTGGTTTGTGGCCTTTTTGGCCTCAGCCGCTGATCCAAAATCTACAAAATCCGCATGCATTTTTCATGCTTTGTCAAATAAACAGCATCTACATAAAGAACTCACACACTCTCTATTCCAGACTCTTTTTTTCAACGGCTAGACGATAGCAAATCGTGCCTGGGCTTCAATTTTTTCTACTTTTCCTTTCTTTTTGTGCCTCGGTTGTGGACAAAGTTTTGTTGGCAATTTCAAAGATACCAGAAGCGTCAGGGAAAAAATTCAACATATATGCAAGATGCTGAGCGGCGAGTATGAGAGCAGAGTAAAGCTTGTCTAATAAAAGTCTAGTCGACATTATTTTTGCAACCCTCCGCGAATTATACACACACACACATACACAGCTTGATCCGTTTTGCGACCCCCAAGTCGCTGGCATGAGTCAATGCAATTTTCGTGCATGACGCAAAAACGTGGCTCGAATCGCCAAGCAAGTCCCACATTATAAATAAATAAGCAGCCCGACACAGTGACAAAGAGGCACAAATAAGAAAAAAAAGAAATAAAAACTACCCTCTCGATAGAGTCGAAAAAATAGCAGAAGTCGAACAAGAAAACAAAATGGAAATGATATTAAGCGAGCGAGGAAAACATTTTAACAAGTCAATAACATGTCAAGTGAAAACTTTTTTAATATTTTCAAATTGTTGTCGCCGCGCCCGAACTGAATAAACTTCAAGCGTCAACTCGTTTGAACCAGCGATCCGTTTGAAATCTTCTTATGCAGTGCGCGTGGGCGCGGGCGTGGCAGCGTAGGGCGTGTGGGGCGTGTGAGCGTGGCTGACGCGTGTCTGACAGCGCAATTAATCAAAATTTACAATAAATGTTGTACTTCAAAAAATGAATCTCTTGGCATCTGCACTGTCAAAGCTGCTGCTCCTGCTCCTCCTGCTGCCCTTGCTGTTGTTGTCATGATTTTGAGATTTGCTGTTGTCTGTTAGCTTTTGTAATACGCTGGATTAGCTGTGGTGCCACAAGTGGAATTTTAAATGGCCAAGCTGTCTATTAGAGAGGAACAACAGACAGTCTCTAAGTGTTTGTGGAACATGTTTCGCCGATAAACTTTACAAAATGAGCAGCTTAATTTGAGGCTAGCTTTGAAGACAGATTTTATACATGTTTTATCAGGAGATTGAGATAGATATACTAAAAAAAATAGGAATTTTTGAATTAAATTCCACAACAAGAGTGAATAGCCTAAGCCAAACCATAAATATTTATTATGGTAAATAAAAATTCATGGAATTTCCTTTTATTTTCAATAAAACTAACTTCATAAAGAAATTTTTAAATAAGTAAATAAAATGTACAGAATTTGCATTTATTTTTTATGCAAATAACTTTAAAAAAAAAATTAAAAATTCGCCTCAGAGCTCAACTGCTTGCCATGAAAATGGCCAATTAGCTTCTTAGCTTTGGCTATTTAACATGGGCAACATAGAAATATATTTGCCAAATGGAAAGTAAACTAAACACTTAGTTTGATTAGATACCCTTTGCAGCTGGTGCATGCTGGGGTCAGCATTCAATTTCAATATTAATTTCAATAAATCAACAAGTGCATTTTTAAAATGAACAAACTTTTGGCAGGCAGTGTGGGACAAAGCGAAAGAGAGTTGGAGTCGCAGAGCAAACGTATGAATCAACACAAAAGGTAGGCAATAAGGCGCCATGAAGTATGCTGCAAGTTTTTTTTTACAGCTCAGGCTCTTTTTCTCTTCTTTGAATGTGTGCTGCAAAATCAAGCAGAAAATATTTGCAAAAAACTTTTCGCATTCAAATGCATTTACTTAATGCATTAAAATGTTGCCGTTGGGTAACGAGCGTTCCATTGATTAGGAACCTGCTTGGGCAAGATGAGTTATATATGTGCGTATGTGTGCCTGGCAGACATTATACAAATGTGGCCAGACTTTGATTTTTGTAAAAATACGAAAAGAACAGGGCAAATGTGCTGTTAGCCCCCAAAAAGTTTAACTGTCATTTTTTGTAAGAGCTCTGCGACGCCTTGGCCCGCTCGCTGGCATCAAACTTTTGCTTATGAACTTTTCACTAATGCTTTCTGGCTCCATGTGGAACTTAATGTCTGCCACTTTTATTTCATCTTGTACTTTAAAGTTTTGCCATTTTTCTACCGTACACGAACAAAAATTGTGATTTTTTATATTTCTTTCTGGGGTTTCTTTTTTTTTGTTGTTTTTCCCATTTTTTTTTTTCAATTTTTGGCAGTCGTGACTTTTGCACGCAAGCCAAAGAGGCGGCCAACAAAAAACGAAGAATTATTTTTTTTTTTACTCGCCAAGAAAATCAGCGCAAAGTTTGCTGCGCCCCTCGCCCTAAACTAAGTGCATAACCAAAACCAATATGTATTAGTGTCAGTGTGCGTGTGTGTGTGTGTGCGTGCATAAAAGCAGTCAAAGTTTTCCTTAGGGTGCATGTCCTTTTTCTGTGCTGACTCGCACAACCCCACAACGAATGTCTACACTCTTCTGCTTCGACTTTTTATTCCTCTTCTTTTTTGCAGTATTTTTTTTTTGGTATTTTTCTACGTCTCCGCCTTGTTCTACTGTGGCTTGCATTTCGTGCAAATATCATTATTCTTGTCGTTTTGCTGCTTTAAGCGATTTTCGCGAAGTCGTTTTAGCTTGACTACTTTGAAAAATGTTGCCCCTTCGGCACGTGGCAGTTGCAAAAATTACCAAAAAAAACCGAATTGCGTTGAGGGTGCCAAGAGAAAAATGCGCTAAATAGTTTTGAAGAATATTAAAAAATTCCTTTGCCACTTACGTGGGTCAAAAGCCATTTGGGGAGCTTGGGGAACATATGGGTGTGACCAGAGCAATTGCCATTCAACTTACCTAGAAAGAAGAAGAAGTAGAATATTAGTGCATAAGTCAGTGGGCAAATGCTTGGATTTATATTGTGGAACTTAAGTGTGGATAATAAGAGAGATTGAGAAAGCTTCTTAGCTCAAGTGAGCGTAAATAATGCTAATAGATATTTCATGTTTAACGAGTACAAAAGAGAGTTTAGTTGATGATTTAAATGTAATATGGAATTACTGAAATTTATAAAAATTCCATTAATTTCAGCTGCAAATGCAGGCAAATGAAATCAGTTCAACATCAACATACGCAACAGAAGAAGCTGTCAGTTTATTAACTTTAAGTCGAATGAAATGTGAGCTAAGCCAACTTTATTGAGCTGCAGCCAGGCTGTAGCCGAGTTAATAACATGACTAAATAATTGCTAATTTACGTGAAGTGAAACTGGGAAAGGTAACTGAGCTGCTGAGCTGCTCAGCTGCTCAGCTGCCGAGCTACGTGCTCAGCTCGGCCACGTAACTAGTTGTTGACCCTCTGCTGGCTGTGTGTGTGTGTCTTGGTGTTTGGTTGACGCAACTTATGCCTGGGTCAACATTTGTGGAACGATATCAAGTTATAAGGTTAGCACATGGGCCTAATTAGTTAGTTCATAAGCAAACTATGACCTGTTTGCGTCTAGGTGTTCGTTCGATTACGAAATGGCATTTCCTCAGTGTGGATTGCATATAGCTAAACCCAAGCTGGATTGCTTATCTTTAAAGTAAAGTTCAGTTATAGGAAATACTATAATTTACATTTGTGACTACAATTTATTTATTTAAAGTTAAGAAGTCAGCCTAAAGCTGCAGTGGAACGTAAGTTTGCCAAAACTTTGCCTTAGCTTGATTTACTCAATATTCTAGACAAATGCCGTCATTTCTTCTTCACAGCGAATTACATAACTTTTTTATAAAATGTACGGCAAGTGCATTGCTTTTGCAACTAGTATTCGCTGTGTGGCACAATGTGGTATTTGTTTAGCTAACAAACCAGGCAGCTGAGAGGCTGTTCAAGCGCCGTAGCTGTCCGGAGGGCAGCCAACTATATATACGAGACACATGTATATATATATATAGATTTTGTTTTTCTTTTTTTTGTATTTTTTAGGACTGCTCGAAGCTCCCCACTGCTTGTGAATTGTTAGCCAAAGAGCAAACGTTAGTCGTTTGCCAAAAATCAAATGCAATCAGCGAAAACAAATAATGGCATAACGTGCCGTATTCCCAAACACTGAGAGCGGTACGTGTGTGGATGTTAAATGCAAATAGAAAACCATCCAACAGCCCCGCCCACTACGCGCATAAACCAATACAAACAGGCATATATGAAAACATATATAGATCTAGAGATATGGACAAGTGCATTGAATGCAATCAAGCTAATAAATATTAAAAGCTTTTTTTTTTTCTTTTGCTCTCATCGCACATCAAAATGTAATTTCAAAATAATGAACAAGAGAAAAAACAATTTGTGAAAAAATCTGTCAAAATCCATTCAAAATAATGCAAAATAAAATGTCATGCATGTAAAATGTTGGAAGCATATTGTGTGAATTGCAGTTCGAGATTTGTGTTTAAAAAATAAAAAGATAAATATCTATTAATTAACTTCGTTAATGAAAATGTAATTGAAAGAGTTGCACAGAGCTAAATATTTTATTAAATATATATTTAAAAAAATATATTTAATTTAATTTAGTATAATTGTAAATTTCTTTATTTAATAAATCCCAAGTTTTATTCTGAATTCATGCTTGGCAATTAACTTCAAAATACTTATAAATATTTATTATTTATTTCAATTGACTTATTGAGCTAATAAATTACATAATTGCATAAGCAAATAAAGCTGCTAAATTGCTGAAGCAAACTTAAGCCAATCAGAATGCATGGCCTTAAAATAATTCCGTTAATTTGCGAAATTCAATACCTTCAGATCTTGCAAGGAAAAGACTCAATAAACCAAATAAATAAACGTGCGTATACATACAACAGACACTATATATGGCTTGGACAGTATTTACAGTCTCTCCTAGCCCCAGCCCTACTTCTCTCGAAATGCATCTGTGTATTTGTGTTTTCGTTGCGCTGCAACTGGGATTTACTTTTTGCATACTCATCAGTGCGTCCTGTTGCCGCTGTGGCTGTCCTGCTGCACGTGACCGTGGCCAGCCGAAGCGCGTAAATTTAAATTAGCAGCAACACGCGAGACCCAACACACACACGCACACACGCACACGCACATGCAGATGATGCATATGCATGGTCGTCAGTGGTGCTTGTGTATATATGAAATTACGCATACGCCACGTTGCACCACATTTTGACTACTTCATTACCATGTTTAATCAGATCATTGCGTGTGGCAACGACAGCGACAGCAGAACCGACTGTGGCGTCATCTGCTGCAGAGGTCAGTTCATCAGTCTGCCCCTCTCTACTTGCTCTCTCTCTCTCATCGCCCATTGCCCATTCTCTGATTCTGTTTGCGCAGTTGCTGCAATCATTTAAATGTTGTACATTAATATTTCACACACACACACTCTCACACTCTCACACTCGCACACACGCACAATGAGCTGCTGCTGCTATCTCGCTTCATCTCTTTCATTGACTCGCTCTCTGCGTCTATATCCTCGACTGGTTTTAGTTTTTAGTGTTTTAAATAACAATTTGCTTTTGCATAAATTTACGCATGCTGCCCGCAAAACTTTGTTGCCTTTTGCACATCATTTGTGTAGCTTTCATTATTGTTGTGGCTCTTATTGCTATTGTTATTGTTTTGACGCGTTGCTGTTGTTGTGCAATGCAATAAAGAGTGAGCAAGATGGGCATGGCAGAGATAAAAAGGTTTTACTTGTTATTTGTGCAACGCTTTTTATTAAAGCCAAAGTAGATTAAAGATTTCCATGTGCAAAAAAATAAAAATAAAACATAGAGAGAGAGGGAGCGAGAGAATTTATGTGAAAAGCTCAAAAAAATCAATGGGTAAATGGATAAAACAATGTTATTGACTCTGACGGGAAGCTATTATAGAATAGATGTTCACATTGTTGTCGATAGTTACGATGGAATTAATTGAAATAGCTACAGATCAGGGCAATCAAACGGAGCATATATTAGCGATTATTTTTTATATAAAAAATACAATTTTTTTAAGATAATTAAAAATATATCAAAAAATTATTAACTTATAAATTAAAGTCTATTCTAAAAGAAATCAACAACCAAAGATGAGTTCAGCTGTGTATTTATTTACACAACATTATCGATAACAGCGTAAGCAATCGATAGTCACATTAATTCGATTTGCACTCTAATTACTTCAATTTATTTTTCTGCATACACTTCTTATTGAATTGAAGTCATTAAAGAATCTAGCAGCGCTTTGTTCCTATAACTAGTTAGCTCTCTCTCTCTATCTCTTTGCCTCTCTCACTCGCTCTCTGTGATTTATGCACATCAATAACAAAGCGAGAACAACAAACAAACACAAACAAACACACACACACATAAATTATACGGCACACACAAATACAAACACAAATATTTGTCCAATTTCAAGAACAAGAAGCAACAAT